>CM061070.1:19971522-20599022 GCA_030762895.1 Sophora flavescens
GAACCCCCAATGGGGGAACCTCGCGCTCAATTAGAGGCGAGGTATTGGACTCAGAAGACATGGACGAACTCATTTGATAAGCAGAAATTAAATTTAAAAGCACGAAGAAAAGAAAGGGACGGGGCGTACCTGAAGAATGACAGACAAAAGAGTGGTGGTATAAACTTGGAAGACGAAGGTGAAGGGTGAAGGGGGATAGGCAAGGCAGAAGGGAGTTGGACTCGAAGGGGATATTTGTAGCTGTGGTTGAGGACACGATCAACGGCCCACGTTCCATCAAGCCCAAAAGGCGCGACTTTTGATTTTTCCCTCATTAAATGGGCGCGGGACTCTAGGGTTTCTTACCTAAAGCGTGTCGTAGAAGTATTAGGGGGAACGATTGCCTTCTCTGACAAAGAGGAAAAATTTGATTGAAATGACAACTGGGAATGCGAAGGTTTGTGTGGCCGAGGAATAAGCTCGGTTTCATAACTTATCAGCTCTTTCGCTTATTTAAGCTCGGAGCTCGGGGGGACTTGTGTATTGGCCGAAGATATAAGATCGAGGATTGCCAACACGACCGAGCTCACTCTCGTAAGTGGGCCGTGACCCGAACTCCCATGAAGCCGAAGACCTATTAGTACACACAATATCCGAGGATAACTACTCGGGCCTATTCCACACCAGACCACGAATGAAGATATCTCGGCCCCGAGCTATCCAGCCGCAACTGACTGGGCCGAATATCTCGCTGGTCCAAATATCTCTCCGTATAACACGGAGCCTTATCCTTATCAATGTCTAACGGCAGCAACAACCCGATCCTAACAAATAGGATCACAATAACAGTCTAACTCCAACTGTTACACTGAAATATCTCTATAAATAGGGGTCCAACCCCCTCACTTAGAACTACGTTTGCTTTGATTCCCATTTGGATACGTAGGAGCAGAATCTCAATTCTGTCAAGCTAATTCCAAAACACTCCCACTAAACCTTCTCCGGCCGAGTATCTCCTACCTGAGATATTTGGACGGAACAAAGAGGTTTCACGTGGTGGACATGGTTTCCGACAGGTTGCATTGGGAAGCTTATGGACATCGTACAGATGAGAAGATGTTAAGATGCAAAGATGTGGCAACAAACTCAAACACCCGGCTTTCTCCTTTTTTTTTATTTAACTTCCTGAATATTACAATATCAGGGAAGACAAATTTTTCCGTAAATATGATATATTCACTTGCGGAAAATTATGTAAAATTATTTTATACTTACAAAAAATATAACTTCCGTAAGTGATGAAAAATTATGTAAAATTATGTAAACTAGAAACTGGTATTTTCCGTTAATGTAAAATTATTTTATACTTACAAAAAATATAACTTCCGTAAGTGATGAAAAAAATCTAAACTTTCTAAAACTAATTTCCGTATAATGCCAAAATTTATTTATACTTGCAGAAAATATAACTTCCGTAAGTGATGAAAAAAATTTAAACTTTCTAAATCTAGTTTTCGTATAATCCTAAAATTTGCTACACTTCCTTTATGGTTTGGAGTGTGGTGCGGTAAGAGGTGGGAGTAGAGGGTATATAGGGAATAAATTAAGAATAAGAATTAATTTAAAGGGTTGGAGTTGAGGGTATTTAGGGGAATGAAGAGGTGGGAATAATAATTTATGATGCAGGAAAATCAATACCCACCCTTTAATTGTCCATCATATTCTCTTCAATGCTCAGCCCTCATGCAATTTTGGGCTTACATTGATCACTTGGTGTAGAAAAGAGGTCCAAGACATTAGCACTGTTCATGTCCTCAATAATAGTAGGTTTAACCCACAATCTTCCACATGGAAGACTTAACCCCATTTCCTAGGCCGTTAGGATAAAAAAAACAAAACAAAAGAAGAGATACCCTCTAATTGTTTTTCCTTGGACAATTTTTCTTTTGGTGTTATATATCTTTCCACAAAATTTTGAGAAAAATAAGCTGTCCTGGATTTGTAGATTTGCGGTCAATTTAATTATACCGTGATAAAAAGTCTTGACTTACACATTTAAATATGAAGATAAATTGCAGCAATAAAAACATTCAGAAGCAAATTCAATATTGAATAAAGGTTAAAGTATAATTTTGGTATTTATATATGGCGCTTGTTTTTGACTAGGTCTCTATGCATAAAAAAAAGTTAATTCAGTCTCTATATGCATAGTTATTTTTAATTTGATCCTCGTCATTGATTCTTTTTATAGTATCATTCGTTGGAGTAGAAGTATAGGAATCAAATTGAAAAATGATTGTCACAAATAGGAATCAAACATATATAATTTTCGTCCCTGTACATAATAATCATTTTGACTTCAATCTTTATATGTGATAATTATTTTCTATTTAGTCCCCATCTTTAACTCCAACAAAAGGTATTACAATGATAATAATCAACGAGAACCAAAATAAATATAATTATATATATGTGAATTGATTTTTTTTTTTTATGAATAAGAATCAAATTAAAAATAAATATCAAGTATAAAGACAAACAAAAAAAATAGTTTAACCTAGAATAAATTTAAAAAAAAAAAACCTAGAATAAATTTAAAAGGTTGTTTCAGAAAACAATTTTCCATAGTTAAGGCCATTTTAACACTAAAGTCTAAAGAATCAAATTTGCAGTCACAAATGCAAGTAGCAAGACTAATCACGATATGGTAGAATTCTTTAAAAAAAATTGCGAGAGAAATGTAGAAGTGGGAGTCCATGTATGACTTCAACTATTGTGAATCAAGACAATCGTGCACTTCACGTTGATGACAAACACAAATAAGATCACGTTAACAGTTAACTGGTTTTTGCATATTGATTAAAGTTTATTTCTAATGTGACTGGAATGCTTATCCCTATTTTTCTCAAAAACTTTTGGCTGATTATCTGTAGGTGAATGGAACATGGATAATTTCTTAAATTGGCAGCTTCTGCAGTGGTGAATTCCAATTTCTTGATGGTTGTTCCCCCTTTTTTTTTTCCCCATACTGTCTGTTTATAAGGCCATCTTTATCGGTCCCCATAGTCAAGTTGTAAGCACAGATTCTTAAAAAATATGAAGCGATGGGGACAGTGCTTGGTCTCTGACAATTTTTTTTTAATTAAAACTAATTGAAAAGTTGGCATCCCCAGATGTAGCCATTTCTCAACGGCTAAAAATAGGGAAATGTCAAATTTGACAGAGTTTTGGGACACACATACAGTGACACCATATAAACAGGGCAATATGCGGTATCGTAGTTGTACTGTGCAGCACTGTAGCGGGTCCTTTTTTTTTTTTTTAAAAATTTAATTTTTTTATAAATAATTTTTTTGATTAAGTATGTGTAAATATCTGGTGAATCGGGTACAAATATCCGGTGAATTCAGTTCATTATCTGGTGAATGGGTTTTTTTGAGAAATAGTTTTTTTTTGTTAAGTATGTGCAAATATCCGGTGAATCAGGTATAAATATCTGGTGGATTCAGTTCATTATCTGGTGAATAGGTTTTTTTGAAAAATAAATTTTTTGGTTAAGTATGTGCAAATATCTGGTGAATCATGTATAAATATATGGTGAATTCAGTTCATTATCTGGTGAATGGGTTTTTTGAGAAATAAATTTTTTGATTAAGTATGTGTAAATATATGGTGAATCCGATATAAATATCTGGTGAATTCAGTTCATTATCTGGTGAATAGGTTTTTTTGAGAAATAAATTTTGTGGTTAAGTATGTGCAAATATATGGTGAATCAGGTGTAAATATCTTGTGAACTCAGTTAATTATCTGGTGAATGTGTTTTTTTTTATAAATAAATTTTTTGGTTAAGTATGTGTAAATATCTGATGAATGGGTTTTTTTGAGAAATAAATTTTTTGGTTAAGTATGTGCAAATATCTCGGTGAATCGGTATAAATATGTGGTGAATTCGATTCATTGTATCCGTGAATAGGTTTTTTGGTTAAGTATGTGCAAATATCTCGTGAATCATGTACAAATATCTGGTGAATTCAGTTCATTATCTGGTGGATGGGCTTTTTTGGAAATAATTTTTTTTTATAAAAGTCAAAGTTAAAAAAGAAGATGCTACTGATGGCGCATTTGTAGCGCTCATCAGAAGTGATGTCGTATTGTTGTAAAAAAGTGTGTCAAATTAGCAGCACTCCTAAAAATAAGACCGTTTCGTCTTCTTCTTCTTCTTCTTTAAATTTATCAATTACTATATATAAATATGTGATTAACTTTCATTTTTTTTTACACAATCAAACCTATCTAAATTTTCTCATTCATATTCTCATAGTTTCTCAAAATTTATCCTTCTTTTTTTACTCAAGCTTTCATCTCACACAATGGATCCTGACCAAGCCAATATCAATTCCTTCTTAAATTTGATGCAAAACTATCAATAACTCAGTAGTCCAAATTTTCAAAATCATCCACCTATACCAACTCCACAATATAACCCAAATATGGGTAATTCTCAATTTCCTACACTCATATTTCCATTTCAATTTCCCACAATGGATCAAGGGACTTCAATGGGGACCACTGGTGGGCAATCTTGTGAAAAAGACCAAGAAAAAACATTCGAGTTCGTGATAGAATCTCAATCTCCAACATTCAAGTCGGGCTGGATAATATTACTCTCGATGAAGAAGAAGATCAGCCAACTAAAAAAAAGAGAGAGAGAGCAAGGTTTAGCGCAGAGAAAGATAAAGTTCTCGTCCAATCATGGCTAAATGTTTCCAAGGATGCAGTTGTGGGGGTAAACCAAAAAGTAGATTCCTTCTGGTTAAGAATTAGAGATGGTTACAAGAGAATCGCGACCATTTGAAAGCGAGGGAATTGACACAATTAAAATGTCGATGACAGAAGTTGAATAGCATAGTTCAAAAATTTGCAGGGTGCTACAAACAAGCCTATCATAGAAAGAAATAGCTCCGAGACTGATATCATGGGAGATGCATATCTGATTTATGCTCAAGATGTACGTGAACAGTTCAAGTTAGAGCAAGCATGGCGGTTGTGTTAAGTCACAAAGCGTTTGACTTTGTATTAGTCTGAATCATACTCTAGTTAGTCCGTGTGTGTTTTGATGAACCCAAACATTAAGAAAATGATTTTAATTGAACTATGTGAGTATTGATAATCATCTACTTGAGTTGTGCAGAAAGAGAACATTGTCTTAGCAAGTCAATTTAACTAAAGGATACTAAAGGATCAAAGCATAAGTATATGCGTTTGATCTCAAGACATGATGAAGCGTAATGAGTCCGAAGAAAGATTCAAGCTAAAGCTCTAAGGCAAATATCATATCTCAGACTCCTTGTCTCTAAAGTAAGCATCTAAGAAGGCAAAGTGTTAAGCAACTAGAAGCAAGAAGGCAAAGTGTTACTCCTAATCTAGCATCTTCAAAGATTGAAAGATGAAGACAGTGCATCATTTATTCAATCAGTTGTTCGTGAGAAAATTATGTCAAAGACTTAAGAATGATCTACTCAAAGATTTCTTTGGCACCTTTTAGTTTGAAAGAAGGAAAATCAAGAAGTCATCTAAAAGCTATACACTGATCAAATGCTACTCGAAGCAACAATAGATTACAAACACAATCTTCTGAAGAAAAGTTGAAAGAAGATCGATCAAGTTTACAGACTGAATTATTCCAAGAAGACTCACATCAAGAAGTATCTGATTACTCATAAGATGTGCCCGAACTTTTGACAGAATCAAAAACTTCACTCTTATCAGAACTACTCAAAGAACCTGAAGGATGTTCAAGTTTTATCTCCAGCATGAAAGACACGATGCATTAAAGTATGAAGCTACATTTTATCTCTCATGACTGAAGCAATGTTCAAAAGGAAAAAATACTTTATGAAGAAATTGCTTGGGATCTGGATGAAAGTGTTTTCACTAAAGAAAGGAATTAATTAACTCAAAAAGAGTATATTAATTTATTCCTTGTCTTCTATCGAAATCAGAAAAGACAAAGGGCAATGCTGCAAAACGTCTCTTATGCAATAAAGAGAAAAGCTACTTTATCTGAGCCTGTCGAAGTGTTTCACAAATGAGGAAAGGAACGCTGCCCAAAGCAAAGAAAGCATATCTGCTATGCTCTGTGGTCAACCAAAGGATTTCTAACATTCTTTAGCATTTATTGCCAAGTTTGAACGGCTATTATCCAAAGGATAAAGAACAAGACTTTTGATTACGCCTCAAAGGATCTATTGTGATCAAGTATAAATTGAAGAAGTCGAAGACCTGAAGATATTGTGATGAGAACACAAAAAGAGTTGAACAACTAGAAAAGCTACAATACACGACTCATACTCTGAAAGAAATTCCATACAAAAGAAAAGTATTCATACAAAGAATACAAAAAGATGAAAGCTCTCATCACTCTCATCATCTTCTCTCAAAGTTTACAAATCATCTAGAGAAGAACTCATTTGCAACTCACCTCATCTTAAACTCATATTCACTCTTTGAAGTGTTATTTGGTTGGATTGCTATTGTAACTTTGAAGCTGTGCTTCAAACAAACCATCAAACTTTCTGAGCCTGAAGAGGCCTGTTTCAAGAATACTTGTTGAGTCTGAAGAGGCTAAGTGTGCAAATAATACTTGTGTTTGATCCTGGAGAGGTTATGTGACACCCTCTATCCCGCATGTTATACAAAGCGTTAAAAGGTAAAGATATAAAAGTAAAACATGCATTTATTTCATAAAATAAAAAAAGGGATAGAAAGCACCATATTGTAACGTCTCAATGCGGAAAAACATAAAAAGTTATAAAAAGATAAAACGTAAACATGAACATCAAAAGCATAAGACATAACCCAACCCCGATGTCACATACAGAGCTGGTATAACCGTTCCGGAATAAAATCATCAGAATATAACTGAAACTGAAACTGCAACTAAAAACAACTATAACTATTGATAAATCCTAACTAGAGTCGCGGCTCCTCAGAGTCACTCATCCACTGGCTGCTCATCATCCTCTGCATAAAGAGATACATGCCAACAACAGAAACAGAGAAAACGAGGAGTAAGAAAACATATAAACACATCGGCATGGAGATAGTAAGCAAGATGAACATACATCATAAACATAGCATTTCCATCATTTAGCATCAACATATAATTATATCAACATATTAAATCAACCCACGTATGCTATGCGGTGCAACACTACTCTGCTACTCCATTATGCATATGGATCCAAACTATCTTAGGAAGGCAACTTCGGAGTTACATATCCACATTGGCAAAAAAGTACCAACACCAAGCAATCCACCAAACCATGGGTGAACCCCTTGGATAGCAAACGCACCATAACGAGGGTACGCCACCGCGAGGGGTAGGGTTTACCAAACCTTGGGTAAACCACCTGAGACTTGGCCAGATCGTCGAACTCTAGGACGACCTCCCCTATGTTGAACTTCCCCCATTAACAACTTCAACGTATGAATGCATGAGCACAACAACAAACAAGGCAACCACCTCCTTTGCTTGGGCCAATAAGCACCCAAGACTTATCACCAACATCAACGTCAACACCTTAACCCTTCTGGGTCAAGGTCCCTTTAGCCAAATAGCACTAAGCTTCAACTCATCAACACCTCGACCAAAAAGCATCGAGGCCACCTTGGCCAAAAAGCACCAAAGTCTATCAACGTGCGGTAAATCACTGGGCACCGGCTTAACCAACTTTTTATTCTTGTTTATCATAATTAATATTTAATTAAGTTATCTAACTTGTTATCATTCGATTGGTGTATTATTTCATCATTTGTGGACATTTAGGCATAACTACCCTTTAATCCTTTAGTTCATGTCACTATTCTAATTGGGAGAGCACGGGCGTGCTCGTTGTTAAGCACGACCGTGCTTTTTGGAGTATGGCCATACTGACTGGGCAGGTTTGGTTATGTTCTTTAGCCAAAAACTCCCGAAACACTCTTAATTCGGTCCTAGGGTCTAGTTAAGGACCATCAAACATTAACCTCACCTCTCACTACTAAATTCATGTTTTATAATACTTTTGGGAAATTATTCCTTTAATTACCATGTTAATAAAGAGCCCTATTTTAACCAATTAGAGTTTTATTAACATGTTCATCATAAATCACCATACATTCAACCATGGCATAATCAACATCATCAAACTAACAACATTCATGACGCATTCAACTTGCCAATTTAACCAATTAATCATGACATAACCCATATCATCAAACATATAAATTGGCATACATCATCATGAACCATAAAACATTTATAGCAATTAGACATTCATAACTTGCATACCAATAATCAATTAAACATATAATCAAACAAGTGAGAGGCATCAATTAATAGTTTAACAAACAATAGGGTCATGGGGACCCTTCACCTTATGCTACCTCGTTGCGTAATGCTCATACTATCCTCATCCCCATACCTGGTATGACGATCTAATCTACCGTCACTTTAAGCGAATCCAAACTTGGTCCACTCGAGCGGTTCAAAGGATCTTGGTCAAGAACATCAAAGAAAAAAGGAGTAATTAATCCCCAATTCCAGAAAACAAAAGGAGATAAACAAAGGGTTTACAAGATTACCTTAATTGACACTAATGCACGGTTTATTCTCCAATGGCAAGAGAAAAACCAAGAGTCTTGAGGTGGTTCAAGGGGAGGGAGAGAAGAGGGTTTCTGATGACCAAGGATTGTGAGGAAGAGTCAAATAAGGGTTATAACCTGTAATCCTCGTGACTCACTTATTTATATTGTCAGCGAAAAACATCTTTGAGAACTAGACACTGCTGTGTCCTGGCCAAAATAGCGTTTGAGCGCTAGACACAGTTGTGTCTATCAGGAGACACAGCTGTGTCATGGACCACATCAGCGTTCTAAGGAATTCGACACAGCTGTGTCTATTAGGAGACACTGCTGTGTCTCGGCAGATTCTGAACATAGCTATGTCTCGGCAGACACAGTTCACGAACAAAGATTGAGGCGCAGGGCATACTAAATAACTGAATTGGACAAAACACATAAAATAAGACTTGTGGATAATTCTCTTAGATTTCCAACGCATCAAAGATCACCTCAATCGGACATCTAGAATCAAGATATGGCCAAAACGGTGAAACAAGTTACTAGGACTCTAAAAGGATTGAACCTTTCTAAGGCTAAACTTCCCCAAACATGAACTTAGACATGAAGAACAAGCATAACAAGCATATATAAGCTAAGTCTAACACTAATAACATTTAGTAACGTATGGTGAAATTCATGGTGTTACAGGCTAGGTGTACAGTGCAAATAATACTCGTATGTAACCTTGATCAGTTATACTGTTAAAACTCGGTGAAGCCAAGGACTGGATTTAGCCCAAAGGTTGTGGGTGAACCAGGATAAATTTATGAGTACTTTCTTTCCTTAACTCTTTACTTTATTATTCAGTTTATTTAACTATCGTGGTAACTAACCGGGGAGTGTTAATAGCTTCTATTCAATTTATTGAAAAAGACGTCTGCCACTAAGCACCTTATCTGTACTGAATTTTGTTTTGTGCTTGAAAAACTTTGATTTGAGAAAACACTATTCAACCATCCTTCTAGTGTTGTTTTGTGTCATTTCAGGTTATTGAAAGTTGAACCCAAATGGTCAAACATATCATTTGAAGGAGCTAGTAAGAGAACAAAGATTTTTGCTTCTGGAGCATACTCGTCATCTTCTAATACGGAGACGCCATCATATGATGAATACAACCCAACTTCACCTAATATGGCTCGTCCAATGGGGACAAAAGCAGCAAAAACAACAAAGAAAAAGGGGGAAATCAAAAGCAAATGAAACATCTTTTGCTTATGTTGATCTAACTACAATGTATGACAGACAAAAGTCAAAAATTGTAGCTATAGAAGAATGGACACGTGCCAAGGTAGAACACAACAAGTTGAAGGAGAAAGAATTATGCATGAAGGAGAAAGATTTGGAGTTGCAGATGAAAATGAATGAGAAAGAGCTCGAGACACAGATGAAGATGAAGGAGAAAGAGTTCGACTATCAAATCCACTTCAAGGATTCATCTGGGATGACAGTGATACATCTACAAGATCATGAGAGGTTGTGTCACATAATTAGAGGAAAATATATGTAGTGTAATGATGTTGGTTTAGTTTTTAATTAGTGTAATGATGTTGGTTTAGTTTTTAATTGATGTAACAATGTTGGTTTAGTTTTTAGTTAGTGTAATGATGTTAGTTTAGTTTTTAATTATCAAATAGTTCTATCTTAATTACTAATGAATTTATTAATTAGTAGTCAAATTAGTCGTTAATAGTCAACCTAGCTGTTATTCAAACTAGCTGTTAATAGTCAAACTAGCCGTTAGTAGTCAAACAAGCCTTCAGTAGTCAAACTAGCCGTTAGTAGTCTATCTCTATATATTCTTAAGATGTAAGAGTATTTTCACACCTCTCAATTGTGCAAGTCATTCAAATCTTCTTATCCAATTCTTTCAAAACATTTACTCTCACGGATCCCAACGATTCAGACCATGAAAAAATGCTTGAGTGGTATCTCATGGATGATTTCATAAATGATGAATACGAAGAACAACGCATGCGGTATGTAATGCAACAAGAAGCTACAATACATAGACGTAGAAGAACACACATAGAATGAAGTTGTGAAGAAGGACATGCTCGATTATTCAATGACTACTTCTCTGATGATCCAGTATACACAGTTGAGCAATTCTGACGAAGATTTCGAATGCGAAGGGACGTCTTCCTTTGCATTGTAGAATCCCTTCGCAATCATGATGAGTATTTTGATATGAGAGTTGATTCACCTGGAAGAACGGGGATTTCATCATTGTAGAAATGCACTGCTACTATTCGTATATTGGCATATGGATCATCCGCTGACAGTGTTGATGATTATGTGCAAATTGGAGAAAGGACTGCACTGAAATGCTCACAAAAGTTTGTAAGGGGTATTTATGAGATATTTGGGAACGAATACTTAATAAGGCCTAACAATAATGACATTGAATGCCTATTGGAAATAAGGGAGGCACGTGGTTTTCCTGGTATGTTAAGTAGCATTGATTGTATGCACTGGGAATGGAAAAATTGTCCGGTAGCATGGAAAGGTCAATTAACTCGTGGTGATCATGGGAAACCCACAATCATGCTCGAAGCAGTTGCGTCACAAGACTTATGGATTTGGCATGCATTTTTTGGGGTTGCGGGTTCAAACAACTATTGAGACCTCATAAGTCTGAGACACATTCCATGTACAGATTCTCTAAGTTTTGATGATTCCAAATAGATTAAGTATCATAATATTGAACTATATGAAATTACTGACATGTCTGATAAGTGTGCAGGAAAATAGACTTAAGATCACTCGTCTATTTTATGACTCGTCTACATTTTGGTAGAGCACAGTTTTTAGACTCGTCTAAAAACCACTCGTCTAATAATTCAGTCAACAACACACCAAAGACTAAGTCAACGTTCAATCAAGATTCGAAGATGCTTGATGATGTGGCAAGAAGCATCTGTCTAAAGAAGACTCAGTGGATCACTCGTATAAGAAAATGACTTCCTCACTCGTCTGAGTTTTGGGCTCATTTTCACCCGTCTAGTTTTGGACTGCACAAGCACCTGTCTAATTTTTTTCAACACTGCAACATTTGATAAAGTGTCAGTCTGTCAGAAATGAAGTCCAAGTTAACCTTATTCAAATTAGATGTCTTCCTTAAGGATCTCGAAGACCTCTGGACAATAGCACAAATGATAAAGAATAAAGAACATTGTTTCAAGGATTTAAGGAATAAACACACCATCTCTGTATCACAGCAATAACCTTTTAGCTGTTTTAGTACAAAGTAAAAGTGCTTTCTGGAAAGTGAACCGAGTGTTGCACTGAAAGAGGGAAGCTCTCTGCTGCAAGTACAAGAAGCCTGCTGCTGCAACTCTGATACAACAGCTGTTCAGAACAAAGTGTACTCTTGGACAACCTTATCAAAGCTCAACGTTCCTAAGCATTTAAGGTTTACACAGAACGACTCTTTAGCATTAATGGTGTCTCAGAAGCTCAAATAAAAAGAAGCATTTACTCACTTCATTAACTTCTTCAATCCTTCAGTGAATAGTTCTTCAATAATTTGATATTACTTCGCAGTATTTCACACTTCATATTTATTTCACTCTGTATGTGATCTGAAAGATTTTCAAGTTGTATTAATTATACAAAACCTTTATCCCTTATTGTGTTGAGCCCAAAGAGGCTAGGTGAGCAAAGAATACTTGTTTGAGTGTGAGTCTTGAGAGGCTAGGTGTGAAAAGAATACTTGTACTGTAATCTGATCAGTTATAGTGGAATTTTGGTGCTGCCAAGAAACTGGACGTAACCCTGTGGATTTTGGGGTGAACCACTATAAAACTCTGGAGTGATATTTCTCTTCCCTTATCTATTTAATTTTCTTAAGTATTATATGTTTAAGATTTTAACTTGGGGAGTTATTATTGTGAATATCAAACTCTGTTTTTACCCTTCTCTGTATGTTTGTGTGTTCTGTCTTAAAGTTAGACGTGTCACTCGTCTAATTTTATGTTGTCTTATTTTTGCTTGTTGTGCCTGCGAAAATATTCATCAAAGTTTCCAAAAAAGTTGGTAAACACAATTCAACCCCCCTTCTTGTGTTAACAACAATGAAGCTAGTTGAGCTTCTTGGTACTCTTCAGATCCATGAACAAGAGCTAATTGAAGAAAACAATGGAAAGAAAAACAAATCCATTGCCCTCAAGGCTGACAAGAAGTCATCTAAAGGAGCAGTCTCAAAAGCTCTCGAAGTTGATGAATCTTCAGAAGAATCCGAGGAATCAAATGAGGATGACTCTGATGATGAACTTTCTCTTTTCACCAGAAAAATGAAAAAGCTCCGGAAGAAAAGAAACTTCAGAAAAGACAAACCTTTCAGGCGCTTCAACAAAGAAAAACACAATAAAGATGGTGGATCTAATGACAGAAATGCCATGGTGTGCTATGAATGCGAGAAGCCTGGTCACATCAAGGCAGAATGCCCTCAACTCAAGAAGCAACCTCCCAAGAAATTCTTCAATAAAAAGAAGAAGGGAATGATGGCTACTTGGGAAGATCTTGATGAAAGCTCCACTGAAAGTGAAGGAGAGAAGCTTGAAGCAAATCTCTGTATTATGACAGATACTGATTCTGAGTCAGAACCTGAGGTACATTCTGAACTTGAGAAATTCAATGATGCCTATGATGAACTATTGGAAGAATCCAACTATATATCGAAAGCTTTTCAAATATCTCAAGAGACAGTATGTTAAACTCTTAAATGGGTATACACAGAAATCTCAAGAGTGTGAGATGTGAGCTGAAGAGAATAGCAGGCTTAAGACTGAGAAGTCTAAAGCTGAGATCTCAGTTGAAACTCTACCTTCTGAAGAAGTGATTAAAATTCAATAGGAAGTAGAAGAGCTCACCTTAGATCTTGCCAAATTTGTTAATGGTAGAGATAATCTGACTTAACTTTTGGGAAGTCAGAGGCACTCCCTTAACAAAGAAGGTATAGGTTATTCCAGTCAAGAATATCATAAAGGATCAACAAAGTTCTCAAAAATAACTGTCAAATCTGTGTCAGTTAGTTTAAATAAACCTATATGTACCTACTGTGGAAAAGCTGGACATATCACGTCTAAGTGTATCCACAAAAAGAGAAGGAAGTCTTCACATACTCCTTAGACTAACAGAAAAGGACCCAAGAAAATATGGGTACCTAAGTCCATGATCATTCCTGTTGTAGACATGCTTAACAGGACAAAGTAAAACCTATCATGGTACCTAGACAGTGGATGCTCGTGACATATGACAAGAGAAAGGTCTATGTTCCTAGACCTCCAACCTAAGAAAGGTGGACATGTAACATTTGGTGGCAACCAGAAAGGAAAAGTTGTTGGTGTAGGTAAAATTGGGTGTAAACCTCCTTTGCCTATTATATGTGATGTTTTATATGTGATAGTGGATTCTCTGTATATTTTTCTCAAGATGCATACATAGTCAATGACAATAGTGGAAAGACCCTCTTTTCTGCTAAAAGGCAAAACAATCTGTATAAGATTGACCTGTCTGAACTTTCAGATCAAAGTGTAACATGCTTTTTGTCTAAAGAGGATGAAAAGTGGCTATGACATAAGAAACTAGGACATGTTAGTATGAAACAAATTTCTAAATTGAAAAAGTATAACCTTGTGAGAGGATTGCCTGATATTTCATTTAAGAAAGATGTTTTGTGTGATGCATGTCAGAGAGGCAAACAAGTAAAATCAAGTTTCAAATCTAAGAAAGAAGTCACCTCCTCTAGACCTTTGCAATTGTTAGACATGGATCTATTTCGACCAGTCAGTGTAGCTAGCCTAGGTGGAAAGAAATATGGTTTTGTCATAGTTGATGACTATTCTAGATTTACCTGGGTACTCTTCTTAACCCACGAGGATGAGGCTTATAAGGTCTTTACAGTATTCAGTAAAAGAGTGATAAACCTTTGATTCATCTAGTTTTATGACTAGAAAGACCTCAATTTTAATACCAATTGTGCGAGTTCATTCTCGTTTTAGTCCAAATTTGGCTTTAAATTGTTCACAAGCGACATTTTGATCCTTAGAAATAATTTCTAGTAAATTCTTCTATTTTCTAGTCAAAATAAAGCATTTAATGCTACTTTTAATTTTAGGTTAAAAGTGAAACTCTGGGAAACTTGAATTAAATGAGGAAAACAAGCAAAAAGAAAATTTCAAGGTTTCGCCCCGCGAGACAGTGCTTGCCCCGCGGGCCAGAACTGATACTGAGCAGGAAGTTGGAGTATTTCAGTCTTGCCCTGCGAGCCAGACACAGATTTCTGAAGACCTTTCAGTCTCGCCCCACGAGACATGCCTCGCCCCGCGAGACTTGCCTCACCCCGCAAGACATGCCTCGCCCCATGAGGATTCAAACTTAGACTGGAGCCAAATTTAAGTGCTCGCCCCGCGAGCGACCGCAGATCCAGACTTCTATATAAAGATTGTAGTTTTGCAAATTTGAATATCCAATCCTAGTTTTATGTGAGTCGCGTCTCGTTTAGGTTTACATACTCTTTTAGAGTTTATTTCATGTTTACTTTTGGATTAATGGTGTTGAAGCACTCCATGAGGAACTAATCCTCTTTTCTAAGGAAGCGGTGAAGCCGCTCATGACGGTATAGTGAAATTGTGGTGTTTTCTACTCCCTAATTCTCAATTCTGTTTCTTAATTCTGTTTTGTATGTGTTGATCATATGAGATCGTGATTAACTAGTCAAGCGTATTGAGTCCAACCGAAGATTCACGTTTTAGGACTTGAATTGAGAACACAAGTTGAATATTGATAGAGATATAACAAGAGATTTATGCAATCGTTAGAGGGAACCAAGGTCTTAATGAATCTTGCATGTTTATCATCATAGAGATATAGTTGATTGGCATGTTAGGTATTTGCTTTTGTGCTCGGTAGAGACATTAGGATAATTTTGGGTTCCTGATTGGCATGTAATTGAACCTAGGGATAGAAAATAATCACTGTTGAACTATGTTTGATTGGGTTGGTGGATTCGTAACCTTAGATCTTCCCCGTTCCTAAATCACAAATTCTTGATAATTTCTCTTGCTTTGATTAAACTTTTATTTCACAACAAACATTCTCTCTTGACTTGATCAATCCTAACTGTTTCCATTAAATATTGAATACAATTGGCCACCCAATCCCTGTGTTCGATACTCGGTAATTACTTACCGTTTTAGTTATTACTTGTTTCGATCTGGTACACTTGCCGGAGCCCATCAAAGAGTACAAAATGAGCAGGGTTTTTGTATCTCTGCTATCAGAAGTGACCATGGGGGAGAATTTGAAAATGAGCAGTTCAAACTGTTGTGAGGAAAATGGTATTTCTCACAATTTCTCTACACCTAGAACTCCACAGCAAAATGGAGTGGTTGAGAGAAAGAACATATCTCTTCAAGAGATGGGTAGAACAATGCTCAATGAAATAATCTTCCTAAGTACTTCTGGGCAGAAGCCATTAACACTGCTTGTTATGTGCAAAACAGAATTCTGATTAGGCCTGTTCTAAATAAGACTTCTTATAAATTGTGGAAAGGTAGAAAACCCAACATATCCTATTTTCATCCATTTGGATGTGAATGTTATATTCTTAATACAAAAGATCATTTGGGAATATTTGACTTTAAAGTAGATAAAAGCATATTCATTGGATACTCTGAACTATTTAAAGCTTTTAGAATATTTAACTCTAGAACTTCTATCGTAGAAGAATCAATTCATGTAAAGTTTAATGATGGTTTGAAGACTGATAGGGAACAATCAGATCTAGAAGATGATATTGCAGGTATTGAACTTAATCCTGCAGTGGAAGAATCTTCAAATAAGTCAAAAGTAGACGTGTCTGAAAATTAGACAAGTACTGATAAGTCTGAAACTCAGAATGAAAAGAAAGATTGGAAATTCAAGACTTATCGTCCAAAAGATCTAATTATTGGAATTCCATCTCAAGGAGTTAGAACCAGATCCGCTTTCAATAAAAAACAACATGGCATTCATATCAGATTTGGAACCCAAAAAGACTGAAGAAGCCTTACAAGATGAAAGCTGGATTCTAGCCATGCAAGAAGAATTGAACCAGTTCAAGAGAAATGATGTTTGGACTTTAGTTTCTAAATCCAAAGATAAATCTGTTATTGGAACCAGATGGGTGTTTAGAAACAAACTGGATGAAAATGGAAAAGTGGTAAGAAACAAAGCAAGACTAGTAGCTCAATGGTATAATCAACAGGAAGGTATTGATTGCACAACATGATATAATTCTTTATCATTAAAATGTACCATTTGAGCTACCACCTTACCATTATATCATGTTGTGCATCATAAGACATGAGCTACTAATCTAGCATAAGACATGAGCTACTAATCTAGCTGCACAACATGATATAATTCTTTATCAAATGGATGTTAAAAGTGCATTTCTAAATGGAATAATTGAGGAGGAAGTCTATGTCAAGCAACCTCCTGGGTTTGAGGATTCTGAAAATTCTCACCATGTCTATAAGCTTAAGAAAGCTTTATATGGACTCAAACAAGCTCCTACAGCTTGGTATGACAGGTTAAGCACATATCTAATGGAAAATAATTTCATTAGAGGAAAAGTAGACATTACCCTTTTCAAGAAATGCTCAAAGAAAGATTTCATAATAGTACAGATTTATGTTGATGATATTATATTTGGTGCTACTAATAAAAAGCTCTACAAAGAGTTGAGTTGATGCAGAATGAATTTGAGAAGAGCATGATGGGCGAATTGAAGCTCTTCCTTGGTCTTCAAATAAAACAAACAAATGATGGAATCTATATTCATCAACAAAAGTACACCAAGGAGATTCTGAAAAAGTATAAAATGAAAAATTCAAAGTCTATGAGTACTCCTATGCATCCATCAGTTATTCTAAACAAGGATGAGGAAGGTAAAAAGGTAGATCAAACTATCTACCGAGGTATGATTGGATCTCTTCTATACTTAACTGCTAGCAGACCTGATATTCAATTCAGTGTTTGTCTATGTGCTAGATTTCAATCATACCCTAAAGAATCTCATCATAAGGCTGTTAAAAGAATTTAGATATTTAATTGGAACCACTAACCTTGGTTTATTATATAAGAAATCTGAAGATTTCAGGTGAGTTGGATTCTGTGATGCTGATTTTGCTGGAGATAGAATTGATAGAAACAGTACCAGTGGAGGATGTCACTTCATTGGAGGGAATATGATCTCCTGGTTAAGCAAAAGGCAAAGCACCATTGCTCTCTCAACTACTGAAGCCGAGTACATATCTGCAGCAAGTTGTTGTTCACAACTACTTTGGGTGAAATATCAACTTGAGGATTATTCAATGTTTGAACATAATATACCTGTTTGGTGTGATAATACTAGTGCTATCAACTTGTCTAAGAACCCCATACAACATTCTAGAGGAAAGCATATAGAAATAAAACATCACTTTATTAGAGATTATGTGCAAAAAGGAGCTTTTGAAATTAAGTTTGTAAACACTGAGTATCAGTGGGCAGACATCTTTACTAAACCTCTAAGTGAAGATAGATTTGTTTTTATAAGAAGGAATCTTAATATGCATAATGTGTCTGACTGAGTGTATGCTGATATGTCTGAAAATTTACTTGTCTAAATTTTGTATATGCTTGACTCGTCTATTTTCTTTATGCTTCACTCATCTACTTTAGCCAAGCGTCTGATGACGTAGCTAAAAAGTACTAAGTGCTATTTTTAACTGAGACACGTGTACATTGAATTTCCCTCCTTTTTCTTAAAACGTTCCATTTCTTCTCACAATTGTCTTTTCAAAGGTTATTATTATAATAACTTCTCAAGTGTTTTAACAAAAGCAGCCCGTGTCGTTTCATTGCTTCACACTACCTCTGCTCTCAAGTTTTCTTTCTCTCTGATTCTTTTCGTCCTCAACCTCCCGAAAACCTTCATCTCCAAACCCTAAAATCTTCTCTCTATAACAATGACTCAACAAAGTCTTCTGGAAACCCTAGCCAAAAGGACCAGACTCCCTATCTCTGAGATAAACAGGGTGCACCCAGGAAGGGTCCCAAATTTTGTTGAGCTAAGAACCAAGGGCTTGGATGTTCAATAGGAACTTAACCATGCCGGATGGATACCCTTCTTTCAACTACAAGAGCTCGTATTTCCTGCCTTGGTTAGAGAGTTCTGGACTACTGTAAATATCACCAAGGATTATGATACCTCCATGATTTCCAGAGATGTAAATGGTGACCATGTCATCATCACACATGTGTCACTCGCTGAAGTGACAAAATGCCCAAGAGAATGTGCTGGGTATTACAAAGATTGACTGAAGGATCAAGGGGAAGCAAATGTGAATCAAGTTCTATATGGAGTTGCAAAACCTCAAAATAAGGACTCCAAGTATCTGTCAGCAAAGGCAAGATTTCTTCATGTTCTTATCATAAACTGTGTTATTCCTAGAATCGGGTCTATGAATCATGTCAGTAAAATAGAGAAGTTTGCTCTCTTTCATCTAGTCCAGAAAATTAGGATAGATATTAATGAATTGATTTTCATACACATGGAGAAGGCTGTCAACGAGAAGGATAAGGATTATCCCTATGGTATGATCATGACTAGGATTTTTAGGGCAAACAACCTGGATTTGAGAAATGCTTGTTATGCTGATCTGTGCACAGAAATCAATCCAAAGACTCTGTCTTTGATGAAAATAACTCCGTCACCTACCATTGATCCCTATGCTCAAGCCTCATCATCTGTTGCTGCTGAACCCTCTCAAGAAATTCTCACCATCCCTGTTGTTAACGCTGAACCATTTGTGGAACCTGTTGAGCCTGAAAATCCTCAACTTACAAGGAAAAGAAAAAGAGTTTCCCAATCATCTGATCAAGATGTGGTTAAACCTGTTGTTCTTCCATCTGTTGAACCTACCAAGGTTACAGAATCTGTGGTAGCATCTGTCTCTGTTTCTGATGCACCTAGGGTTACCAAGGTGTTTAAGAGAAAAAGGAATGTGCAAGCTGAGGGGGAGTCTCAACCTGAAGAGACTGTGATCCCTAAAAAGAAGAGAACTACTATGACCAAGAGAAAGCTGGTCCTACTTCCAACTCCCTCACCATCACCCTCACCACAGAAAGAATCATCACCTCTATCACAACAAAAAGAGCCAACTCCTACCAAAATTCCAACACCATCACACTCATTAACCTTACATTCACCCACAACAACTTCGATTCCACAACCTTCATCTCCACTACCTGCTCTGTCACCACAAAGAGCACCAACACCACCCCTACAGAAAACACCATCACCAACCCCACAAAATCAACAGAAAACCCCAACTCCTCCACCAGCTTCACCAAAAATTCCAACTCCTCCACATACATCACCCCTTAGACAACCAACACCTCCTCTATCCTCACCTATTCATGAACCCTCACCTCCATTTTCTGTCCCTGAACCACAATCAGATGAAATTCAAGTTTCTAAACCCAATCCCATTATTTCAGAACCTCATGTGTCTAAACCTTCCACACATCCTCTGTCTCCACCTAGACACAACCCTCTTCCTTTGGCCTCCCTACCACCTTACCATTTATCCTCCAGAACCACACATGTTCCTGTTTCAGATAACTGCTCTTCATTCTTCTTGTCTAACACTAATCTGGATGCCATTGCATCTTTGGAAGCTGAAAGGCAGTGTATAAAGCTGGCCAGACAACAGAAGACTCCAAGAGCATGGATCCATCGCCCTCATGTTTTAATGAAGACATCCACTGAGATCAAAGTGATGCCTGATTCCATGACTCTGCAAGGAAAGCAGAAAGTCATCAGTTTGCCTGGAGAACAAAAATTCTCTCTTATCAAGCTGAATGACAACAAATGCAAATTGAGGAAGAAGCTGCTCACAACTGAATCACATCATAAGTTCTTAAAAGTCAGAGACGTTTACTGGAGATGTGGTTCCAGTTCTGGATTGAAAGAAGAAGAAAGGAAAAATATTCCTATAAGAGGTAGTCAAGCTTTTGATCTTTACCCTTTTTCCCCTTCTGTTTATACCATACCTCCTTTCATTATGGTTTTCCCTTTCTTTTTGTTAAAATTCCCTAAAACTACCCTAATTTCTTCCATAAATCTCACTAAGTGTTCTTATGAATTCCTTCTATCTGCTGTTACCTCACCTCTCAACTCTGAAAGACTTTAAGAAATCCTTAATGAAATCCTTTCAAATAATAAGTATGTTTTACTGGATCCTAAACCAGAGACCACAATTCGACTTGAAGCACTAACATCTGCATCTGCAACTGCCCTGGCCACTTTAACTTCTACTACTCAGGTAGTTGCTCATGATCCTGTTGCACATCAAAGGCCAGATGAAATGGCTTCTAGTCTGCAGACTGTCATTCAGAGACAGGATGTTGCAATTGCACAACAAGCTGCTTTTCAGGCCCAGATGTTAGCTCAACAGGAAGCAATGTAAAAGATGATGGAAGCCTTCTTTAGAAGTCAAGGAGGTCCTTGCTCTTAGGTTTTAAGACTTAGTCTTTTTCTTTTTTTCTTGAGTTATGCAATGTACTAGTCAGTGATGTCTATCACTTGTAATCTGTCTAACTCTAAATTTATATGAAATAAGATAATGTTTTGGTATTCCTTTTGGCTCTCTGCTATATTGTTACTTTACTTTCTTTTTGATTGATGCCAAAAGGGGGAGGAAATATAAACATGAAAATATAAAAATAGAAATGATATGAGTTCATGAATTTAATACAACATATATGAAATGATATGAGTTCATGAATTTATGACTATCTGTCTGTAAAATTTTGTTTTCTACTCTGATATAATCTGTTTGAATCTAATATCAGTTATGATACCTTGTTTTTGCTCTGATACTTGTTTTATCTAATGCATAAACTAAGGGGGAGCATAGTATATTCTGATTAATTATTTTTTAAAAAATTCCTATTATGTTCAATAAAATCAGAAAAGTTATTTGTCATCATAAAAAAGGGGAGAATGTTGAGACCTCATAAGTTTGAGACACATTCCATGTACAGATTCTCTAAGTTTTGACGATTCCAAACAGATTAAGTATGATAATATTGAACCATATGAAATTACTGACATGTCTGATAAGTGTGCAGGAAAATAGACTTAAGATCACTCGTCTATTTTATGACTCGTCTACATTTTGGTAGAGCACAGTTTTTAGACTCGTCTAAAAACCACTCGTCTAATAATTCAGTCAACACAGTCAAAGACCAAGTCAACGTTCAGTCAAGATTCGAATATTCTTGATGACGTGACAAGAAGCATCTGTCTAAAGAAGACTCAGTGGATCACTCGTCTGAGAAAATGACTTCCTCACTCGTCTGAATTTTGGGCTCATTTTCACCCGTCTAGTTTTGGACTGCACAAGCACCCGTCTAATTTTTTTCAACACTGCTACATTTGATAAAGTGTCAGTCTGTCAGAAATGAAGTCCAAGTCAACCTTATTCAAATTAGATGCCTTCCTTAAGGATCTCGAAGACCTCTGGACAATATCACAAAGGATAAAGAATAAAGAACGTTGTTTCAAGGATTTAAGGAATAAACATGCAATATCTGTACCACAACAGTAACCTTTTAGTTGTTTTAGTACAAAGTAAAAGTACTTTATGGAAAGTGAACCGAGTGTTGCACTGAAAGAGGAAAGCTCTCTACTGCAAGTATAAGAAGCATATTGCTGCAACTCTGATACAACAGCTGCTCAGAACAAAGTATACTCTTGGACAGCCTTATCAAAGCTCAACGTTCCTAAGCATTTAATGTTTACACAGAACGACTCTTTGGCATTAATGGTGTCCCAGAAGCTCAAATAAAAAAGAACACACTTTCTGAAGCCGTGCCTAATGGATTAAATTGATTGAAGTCTTTATATAGACCAAACCATGAAGATTAAGACAAGAAGTTGAATATCATTAAGAACACTGCGCAAGAAGCATTTACTCACTTCATTAACTTCTTCATTCCTTCATTGAATACTTCTTCAATCATTTGATATTAATTCACAGTCTTTCACACTTCATTTTTATTTCACTATCTGATTGTGATCTGAAAGATTTGCAAGTTGTATTAATAATACAAAACCTTTATCCCTTATTGTTCTGAGCCTAAAGAGGCGAGGCGAGCAAAGAATACTTGTTTAAGTGTGAGCCTGGAGAGGCTAGGTGTGAAAAGAATACTTGTATTGTAATCTGATCAGTTATAGTGGAATCTTGGTGATGCCAAGAAAATGGACGAAGCCCTGTGGATTTTGGGGTGAACCAGTATAAAACTCTTGAGTGATATTTCTCTTCACTTATGTAACAGCCTGATTTTCATTATACTGTTTAATCAATTAAAATACAAGTAATTATATTTTAATATGAAAGCAGAAAATATTTTGTTTTAATAAAATAAAATCATATTCCTAATCCACCTTATCATATGAAGTCACAGTAAAATTTTTGGTTGAAAATTCAGACGAAAGTCGGTCTGCGTTTTCACTGTCAGTATAAGTTTACTGAGCAGAAAACCTAATTTTGACCCTTGAACGAGACGGCTAGTGTTTTTATCATGTTTCCTTCAACTTTGGTTATTTTAAAAAATTTCGTTCAAAAATAAAATAAAATATTTTATTCGGGTGAACACGTAGAGAATATACGATCGGAACTGTAACCGGGTACGAAATGGAGCAGACTAGGGGACATAAAAGAGATGAGGTGACTTGTTAGGGAAAGTAAGCATGGTTGTAGAAGCTTTATGTCACATCCATAAAAGTACCATCATTACTTTTTTTCAAAATTTACTATTTTGTAATCAATTAAGCCATTCCTTTCAACTTTTGCCAACCAAACATGACATAACTCAAAACTTGGCCTCCAAGCACTCATTTCTCTTCCTCAAAACCGTGGCCCTCTCTCTCTCCCTATATATCACACTTTCATTTTCTTCAACTCACTTTTTCTTCTCCAAAAACACTATTTCTTCACCTTCTTCCTTCCTCTTCAAACTTCATACTCATAAAACTTGCATTTTTATTCATCTTTTCAACTTAAGTTCTTCACAAAAGTTGATCCTTGTATCAAGAGTAATACTCTTATGTCAATCTTTTTGCAAGTTTCTTCTTTTACCTTATGGTTTACTCTACTTTTTCTTTAAGTGTTTTTAATGGGTTTTCAACTTCTAAAATCTCTAGAAAATTGTAGAAAATTTATTTTGAGTTGAAACCACTTTCTATAGTCTTGTATTAACTTATATTTTCACATACTAAGAGTTTGTATAAAACAAAAATTTCTACCTCTTATTTCCAAGGATGACCGAAACCTATACATGGTGGCCTAGGAAGTTTTGTTTCAACTTTTTGAAAGATGATCATGTATTTGAGCTTCTAGATCCCTCTTGATCTTAAATCTAAAGTCTTGAAAGGTTTGAAAATCTCTAGCTTATTTATCCAAGGATGGCCAAACCTATATGGTTTTGGACCTAGGATGTTTGTTTTTCTTTTTCCAAGATGATTATAGATTAAAGCTCCTTAATGTTAAAGGATGCTAGGTCTAAAAGATTGGATTATTTAAAGATTTCTAGCCTAGAAATCCTATGATGGCCGAACCTAAGGTTTATGGACCTATGATATTTTGTTTTTCTTTTATTTTCAATATGATCATGGATTTGAGCTCCTTAATACATTGGGATGCAAAATCTAAGAGATTGGAAGGTTTAAAGTTTTCTAACCTATTTTACTATACAAGGCCGAAACCTAACCTAAGAGTTTGGATGATTTTATTCAATATTTTCAAGTTATAACAAATTATCTAAGTCACCTAGAACCTAAGAGTTAAGTATCTAAAATCTTAGAGTGTGAAATGAAACCTAACCTTCATTAGATTTAAATGGCCGAACCTACCTAATGAGAACATAGATGAGTTTATTTGATTTAGTTGTTTTTATGTTGTTTGGTTGAAGGTGGTGTTAACACCTCGTGGTCGGATAACGAGGAGCTGGGAATTCGGGCTTTCGGTGATAACTCAGGTGGGGGAAAGAATCAACCTATCGTCGAAATCGATAAGTAGTAGATTATGTAGTAATTATGTAGGGCGACCTAAACCTTACTAGAAGTCGAATAATCGACAAGACCAGAATCGCTTTATATTGCTTTTATAAAACATCCATGGTGATTCGGGGATTGTAGGTTGATCGATATTAGGTTGATGTTTATACTGTTGATGGTTGATTTGAGTTTTATTACCTTTATTGAACTGATTTAGTGTTATGTTGATGTTTGGAAATATCTTTGATTGACTTGATGTTATGCATGATCTGTGTGGTATTTACTTTATGCTTAGTGGATTAAGCGAAGATATATATATGGTCTAAGAGATGAGTTGTTTTGGGCGTAAGGATCATGATGATTTTTCAGAGGTGCCTAACCTACATTCTATATGTTAAAGAGGTGTTGTGACATAGAGCATGTGTTGAGGTCTTGATGAGAGGTTGAGGCACTAGGTTATGACCATAGGAGTCTGCGAGGTTCATAAGTTGTGTTGTTTCTATAACCGTATGTGGGACACATACAAGACCCGAAGTCCTTGTGGGACCGTCCAAAGGGTAAACTTAACTTGTGTAGCTACCAGTGTCATTGCTTTACATGAGCACCTCTGGGAGTGGACGAGGTGTGCACCGAGATCATCGTGCAGCTGTAGTGTCATGCTTTGCGTGAGCGTTCTTACCATGGTGAAGGTGTGCACCGGGATAATCGTGCAGCTATAGTGTCATTGCGGTCCGGGGTGTGCACCGTGTTTAATGTGCAGCTATAGTGTCATTGCTTTGCATGAGCATTCTCACCATGACTAAGGATGTGCACCGGGAATGGGACGTGTCGCTTGGACGACTGACCGGTAACCATAACTATGATAGGGAAACCATAGCCATTTTCAGTATCAAGTTTTAGTTGCAGGAGTGAGGGTAGGATGGATATAAGAATTTTATGGAAGATGGATGACTTGACTGATGTTGTGTCTATGATAATTACTGTATAGTTTGCTATGACTCTTTTCCTCTTTTGATGATAGAACTGTTTCTTATCCCCTGTATATTTCTGTATGTTGTATTTTGTCTCCTTGTGGAACCGTACGAGAAGACCTTGTGGATAAACGCAACCAGGAGGAGTTGGATGGAGCTCCCTACGAACCGGATGCTGGAGGACGAGCTGTGACCCATGGTGGTTAGGGTTTAGTTAGTTATGGCCAGTGCGTCTGTGTCGTGAAGCTTTATCTTTCCGCTTATGTTTTGTATAACTATGCACCAGTTCGGGATCCTATTGATGGGATGCCCTGAAACAATGTTTTGATAACTCTGATGCTTTAAGTATGTTTAATATATTTATGTTTTCATATTCTGTTCTATATGAATCTATTTGCTTAAGAAATTAAGTTTCAATTTTTATGTAATTTTCACGTTAAGCGTGCGATTAAGTAATTAAATAATGAGGTTTTAAACTAAATGACACAAAGGGGCACCACGGGGTGTCTCAACTTATCTATTTAATTTTCTTAAGTATTATCTGTTTAAGCTTTTAACTTGGGGAGTTATTATTGTGAATATCAAACTCTGTTTTTACCCTTCTCTGTATATTTGTGTGTTCTATCTTAAAGTTAGATGTGTCACTCGTCTAATTTTCTGTTGCTTATTTTTGCTTGTTGTACCTGCGAAAATATTCATCAAAGTTTCCAAAAAAGTTGGTAAACACAATTCAAACCCCCCTTCTTGTGTTAACTTTGGTTATTTCAACAACGACATCAACGTTCTCAACAAATCTAATTTTTTTAATGACGTTTTGGAAGGACAAGGCCCCCACTTTGCGTATATGGTAAATCAAACCCAATATGACATGGGGTACTATCTAGCAGATGGTATTTATCCAGAATGGGCTATGTTTGTCAAGAACATCCCAATGCCACAAGGAGATAAAAGAAAGCTATTTGCCCAACATCAAGAAGGAGCAAGAAAGGATGTGGAGCGTGCATTTGGAGTGGCTCGGTTTGCGATTGTACGTGGCCCCGCACGTGCTTGGCACATGGATACAATCAAGCATATATTACATGCATGCATCATTTTGCATAACATGATTGTGGAAGACGAACGACACACATATGATGGTCATTTTTATTATTCTTATGGTCATCCCAACAATGAAGTCTCAACAAATGACGTACGTAATGGTCCTCATCCACATCTTGCATCATACTTACAAAGGCGAACACTTGTGCAAGATAGGCAAAATCATCACCAACTTCAAGCGGACCTTGTGGAACATATCTGGGAACGTTTTGGGCGCGATAATCAGCAAAATTGAATTTCCAGTTAAATTATGTAATTTCATCATTTTAATGTTTTGATTTTGTAAGTTCATTGTTTGTAATTTCATAATTTTAAATTTCATCGTATGTTCTAATTTTTATTACAAATTTTATAATTTTAAATTTTGATTTTTCATTTAATAAAAAATGTAGTTTTTATATTACGAGTTGCTGGTGGGGTCCATTTAAGAACTTTTTAGGAGTTACTGGGTTAGAGAGATGAGGTGCTTAAGTTATTAAAAGTAAAAATGAGTGATGTGTAATGGTGGGACCCATTTAAGAACTCTAAAGTGAGGTGATGTGATATGAATGCCCTAACAGTGTCATTTGTCACATCTGGTTCAGAGCCTAGATGAAGGTGAAGTTATGGAGGACTTATATAAGATATATTTCTACTTTGCTAGTATAGGAGTGTATATTGACTAATTTATATTGGAAGATGCTTTTAAATATGCACAGAGCCACACACACGCACTCACTATATGTATCTTAACAAAGTTATACTTCTATTTCCACTCTAGCATTGAATTGCATTCTTGTATGATTTGCATTTGGTTTGGTATTGTAAGTATAAGTTAATAAGGCAATAAGCTTGGACAAAAGAGAAAGTATCAAGATGATCTATATTTCAATAAAAACTTTGAGAACATTTCAACGTTAATGCTCTTTTAACATCTAATAGACCAGAAATCTACTTTTGTTTGATTTTGCAGGATATTCATTTGATAGCTTACAATTATATTCACCTACTTTTTTTAGTTTTCACTGAAGTTTGCAGTGATTTTGAGTTTCACTTCTATGCAGGTTTACTTTTTGAGCTATTTGAATGGTCTACTCATGATGATTATATTGCTGCTTTGAAGAATGTTCATTGCTATTTGATTATAAGTAATTAAACTGTTAACTCTTTATCTAATCCATGTATTGCCTGTTGTGTGTTACCAAACTTGTCATCACCCTGCAAGCACTCTATTTTTATTCCCAGGGAGATGCTGATAGGGAAAGTTTGGGAGCCATCTTGTTTTTGGCTATTATCTTGGATTCAACATGGCAATCCAAATTGACATACATTGTCATGCCATCATTCTTCATTGTACTTAAATACCTTGTTCAGTTTTCTAGTGATCTTGGATTCTTAGCTTGCTTGAAGGGCCATATGTACGGTGGGTTCAAGATTTAGTAACATCTATTTAGTAACATATATTATATGTTGGTTCAAGATTCTTAGAATGAATTTTAGTAGGGTTCATTTGGAACATTTGTATGTTATTGTTTAAGTTTTTAGGAACAAATATTATTGTCGTTAAAACTTATACTATTCTAGTCGAGTATAATTTAATTGGCAAATATTCTTAACATTTCCTGGCAATGGTAATTGTTGGGAAAAGCCAGTTAGAGCTTTTAGCGGCAATTAAAAAAAGCCACTAGTGAGCTTAGATGGTAATTCAAAAATTGCATTTAGTGGCAATTAAAATTGTCGCTATAATTGCCGCTATAACTTCCAACTTTTAGCGGCAATTAATTGGGTCTTTACCAACATTTTCTACAATTGTCGGGAAAACTTTTAGCGACATTGGATACACGGGCTAATTGGTAATTGCCAGTAAAAGTTTTAATGGCCATAATTATTGCCGCTAAAGGCCATAATAATTGCCGCTAAAATTGTATTTTGTTGTAGTGCGTACATATTCTACGTGTGGAATGAAAGAGTGGGGAGGGAGACCCGCCAATTGCTGGTTTCTAGTTGCCTTGTGGTGGAGAAACTGACGGTCGAACGAAAATGTAGATTACTAGAGACATGAAAAGCAGAGGACAATGCAGAAATGAAAAATTGAACAATGTAGAAATGAATAATGCACACTCGTTAAATAATGAAGAAAAACCCAAAAATGAAGAAAAACAATGGTGGCAAAACAGTTACCAAAGGGGTTGGACATGTGTCCATGTGGCAAGGTGCCGGTGGCTTTTTGTAGACAGCGACAGGGAGTGAGACAGTGAACAAACGGTGGCTCGAGGGGTTGGACGAACGGTGGCTGTAGGAGACTTGGATGAAAGGTGACCGGAGGGAAGTTCTGAGAGTTAAAGAGGGAGAGGAGCGAGAGTTTCTAAGAAGTGAGACCGAAAACCAGAAGATATAAATGAGAGGAAAGGGACAAATAGTGCACATATAAGTGATGCTTACCAGGGGACTTTCCGACGGCTTGGCTGCCAAAAATAATAAGTTCCAATACCTAGCCGTCGATAATACAAAAAAGTATTGTCGCGTCTTGTGATATGAAATGCCACTTACTACGGTTTTTGCCTATCGGTAATGAGGATCATAACTAGGATCACTTACTCATCAGAAACTTGGCAGTAGTATTTCCCGTCAATTCGCGCCAAGTGTGCCTTTGGACCTACTGATGGAGAGGCCGTCATTGCTTTTATTTATGGTTACCGATAGGCTGGATCGTCGATAATTTGGTCAAAAGACTACTAGAAATATACCACGGCCCGTGACTGTCTGTAATTTTTCGTTGATACATAGTTTCACCTTTTCTTGTAGTATATGAAAAGTAGTTAACTTACTCGGTCTATATATTGTAAAATGTCCCACAACGGAGCGATTCTTGTATATATTAATAAATTACATTGTCATTATAAAGTTTTATACACTGTTAACCAATTAAAAATTAAGGTATAGATGGCTTTTAAGGTAATTAGCCATTAAGGTATGGATCGTCGATAATTTGGTCATTAAAATGTCCCACAACGGCACGATTGTTGTAAAAAAAAAAGCATCAGAATCAAAGAAATTAATGATATGTCAATTTCTGATTGGTTGACAATGTAAAAAATCTTTACACTGTCAGTGCATACCAATTAAATCCTATATAAAATTCATCAACGTAGTTCATGAACATAAGATGGTATGTAGAGATTAATGTTGAAAGTAGGGGTAGAATCGTTTCCATGTATCATAATTGGAAAATGCAATAACCACTTGATAATTACAATCAGAAATTAATGCTACAAGAATGAGAATAGCAAGCATAAGTATTTGCCATGAAAAATACAAAATCATTTTTATGCATTCAATTTACATATTTGCTAACAAATGATTACAAATAATGACTATACATAAAAATTTACTAATATATAACTTTATAACAACATAAAAGTAAAAATATGACACATAGGATATGTTTGATTTGCAAAAGGTACCTGGACAGCACAGGACAGCACATGACAAATCCTTAAGTTACAGGACAATTCTTTGTCTTGTACATTGTTTGATGGACAGCACAAACAAAATAATATTAAATTTATCGGAATACCCTTTATAATATATATTATTTAATATATAAATATACAATATATAATTTTGTATAATTATGTAGAGAGAGAGGAGAGAGAGAGGAGATAGGGAGGGAGAGAGGAGAGAGAAGGAGGGAGAGAGAGGAGAGAGAGGGAGGGAGAGAGAGGGATGGAGATGAGAGAGAGAGAGGAAAGAAAGAGGAGAGAGAGATGGAGAGGAGAGAGGGGGAGAGAGATGAGAGAGAGAGAGGGGAGAGAGGGAGAGAGAGGAAGAGAGGAGAGAGATGTAAAGATAATTTTGTCTTTTGTTAGTCTGTCCATGGGACAACTTTTTATCCCATGGTTTGGTGGGGGACAAAATTTTGGGTTTTCGTCCTGTCCCTCACCACCTTTTTTGTCCTGTCCCCTGACCACTTTTCAAATCAAACAAGGCACAAAAATTTACGTGCTGTCCAGTCCCCTAAATTTTTGCAAATCAAACGCACCCATAAGAAGATATATGATCACTACAAGAAAATAGTTGTTTAACGACCGAATTTTAGCAACCGAATAACATCGGTCGCTATTGCCACCGGTTTAGAGACCTGTTACACGTTTCTCATAGCATGGTCTCATTTTTTAACTTAGCGACAGAATCTGCGACCGATTAATTCGGTCGTAACTAATTCGGTCACTAATGTTTAAAATTCAAAAGTTAAAAAATGCTGACCAGTCAGCAATCGATGTAGCGACCGAATAACGGTCATAATGCAGCGACCAAATATAGTTCTGTCGCTAATCTTATTTTTTGTGTTGCGACCGAATTAATTTGGTCGCTAATTCTAAAATCCCTAATTAACTAGTACGACCCCCTTTTCCCCCTCACTCTTTCACTTTCCTCTCTGCCTCATCTTTCCTCCTCCTCCCTGTCTCACTTCTGCCCTACCTCACCCTCGTCCTCCTCCCTCCCTCACCAGCGGCGCCTCTCACCAGAGTTGGAGGTGAGTTCTCATCTTCCGCCTCTCTCTTCTTCCCTCCCCTCTGTGACACCCAGGACTGACAAAGGTGGGGAGTGGTCACCGGTGCAAGAAGGCACGGACAAGGAGCGGCTCCTGACAGGCTTCTAGGCGGAGGGACACATGAATGAACTGATTACACACCGGAATGAGAGGGATCCTGAGACTGTGTAGGTATGGGACTATATAGTTGAGGATGACTTATATGAATTGATTTGTACTACTTATACTAACAAGATGCATCCTCTTTTCGGGAGCCCATCACTTAAGAACTCCAAAGTTAAGCGTGCTTGACTTGGAGCAATTATGGGATGGGTGACTTCGTCCCTCCCCTCCCCCTCTCAGTTAGCCACCACTGTTTTAGCGACAACGTTATCTAGGTCGCTAAACAACTTTTTTCTTGTAATGGATGTAGTTTTTAAGTTAATAACATTTTTGTTTTAAAATAAAATTGAGACAACATAAAAATTAAAATTAAGATTAACAAAAATAAAAATGAATAATTCTAACATAACTTAAAGGACTAACTACTTATAATTTTTCATTAACTCATGAAATAAACTTATTAAAATAATTTTAACTGTTTGAGTTTTGTTGTACATTTTGAAATGGATATCTTAAAATTGGATTTAATTGGTATGTATTATCGGTGTAAAGATTTTTTACACTGTCAGTCAATCAGAAATTAATATATCATAAAAGAATGTTTGACTCTTATCCTTAGTTCCTTACTACCTTAAAAGTCACACATGTCGTGATTTATATTTGGTTGAGAGTATAAAAAAATTTTACACTACATAACAATTAATCTTTAAAATCCTAAACTTCAAAGTGATTTATTGTACTTGTGTGAAATAAATATTTATCATTGTGATTTATTTTTTAATATACTTTCAAGTTTTAAGTTTCATGTAATTCAATTATTTAATATCTTACATAATATATAATTTAATACCACTATTATTTGTAAGTAAACTATATAAAAAATCTAAATATAATTATTCAATTTATCATTAATATGTTTATGATAAAAAAAAATCTAGTTATACTATGTAGGTATTAATGAACATATATGTGTGAGAGAGTAAAAGTTGCTATTATTTAAAGAAATGGACAATTAGTACATTTTTATCTAAAAAATCTTTTATTTTAATTGCTTAAAGGCTATTTTACTTTGACTGGTCTAAAACAATTTTAAAACTTTTAAATACTATAAAATTACTGGATCATATATAAATGGATTAAAATAATTTTAAAATTAATCAATAAGTTTTATATTAATGTAAAAAATATGTTATATATAAACATAATTTCTCCAATAATGATATTAATAATAATGCCAATTAAATTATTCTTATATATGAATTAAAAATAAAAAATATTACTGTGAAAAACAATTGATCACAATAGATAATAATAAAAATAAAAACAAAGATGGATATAATTTATTTCACTTGTAAAAAGATAATATTACTGTAAGAAATAATTGACCACATTATATTAATATTAAAGAAGAAGTTAGCGATAGGAACACTATTTAGGAAGAATTCTATTTTATCGTATATTATTTATTTTATTAAATTTATAAATTACAACATATTAAAAATATTACGTTTCAAAAAAAAAACATATTAAAAATATTAAATTTATAAATCAAGTGGAATACTGTGCAGAAAGTATCAAATTTGTATGATAGTATAGATAAAAAATAATGTGATATTAGTAATATGTGAAACTTGATAAATAATAGTCAATAGAGCAGAAGCTTTTTTTTTTGAAAGGAATAGAGTAGAAGCTGGAGATTGGCAAGTATGTATTTTTTGGGTTTTAATGTGAAAATGGACGTGAATAATTGAAGATTTTTTTAATTAAATAATAATGAGTTGTCAAAGTTTTAAATGAATTGTCATATTATAATTGAGTTGGCATTAACTAATCAGGCCATCTAAATAGTGTAAAATTTACCCAAAATTTATGAAAGGTTCCAGAAAATTCACCTTTAATATATACTATATATATATATATATATATATAACGAGTTATTCATTTCCAACCGAAATAATTAGTATGTTCTTTGTTCAAATTTACATTTATAAGGCCAAAGGGTTTTTCACAAAGAGAAAGACACTTCCATTTGTTCATTTGCAACGCTATCCTTTACTTCGAGTAAACTGTCAAGTCATGCATAGTAACCGCTACAAAGTCTTTTTAATATATACAAGGAGAGTCTAGGGGGGGTGGGGGGGGCCATCGGGTGGGCGGGTGGGGTAAAAGCGCCCCCCATCTATCCATCGGGTTGGGCGGTGGTGGGGGGGGGTTGGGGGTTGGGGGTTTTAATTTTTATTTTTTCAATTAAAAAAAAAATTTAACCATACAAAATAAAGTATATTCTCCTTAATTTTTTTTTTTTGGGCCCCCCCCGGAAAGGGGTGAAACTTTGCTCACCCGAGCTCAATAGCCATAAGGAAAATTGACTACTACGGTTACGTTTGGTCCCTCCTCCCCCCACCCCCAAAGTCTTTTAATAGATACAAAAAAGAGTAGCTCAATAGTCATCAGGAAAACTGACTAGCCCCCCCCCCCCCCACAAAGTCTTTTAATAGATACAAAAAAGAGTCGCTCAATAGCCATCAAGAAAACTGACTACTACGGTTACGTTTGGTGTCCCCCCCCCCCTACAAAGTCTTTTAATAGATACAAAAAAGAGTCGCTCAATAGCCATCAGGAAAACTGACTACTACGGTTATCAGGAAAACTGACTACTACGGGGCAAGTCTTCAATACACCATTGTAGGGATTGAGTTTTAATACTCTAGGGGTATAATCGGTATATAACTAAATAGCAAAACAAAACAAAAACATAAAAATACATTTCTCTCCCTGAATCATCTCTCTCTTCCCCTGGTTCACACAGCTACATTCTCCAACAGTAACCACCATCCAAACACTGACCGTCGACCGTCGAGCCACGATGGACTCCATGTCAAGTGGTGGGGTGGGGTGGGGTGGGGGGGTGCCCCTTACAGTTTCGGAACATCCACTTGGATCCTTCTCTTTCACTCCTCTCTCTCCCCTCTCTCGCCGCCACTATCGAAGCCAGCGATGCCGGTTGGTGCGCGGAGGGTATCGTTGGGCTTTACCAAATGTGAAGTTTTTTATACTTGAGTTTTTTGCTATGATCTTACTGGGGTTTTGTTCTGATAATCTAATATGTTTTGTCTTTGTTTTTTAATTTTAAAATCTCAAGTTACCTTGTCAAAAGAAATGGGTGCAGTTTCTTTGTAAAAAAGAGAGGCACTTGCTAGGCATCAAAACCACCCAACAATGGAGATGGTTGCAAAAATACACAAGGTTGCTTCATTCATTTCCATCAAAACCGGGGAAGTAAGGAAGGAAGCAACATCTTGCCCATAATCGTCGTGGACCTCCATTACACCTCGTGCCGTCTTCGCCGCTTTCGGCTTGCTGCCACAAGAAATCAGCCGCGTGCGTCGATGGGTGGCATTAATATGATGATGGTGATGCCAGTGGTATGATTGAGAGAACAATATTATATAAGATGTGATTATTGAAATGGTAGAAGAGTACAATTATAAATTGATTGTTCTTCAACCTCCCAACCTTCTTCCTTTGTCATTTTTCGTAAGCAGAGAAGAATTATTACCTTGACCGTTTTACCCTTTTAATCTTGACCGTTGAAATATTATAATGTTAAATCTAGGGTTCAAAATGATGGAGGATGCAAACTCCCAATTCACAGTGGAGCATTGAAGACAATGCCCTACGGTTACGTTTGGTCCCCCCCCGGTACCCGCTACAATGTCTTTTAATAGACTACTACGGTTACGTTTGGTCCCCCCGTAAGTAGGGGTGTTCATCAACCGATCCAAACCGTAAAAATCGAACCAAAAAATCGAAAACCGAAAAAACCGCAATTTTTTATTGGATTGGATCGGATTTTGGATCCTATAGTGAAATCCAATCCAAACCGATTTATTATATACATATACTATTATTTTTGAAATTATAGTATTACTCATACTTAAACATTATTCTTCATACTTTTATGTTCCTCATTCTCTTTAATATTTTTGTTGGAATGACATATATAATACTATTTTGAATAAATATTAATGTCTTGAAGTTATATTTTACTAAAAGTTTTGATACATAACATATATATATATTTGATTGAATAATCATGAAAAATAGGAAAACAATTAAGTAAATTTGAAAAATAATTAGCTACAATTTATTTGTAGCCGATTCAAGGAAAAAAATAGGATAAGTGGGAGTAGATATAGAGAATTAATATAAAAGAACGTGTTAAAAAATAACAATAATTTTTTTCTTCTCAAACTCCCAAATTAAAATGAAGATTATCTTTTATCCACTATTAAATAAGTAGAAATGACACTTGACATTAGGAAAAAAAAATATAGTATGACAAAAACCGAATTATCTTATCCAATCCAATCCAAACCGTATTTGATTGGATTGAATTGGATCAGATCTGATTTTTTTAAGGAAGCAAACCGATCCAATCCAAACCGCACGATGTTTTCATCATTGGATCGATGACTTTTTAGCTCAAAACTGATCCAATCCAATCCGGGAACACCCCTATCCTTAAGAGCTTTAAAAATAAAAGATAAATTTGTTTGGTAATTTTATTTTTTTAAAACATAAAGTTACTGTTAAGTTAAAAGCTGTTTGACATATATATGTGTACGTTTGGGTAAATAATTTAATTAAGAGTTTATCACATAAGATCTTATTGTATGAAATCTTATGTCATAAGCGCTTAAAGAAAGAAAAAGAAAGAAAGGGGCATGAGAGAATTCGAATAGTGAAAAACATGGAGATGATGTTTAGTATATAAGCTCTTATGATAATTCCATAAGCTTCTCCCAGTGACTTATGAAAACAAGTTAAAAACTCCTTATGGAATGACATAAGTTATTTTTATAAGCTCTGCCAAACACACTGCATAAGAGCTTATTTCATTAAATAAGTCAAAAGAAACTTAAATAAGCTCTTTCAAACATATTTATTTTAATACTCCTTTTATAATTTGGTTTTATTTAAGATTAAATTATAAATAAAATATCTAATTGTAAAAGGGTGAGGAACTGGAACAGTTACTTTCATCTCTGAGAAGAAAAGGAACAGAAAGTACGTTAATTGAAAAGGAACAGGAACGTTAATTCACATCAGGAATGTTTTTGAATAAAAAATCCAAACAACAACAAACAAACAATGGAGGTGCATACTTGCACGATGGAGAAATGCGCGTGACTGAGATAGCAGCATGGCGCACGGCGGAGGGTGGCGGAGGGCGAGGCAGGATGCATTGACAGAGGCGGATACGAGGATGGCGGCGGATCTGGGCGCGCGGCGTAGTGAAAGGCAGGATGCGTTGACAGAGGCGGATGGCGGCGGAGGGCTGGTCTGGGCATCAAGGAAGAAGGGTTGGGGAAGATGAAGGTGAAGAGGTTGGGTGGCAGGATAAAAAGGCAAAAGAGGAAGATGAAGGAACTCTTATTTTACGTTAAAATTTAATTTAATAACAAAATTAAGTTTAAAACAAAAAAAAAAAATGTTTTTTAAACCTGTTAAGTGGTAAACAAGTTAAGAGGTGGCTAAATAGATCAATAATTAAGTGTGTTTAAAAGAGTATGTCCCTAACAATGCTCTAAATCATAATACATATGGCTAAGCAAACAAGGATAAAATCTAAAATGTTACCGCTATTTTGTGTATTGCTTAAGGTTCTCAAAAGGAATATCGAGCCAACTATAGGCAAAAATTACATCTCATATGCTAAATTTATTGACACTGATTAGAGTTCATCGCCTTCAGAACAGAGTACTATTCTACGACAGCTCCGGCATGTAAAGAGCTTTCCTAGTAGAAAGAGAAATTGTTACAGAATAAATATGACAAGTGAATCTAAATATTTAATCTGACCCACTTTCTACTATGGAAACTATATATAATGAGGTACCAGAATTTGATCTTCAACTTGGAGCTAATCCGTGGGGCACAGTGAAAATCTTTAATGCATCACTGATGACATACCGGGATGACAATGAGTACTTTACCCTATGGATACCAACAAAAATCACCTATAATAGATAAAGTAATAACCTGCTTTATGTGTTTGGGTATAAGGGCATATAAATATATACAAAATTTAATAGGTATTGATACAAGTAGGAACACTCTAATACTCATCCCACCCCATACTAGATACATATATATATTAATATATAGTTAATTTTTATTATATGTATAACTATAATATATTAAATTAAAAAAACTAAAATGTAACTTAGATTATTACTTTTCTTATTTTTCTACATGGTTCTCATTTCTACAGACTTGCGCCATTCAACTTTCATTTCCTTATCTTTATGAATTTATTGTTCTAGAGATTAATTATAACATTTACTCAATATTTTGGAAAATATAGGATGTTTTGTATCACCTTGCATTTCAGACTTAAATATATCATGATGTGGATGTGTAATGTGAGAGCATACTACAATGATATACCTAGTTATTTACTATCATATGATATTTCAGACTTGTTATATATTTTTTTGACGGGATGACTTGTTATATATATATATATATATATATATATATATATATATACTCCTCATGTTATACACTTTTAATAATGTTTTTTATTTATTGATTTTTTATAATTAATTAAAATGAGGGTATGAGAAAATTTTTCCATGGATAATTTTTCTTTTGGTGTTATATATCATTCAACAAAATGTTGAGAAAAATAAGCTATTCTGGATTTGTAGATTTGCGGTCAATTTTAATTATATTGTGATAAAATGTCTTGATTTACACATTTAAATATGAAGATGAATTGCAGCAATAATATGTCAAAATCATTCTCTCCTATGTGAGAAGCTTCTCTCCTCTGTGACAAGAATTTTACGCGCCCTTTCTGCCTAGGGTTCAGCTTTTGCCTTGGCTTTTCTTTTCTGCTTGATGAGTATGGCCGCTGAGAGGTTGGAAAACCTGGAGTCACTACAAAAAAAAGGTTGTTTAGCGATCGAAGAAATCGGTCACCATTTACTAAAATTCGGTCGCTAAATGAGTTAGCGACCAAATTAGCGATCGAATAGTGACGATTGCTAAAACCCTGGTCGCTAAATGATTTAGCGACCGATTTCCAATTCGGTCGCTATTAGCTACCGAATAATTCGGTTGCTAATTTATAAAATCGATCACTAAATTGATGACCAATAGTTATTATGGGACCAATTTTAGCAACCAAAAATTCAGTCGCTAATTCGGTCGCTAAATTGGTCATCGATTCAAAAAAAATCAGTCACTAAATTGATCCCCAAAACTTGTTCTAGGGACCAATTTAGCAACTGATTTCTTTAAAAAACATATAACAAACCAAATGTTTTGAAATAAATGAAAGATAGCTTCTTTTAAGCTATCACAATATTGTTATTTATAATCGAGAACTTCCATAACAATCAATTAAATATCATCAAGAAAGAAAATGACAGAAATAACTGTTAAAGCAACCCTCAGTAATCTCAGTACATCTAATGGGCAAGTTATCTGAACAGATAGATACAAAATTAGAAATCAACAAGAAATAATAAAATCAAATAGCTGGTAAGTGTTACATAAGGTTTAATCCCTGCACTAAAAAATTAAGGCAGAAACAAAATCGCCAAACAGGACATCATAATCATCATCCTTTTGTTAAAGTAGAAAAGTTACATGTGAACATAAATCACACCAAAAATAACATTCCAATGCTAAAATCAAGATTCCTGTCTGATTTTTTTCTTCTTTGAATTTTTTAAATAGTGTCCAAGGTTGAGGGTTCCCCATCATCAGCATCTTGCTCTAGCATTATTGGTTCTCTCTTCTTTGTACTCCTGTGCAATTTTTGAGATAGCTAAGCAAAAGTATATACACTTCAGAACATATTATTTTGACACAAGGAATATTAGAAGAGAAAAACCTGTCAGTATGGGAAACAACTTCCAAGTTCTTGTCCAACCAATGAATGCTAGCTGCCTGTGTGATCAAGAATCAGCGAGCAATAAACTATAAGTTTTCCTAAACCATCAATATTGAATAGAGTCATCATCTATCATAAAAACCCATCTACAAAGAGGGAATGAGTACAAATTAAAAAAAAGTAAAATGGCAAAAATATACATACTCTTGACATATGGATATAAACTTAAGTTACTGTTAACGTGGTTTTTTGGTTCTTGACCAAAATTCCTTCGTGACAAATAATTGAATATCAAACGAGTGTGGGACCTACGGGTTATGAGGTAATCTCGTCAGAAATGTGCTATTTTTGAAAGCAATGTTTGCCAAGTAAAAATTTGACAATTTTAGTCAAATTGGGAATCACTCGCAAAAACTTAGTGCTAAGACAAGTATATGAGTTTGAAAAATTGTGTACAGATTATTGTCAACAATGAAACTTGATACTGAAATTGCTTGTATTTGAAAAGGCAAATTTGAAATTTAAAAGAAGAAAGTAGTCTCTACGTAGAAAATAACTTCCTGATTGAACTAAGTATACAATGAAAAGAAACACAAGTTTTAAAAAGAAAGTTAAGCAAAGTAGGATCTAAGTGATACAACTTACAAGAAGTAAATGAATTTAAAAGAAGAATACCAAAGATATGCTGGAAATAAGTAAGAATAAATGAAGAACTTGAATAAAAGAGATGGAAATTGGATTGAATTTTGCCATAGTATTGAAATAAGAAGGATGGAAGGAATACTTGAATGTAATCCGTCAATCTGTAGTGTGATTGAGATGTGTAGGATGTGTATCAAGTAACCGACCCTTATTACATTGTGATTCCTAGTATTTATAGGCAAATAAAATAACTACCTAGAAATAACTCCCTATCTAAATTACCGCCATATGTCTTTGGCAGTTTTCTTAAGTCTTATACTTAAACTATTTTGTCAAGCAATCCTACTAACTGATCAATGTCTTGAACCGCTCTGTGTCGATTTGCTTATTTTCGACGGTTTGAACTGCTTGACAACTTGTATTGGTACCTTTCGTCGGATTGAAGACTTAACCAATTTCTTCACTTTTCTATTTCTCTTGACGACTATTCCTTCGACTAAGTCCTCCTTTATTATTTTGTTAGGAATTTGATTGTCGAATCTTTTCCTTTGTCGAATTGTATTTTCTTGTCAAACCAAATATCTTTAATACTTAGAAAATTTTGATTATCTCCTCAATCCCTTCATCATCGTATCAAGAAAACATCTTTCAGAAATCCAAAATTTCATCCTCAATAGATGCCCCCCCCCCCCCCCCCAAGTTTTGCTTTTCGACGACTTTGTCCGAAAGAATAGCAAAATATGAATTTTCAAATCCTTAACGGGTTTTTAATTCTGGGTTTAACCTCAGTAATTATATCTTATCAACTTAATCATATCCCTACTTAATAGGGATAATCATAATGTTGCAGCCGTCTTGGAATTCGAACCACCAACTCCCACTTTCTTTAAATCTTCACCACAACATTGTCTGATTTCTTCTTATTTCTTTTGATTTTTTTCTCTCTCTCTGCGAAAATCCTCTCTTCTTCTTCGCCATTTCGTTTGACTTCCATGGCAACTTCTTCAAAAAATTCAACTTCAGTACCTCAAACCTCGATTGCTGCTCCTAGGGCGGTAATTCAAGATCCAATCTTGGATGAAGCAGAATTATGGCAGGAATCTAAGGTAATTTACCCTGTTCATGATCCTTCCATTTCTCTGAACCCACCTGTTGTTCTTGGGTCCTCTTGTTGCCCAGAACGAAATCCCTGAGGATTTGCGTGGTTTTTTTCCTTGTAATAGTCTAGATGAACCTATCTTAGCTTCATTAACTTCACTCCCTATCCATGCATTTAAAAAGAGTAATAGGATTTTCAGAATGCCCCCTGCTACTCGTTTTGATGCTTATATTAGTTGGCTTGACCGAGATCAAGTCGAAAAACGTAATGTGTGGGAATGATGGGTCTGACCCTATTTGACATGTCGGCTATTACGGGTCTTCATCCAGACGGCCCTGCTATGCACTCTAGCGTCGAAGTCAAAAAACAAATTGATGTCTATGTCCCAAAATGTTCTTTCTCCAAATACATAACAGACTTTAGAGGCGGAGATCAAGAACCCGTGACAGACACTGAGTATGTAGCCTTTTTATTTCTTTGGCTATGTGCTTACGTATTCGGTAGCAAGTCTGCTACTTTAATTGCTTCTTATGTCCCTCTTGCCAATCTTCTCTTTACCGAAAAGAGAGTAGCATTAGGTCAATGTGTTTTGGCCAACCTCTATGACATTATGATCATGTTAGTTGATACTGTCAGATCTAGGAAAAAGAAAACCAACATAGGAGGTCCTCTTTGGCTTCTCCAATTGTGGTTACATGCTGTCTTAGAGCGTCGACTCTCTTATAAAGCCCCTGTGGACTTATCGGTTGACACTTATGGCTCTTATCTTTGCTACGTTTCTACTGAATCTTTGTCGAGAGATGAGACTGCTAATTTCAAATTCTACTTCAAAATTTTCCATTCTCTTTCGTCCACCTCTTCAAAAATCAATTTCACATCAACTTAATCATATCCCTACTTAATAGGGATAATCATAATGTTGCAACCGTCTTGGAATTCGAACCACCAACTCCCACTTTCTTTAAATCTTCACCACAACATCGTCTGATTTCTTCTTATTTCTTTTGATCTTTTTCTCTCTCTGCGAAAATCCTCTCTTCTTCACAAAAAACCCTTCCTCTTCGCCATTTCGTTTGACTTCCATGGCAACTTCTTCAAAAAATTCAACTTCAGCACCTCAAACCTCAATTGCTGCTCCTAGGGCGGTAATTCAAGATCCAATCTTGGATGAATCAGAATTATGGCAAGAATCTAAGGTAATTTACCTTGTTCATGATCCTTCCATTTCTCTGAACCCACCTGCTGCGTTCTTGGGTCCTCTTGTTGCCCAGAACGAAATCCCTGAGGATTTGCGTGGTTCTTTTCCTTGTAATAGTCTAGATGAACCTATCTTAGCTTCATTAACTTTACTCCCTATCCATGCATTTAAAAAGCATAATAGGATTTTCAGAATGCCCCCTGCTACTCGTTTTGATGCTTATATTAGTTGGCTTGACCGAGTTCAAGCCGAAAAACATAATGTGTGGGAATGATGGGTCCGACCCTATTTGACATGTCGGCTATTACGGGTCTTCGTCCAGACGGCCCTGCTATGCACTCTAGCGTCGAAGTCAAAAAACAAATTGATGTCTATGTCCCAAAATGTTCTTTCTCCAAATACATAACAGACTTTAGAGGCGGAGATCAAGAACCTGTGACAGACACTGAGCATGTAGCCTTTTTATTTCTTTGGCTATGTGCTTACATATTATGTAGCAAGTCTGCTACTTTAATTGCTTCTTATGTCCCTCTTGCCAATCTTCTCTCTACCGACAAGAGAGTAGCCTTAGGTCAATGTGTTTTAGCCAACCTCTATGACAATATGAGCATGTTAGTTGATACTGTCAGATCTAGGAAAAAGAAAACCAACATAGGAGGTCCTCTTTGGCTTCTCCAATTGTGGTTACATGCTGTCTTAGAGCGTCGACTCTCTTATAAATCCCCTGTGGACTTATCGGTTGACACTTATGGCTCTTATCTTTGCTACGTTTCTGTTGAATCTTTGTCGAGAGATGAGACTGCTAATTTTAAATTCTACTAAAAAAATTTCCATTCTCTTTCGTCCACCTCTTCAAAAATCAATTTCACTCCTTTTGTTGATCGAAAGTATGGTCCACAGTGGTTTACCAAACTGAGCACTACTATATCTAAATCCAATGAATCAATTTGGGCCATTTTTCTCTGTCAAAGGGTCATTTTTGTCGATGGTCCTGGTTTTAAAACCCATCGAATCTATCTCCATTTGCCCAATACTACTGCTTGTCATCTTGGTTTCTATCAAACCATTCCTGCCCCTTATTCTTCGAATCCAGATGAGCATTTTATCAATGCCAAGGCCCCAACGTATGATGATGTTATGGCCGTCAGTGACGAAGATAAAGCTCGCAGGACCTTTTTTCAGCTTGTCCCGTTTTCAATCTTTCATGGAGTGACTCAAAGCTTTCTTGACTGGTGGAATGATTATTATTCCAATTGTCACCCAAGTCTAAAAGTTTACTTGAGTCGAATTGAGGACACTGCTGGTAATGGTGATGATTCTTCTATTCAGGCACGGGATCCAGCATCAAAAACTCAAGGTGAACTTCGGAAAGAAATTCGAGCTTTCGAGAAATTTTACAAAATCAAGTGGAATCCCATGAGGCCATATGATATGGTTCGTCATTGTTGGGAATTTGCATATAAAACAAAATAACGCAGCGGAAAAAATTCCCATCGAAGGATCCTTGCGAATGGTCATGATTCATGGTTAGAAGATTTACCTCTTGAAGCGATGAGAATTGATTGAAAATCGTCTATCACGAACACCGCACGAACGGTGTCTCTAAGGTATCCACACGAGCAGATCCCGTGAACGTCCAACGTCACGAACACGAAGCGTCTCTGCCTCCACGCAAGTGCTGGCTTCAAAACAGACCTGCTGCTCACTGTCACTCTCTATGTGCGGCTAGGGTAAAAACCATCTGTGCACAATAGCTTCAGTGGTCCACTTATAGCAGCGCCTCCTTAAGTGAGTTAGTGAGCAGCGTTTGACCTAAGCCCCATGTACTATGCGCTAGGCCCAATAGAAAAGTCCAACTCTCCTTTTAATGCTTCTTTTAATCCGCTCTTATGTGTGTGACCCTATAGGTTCCCAAAACGTTAGTAGTAATATTAAATCCCATTTAATATTACAAACAGTGAGCGGTATCTAGCAATACATCACTGCTACCTAAGTAGTGAAAAAGTCAGTGATTTGACGAAACCTTTCTGTGACAAATATTCATGTGCATTATTATCCCTTTGTCCATATATCTATATTGAACACAAGACATGGAATGTGTCACCCTTGTATGGTTCAATATCATGTTCCCTGATACCCGAGTAGACTTAACAACAAATGAGGTCAATATCTCATATTGACTCATTTCAAAGACGGCCATGCATTTTACAGTCTCACTCTATCAGGGGGCCCACAGATATTACTCCTGTTATGTAGGAGGGACAAATTCCATCTAGGTCACTCACATCCCTCTGCATGGCTCGTGGTATGCCCAATGACCGTCTTTATAATCATCCTATTACAGATGGCGTTTGACGATATTAAAGCACACGACTCCTCATGTAGGGATCGTAGCGATTTCAGGTCGAAGGATTGCATACACCATTGTCACTATGAGAACTACTTATGACACTCACACAACGCTCCATGTAGTGTTCTCATGGTGGGTCAATCCAGTACATCATTACTCTAATGTGTACCTATGTGGCCACTCGATATCTCATATCCATGACCCGTGAGATATGGTCATCAGCCTGCACACATAATAGTCTCAATGTATTATTATTGTCCTTATTAATAAAATACTTGACTACGGATATTTAAGAATAGGATTTCATTGTTCAATAGTGTCTCACGATCAAGTCATGTACTTGATATTCTATTAAACTGAAATTTCTATTCTAAGGACTTCATTATGTTTAAACAAGTAACACAATAAACTGGAATGCCTCATATCATATATATATATATAATGGCAAGATACAAATGTAAGTCTAAGAAATACACTGGCCTCTAGGGCTTACACCAACAATCTCCCACTAGCACTAGAGCCAATCAGGCATAAACCTAATGCCCATCGATCTAGTGTGACCTTCGTGCTTCTGTTGAGCAAGAGGTTTCGTAAGTGGGTCAGCAACGTTATCAAGTGTTGGTACTCTGCATATTTTCACATCTCCTCTTTCGATAATCTCTCGAATGAGATGGAAGCGCCTAAGTATATGTTTGGATCGCTGATGAGATCTAGGTTCCTTAGCTTGTGCAATGGCCCCATTGTTATCACAATAGAGATCAATGGGGTCCACAATACTAGGAACTGTACCAAGCTCAGTCATGAACTTCCTGATACAAACAGCCTCCTTTGCTGCATTGGAGGCGGCAATAGACTCAGCCTCTGTAGTAGAATCGGTGACTGTCTCTTGCTTTGAACTCTTCCAGATCACCGCCCCGCCATTCAGGCAGAACACATAACCAGATTGCGATCTGGAATCATCCTTATCGGTTTGGAAGCTAGCATCGGTGTAACCTTTTACAGCAAGCTCTTCCTCGCCTCCATATACCAAGAACGAATCCTTAGTTCTTCTCAAGTACTTAAGGATGTTCTTGACAGCAGACCAGTGACTTTCACCGGGATCAAACTGGTACCTGCTCGTTATGCTTAAAGCATACGATACATCTGGTCGAGTACATAACATGGCATACATGATAGATCCAATTGCGGATCCATATGGAATCTTATTCATACGATCCCTTTCTTCTTGAGTGGAAGGGGATTGTGCCTTTGATAGGCATATACCATGTGACATAGGCAAGAGTCCTTTCTTGGATTCATGCATGTTAAAGCGTCTCAACACTTTGTCTATGTATGTACTCTGACTTAGGCCAAGCAATTTCAGCGATCTATCCCTATAGATCCTGATTCCCAATACATAGGTAGCTTCACCCAAATCTTTCATAGAGAAGTAATTCCCTAACCATGTCTTTACATTTTGTAGTGTAGGGATGTCGTTTCCAATGAGTAATATGTCATCTACATATAACACCAGAAAAACAACAATGCTCCCACTAACCTTCTTGTAGACACAAGGTTCATCTTCATTTTTGATGAATCCGTACTGTCTTACAGCATCATCAAAACGAAGGTTCCAACTTCTGGAAGCTTGCTTCAATCCATAGATTGATCGCTGCAATTTACATACCTTTCCGGCATCCTCTGAAATGCCAAAGCCTTCAGGTTGTGTCATGTACACATCCTTAAGAAGCTTTCCATTAAGGAAAGAAGTTTTGACATCCATCTGCAATATCTCATAATCATGGTATGTAGCGATAGCAAGTAAGATCCGGACGGATTTAAGCATCGCAACAGGCGAAAAGGTCTCATCATAGTCGACACCATGAATTTGCTTGAAACCCTTAGCGACCAATCGCACCTTAAAGGTGTGTACCTTACCATCTATGTCAGTTTTCTTTTTGAAAACCCACATGCACCCTATGGGTTTCACTCCTTCAGGTGGCTCTACCAAGGTCCATACCTGGTTGGTGTACATGGAATCCATCTCAGATTTCATGGCCCCAAGCCACTTCTCAGATTCTGGGCCAGTGATGGCCTCCTGGTAAGTCACAGGCTCATCTTGATCCATGAGCAATACATCACCTTGTGGAGTCATGAGAAATCCATATCTCTCAGGCTGGTGACGTATCCTGTTAGACCTACGCTGGTCTTGTGCTACTGGAGCAGGTTGTTCCTCCACAACATTTTGTGAAGGTTTCTCCTTTTCCACCAATGGTAGGTCACTACTCTGTGATTCTTGAATTTCTTCAAGTTCTATCTTCCTCCCACTGGTTCCTATGGAGATAAACTCCTTTTCTAGGAATACACCAGTCCGTGCGACAAACACTTTGCCTTCGGAAGGATTATAGAAATAGTATCCCTTGGTTTCTTTGGGATACCCCACAAAGAAGCATTTATCAGATTTGGGATCAAGCTTATTAGAAACTTGACGTTTTACATATGCTTCACAACCCCAAATCTTCATAAAAGACATGCTGGGTCGTCTACCAGTCCATATCTCATATGGTGCCTTTTCTACCGTTTTGGATGGAACACGGTTAACTGTAAAAGTTGCTGTTAATAGAGCATGTCCCCAGAAAGAGTTTGGAAGGTTTGCATGACTCATCATAGACCGAACCATGTCCAACAAGGTTCGATTTCTCCTCTCAGAAACACCATTCCATTGTGGTGTTCCAGGTGGAGTGAGTTGAGATAAAATTCCACACTCTCTCAGATGATCATCAAACTCTAGGCTCAAATATTCACCACCTCGATCTGATCGAAGAGTTTTAATATTTGTACCAAGTTGGTTTTGTACCTCATTTTTGAATTCCTTGAACTTTTCAAAGGATTCCGATTTATGTTTCATAAGATACACAAATCCATACCTACTGAAATCATCAGTAAATGTGATGAAGTACTGAAAACCACCTCTAGCTAATGTGTTTAGGGGTTCGCATACATCGCTATGTATAAGACCCAAAAGATCGTTAGCACTTTCACCTTTTCCGGTGAATGGAGCTTTAGTCATCTTTCCCAATAAACAAGACTCACATATCTCATATGATTCATAATCAAATGAGTCCAAGAGTCCATCTTTATGGAGCTTCGAAATGCGCTTCTCATTTATATGGCCTAAACGACAATGCCAAAGATAAGACGGGTTCAACTCATTTGGTTTGAACCTCTTAGTATTTATGTTATAGATGGGCATTTCAAGATCAAGGACATAAAGCCCATTACTCATGTGTGCACTAGCATAGAAAATATCATCCAAATAAATAGAACAACTTTTGTTCTTTATTATAAAAGAAAAACCAATCTTGTCCAAACAAGAAACGGAAATGATATTACTGCTAATTGCATGCACAAAATAACAGTTCTCTAACTGAATAGTAAGCCCAGTGGGCAAAGTCAATACATAAGTCCCTACAGCTAAAGCAGCAACCTTTGCTCCATTTCCAACTCGTAGGTCGACTTCGCCCTTTGCCAATGGTCTATTCCTGTTTAGATCCTGCACATTTGTACAAATGTGAGAACCACATCCAGTATCTAATACACATGATGCAGAAGTAGATAAATTGACTTCTATAACAAACATACCTGAAGTGGAAGTCTCACTTCCCTTCTTCTTCTTGATTTCTTCCAAGTATTTTGGGCAGTTCCTCTTCCAATGTCCGGTCCGACCACAGTGGAAGCAATTGCCTTCCTTAGCCACACCACCCACAGGCTTCAAGCCAGAAGCACTGGACTTGATCTTGTTGATGGTCTTGCCCTTGCCCTTGCCCTTGCCCTTGCCCTTTTGTTTGTGCATGGGCATCTTGGGCTGCTTCTTGCTATTTCCAGCCTGGACCATCAAAATGGCCTTCCCCTTTCCTTTGTTAATATTTTGTTCAGCAGTTCTCAACATGCTCAACAATTCTGGCAAAGGTTTGTCAAGATCATTCATATTATAGTTCATGACAAACTGACTATAGCTATCAGGCAACGATTGCAGAACTAAGTCGGTGGCCAACTCTTGGCCTAAAGGAAATCCCAGTCTCTCAAGATTCTCAATGTACCCGATCATCTGGAGTACATGAGGACTCACAGGGCTTCCTTCTGCCAATTTACACTGGAAAAGGGCTCTGGAAACTTCGAACCGCTCATGCCTTGCTTGCTCTTGGTAGAGCAGCTTGAGGTGCATGATCATATCGTACGCCTCCATGGTCTCATGTTACTTTTGAAGCTCAGAGGTCATGGTAGAAAGCATAAGACAGCCGACGTCTAAGGCGTCATCCTGATGCTTCTTATAAGCATCCCTGTCAGCCCTAGAAGCACTTGAAGCCGGTGGCTCCTCAGGAATAGGCTCCTCAAGAACATACAGCTTTTTCTCATGTTTGAGGACAATCCTCAAGTTTTTGTACCAGTCCAGAAAATTTTTTCCGGATAGTTTGTCCTTCTCAAGGACGGATCGCAATGACAGGTTACTTGATGTGTTTGATGCCATGGTAATCTACAGAGATAAATATGCAAAATATAAGTATCATGCCATGAAGTTATTTAATAAGGTATTTAATTAAATACGCCTCCCACTATTTTACTCAAAACAATGACCCTCATCATTGATTCGGAAAATCTTGTTGGAAGATTTTCTAGTGGGCCAAGATCCATGTTTCACCTAACTTTAAGTCAGCTTTGGCTGATCACTCAAAATTCGGTTATATAGGTAGGAAACACTTTCCGATTGCATCTCATGCAACTCTTGGACAGTTGGGTGAATAACTCTTATTCTAATCCATCACATGGACTAAAGCCCAACTTTTAAGCCTCTAAGCCTTTCAATCCTATTGAAGTTGGCTTAGTTAAGTCAGACCCAATGGATAGCAGTTGAACATTACATTTGTCCCATTGCGTCTTACTATTATAGATAAAGGTACCCGCTTTGGCGGACCCACACTTAATCGATCATAGTCTTGACGAGTGCCATGCATTGGAAGGCCTTTAAATGTGACTTAATATTTCCTTTTGAGGGATTTGATTAAAATTTGATCTCATCATTTGTTAAACTCTTTAACTTACTATTTACATACATGCATCTCATACATATATTAGTTAAACCCCTTTTAACATACTATATACATACCTGCATCTCATACATATATAAGGCAAATAAATGTGATATGGTTATGGCCCCTAACGCATTGATTCTCCCAAGCCAATGAGAGAATCTAAACTGAAACCTAGGAGCGTCCAGGCTTCTCCAAGCATGATCTCCCACAGGATAACGTCTTCTTGTCTCCATCATTACATTACATAAACAGAAACCTCATTTTACATATGAGGGGAGTGAGATGAGAAAAGAATATACATATGGAATATAAGAGAAAGGCACGGCACGCGGGCCGTATTTCAAAATATAAACCAAAAGATTAAAGGACTAAGGCCATAACCATTCACCATACATTACCAAATAAATAGTAACAACCAGTAATAATACATAATCATCATTATTATTATTATTAATTAGAGATTTCAAAATCTGAATTTTGAAAACATAACATATATATAATAAATCACATTTATTGTAATTGATGTTACTATAAATCACATTTATTGTAATTGTTGTTACTACAAATCATATTTATTGTAATTGATGTTACTATAAATCACATTTATTGTAATTGATGTTACTATAAATCACATTTATTGTAATTGATGTTATTATTAAATGGTGACATAAAAATTTCAAAAATTGAATTTCGAAATAACACACTACGCAGAGGTAGCACGGGGGCTAGGGCTTCAACCTCTCAACCCTAAAACCGCAAGGCCCGTGAACACTTCACGTTGCAAGGAACGGCGGCTAGGGTTTCAACCCTTGGAACCTCAGCCGCAAGAACATGAACTCTTCATGTATGAAACCCCTTAACGCCGCCAACAAAGAACTGAAACCGATCATGTTTAACATCAACACTTGACGCCATCGCAGAACATAATAAGGATTCCAGAACCAATGTACATATCGCATATATACATAAACATGCAATAGACGCATATATCATATACATACGAAAATTACAGAAACAAGGTTTCACAAAACGGATGCAAACGATTTTCAGAAAACAATTTTCAGAGAAACGATTCACATTATAAACTTGTTATCATACATAACAGGTAAACCACGTAACAGAATCATGGTTTCGCAAGCGGCTCTGATACCACTGTTGGGAATTTGCGTATAAAACAAAATAACGCAGCGGAAAAAATTCCCATTGAAGGATCCTTGCGAATGGTCATGATTCATGGTTAGAAGATTTACCTCTTGAAGCGATGAGAATTGATTGAAAATCTTCTATCACGAACACCGCACGAACGGTGTCTCTAAGGTATCCACACGAGCAGATCCCGTGAACGTCCAACGTCACGAACACAAAGCGTCTCTGCCTCACAGTACTAGCTTTGAAAACAGAGACTTGCTGCTCACTGTCACTCTCTATGTGGGGCTAGGGTAAAAACCATCTGTGCACAATAGCTTCAGTGGTCCACTTATAGCAACGCCTCCTTAAGTGAGTTAGTGAGCAGCATTTGACTTAAGCCCCATGTACTATGCGCTAGGCCCAATAGAAAAGTCCAACTCTCCTTTTAATGCTTCTTTTAATCCGCTCTTATGTGTGTGACCCTATAGGTTCCCAAAATGTTAGTAGTAATATTAAATCCCATTTAATATTACAAACAGTGAGCGATATCTAGCAATACATCACTGCTACCTAAGTAGTGAGAAAGTCAGTGATTTGACGAAACCTTTCTGTGACAAATATTCATGTGCATTATTATCCCTTTGTCCATATATCTATATTGAACACAAGACATGGAATGTGTCACCCTTGTATGGTTCAATATCATGTTTCCTGATACCCGAGTAGACTTAACAACAAATGAGGTCAATATCTCATATTGACTCATTTCAGCACGACCATGCATTTTACAGTCTCACTCTATCAGGGGGCCCACAGATATTACTCATGTTATGTAGGAGGGACAAATTCCATCTAGGTCACTCACATCCCTCTGCATGGCTCGTGGTATGCCCAATGACCGTCTTTATAATCATCCTATTCCAGATGACGTTTGACGATATTAAAGCACACGACTCCTCATGTAGGGATCGTAGCGATTTCAGGTCGAAGGATTGCATACACCATTGTCACTATGAGAACTACTTATGACACTCACACAACGCTCCATGTAGAGTTCTCATGGTGGGTCAATCCAGTACATCATTACTCTAATGTGTACCTATGTGGCGACTCGATATCTCATATCCATGACCCGTGAGATATGGTCATCAGCCTGCACACATAATAGTCTCAATGTATTATTATTGTCCTTATTAATAAAATACTTGACTACGGATATTTAAGAATAGGATTTCATTGTTCAATAGTGTCTCACGATCAAGTCATGTACTTGATATTCTATTAAACTGAAATTTTTATTCTAAGGACTTCATTATGTTTAAACAAGTAACACAATAAACTGAAATGCCTCATATCATATATATATATAATGGCAAGATACAAATGTAAGTCTAAGAAATACACTGGGCTCTAGGGCTTACACCAACAGTCATGTCAATGGTGTTTTAGCTAAAGCCAAAAGGAAAAAGACTTGCCAACTATCGGGAAATTCCAAATATGACCAAGGAATATTTTGACAGCTTAAAGGCTCCCTTTCCTGACCCTATGCCTATTCCTTGTGCTCCTTTTTGCATAGCTGATTCACACCCAGGGAAGCCGACGAAGGGAGGTAACTTCATTTTTCTAGAAAGTGCAAGTGCTTATGTTGATCCTTTAGAAAAACCAAATCTAGTTACCTTCGCTCGTCGGTTTCTTCAACCAGATGACGACTTTTTATACCTTTCACCCATGTTAACTTATAACCCAGGTACTTATCCGTCAAGTATGTATAGAGGTCTCTTTTCTCCTTTGATGACAGTCAACTTATTCGTGTTTTCATTAATAGTTGTCCCTCTTGACAAACCTCTACCTTGAAAATCCAAAGCGGACGTGTCAGTAGGAGAAGTCTCTAACGATAATAACGATGATGATGACGATGACTTGATCCCTGTGAAGGGCAGGACTGAGAAGAAAGGATCACGATCGACCAAAGTTCCAGTCCCTAAAACCAAAATGACTAAAGGGACCAAGAAGAGAAAAGTAAAAGCTCCAGTTTCTGGTTCTCCTTCTAAGAGATCAAAATCTATCAGGAGTTCTTCTATCTCAGCAGACTCTGATGCCGTCAAGGTTTCAACCCATCCCAAAAACACCATTGCTGGTTCATCGAACAATTCTCCTTCCGATCAGTCCAAGGTAAAGTTTTAACCCTCATGACCGGTTCGTCGGATTAAACAGATTTATCATAATCTCTAAATTTCTCTTTCATTTTGACATAAAAAGAAAACCGTTCAATCTACCGATGAAACACAGGATGCAGGCAGGGATTTTGACTTGGTGTCTTCCGACTCCAATATGATATATTTTTTATCATCCTGTCATTTTCCATGTATATTACATTTGTGTCTCACCCTGTCCCTTTTATTAGGAAAAAACTTCCCAAGGTGAGGACTCAATGACCATCCGGGAAATTGTCAACAGAACTTTTGAACCGACAAATCCTCCTGATTCAGAGGTACAAGACAATTTGTTTGTCATCTCCCTTTATTTAATTATTCTAGTTCTGATTCATTGATTTTCTTACCTTTACAGGTGGAAGAAAATTTAGAGCAGTTGGCTCCTGAGGGTGAAGTTCTGACAAAAGATTCTTTAGACCCTAAATCCACTCTGGAACTGCCCCCCACTTCTCAACAGCCTGAATCGACTCTTCAGACTTCAACTTCTACGGCTAACGAGCCAGCTAAAGCTGCTATCATGATTGAGATTCCAGATGAAGATATTGATATGGAGGCCTTACTGGCTGAAACAATTCCTGTCGTCCACAATTCCTGTCGTCCTTCCTCCGCCTCCAATTAGGCCTCCAACTACTAAGTCTCCCGAACCCAAACCAGCTCTTCATTTCAACAGTTGGATCAACATGATGGACGAAGTCAGTCGGAAATAATCAACTTTTTCTGCCAACTCTTCATCAACTCAACATGACTCTAGTGATTCTCGAGTTATCAATCTCATGCATGATCTGAGAACTCTTCTTGACAACTCCTTCAGTACTTTTTGTTCTAATGTTAACGTCCGACAAGAACTGTCAAGACTGATTAAAGAAATTACTCCCCTTCATTCCAATCTTCCTTTGTCTAGCGGCACCCATTTCCTCTCAATCTACAAATTTTGGGAGTGGTTCTCTGACAAATTAGAGAAGATGTCTTTTGTCATTCCTTCCTATGAAGTGGAGGAAAAGATTAAGGACAATATTCTAACCAAGTTCCAGGATCTAGAGGCCTTCAAATAAAAAGAGCTTGATCTTATCTTGACAGGAACTCAGACTAAAGAATCCCTCCTGGACTACCGAAAAAAGTTATTGGCAGAGATTGAATTGACAGACCGATAGTGTGCCAAGTTTGACAAGGCTCTGGAGTAAAGCAGAGACAAAGTCAAAGCCATTGATGATGAATCTGTTCAACTTGGCCAAAGAGATGAAACCATAGTTGGCAAGCTTCGTGCTCTACTGCCTGTATATGATGCTGCAGTTGCCAACAAGTCTGCTCTTACCTTTGCACGGGATCGGTTGTCTCTTGACATTGGCTTAGACAAAAATTGATTTGCTGTAATTTTCTTTCCGTCTACCGAATTTTGTGATTTGGACACTTATTTTGTCATTTATTTAATGAGAATGACTCTTGGTTTACTTTCACATTTATTTAATTTTAACTGTTGGTTCCAATAAATTTCTTAACTTACCTATATCAATTTACAATTAATTTCGGTAAGTTTCAAAACATTGGTAAGCCCACTAGATTTAATTTCTTGTCTCTCGAGACTACTTATAAATTTCAAGGCTTACTTCTCACAACATTTGTGCCCTTAAACACTGTGATTTTACATAAAATATGCTCCCATCAACGACCTTATTTTTCTTACTACCTCGATGGGATCCTGACCATACAACCTTTAACCCTCAAATTCAAGGTCTTTGTCTTGATGGTCATCTTGCTAGTAAAGATCAGTAACCAACGTAATGGGCACGGTAGAGATCAGCAACCAACGTAACCACTAGAGCTGACTATCGCTGCCCACCTCTGGTTATAGCAGACTTGAAACAGAGTGAGTACATCTGTTTCCAGTTCCATCATCTTCTTCTCGGAGGGTGGTTATCTCTCTTGGTGTTGTCTTTACTACACCATAAGCAACCACCACCTTCTAGGTTAAATGATGGTGAGATCTGCTCGTGCCAGATTTTTCCTTTACACACTGCGCACCCTCGACATATGAAGTAGATGAAACCTCATCAAATGGGAATGAAGCCTCAACAAATTAGGTTATGCTGCTGCATTGTCGAAGAGTGAAGGAGAAAAGTCTGCCAATCTTGTCAGAGTTTCGGACTCTTAGTTATTTTTAAGAATAAGTTAGCTTTGATTGATCATTTGTACTCTTGACAAACAATGAATAATTTAGATTGACAATTTGTACTTTTGACAATGTATGGTTGTATTGCCAAGTTAGTGAATAAAATGTTCTCATTTCTTTTCACTTGTTGTCAATCTTTACTTCCAGCATTGTCGGTTGATATTTCTTCAAATACTTGCCATTAATTGAATAAATTCCTAGGCCCGTATTGACATCGACAAGTGCATACGCATTTCCAGAAAATGCTTTAGAAATCTTAAATGGTCCTTCCCATTTTGGTGACCACTTACCATACTCTCGACAACTTTTATCCATAGACAAAATGACTTTCCACACTAAGTCATCTACTTTGAATGATTTAAACTTAACTCGATTATCGTAGAATTTTGCAATCCTTTCTTTCTGTCGAATCAAGGTTTCCAATGAAATCAACCTTTCATCGCTTAATTTGTCTAATTCATCCAACATTGCTTCCCAATATTGGTCGATAGGCAAGTCATATTGTCTTTGAATACGAATTGATTGAAGATTGATTTCGACATGCAATACAAGATCATGTCCATATACTAACCTGTATGGTGAGGTTCCTATCGATTATCTGGGTGAATTCCTATATGCCCACAGTATTTGGTCAAGAGTGTTATGCTAGTTCTTAGGTTGTCGACCCACATGCTTTTTAATAAGACCAATAATAATCTTATTTATGGTCTCAACTTGGCCATTAGCTTGTGCATAGTACGGAGTAGATGTGAGCATCTTTATATAACTAGAGTTGGTATATTCTATGATTTTCTTTCCGGTAAAAACTGATCCTTGATCAGTTGTCAAGGTTTTCCAAACCGACAAACAATGTGATTTTCAATAAAATCAATCACATCTTGTTGGGTGACTGCTTTGAGGCAAACTGCTTCTACCCACTTGGTAAAGTAATCAACCCCAACCAAAATGAATTGATGTCCTTTTGATGAAGACATGTGTATTTGACCAATTAAATCCAAAGCCCATCCTCTGAATGGCCATGGTTTGACTATAGAATGTAATTAGCTGGCCGGAACATTCTGTATGTGGCCATGTTTCTGACATTGCTCACAAGACTTGGCAAACAAAATGCAGTCTCTAACCATACTTGGCCAATAATACAAACTCCATCGGAACACCCATTTCATTTTCTCTCCTGCTTGGTGGGCCCCACATATACCTTCATGGGCCTCTGACAAAGCTAAATAAGCATCTTGCTCACTTAGGCACTTATGTAAAGTTCCATTGGCATACCTTCTATGTAATAGTCCACCCTGCATAGTATAATTCAATGCTTTATATTTATCTTTCTATCTGCATTCTGACTTGGGTTTTCCAAATATTTAATTATTGGTAATCTCCAGTCATTAGATAGAGTTACATCATTGACTAAGACATCTCTTTCTTCCAATGGATATAATAATTCTCTAATCTCCATTAACCCTGACAAAGTCTTTTGAGATATCTTGTACCCTGAAGTTATTTGAGCTAACTCATTAGCCTCTTGATTCCGTTCTCTGGGGATATACTTGACAATTACGTCATCGAATTTTCTCATTAACTTACTTACTATGATAAAATATTTTGTCAAATTATAACTGACACATTTGTATTCTTGAGTAAGCTGTTTAATAACCAACTGGGAATCCCCAAATATCTACACATTTCGTTCCTTCATTTCCACTAGTATCTCTAATCCGACAATCAAAGCTTCATACTCAGCTTCATTGTTAGAGCATGGATATTTAAGCTCAAACATGAACTTAGTAGGAGTTCCTTGTGGAGTCACGATTAAGATTTATACTCCACTGCCTCCTTGATGCCTTGACCCATCAAAGTAAAGTTTCCAAGGTTGTAAACTGACAAAGTTTATTTTCGGCACATCCAATCCTGGATGTTCTACCAAGAAGTCGACAATTGCCTGACCTTTGACAGCTTTGGCTGGCACGTATTGTAAAGAATATTCCGACAAAGCAATGGTCCATTTACCAATACGCCCATTAAGGACTGGTTTTGACAACATATTCTTTATTACATCAGTCTTAGAAATTACTAATACATTACAAGGCATCATATAATATTTGAGTTTGGTACATGAAAAATACAATGCTAGAAAAAATTTCTCTATAGCACTATATCTTTCTCAGCATCATTGAGAACTCTACTTAGATAATACATGGCCCTTTCGACATTGTCATAGTCATCCTGGGCCAAAAGACATCCTATAGTATCTTCAGATGCTGATATGTACAACTTCAATGGTCGACGAGGCATAGCAGGCATCATGACCGGTGGATTGACTAAGTATTACTTGATTTGGTCAAAAGATTCTTGATGACAAGATTCCCACACAAAGCTATGTTCCGCTTTTAACTTGGCCAATGGTGCAAATACTCTTGTTCTTCCTGACAAATTCGATAGAAACCTTCGCAGAAAGTTAACCTTTCCTAGGAAGGACTAATTCTTTCTTATTTGTCGGTCCTGCGCCTTCCATAACTGCTTTGGATTTATTTTTGGCCACCTCGATTCCTTTCTTATGAACTAAAAAGCCCAAGAATTTGGCAGCCGACACCCCGAAGCTGCATTTTTCCGGGTTCATTTTGAGATTGTGTTTCCTCATCCTTTCAAACCCTTGCTTCAGGTGCTCCAAGTGATCATCTTTAGTTTTTGATTTGATAACCACATCATCAATATATACTTCTATAAATTCCAAAATCACATCATGGAAAATAGTATTCATTTCTCGCTGGTAGGTGGCTCCTACATTCTTTAAACCGAAAGGCATGACAATCCATTCATATGTCCCAATTGCTCCCGGACACTTGAAGCCAGTGTTTGACACATATTCTTCGGCTACAAAGATTTGATTATAACCTGCATGGCCATCCATACAACTTAAAAGTTCATTTCCTGATGCTGAGTCGACAAGCATGTCGGCTATTGGCATCGGATATTCATCTTTAGGGGTAGCAGTATTTAGATTTCTAAAATCTATGCAAACCCTCATTTTACCATTCTTTTTAATAACAGGAACTACGTTAGAAAGCCAATCGACGTACCTGGTTGTTCGAATGAACTTTGCTTTAAGCAGTCTCTCTACTTCCTCTTTGATTTGATGCACCACCTCTAGGGCAAATCTTCTGCTTGCCTGTTTGACAGGTTTGCAATCCTCCCTGAGTGGTAACCGGTGTTCGACAAGATCCCTCCTTAAACTAGGCATTTCATCGTAGTCCCATGCAAAGTAATCTTTATACTCTGCAATTAGTCTGAGAAGTTTTTGTTTGTAATCCTCTGGCAGAAAAACACTCACAAAGATAGGCCTTTTCTTTTCCTCCGTACCTAAGTTTATTTCTTCCATGGGATCTTCCACTTCCACATTTTGCTTAACTTCGGCTCCCTTTTCAAAACCTAAAGGGTCGTCGTCAATGATACAATCTGCTAACACACTTTCTGAAGTGTGTACTTCTTTGTCGACCAGATAGGCCGACAATCTTTTCAGTTGTATTTCAAGGCTCATTGTCGGAACTTGGCCGAGATTTGTCGGCCTCTTCCTTTATCTTGACGCCAAATTGACTGAGAAGACTCGCTTCCAATGCATCCTTACAATGACCCCTTCGTTGGCAGTTATAGGTCTAACGTTTGGTGAATATACCTTGAAATCAATATGTAATTGCTGAGCATAACAAGCGCTGTCATCTGCTTCAACAATCTCCACTTGACCTTGCGCATTCCACAAGATTACTTTCTGATGCACTGTTGACGGAATTGATCCTACAGCATGAATCCAATCCCTCCCAAGTAATAGGTTGTAGCTTGACTTGGCTGGAATTATCATAAAAAGTGTCATCCTTTCGACGGTGCCAACTTGCATATTCAACAAAATGACGCCATCTGATGGAGAAGTCTTGCCACTGAAACCAGTAACGACCATATCTGTCGGAATTAAATCCGGCTGATCTTTCCCTGGCTTTTTAAACATTGCTCTTGGCATCAGATTCACAACAACTCCTCTATCAATTAAAACCCTATTGGTAGGTCTTCCATCTATTATGGTCTTTACATGCAATGACCTTAAATGGTTCCTTTGCTCATTTTTAGGATTCTCCAATTGGGCCACATTATCAAACACAGTGACCAAGTTTTCTTGAACATACACCCATAAATCACCTGGATCTCTATCTTTGTTGACAACATCTTCGCCGTTAGAGAAATCAACTTCGAGATATCCCTCATATTCTGCTGGAATGAATGAAATCAATCCTATCTTCATTTTCGTCCTTGGTTCCAACATGACTTCGTTCTCTGGATCCTCATCCAAGAATGCACCTCCAATCATTCTGCCATGATTTCTTTTTAAATCATTCTCATCATCTGATCCTGACCTATCTGACAGAGGTCGGGCTATTCATGTACTGCAGTTATCTAGTGCCTTGATGATATCAGTAAGATCTTCATTCCGGCTATCCATGTCCATGTCTTTACTGATGTTTATGTCATCATTTGGATCATTTAGTGCTTCGATGACAGCATCGAAAGACAATTCTTCTCTGGTTAAACCACACTCAGGCCTGAATGTTGCCAACTGTTGTTTTCCCATTCTCGCCTCAAACTCTTTCTTGAGTCCTGCAACCCTTTCCATCTCTGCCAGCCCGACAGGCCAATTGCCTGTGGATCTTATTGGTGGTGATGTCTGCTCTAAGACCTTCTTCTTCTCTATGAAAACCTGTGACATAGGCTTACTCTGCCTGGCTTGATTAATAGGTCCCATCGCATCAACTTCCATGGGATAGGTCACTATCCTGCTTTTCATTATGGCATCTCCACTCTTGTCAACTATGTTGTCAGCCACTGCTACCAGACAGCCAGTATCCTGTGAAGGCATTTCCTTTATGGTGATGCCTTCTTGCTTGGCAAGCTTCTTCTTTTGACCCTGTCGGAGCCTCTGTAGCTTCCTCTTTTAACTCTTAGATATAGCCGACTGACTTGACGGTCTTGACAAACCAGGTCCTGTCATCTGAGTGTTTTGAGATAATTACCCCCTTCGGTAATCCTCATTCCAGAAGGGTGGATTGTGATTATTGAACTTATTTTTTATAACCCATTTCTGCTTTCGTAATTCGGGATAGCAGCCCATAACAGAATTTCTTACCCATCGATCCACCGTTACATTGGACGGGGGTTTCCTGGTCGTGACAGAATTGAAACCTCTGCCAACGGACCTGTTACTCCCTACTGATTCTCTGACTGGCTCTTCAAGCCAACCTCCAGTGTTGTTTTGTCTAGGTCTTGTTTGATACGTATATTGCCGATGACCAACTGTCTGCCTGTTGATAACATGCGTAGCACTTTTGTGTACATCGTTAGACCCAGTATGGCTATTTGGGTGTGAAAACCTGCCTTGACTATTACCCTCATGAGACTCAGTCCTGTCTTGTGGGTGATATGATGGCGTTTTTTGCCCTCTAGCAGTCTTGGTGGCGGCATCGTCATAGATTTCTCCACATCTTGGGCATACTTTGAAGATACCAACGGATTTCTTGCGTGTCATGAAGTCGACAAGCGGTTCCCCTGGCTTTGGATAGATATCAAATGAATTTGTCAGGTCCATCTGAATATTCTGTCCTGCTCTTATATTGACCATGCCTATTCCTATAGGGACTTGGCGGGTCAGTTTTGTTAACTTCAAGACCGAATGGTTCTGTATCAATCTTCATGTCTGGTTTCTTGTCTGAAAACTTTAGTCTTCCTTCTGTCAAACCTTTCTGAATGATGTCCCTGAAATGCATACAATTGTTAGTTATATGACCAAAAGTATTATGAAAGTTACAATACTTTCGATCTTTTATTTCATGGGCTTTTAATAGCCTATATCATCTGATAATTTTAACTGCTTATCTTTAAGCAATATGTCAAATATTTGGTCGGCTTTGGTCACGTCAAATGTATACACTTTCTTATTGATGAAAGGAATCATTTCTCTGTCCCTTGCAGGCCTCAAGGCTTGACATGTATAAGGGGGACCAGTTTTAAATTCAACATAGTCTACCTCATATTCTTCATAATTATTGCCCTCTTCATCAGAATCACTACATCCGACAAAATTAATCTTTTCTCTTTTGAGGAATTTCCTCTGCTTGAAAATCTTTTCGGCCTTCAGTTGTTCAATTTGTCGGACTTTGTCACCTAACTGGGCAAGATCAATTAGGTGTTGGTTGACCAATTTCTTCCTAATGTGATAATCTAGACCCCCGGCAGCAATCTTCACTATTTCTGCCTCAGGGATAGGGGTGAAGCAACGACTCCTCATTTGACGGAATCGGGCAAGGTAATCATTGACAGATTCGTTATTCATTATTTTAATACTGAATAAGTCTGTCAACCCAATTTTTAAATCACCCCTAAAGAATTGATCATGATAGCTCCTCTCTAATTGATTCCAGGAATGTATGGAATTAGGTTTCAGTTGAAAACCAAGAAAAAGCATTCTTAGTTAATGAACTAGGAAAGAACTTCATTTTTAGTCCCTCCTCTAAAGGCAAATCTCCTAATTCGATCGTATATCGGGCAATGTGCTCGACGGTTGATTATCCACTTTCCCCCCAGAATTTTGACAATTTGGGTATTTTCTATCCTCGAGGCATTTCTGCCTGTTGGACCCAGTCAGGAAATGCCGATGTGAAAAATGACTGATTGGTATAACCTATGTTAAAACCAAACCTATTCAATGCTTGTTCGACAACTTGGTTAACATTCTGGTTCAGAACATTTTGACGAAGCGCACCAAGAGCACCCTGGTTTATGACAAAGTCTTCGTCTTCTTCTGGCTGTAGAATGTGTACATTTCCACGTCTCAAAGGGACTCGACGATGTAGCTGTGGCCGCTCGTCATCTTGTTCGTATCCATCAAGTTGGATAACTTGTGGTTGTTCAACCTGTGGTTGGTTATTCTGACCCTGGTTGACATTCCTATTGACATTTCTATTGAGATTTCTATTGGCATTTTGGTTATCGTCTGGGGCTAACACGCCCAAGGCTCTATTCAACCTACGTATCTCATTTGCCAATGTCATGCATGCATCATTTGTGTTTTCCATTAATGGCGTAATTGCTGTACCCATTTGCTGAGTAAATGTATTCACCATGTCAAAGTTACTAGAATCAATTTGTTGTCGAAGATTGGCTAATGTAGCCTCTGACAGACCAACAATATTCTGCGGTGGTTGTCTAAGTGGGGATACTTGTGGCCTTACTACTGGATGCTCTTGTCGAGTATGGGTCACTACCATTGACCCGGTTATCCCATTAGCTTGATTGGGGATTTGTCCCCCAGTCGACAGTCCTGCCTGTCCAGATGTGTAGGCGGCCGTCGTCATTCCATTTGGATATGGTATATATGCAAATGGAGTATTTGGGTTAACAGTGGTCGAACCATAAGGCATTCCATACAAAGGTTGTGACAGAGTTTGTGTAGTCCCTCTTGGGTTTGAATTCACAACACTCCATGGAGACAATTCAGTAGTTGGTGGATTTATTTGTTGTAAAACTGGGGAAGTTGGTGACGGGAGTGTTCCTTGGCCAACTTCGTCAAATCTATTGACAACTTGAGCGCAGGAAATGCCTCTTCTCGCCACTAAACTATTAGTGCTATTATTTCCTGCATTAGTAGGGTTAGCCATGGTTGCAGGAATATTATCAACTGGCGCAACAGTGGTTATAGGATTAGCATCCACCGTTGACACAATGGCGTTAGTGTTGACTACGCCTGCATTACTTGCACTACTCATATTCAGAGTTTTGGGAATTATATGACGTTTGAATCACTCTCCCACTCCGTAGATGCATACAATAAATTTGTATGTCAGAGTTCGTGACACTATACGAGTTACTCTAAACTCGTCCCACTAGGCGTGCCAATTTATTAACGTGGTTTTTTGGTTCTTGACCAAAATTCCTTCGTGACAAGTAATTGAAGATCAAACGAGTGTGGGACCTACGAGTTATGCAGTAATCTCGTCAGAAATGTGCTATTTTTGAAAGCAATGTCTGCCAAGTACAAATTTGACAATTTTAGTCAAATTGGGAATTACTGACAAAGACTTAGTGCTAAGACGAGTATATGAGTTTTAAAAATGGTGTACAGATTATTGTCAATAATGAAACTTGATACTGAAACTGCTTGTATTTGAAAAGGCAAATTTGAAATTTAAAAGAAGAAAGTAGTTTCTACGTAGAAAATAACTTCCTGATTGAACTAAGTTTACAATGAAAAGAAACACAAGTTTTAAAAAGAAAGTTAAACAAAGTAGGATCTAAGTGATACAACTTACAAGAAGTAAATGAATTTAAAAGAAGAATATAAAAGAAATGCCGGAAATAAATAAGAATAAATGAAGAACTTGAATAAATGAAATGGAAATGGCATTGAATTTTTCCATAGTATTGAAATAAGAAGGATGGAAGGAATACTTGAATGTAATCCGTTAGGATGTGTATCAAGTAACCGACCCTTATTACATTGTGATTGCTCGTATTTATAGGCAAATAAAATAACTACCTAGAAATAACTCCCTATCTAAATGACTGCCACATGTCTTTGACGGTTTTCTTAAGTCTTATACTTAAACTATTTTGTCAAGCAATCCTACTAACTACTCAATATCTTGAACCGCTCCGTGTCGATTTGCTTATCTTCGACGGTTTGAACTGCTTGACAACTTGTATTGGTACCTTTCGTCGGATTGGAGACTCAACCAATTTCTTCACTTTTCTATTTCTCTTGACGACTATTCCTTCAACTAAGTCTTCCTTTATTATTTTGTCAGGAATTTGATTATCGAATCTTTTCCTCTGTCGAACTGTATTTTCTTGTCAAACCAAATATCTTCAATACTTAGAAAATTTTGATTACCTCCTCAATCCCTTCATTATTGTATCAAGAAAACATCTGTCAGAAATCTAAAATTTCATCCTCAACAGTTACATAGAGGGTTTTCTTAGTCATTCTTATCTTTCAAATCACACACGTAAAGAAGTTCAGCACATGCATGCCTACATTCTCTGTACCAACACTGCAACAAGCAAGGAAAGGCATAATAAAACATAAAAAATATCTAAAAAAACACAGAGTATAACTTAACTCATGTTCCAAATAACTTATAATAGTTAATGTCTAAGCAATGAAATTGTAGAACTTTGGCCAAACCATGGGAGTATACTCTCAGCTGATGATGCCACACCAAAAGGACCGTATAATTCTAAAAAAACTGAATCCATTTGATCAAATCCCCCCCTCAACCATGAAGACAGATAACAGTGATGAGCAGTATCTAGTGAATCAAATGTTAGTGTGCTTTTAAAAATGAAGTACCAAATATTTCATTTAAGATATGTCTCCTTTCAATTCTATGATAGAAACAAATTATTTTCATAAGCCAAGACGCAAGTTTCGCCAATAATTTCCAAATGCATCATTTAAGAAGGGATCTAGCAAGATGTTCCCTGACTGTGGCCAATGCTTGACTTAATGTCTGCAACAGAAAAAAATATAGTTATACCTCAAGTGAGTGAATTTAATTTCAATTTTTTTCTAGTAATAAAATTATATAAGATACCTGTTCAGACAAAGGAGCTCCAGAATCTATACTATTACTTTCAACTTTCCCAGCTATAACATTTGGATCAGTTTATCAAGAACGATACTGCACAAAATATGAAGACGTGAAATTTGAGTGACATTTGTTACATCACACAGGTTAAACTAGATAAGGCCAATGGTACAAAGTTGTTCTAGAAATATTAGAAACTGACACATGAAACATGATCTTTCTAGAGCCATCAAAACTGATCTTAAACTCAATTAATACTTGATTAAATTTTTTAGAATTCAAGAGTATCACGATGAATTATGAAAGCACCAAGCTGTGGTATGCAATAATTTAACTGCAGAAAAGAATTGGTCTCTCTGCACTCTAATATATCAAATATCTTCTGTAATATGCAGTTTGAAATAGAGTTATCAATCCCGGATAGCGTAGCGTAGCGGCTGACCCCGAAAATGCTATTGCGGGATAGCGTGTAGCGGGACAGCCGCTATTTTAGGCAAGAGGGGGGGACTGAGAAGGAAAGAAGGAGGAGAGGCAGAGGGGAAAGAGGAATGAAGGTGGAAGGGAGAAGAGAGGGGGAGGAAGAGTTTCTGAAAGAAACAGAAACGTGAGAGGGAGGAGGAGGTAGAGGAAGAGTTAGTAAAAGAAATAAGCCCAACTTAAAAAATGAGAGGGAGAAATAAGCCCAACTTAAAAGAAATAAGGGTGGGCTGAAATGAAACAAACCTGAGAGGGAGAAGTGGGTAGAGGGAGAGTTAGTAAATAGAAAGAGCAAAACAGAGAATGAGCCCAACTTAAAGAATGAGCCCAACTTTAAAAAAAACCCTAGATTGGAAGTACCAGTCGCAGGAAAGGAGCATCTGACCTAATTCCTCTTTGCAGCAGCCTCATGTGACCCAAACCCTAGATCTGCTTGCAGCCACCGCAGGAGAGCATGCGTGACACCTCCAACAGCAGCGCGGACGACTGGGATCTGTCGGAAATGACTGGGTTCTGCCGGAAACTCGACCCGTGACACAGGAGCGGCCCAAAAGCGCCCGCTTCACCGCATTTCTGCGCGATTTCTGCCACGAAAGCGGCCGAGACCGCCGCTACCGAAAAATGCTCCGCCACGCCGTCCGAGTAGCGGCCACCGGCTGCTTCGTCCCGCCCCTCCGCGATAGCGACGCGATCGCGCGCTATTAACTACCCTGGTTTGAAAGGAGGGGGTCGAACAAGAAAGGATCTAGAGAAGATAACAAACAAACAATTGAAGAAGATAAATGTATCATGAAAGCATATAGCCTTACCCGCCATCAACAATTTCATCAATTCACAATAGAATGAGATCCAAGTTTTCAAGTGCTTCCTTCTTCTCCACATTGCCTCTGGAGGAGAAAAGGAGGGAAGCCATTAAAATCATCAAGGACAACTTATATCAACCGTGATAAATTGATAATACCTTTTAAATATGTAAAAATTATAAAAAGTTAAGTATAAGAAAACAACCTGAGAAGGAGGCCAACAGAATCAAAAAATGTCTGCAGCACAGGGGATAAGATAAGTTCGTTTTCATCATCACCCCCAGTAACAAAGAAGTGAAGGTCTTAAGCAAACTTTAAACAACAATGTTATTTTCAAACATTGCTACTTCTGTTGTCAAATTCAAAACCCATGAAGGCAAAAAAGTAAAGTAAATATATTTACAAAATGAAATTATATACAGGGTAGTAAAATTTTTTTTATAAGCATACAGGGTAGTAATTAGCAATCTAATATAATAGTAAGCAGATATTGATCAAAGGTAAAGGTGATTCTTGATCATAAATGATGACATGGTCAATAGAGAAGGGATAAATTGACAATTGACACTGACTGCAATAGAAACTGATGCCATGATTAGCACTAAAGACCCCTTCGAATGGAAAATACAAAGAACAACTTTAACACAAATCATTGACTGTACCACAGAAAAGGCCTCTAGAGAAGGAAGCACTCACCTTCTGTGCGGGCATTTGTCTTCTGAGTCTTCGTGAATACAAGTTTCTCAAAAGTTTCCTTTGCACCATTTGTTGGCCAGTCATCTGAGAAATATTTGACTGCCACACGCTTCCCATCAGAATCCAGAAGAAGGATGTTCTTTATAGAAGGGCAAGAATCCTGAGAAAAAGCAATTCAATTCTATGATAGAAACAAATTAGCTTAGACAGCCCAGACCAGCAATGGAGAAAAACATAAAAAAAAGACAAAGCTAAGGCCTCAAAAACATCAATGGGTTATTTACAATGTCTTGTTTCTAATTTATTTTTTCTTATTTCTTTGATGTGATTTAAACTATTAAAAAAAATACCTAAATATCATAACTAGTCCTTGATAAGCCTCTGGCTCATATAGTTTTGTGGCTAGTATGACCAGGGTTTTGTGCAAATTATATCGTATTTTCACCCAAATTAGGTTAGATTGTCCTCAAGCAAGGTTTTGAGTCTCTAGAGTAGTTTTTAAGTTAATTTAGCTAGTTTTAAGTCAAAATAATACACTTATGGTTATTTCTTTATTTTCAGGTTAAGTAGAAGCTGAGAAAATAAAGAACAGGGGTCTCGCCCCGCGAAGGACACGCTCGCCACGTGACCCCGAAGCCCGACTGTTCCAAGAAATTGCTAAGTCTCTGGTTCGCCTCGCGAAGAAGGTCTCACCCCGCGAGTCTTGCAAACCTGAAAAAGTCAGAGACGATCACGGCTTGCCCGTGTTGAAGGTCATGGCCGTGGCAGTTTTGAAGTTGAAGAGCCTCGCCTCGCGAGCATCCATTCGCCTCGCGAGTCTGGAAGTCAGAGAGCATCACGGTTAGGCCCTGATGGCCATAACGAGCGTAAGGAGAAGACCCTTCAGATCCTCGCCTCGCGAGCAACACTTCGCCTCGCGAGAATGCCAAAGGTTGCTGACTGTTCATGAAATTCGCCTCGCGAATGTGTGCTCGCCTCGCGAGCTAGCTAATTTCAGAATTTGTATAAAAGGCTGTTCTGAACATTTTGTAAAGATTCTTGCTTCTCCATTGTTTAGTTTTTACGTTTTTCTCTGTGTAATTTCGTTTGTTATGGAGAATTAAGTTCTAGGATTAGTCTACTGTATGGGAATTCTCTATACTTGAGGTTTTGTAAATCCCTATTTTAATTGCTTTTCCCTTTTCAATACCATATTATGCAATTCTGTTTGTTATTTCAGGAGTGTGTAGTATTGTATTGATTTGTTTCAGTGATGTTATTTTCCTATACATAATCGCGTTTGTTAATTCGCGTGTGTTCATTCATGATCGTTTGATCATGAGCGCTTAATCCCGTTTGTTATTTCGGGAATAGGAATTTGCATCCATAGTAGCAATTACGTTGTTAGTTGTTACTGTAACTGAAAGGGGATTAGAATCTGCTTAGGGCTTGGGTTTACATTAACCAAAGATAGTTCGGAATTCTTGACAGTAGATTAATCGTTGTTTGATAATTGATAATCTCTTTTCAACTGCCTTGTTTTTGATTGCTCTGTTTTGTTTGTTTCTTATTTGCACTCCAATCCAAACCCCCCCACCCCCCCCCCCCCCAAAACTGATTTTTGTGAAAGATAATATTCTCAGAGTCCTTGAGAGACGACATCCGAGTTGTCGCACTAGACTACAGTTTTAAACCCGCTCGTCCTTTTTGGCGCGTCGCTGACAAATGCGACCAAAAATTGGCGCCGTGTCTTGGGACTACGAGTTGTTATTTTTCGCAACTTGTTTTATTTAATTTTACTTTCTTTCTTTTATTTTCTGTTCTGTTTTGAATTGGTCTGCTACTAGGTCTCATTGCCCCGAATCGTGTGATTTTGACCCGGAAATTGAAAGAACACTGCACACACTCCGTAGGGAATTTCGGGCTAGCACTAGTAGTGATTCCAATTTTAAAACTGCTTTTGAAAACATGGGAGACCAAAGGACTTTGAGGCAGCTTGCTGCCCCTGATGTGAATTACAATGGTTTGTGCATTGCTTATCCTGGTGCTGACACTCCTTTTGAGTTAAAATCTGGGCTAATCCATTTGTTGCCAAGATTTAATGGTCTTGCAGGTGAAGATCCACACAAGCACTTGAAGGAGTTCCAAGTTGTCTGCTCCACAACTTTGAGGCCAGAAGGAGTAACTGAGGATCATATCAAGTTGAAGGCTTTTCCATTCTCACTCCAGGGAGCTGCAAAAGATTGGCTATTGTACCTTACGCCGAATTCCATTACCACATGGAACGACTTGAAGAAGCTCTTCCTGGAGAAATATTTTCCTGCCTCCAGAGCCGCTGCAATTAGGAAAGAAATCTGTGGAATAAGGCAAGGAAATGAGTCGCTAGCTGAGTATTGGGAGAGGTTCAAGCAGTTGACATCTAGTTGCCCCCAGCACCAAATTTCTGAACAGCTCCTCATCCAATATTTTTATGAAGGATTGCAGCCGATGGATAGGAATATTTTGGATGCTGCTAGTGGGGGAGCATTGGTTGACAAGACTCCATCTGCTGCCAAGCAACTCATTGAGAACATGTCATTAAATTCCCAGCAATTCACTACAAGAAGAAATTCTGTTGAGACTAGAGGTGTACATGAGATCCGCACTTCTTCTTCCAGCCATGACCGTGATGATAGAATTGACAGGCTCACTTCCTTGGTAGAGAAATTGGCAATGGATAGGGTTCAGCCTGCGGTATTGTGTGGCATGTGTAGTTCTCCTGAGCACCCATATGAGGCATGCCCCATTTTGCAAGGAGGATCAATTACTGAATCACCTCAAGCCTTTGCAGTCCATCCGTATAATCAGGGCAATAACCAGAGCAGATACAGCATTCCAGATCTTTCAACAAATAGGTACCATCCCAGCTGGAGTAATCATCCCAATCTACGGTATGGGAACTCATCCCAACAACCGATGGCACCTCAGAATCCTCTAGTGACCACTTCTGCACCGTCCGGACCTTCAGTTGATGACATGTGCAAGCAAATAACTTCACAATTGAATGCACAAATGACTACACTTTTCCAAAGAGCAAATGGGACGATTCCGAGCACAGTTCCAGGCCTCACAGGCACAATTTCAGCAGAGAACGGATGCGAGTATTCAGGCATTGCATACACAGATTGGACAGATGGCCACAGACATAAATAACATAAAGCAAGGTCAAAGAACAACCCAGCTGCCAGCACAGCCAGTGATCAATCCTAATGCCTCCAACCCTAATGTGAGTTCCATATCTTTGAGGTCTGGAAAAGTTGTTGAGGCCACTTCTGGAAAGGATGAAGAAACTATGAAGGCCACTCCTGAGCCTACTGTTGAGGTTACTCCTGAACCTGTGGTTGAAGTTGAAACCGAGAAGGTATATAGACCACCCATTCCATTCCCACACAGATTACAGGAAAATTTGAAGAGTGGTGGTGAAGATAAGGAGAAGGAAATTCTTGATGTTTTAAGAAAGGTAGGTGTTAATATCCCTCTGTTGGATGTGATCAAGCAAGTGCCCAAGTATGCCAAATTTCTCAAGGACCTATGCACCAACAAGAGGAAGATGAAGACTAATGAGAGGGTTGACTTGGGAAGAAATGTCTCAGCGCTTATCCGAGTCTAAGCCGAGAAAGAGTTGTTGCTTTCACCCGGCACTCGCCACCGAAGTGCAAGGATCCAGGCACCTTCACTATCCCATGCACTATTGGGGACAAGAAGTTTGAAAACTGCATGTTGGACTTGGGAGCATCTATCAATGTCATGCCTACCTCCATCTTTAACAAACTGGATCTTGGTCCTTTGAAGTACACAGGTATCACCATTCAGTTGGCCAACAGAACCAGTGCCCGCCCCATGGGAATGGTGGAAGATGTACTAGTGCAAGTTGATGATCTGATCTTCCCAGCTGATTTCTACATCTTGGACATGGCAAAGTAGACACATTCCAGTAAATCACCAATCATCCTGGGCCGACCATTCATGAAGACAGCCAAGACTAACATTGATGTGGATGATGGGACCATGTCTATGAAGTTTGGGGATATAGTTGCAAAATTTAACATATTTGATGCCATGAAATATCCAGTGGAAGAGCACTCTGTATTCCACATAGAGCTGATCTCTGAGACTATTGAGGACACCCATGAGAACTTGTTTTCTAATTTTCCACTTAATTCTGGCTGTGATGATATTTCTTCTTGTCTTGTATGTACTAACCCTAACCATTTTATGGTTTGTGCTGAGATTGCTGCATGTTTAGCAGATGATAAAATTGTCAGTGCAGTGGATGAGAACCATGAAGAGGATGAAGTAGCACCGGAGGCCCTCTCTACCTCTTTGGACTTAGACTGCAAGGAATGGGATCCAGGTGACAGCTCCCGCTTACACTGCACTCGATCAGGGAGTACTCTTCTCCTTTCCCTCACTATGATCTTATAGTTCTGTTGTTCATTGGGGGCAATGCATGTTTTAAGTGTGGGGGAGGGAACTAGTTGTAGTTTTTCTTTTCTTTGAATAAAGTTTTCTTTTCTTTGAATAAAGCTCCTGAATAATCTGAGAAGCTCAGGAGCATTTGTGTGTTGAGTCTTTTGTTGGCAAGTTTGTTATATTTTGATTGATGTTGCACAGATTGCTTGCATGATTGATATGTGATGATTCCCCCTAGGCTGAAAATTTTTTTGTGATTCCCATGTGAAATTGAAAACTGAACTTTGGGATTTTGTTATGATGGCATGATGAATGATAAGTTTGGGGTGATAGGAAGCACACACTAGGGATAGTATCTCTTTCAAACAATTTGCATGAATGTCCAGGTGAGGTTTTGAGCCTCCAACATGTTTTAAACTGTGTGAAAATCGCTTTCAAGTTGCACTTCCCTGGATTTGATTGAATCTCTTTTTGGTTTGCATGATTATATGTGTGTAGCAAATGATTTAGGCATTTTCTTTCTAAATAGCTACTTAGCCTAAAATAACCAATTCCTAATGCATGTTCCCTAGTTAGCCCCTTTGAGCCTGATTAGCCTATTGCTTCTTGATAACCTAATGTTATAAGCCCAAAAATCTGGAAAACCATGTTAACCCGATCTTAGAATTAGGAGAGCATGTAATCTTAGAATGGGTGCAAGAAACTAAAGTTTGGGGTGGCTGCAAGGTGCAATGTGTTGTTTGGGATTAGGAAAAAGAAAAAAAGAAAAAAAAAAAGAAAAGTGAAAAAAAAAGAAAAAAAAAAGAAGAAGAAAAAAAAAATAAAAAATACAAAAATACAAAAATGCCAAAAAGAAATAAAAAGGGCTGTAGCCACCCAGAAGTGTAAATAAAAAAAATAAAGAAAGGAACTTGAGTGAATTTCAAAGTGTAAATATAGTTCATGCTCTCTTAGTTCCTAGGGTCTTCAGCTTAGTTCCTTTTGTATATCCTACCCTTAGCCAGGCCCCATTACAACCCATAAAAGACCTTCTGATGTTGCTTGCATGTTTTCTGTGGGAGCCATTTTGAGATGAAAATCAAATTTTTGGGAAGTGTTCTTGAAAAGTGAAACTGAGTGCAAGTTGTTATCCTGACATAAACTGAGTGACTGAGTGAACAAATAATGCCCTTGTGAGGAAGGCAGTTGTTTGGATTTGGTGATCTCCCTCTTGTGTGTGACTTAGATTCCCTGCTTAGATTTCTGATTGTTTTCATGATGAAACTCTCAACTGTTTAGAATAAATGAATGTGGGGATTGCTCTGTTTGAAAAGGGGGAAACAATGAAGAAAAACTGTTTTTGATGTATTGCTTGAATGTGTGCAGTGTTAATTGGATCTTTTAAGCTTGCCAGGTCTTGAGTCTTTTTGATTTTTGAGTCTTAGTTTGCTTGGGGACAAGCAAAGTTTAAGTTTGGGGTATTTTGATAAGCCTCTGGCTCATCTAGTTTTGTGGCTAGTATGACCAGGGTTTTGTGCAAATTATATCGTATTTTCACCCAAATTAGATTAGATTGTCCTCAAGCAAGGTTTTGAGTCTCTAGAGTAGTTTTTAAGTTAATTTAGCTAGTTTTAAGTCAAAATAATACACTTATGGTTATTTCCTTATTTTCAGGTTAAGTAGAAGCTGAGAAAATAAAGAACAGGGGTCTCGCCCCGCGAAGGACACGCTCGCCACGCGACCCCGAAGCCTGACTGTTCCAAGAAATTGCTAAGTCTCTGGTTCGCCTCGCGAAGAAGGTCTCGCCCCGCGAGTCTTGCAAACCTAAAAAAGTCAGAGACGATCACGGCTTGCCCGTGTTGAAGGTCATGGACGTGGCAGTTTTGAAGTTGAAGAGCCTCGCCTCGCGAGCATCCATTCGCCTCGCGAGTCTGGAAGTCAGAGAGCATCACGGTTAGGCCCTGATGGCCATAACGGGCGTAAGGAGAAGACCCTTCAGATCCTCGCCTCGCGAGCAACACTTCGCCTCGCGAGAATGCCAAAGGTTGCTGACTGTTCATGAAATTCGCCTCGCGAATGTGTGCTCGCCTCGCGAGCTAGCTAATTTCAGAATTTGTATAAAAGGTTGTTCTGAACATTTTGTAAAGATTCTTGCTTCTCCATTGTTTAGTTTTTATGTTTTTCTCTGTGTAATTTCGTTTGTTATGGAGAACTAAGTTCTAGGATTAGTCTACTGTATGGGAATTCTCTATACTTGAGGTTTTGTAAATCCCTATTTTAATTGCTTTTCCCTTTTCAATACCATATTATGCAATTCTGTTTGTTATTTCAGGAGTGTGTAGTATTGTATTGATTTGTTTCAGTGATGTTATTTTCCTATACATAATCGCGTTTGTTAATTCGCGTGTGTTCATTCATGATCGTTTGATCATGAGCGCTTAATCCCGTTTGTTATTTCGGGAATAGGAATTTGCATCCATAGTAGCAATTACGTTGTTAGTTGTTCTTAGAATCGAAAGGGGATTAGAATCTGCTTAGGGCTTGGGTTTACATTAACCAAGGATAGTTGGGAATTCTTGACAGTAGATTAATCGTTGTTTGATAATTGATAATCTCTTTTCAACTGCCTTGTTTTTGATTGCTCTGTTTTGTTTGTTTCTTATTTGCACTCCAATCCAAACCCCCCCCCCCCCCCCCAAAACTAATTTTTGTGAAAGATAATATTCTCAGAGTCCTTGAGAGACGACATCCGAGTTGTCGCACTAGACTACAGTTTTAAACCCGCTCGTCCTTTTTGGCGCGTGCGCGACAGCACGACCAGTCCTCCACACCTAAATATCATTACTGGAGATCGACAACAGGGAGGAGAAAATAGAGAAACCCCAATACTTGAGGAATCAGGTAAAAAAGCAAAATCAGGAACCAAAACATATTTAGGGTTAAGCAATTTCAAATGATAGATAGCAACACTTGAGGATTTAAGCAAGAAAAGCATAAGAACCATTGAGATTACCTTGAAGAACATAAAACCCCAAAATGGGACCCTAACCAGGCAATACGAAATCGGAGTTGTAGTGGCGCAAGGGAGGGGAAAAACCCTAAGCTGTTGTTGGTTTGGTGTTAAGTAGAGAGGGAGATGACGGATGGGTCTTCGAACTCATCTTCTTTCGCCCTGAAACCTTCGAAATGGAAATGACGAGAGCGAGTTGGGAGAGGAAGAGTGACGAGACGAAGAAGAAAGAGGAAATAGGTTTGCCTTTGTCATTGCTATGAGGATGAACATTGATTTCCATTTCCGAAGCAAAGAGATACCATACAACCATCGGGGAGGTTTTCTGAGACTGAGAGAGAGGTAGGCAAGAGAGCTGGCTAATAAACGGACAAACAATGAGGAGACTCAGGTATATTATGAAAATAGGGTTTTTAAGATTTAGCCACCGAATCGGTCGCTAATTACATTTTTTAATTTTATAATTTAGATACTGAATTAGCGGCCAATTAGGTTGCGACCAAATAAATCAGTCGTTGGGTTAAATGAGAGTTTTTTTTTTTTTTAAATTTTAACCACTGAATTAGTGACCAATTTGTTTGCGACCAAATAAATCAGTTGTTAATTCGGTCGTTAAATGAGAGCTTTTTATTTATTTTATGTTTTAGCCACTGAATTAGCAACCAATTTGTTTGAGACAAAATAAATCGGTTGCTAATTCGGTCGCTAAATGATAATTTTATTTTTTAATATTTTAGCGACTGAATTAATGACTGATTTAGTTGCGACTCATAAAATCGGTGGCTAAATATATTTTAACAACAATTTTTTGGAAAATAGTTAAATGGTCGCTAAATCGGTCTCTATTAGCGACCAAATATTTTCGGTCGCTAATTTCGGTCACTATTTAACATTTTTCTTGTAGTGCGTTGGGTGATGATGAAGGAGAGCTGGAGGTTCCGGTGGAAGGACAAGAGGAAAAGACGCCGAACTGGGCTCTCTGTTCGGTGGGTAGGTTCCTAACAGACAGACCCTTCAGAACATATACGATGAAGAGTAGAATGGCGGGGGTCTGGAGACCAGGAAAAGGTGTCTCGATCAAAGAAGAAGGTGAAGGAGTGTTCTTGTTTCAGTTCTTTCACCCCCTTGATGTTCAGAGAGTCCTGAAAGGGGACCCTGGTCGTTTGATGGCAATATGCTTATCCTGGCAGTGATGCAAGAGGGTGATATCCCTCGTGAAGTGCCCCTGAATGCTGTTCTGTTTTGGATCCAAGTCCATAATGTCCTTGTGGGTTTCATGTCAGAAATAGTAGGAAGGCACATTGGCAACTTCATAGGCGAGTTCTTGGAATATGACCCAAATAACTCCTCCAACTTCTGGAAATCATACATGCGAATCAGGATCTTGATTGATGTCCGGAAACCCTCAAAGAAGGCAAAACGCATCAAGAAGTCGGGCGGTGAAGCAAAGGAGGTGGTTTTCAAGTATGAGAGACTAGGGTCTTTTTGTTATCTATGTGGTTTCCTTGGTCATGTAGAAGCTTTATGTGACAGTCTTTTTACCATGGCCAATGATGATGGCCGCAGAGCATGGGGCCCACAACTCAGAGATGAACACGGAAGAACCACCAGTGATGGCGGAGCGCGGTGACTGCGGGAAATAATTAAGGGATCCTGGTCAGCATCAAATCAGGAAGATATTTGCTCCAAGAATCTCAGTAACCATAGTGCAACGGGTCCCAAAGATAAAGGGAAGAGTATCGCGAGATATGAGGAGGACTAGATAAGGAAAGATATGATGGCAATGATTTTCAAAAATCCATATATTCTCTTTCCAAATCCCCACATGAGTATCTCTCATTTAGGAGAGAGAAATAAGGATGACAACACTAGTACTGAAGAAGACATCGAAAGAGACAAAAATAAAGGCAGAAGCGAGGAAGAACCGGAAACGCAAGTCCATACCATGCACGTAGACAGTATCAAAAGCCCAACCCTTTCCTCGGGAAACCTCCAGGCAGTTCCAACATTGAGGGATCTGTCCCGTTCTCACCACCCGGACGTGATATTCTGAGTTAAACATTGGCTCACGTGAGGAGGGTTAAGGAAATAAAGGTCCGGTTGGGTTTCGATAATGTTTTTGTTGCTGGAAGAATAATGTGAGGTTAACTATCACCGGCTATGCCCAGAATTTCATAAATGCAGTAATAGAGGAGGATGCTAGGGACCCATGGAGACTTACTTGTTTCTATGGCTTCCTAGAAAGGCACCTCAGACGCGATTCCTGGAATCTGCTGAGAACACTCACGGGTATGTCAAAGATCCCTTGGTGTGTGATAGGTGATATGAATGACATGTTGGCTGCTGAGGATAAAAGAGGTACCTAGATCACCCTTTGTGGGTTATCCGTGGGTTTAGAGAAGCTGTAATGGACTGTAACCTTATTGATGTCCCTTTGGAAGGGTACCAGTACACATGGAGGAACAATCGTAGCAATGATCAAGCCATGGAAGAAAGACTGGACCGTGCCCTAGCAACTCCAGGTTGGTGGAATCTATTTCCCCTTGCTAGACTGTTGAACTTAGTGGCTCCCATCTCTGACCACAGTCCTGTCTTACTTGCCATTGACCCAGCGCTTGCAAGACAAAATAACAGGAATTTCAAATTTGAAAATCAATGGCTATTTGAGGAAGGTCTGACTGATATTGTTAAGGATGGTTGGGGGGTCAACGAGGTGCATAACTTGCATGATAAGATCACCAACTGTGCGCGTCTCCGTGAGCATTGGGGCAAAAGCATTCGACCCAAATTTAGATCTGATATCCAACGTTGCAAGAGGAAGCTAGAGGAGTTGCATACCTTGAATGACGAGAACTCTAGAGTGACCTTCGAAGCAACAAAGGACCAACTCTCCAAGTTTCTTATTCAGGAAGAATCCTATTGGAGGCAAAGGGTAAAAAACCATTGGTTGATAGGTGAGGATCTTAACACAAAATACTTCCATGCTTCTGCAACCTCTAGAACGAAACGTAACTTGACTGAGAGGCTTACTAATGATGAAGGGGTCACAATTGAGTCCTAAAATTAATTGTGTCTCTTGGCAAAGGAATACTTCACCACCTTATTTGAGAACCAGCATAGTGTTTTGAATCCTGTTATAGATAAAGTCCAGCCAAAAGTCACCGAAGCAGACAATGATTTTCTTGCTGCCCCATTCACAATTGATGAGTTTAGAAGAGGCATTTTTCAAATGCACCCGGACAAATCCCCTGACCCAGACGGTCTTAATGCTACGTTCTACTATAATTTCTGGGATACTTGAGTTTATATACAAGGAATGCTTGAACTGGTTAGAGGTTGGCTCTATTCCCGCAGCCATAAACAACACAAACATAGCTCTAATCCCTAAGTGCAATGAGCCTAGCAACATGAGAGATCTTAGACCAATCTCCCTTTGCAATGTTGTGTATAAGATTCTCTCAAAAACTCTAGCCAACAGACTTGCCTCAGTTATTCCATCATACATCTCAGGAGAGCAACCAACGTTGGTCAAAGGAAGGTCCATCATAGATAATGCTCTCATCGCAAATGAGGTAATCCATCATATGAAGTGCAAGAGGAAAGGTTTAAAAGGCAAAATGGCTCTGAAGCTAGACATTAGTAAGGTATACGACCGAATCAGTTGTCCCTATCTTCGTGCGGTTATGATAAAATTGGGCTTTAATATTAAATGGGTCAATTGGATCATGATGTGTGTTAATTCGGTGGAATATTCTGTGCTGATGAACAAAGAGGAAACAAGTCCTATCAAGCCAGGCAGAGGCCTCCGTCAAGGAGATCCTTTGTCCCCATACCTTTATATTCTATGCGCAGAAGGTTTGTCTTCCTTGCTAAAAGATGCAGGTTCGAGGGGCATTATCCATGGGATTAAGCAGATCGGCTCCCATAGTTTCTCATTTGTTGTTTGCTGATGACAGCTTTTTGTTCTTCCAAGCCACAAATAATGAAGGTGATGCTATAAAACATATCTTCCAGCTCTATGAGAACGCATCGGGCCAATGCATAAACTTCCAAAAATCAGAGGTTTGTTTCAATGCAAATGTTCTCCCTCAGTTATGCTCTAACTTGTCCTCCAGGTTGGGTGTCCGCGAGGCTATAGGATCTGGCACATATCTTGGCTTGCCATCGCTAGTGGGAAGAAATAAAAGAGCTACCTTCAACTTCATAAAAGATAGGATATGTAAGAGAATCAGCTTTTGGCATGGCAAAACCCTATCAATGGCTAGAAGGGGAATTCTGATAAAATCCGTGGCCCAATCGATCCTAACTAACTGCATGAGTATGTACCTCATTCCTCAAACCCTTAGAGATGAAATTCAGAGAATGTTGAACTCCTTTTGGTGGGGAGGAAAGTCCAATAGGAATAAAGGGATTAGCTGGTTAGCATGGGACAAAATGACACTGCCAAAATGTGATGGTGGTTTGGCTTTCAGGTATATACACGCTTTTAACCTTGCTATGCTTGGAAAGCAAGGATGGAACTTCATTGACAAACCTGAGACTCTTGTCTCTAGACTTTTTAAAGCGAAGTACTTCCCCAATGGATCCTTTCTGGATGCCCATCTCGGCCACAACCCCTCATATTCATGGAGAAGTATTTGGACCTCTCCCCATTCTCAAAGAAGGCCTTAGATGGAAGATTGGCTCAGGTGACTTCCCAGCATGGGGTGAGAAATGGGTGCTCAATGAAAATACCATAGCTTGTCCCGATCATAGCCTTCAAAACTTGGCATCCATGAAGGTCCACGACCTCTGGATTCAGGGTCAAAAGCATTGGAACTACAACCTGGTTGAGCTTATCTTTCATCGGGATGTGGCTCAGCTGATTTTAGCCACCCCTCTATACCCCTCGGTTACTGTGGATAGAATGGTGTGGGATCCATCTACTACAGGTGTGTACACGGTTAAATCAGCCTATCACCTGATCACGAACACCATGTCCAACAGAGACAATTTGAAAGTGGAAGGAGAATGGTCTTGCCTATGGAAGCTGGACGTTCCTCCTAGAATCAAAACGTTCCTGTAGAGAGTGTGCATGGATTGCCTTCCTACCCGATGTAATCTCCAAACAATAGGGGTTCAATGTCCAAGCCTATTTGTCATGTGTGAGAATGATCTAGAAAACATGTGGCACCTCTTTTTTACCTGTGAACATAGTATTGAATGCTGGGAGTCGCAAGATCTTTGGACGTGGTTATCAAGCCTCATGCAAGGTGAAGTAGGCATAAAGGACGTATGCATGGCAGCTTTCTGTTCCAGAGATGATGTGAAGAAGGCAAAATTCACTTTAATCCTAAGGAGCCTATGGAAGAGACGAAACGAAAAGCTTTGGGAAGGGAAGAATGTCCCAGTCAATCAAGTCACCAGGAGAGCCATGAACTTCCTCAATGATTGGGATCGAGCAAAACGCATCCATGCTAGGGTATCTCCCAACCAGCCCACTCTTCATGCAGAAACATGGTCTCCTCCTCCAGATGGGTTTCTAAAGTGTAACTTGGACGCGTGTTTCTTCAAGGACCTTGGGCACACGTCGCTTGCCATGTGTGTTAGGGACTCTCAAGGGAAGTTTGTTACAGCCAGAGTAGCTCCTTTGCATCAGAATCTCCCAGTTACAGAAGGCGAGGCTTTGGGCCTCTTGCATGCTCTTAATTGGCTCCATGACTTGGGTATGGATACTGTTATTACAGAGATGGATTGTAAAATAGTAGTGGACCTAGTGAATCAACCAAAGGAAATTATATCTGAGCTTGGAAGTATTATTGGAGAGTGTCACATTTTCTTTTCTTTGTTTCAACACCTTAATGTGAGGTTCGTTAGGCGTCAGGCGAATAAGGTTGCTCGTTCTTTGGCTAGAGCTTCCTCTTCCTTATCTGGCCCTTGTGACATTTATCATGTTCCACATTGTATCGCTTCTTTAATTTTGAATGAAATGCCATTATTTTTTCCTCTAAAAAACAAATTTGAATTGCAGCAATAAATTCATTCAGAAGCAAAATGCTTAATTTTTTTTTGACCGGACACAAAATTCTTATTGAATATAGGTTAAAGTATAATTTTTGTATTTATACATGACGCTTTTCAACTTGGTCTCTACGCTTTTATAGCATCATTTGTTGGAGTAGAAGTATAAGAATCAAATTGAAAAATGATTATCATATATAGGGATCAAACATATATTTTTTTTGTCCCGTTACGTAATAATCATTTTGACTTTGATCTTTGTATGTGATAATTATTTTCTATCTTTAACTCCAACAAAAGGTATTACAACGACAATAATCGATGAGAACAAAAATAAAATAATTATATATATGTGAATTGAATTAAAAAAAATTTACATATAGGAATAAAATTAAAAATAAGTATCATGTATACAGACAAAAAAAGCCAAAATGGGTAAATTAGTCATATACGTTTATTTTATTTTTCATATTGATCCTATAAGTTTTTTATTTTTCAAATTGGTCTACTTGTTACGTTCTGTTTTTACGTTAGTCATTTCCATCAATTTTGACCCAACACCGTCAGTTTTGATTTGACGTGACTATCACCTTAGTCCGACACGTGGCTTTTGATTAGACTCTGTATGGTCAAAATTGATGGAAAGGACTAACGTAGAAATGGAACATAACATGTAGGACCAATTTGAAAAACTAAAAAACTTATAGGACCGATATGTAAAATAAAATAAACGTATAGGACCAATTTTCCTATTTTTCCTGGAAAAAAAATATAGTTTAACCTAGGATAAATTTAAAATGTTGTTTCATAAAACAATTTACCATATTTAAGGCCATTTTAACCGTATAGAATCAAATTTGCAGTGACAAGTGCAAGTAGCAAGACTTATCACTATATGGTAGAATTCTTTAAAAAAGAAAGTTGCGAGAGAACTGTGGAAGTGGAAGTCCATGCATGACTTCAACTACTGTGAACCAAGACAATCGTGCACTTCACGTTGAGGACAAACACATGTATTCTACATAAGGGACTAGCTATAGTTTGAGAAATGTAAGGCCAAAAAGAAAAGACTTGTGTAAATTAAAAGAAGAAAATTAAGTCGTTATTTCTTGGCTTTTTCTTTCATTTTCTGGGCAATACAAGACACAAACACTGGGACCTCTTTTGGGTGTTCCAATTAAAACGAAAGGTGAAATTGACATTATTAACTGAATCTTTTTGGGTAGTAATTAAGCACAATACGCACTAATTAACAGTGGCGGATCTTGACCGAAATTCTCGGGGAAGCCACTAGTTACTAACTCAAACAATATATGTAATTAAAATTCACATGAATCATAGATAATTTTACCAAAGGTTGCTCATCCCATTGAACAGTTTGATCATTAAAAGAAGGATTTTAAAGTAAAGATGTTAATGCTATACAATTTTCATCTTGTTCCATCGTTTCTCTTTTGAAAAAGGATTTAATTGGTATAACTTTTTATTGGATATAATTTTACATTGCCAATCAATCATAAATTAACACATAATAAAAAATGATTGACTATCTTAGTTACCTTAAAAGTCACACATGTCGTGATTTCTAATTAGTTGATAGTTACACGGTCAATGCATAGCAATTGAACTCTTTGAAAAAATCATCAATTTCTTATGTTTAACCATTTTTTCTTTTCATAAAATTATACCACTCATAAAGAATCTAAAATTAATCATATAAAAATTTATTGAAAGTCCATTTAATCAACAACCCAATCTAATAAAAAATGCATAAGAAAAATAATCAAACCCAAAAAGAGGAAACATCTGAAATAGAAAAAGTGAGAAAGATTGCAAAAGAAAAATAGAGAAAGTGAGAAAGATTGTAAAATAAAAATAGAGATTACTTCTTAGATAGATTACAGAAGAAACATACGAAAACCCCCCAATTAAAGAGTTCTTGTTGGAGGGTATCTTTGATCGCATTCATGAAATCCCAACAAAACTTGCCTTTGCTAATAAAATGAGCATACAATTAATTTTTTCCTTTAAAATAGGGGGAGCTAGGCATTAATTTTTTTTCTTTAAAAATTGTTAATTTTTTTATTGAGGGGAGACGTTGCTCCCTTCAGTCTCTACTAAGGCCTGTCACTGCTAATCAAGATTCCCCAAGTAATGATGTTAATAGTGCTAGGTGGGGAGGGGCGCGAGTGGGGAGTACCCTTCCGCTCTCCATCCCTATCTCCCATTCCCTCTCTATCCTCGACCTCCCCAAAGATCTTCACAAGGAACCTAACATGACAATTAGTTCAAATCCAAACCTTAACTTCCTCATTGTTAACACCTATCTTTCTTTCATTGTGATCCCCTTTAGATTACATTAAATTCATTAGTCCCACCTTATTATCTCCACCATCGTGGAAAGCATTCGATACCCCTCTCTACACCTGCTTTTGGATTGCATAACCCTCAGCCCGATTTTGCATTCAAGAATTTGCACACAAAAAAACTATAAAAAGGTTTAATTTAATAGGGTAACACGTTTGTTCACTGTGTTTGAGACCCTAGCTTCCGATTTGTAAAGGAATATATCATAAGTTTATTTTATTAATTTAATAATATATATATATATATATATATAATATCACCTTTCGATATAGTCACCACGATATGTATTCTCAAATAAAGCATAGTGACTCTAAGCAATTGATCATACAAATACACATTGTTTCACTTAGACAATTTTTTTTTGTTCCTATAAATAAGCATACAACTAAACCATTTTTCAATCACAATACATAAAAATCAGCAACAACAAATCGCTAGTTTTAGATTGCATGAATAAATTAACAACAATAACAAAATAGATTGCAAGAACTTGCAATCTTCAGCAATAGTGGAGTGAAAGAGTAGAGAGGGAGATCTGCCACTGGCTGGTTTCTAGTTGCCTCAAGGTGGAGAAACTGACGACTGGACAAAAATGTAGATTACTAGAGATATGAAAAATAGAGGACAATGCACAAATGAAAAATTGAACAATGTAGAAATGAACATGCACACTCATTAAATAATGAAGAAAAACCCAAAAATGAAGAAAAACAGTGGTGGCAAAATAGTTACCAGAAAGACGGTTGTATGCGTGATGGTTGGAGGACAAGGGGGAGAGGTCACACACGGTGGCCATGTGGCAAGGGGCTGATAGCTTTTTGTAGACAGTGACAGGGAGTGAGACAGTGGACGAACGGTGGCCGGGGAGGTTGGATGAACGGTGGCTGGAGGAGACTAGGACGAATGGTGGCCGGAGGGAAGGTTTTGAGAGTTAAAGAGGGAGAGGAGCGAGAGTTTCTAAGAAGTGAGACTGAAAACCAAAAGAAATAAATGAGAGGAAAGGGACAAATAGCGCCCACATAAGTGATGCTTACTAGGGGACTTTCCGATGGCTTGCCTGTAAAAAATAATAAGTTTCCATACCTAGGCATCGATAATACAAAAAAGTATTGTTGCATCTCGTGATACGAAATGCCACTTACTATGGCTTATGCCTATCGGTAATGAGGATCATAATTAGGACCGCTTACCCGTCAGAAACTTGGCAGTGGTATTTCCCATCAATGCATGCCAAGTGTGCCTTTGGACCAACCGATAGAGAGGCTGTCAGTGCTTTTATTTATGGTCACCGACAGGCTGGATCATCGATACTTTGGTCTAAAGTAGCATTATACCACGGCTAAAGCCGTCGTAATTTCATAACTTTCAACATCCACGTATGTGATTGTCAGTAATCTTCGGTTGATACGTAGTTTCAACTTTTCTTGTAGAATAAGAAAATGATAACTTTTGTTTTTGAAGAGAAGAAAAGTATAACTTACTCGGTCTATATATTGTAAAAAGTCTGCCATTAATTATCAGTAATAATGAGTTATTCATTTCCAACTAAAATAATTATGGTCTCTTTAATTGTTTTGTTTTCGATTTTTAATTTTTATTTCCTATTTTCAGAAATAATTACAAAACTGTTATCTTGTTTTCATTTTATTTCATATTTTCAAATATTTGTATATGAAACACTGAAAACAATTTTTTTATGTTTTCATTATTTTCTGTACAAATCTTTAAAAAATGAAATAGAATAAAAATAAGGTGGCAGTTTTGTAATTATTTTTTAAAACAAGAATCTGGAAACAAATCAAATAGACCCTTAGTATGTTCTTTGTTCAAATTTAAATTTATAAGGCCAAAAGGTTTTTTTCAACAGTTATGTTATTTGAACATAAATTTTGGACACCGTATATGACACCGTATATGTTTATCTCTATCTCTCACTTACTTTTTATCTTCTTTGTATACACCCTTCTCGAAAATACACTACAAAAAAAAACTGTTCAGCGACCGAATTCTTCGATCGCTAAACATGCTAATTCTGTTACTATCCTATTTAGCGACTGAATCATGGAGGTAGCAGAAACCCTGGTCGCTAAACGTTTAGCGGCCGAGTTTGTATTTCGGTCGCAAACTGGTGACCGATAATTCGGTCGCTAAAATATATATTTCGATCACCGAATAGTTGGTCGCATGATCAGATAACCGAATTTGGTGACTGATATTCGGTCGCTGTTTCGGTCACTAATCATGAAAATAATTATTTTTTTAATTTTCCTGTAACTTAAGCCTAGCGACCGAATTTTGTTTTTCAAAAAGTAACACCATTGATTTTTAATTTCTGATGTAAACAAAGTACATCAATATTTTTTTATGGATAAATAGAAAGCATAAATATAATGTACTAACGGTCCAAAACACCACAGTCAATATGACCAAGAAAATATATAGATTAATTAACTCAAGTTTAATAATTGTTTATCAAACAAAAAAAAGTTTAATAATGTACTAATTAACGATCAAAACATAAAAACACCACAGTCAATAAGTACTAATCAAAACATCAAAACTCATCAATCGTCCAATGGGATGAACATGTAGAAGCGAGAACCCCCAAGGTACTTAAACTTTGCCAATGCACCAGTGGACAGCAATACAACTCCCTGATACCCTGTGTGTCCGTTGCAAAATATAGGCGATCCTCATGGATTTATATCATCCCATTGAACAGATTTCCGCACTTGTCTTCAATAGTCACTGCACTTGGTATTCATTTTCCCCAACGACGATAGAGTGATCGCGGAATTGAAATTAAATCGTGCAAATACACAAAAACAATTTAGTAATGATTAGTTTATGCCATAATCATCTTAATTTTTTCTTCGATCGTTATTCTTCACTTGATGAGATACTGTACCTGGTCCAAATGGATGGCTGTCTCAAACATTTAGTCGGGTCCATTTTACGAAAAAACGATAAGGAAAACAAACAAACACGATTAGGAAAACAAACAACCAATGGTATAAACAATATGAGGATTAAGAAGTAAGTACAATGGCATAAGTTCACACAAGTCATATGTCTAAACTTCATCAAGTGATAATAAGCAAAGATGGAAAGATCCATGTAGCAGACTAGCATGTTAAAATAGAACAAAGAAATGCAACTTCTCATGCAACTTTGTAGCAAAGTTATAGACTCACAATAGAAAATGATAGTGGTGAATAATATTATAGTGGTGAAGAAGAAAATCAGATAGAAAGAGACATATATAAACTCACAACAGAAAATGACACTGTATCCTTCAAATCACAAAGCATAACAGAAAACCAGTTATGAATCTCATTGGTAACAACAGTATTTCAATCCTAACAATACAACAAGCAACAAGTAAAGCAAAGAAACTAGCCCTCCTCCATAAACAGATCATATTTCTATTCATAACACGTATTTGATACATAACAACCACCATACGAAAAAGGTTGCAACAATTCAAACAGTATTGTTATTACATAACCCAAACTCAAAGAACCAAAAGAACAAACTAGAAAAAGAAGAAGGAGAAGAAGAGAAAGCAATTGAAAGGAAGCTGCACACTAACGAGGACCCAGAACAACCTGATAAACTCAAGGCTCATGGAGGCATTATTGAATACTAATGCCAACTTCTCTACCAATTATTGAATGCTAATCTATTAACTCGCATGGACATAGAGGGCATGCACTTGGAGAGTCACCAACTCATGAATTGGAAGTCTAACTACAAAATAGATGAAAATCCATATCCACTTACGACCCAATTTTCTTCCTATGACCATTGCAGGTAATATAAACTTTTGTGCTACTCCAAGTCTCTGTTGGGAATTTGTGCATCAAACAAGCACAACGGAAAAATTCGCACCAAGAATCCTTGCGAATGGTCATGGTTCATGTTTTTAAAATTTACCTCTTGAAGCGCAGACCTTTGATTTCAGACGCTGCAAATCATGAGCACTGCACTAGCCAGCAATGCCTCTACGTAGTCCACACGAATAGATGAGCACGTCTCACGTGTTCAATCAGAATGGCGCCTCTAAGCACTGCTAGGTGCAAGAAGAGACGCACGATATATTTCTTTTTACACGCAAACAGTGTATTGAGTCCGGCCAGAATGATAGCGTAATGGCTCAGCACTGTTTCACTGCTACTTATAGATAAGCGCCTCTTGCATGCAAAAAGGTTTAACCTGACCCTCTTGGGCTCATCTGTCATGAGCATGGCCCAATAGAAATTTGGATCTAACCCAATTTCTTTTAATTCTGATTTATCTGCTCTAAGTGTGTGACCCTATAGGTTCTCACAACGTTGGTAATATTATTAAATCGTATTTAATATTATAAACAATGAGCGGTGTCTAGCAACACATCATTGCTACCCAAGTAATGAGAAAGTCAGTGACTTGACGTAACATTTCTGTGACCAATGTTAATGTGTATTATTATCCCTTTGTCCTTATATCTATATTGAACATAAGGCATAGAATGTGTCACCCTTGTATAGTTCAATATTACGTTCCTTGATACCCGAGTAGACTTAATATTTAAACGAGGTCAATATCTCATATTGACTCATTTCAGCACGGTCATGCATTTTATAGTCTCACTCTATCAAGGGGCCTACAGATATTACTCCTGTTATGTAGGAGGAACAAATACCATCTAGATCACTCACACCACTCTGCATGACTCGCGATGTACCCAATGACCGACTATATAATCATCCTGTTACAAATAATGTTTGACGGTACTCAAGCACACGGCTCCTCATGTAGGGATTGCAGTGGTTTCAGGTCGAAGGATTGCATACACCATTGTCACTGTGAGAACTACTTTTGACGCTCACATAACGTTCCATGTAATGTTCTCACGGCGGGTCAATCCGGTACATCATTACTCTAATGTGTACCTATGTGTGTGACGTGGTCATCAGTCCACACACATAATAGTCTCGATGTATTATTATTGTCCTTATTAATAATAATACTCGACTATGGATATTTAAGAATAAAGCTCTCTTGACTAATAGTGTCTCACTATCAAGTCGTATACTTGATATTCTATTAAATAGAACTTTCTATTCTAAGGACTTTATTATGTTTAAATAAATAACATAATAAACTGAAATGCCTCATATGATAAATAATAGCAAGATACAAATTGTAAGTCCAAAGGAAAAACATTGGCCTCTAGGGCTTACACCAACAGTCTCTAATTCCCTTTTGTTGTAAACTTTCTAGTTTTCACAAATGAAAAGCTTAACAAGTTTTTTAAAGTAGTTTCAAATTTCTCATGGTAATGTATTTTTTCAAGGGATAATGCTAATAATGGTGGGTATTTTGCACTGGATTGGCCATATCATGAATTTTCCATGCAAGATAGCAATCCTGATGCTATCCCTTTTATGGAGTGTTATTATCCTGACCATTTATATGAAACTCCGCCTATTGAACCAACACCAAGCGTTCAAGGTTATCAGTATATCTTATATTAGTTTCCTAAGTCCTTTGAGGGTTTGCATGGCACGCATGGCTGCCGTTTGTCCTTGGAGTTTCTTGGCCAAGGCAGCGGCCCTCTCTTCTTGGCCCCCTTCGCCATCTTCTCCTCATGATGTTTCTCCTGATGATGCTTCTTCATTGACTCCACAAAGGAAATCGTTTGCACAAGCATTGCAAAACACTTGTGACATTCCTTTTAGCCAACTCCCACGTCCACGATTAAAGCGAGATGAAATAACAGTCAAGATTCCAGAGTAGAATATAAAGCTAGATTGGAAAGGTGTAAAAATCATCTTCACAGGCGCATCACTCTCTATAAAGGTGATAAACCGATCAAAGCTAATGACTTGTGCCTGAAGTTACAATCTCTATGGAAACCATTAGGGCAGTGGTGTATGATTCCTTTGGGAAATGAATATTTTGAGTTTGTTTTCTCATCATTAGATGATCTACGCAGTGTAAGAATTATTGGATCGTGGAACCTTAAACCGGGTTTTCTAAGGTTATTTGCACGGACTTCAGATTTTAACCCTAATAATCAAAAGCATTCCAATCCAATGTTGGGTGAGATTATCAGGATTTTCTTAGGAATACTGGACTTCCAAGATTATTTTCCCGATAGCAGGAAGTCTAGGAATTCTAATGCACTTTGCTAGAGTTCTTATTGACATTGATTTAAATGGTGTTCTCCGAGGTCAAATTCATGTTAAAAGGGAAGATCATGATTTCTTGGTTTCTGTGGAGTACGAAAACCTACCTCAGTTTTGTCAGTCTTGTTAGGTGATTGGTCACTCTATGGAAAATTACAGAAAGAAAAATTCTGCTCCAAAGAATGTGCAAGATCCGAATGCAGTAAAAGTCCTAGTAAGAAAACGTGAGCCTCAAGTCAAGCAGATTTATAAAGAAAAGCAAAAAGAGGTGATAATATTAGAGGATGATTCAGAGAAGGTTCCTATCCCTTTTAATGAAGGCACAAGCAATAAAGATGCTGATTCAAATGGCAAAAAAATTTCGGATAATAGAGGTAAAGTTTTGTCTCTCACTGTCCCTCATGTCATTGAGCAAATTGTTAGTCAATCGAATAAAGAGGATGATGATGAATCCTCTGTGGAAACTATTTTTGATGAGTCTATTCCTCAGGATAATTGGAATGCAAATCCCGCAGAACCTACTAATAGTTTACAGGAATTTGTTCCTGAAACTATAATTCATGATGACGTGGAGGAAGTACCAGGATCGAGTATCCCTACTGTTCAAATGTTTCTGAAGGATCAAAGTGCTATGTTTGCTGATCCTAATGGGCCTGATTCATATTATTCAATCTCTCCTCTGTTGGATGGACAAGTACCTAAAGTGGTGAAAAATGATTTGAAGATTGTTTCCAAATTTTGGGCAGATCAGGTGGAGGATACAGATGAAACAATCTCAGCTTTTAAGGATGATGAGAAGGATGAGGAATTTACTCCAGTGTTATCTAAATCTCAAAAGAAGAAGTTGAGAAGAAATAAGAAACAAGTGGCAAAGACTCATAACACCCGTGCTAGGACTGGATATAAAAATGTGGCTTAATGAAAATATTCTATTGGAATGTTAGAGGCCTAGGTAATAAAGAATCTAGGCTTGTTTTGAAAAACCTTTGTTTGGCTAATAATCCTAGTTTAGTTTTGATTGCTGAGCCTTGGATTGGCTTTGATAAGGTTCCTATTGTTTTTTGGAAAGCTATTGGCTTAAGACTTTTCATGTCTAATGATAGAGGGAATATATTGCCTAATATATAGTGTCTTTGTTCAGAAACAATCACTCCAACTGTCATTGATTCTTCATCTCAGCACTGTTCTTTTTCAGTGATGGATAATAATCAACAGTTTTGTGTTTCAGTAGTGTATGCCTCAACTACTATTCAAGGCAGAAGACTGCTTTGGAATGAGTTAACTACTTTGACAGTAAATAACCCTGCTCCTTGGATTTACTTTGGTGACTTTAATGCTGTGATGGGGGCCCATGAAAAAAGGTGTGGAAACCTTCCTATCAGGCAGTCTTGTGAAGATTTCAGTAATTAGACAGATGTGAACCATCTTACTCATGTTCATACCAGAGGTGTTCAATACACTTGGGCTAATGGTCGTGTAGGCAGAGCTCATACAGATTTGAGGTTGGATAGAGCAATTGTGAATGAGGAAGCAATTTCCTTTTGGGATAGCATAACATGCTCCTCCTTAGTTAGATCCAAGTCAGATCATTACCCTTTACTAATGTCTCTTAGTAAAGGTCTGATTTTTAAACCTTCCTCATTCAAATTTTTCAGCATGTGGTGTGACCACCCTGATTGTGAAAAAGTAGTTAGAGATGTTTGGTCCAATGATGTTGCTGGCTGTCCCATGTTCTCTTTAGTTCCGAAACTGAAATTGTTGAAAGCAAAGTTGAGAATCTGGAATAGAGAAGTGTTTGGTGATGTGAAGCTCAAAGTTGATAATGCTTATGCAGTCCTAGATTCAATCCAGAAGGATATATCAGATGATGGTTTTTCAGATGATTTGTTGTTCCAAGAGAATAAAGCTCAGCTGGAGTTACAATCTGCCTTGGACACTGAGGAATCTTTTTGGAAACAATAGATTAGCTTGAATTGGTTTTCTTATGGAGATCGAAATACTACTTTCTTTCATAGGATAGCCAAAATTAGACATACAACCAAGCAAATGGCTATGCTTAGAATGGGAGATGATATCATGGACTCTCAAGCAAGCATTGAGAACCATGTCCCAGACTTTTTCTCAAATATGTATGCAACTGAAAATTCCTGCATAGAGAGTGATATAGTAAGCAAAATCATTCCGAAGCTTGTCTCAAATGATCAAAACTCTATGCTAACTGCTGTTCTTACTAAGGAAGAGGTAAAATCAGCTGTTTTTGCAATGAATGGGGCTGGATCTTCTGGACCTGATGGTTTTGGGGGATGTTTCTTCCAAAAGTATTGGGATATTGTGGGAAATGATGTGTTCAAATCGGTTCATCAGTTTTTCATTCAGAACTGGATCTTGCCTGGCCTTAATGGCAATGTGGTTGCTCTTATTCCTAAGTTTTCAGAGGCTGGGAGAATTGAGGATTATAGGCCGATTGCTCTAGTAAATTTTCAGTTCAAGATAATATCTAAGGTCCTAGCAGACAGATTGTCCATTATGTCAAGTCTCTAGAATGTCTGATGTGCATTTCCCTAAGTTTTGATGGGAACTAAACATTGGTTAATGATTTAATTAACCTTCATATTGGTTGCTAACCTGTCTATCTAGTGTGCAGATTAAAACTGACAGAAGCGCTCGTCTACTAAAGTGCGCTCGTCTACTAAAGTGACAGAAGTGCTTGTCCACTAAAGTAATAGAAGTGCATGTCCAACACAAGTGATAGAAGCGCACGTCCAACACAAGTAACAGAAACGCTCGTCCACTAAAGTGGCATATGGAGCTCGTCTACTAGGATTACGTTCTTTAGACCTGCTAAGTCCGTAATGAGACGCTTCGTCCAATGACATGGCATATGGAGCTCGTTTACTAGCCCGTCCGAATGTAAAATCTTAAATGGCTAGATGGACGCGGTTATTTTCAAGATGGACACACTTATCTTTTGAACGAGAATTCTATAAGAATTATCGGAATCTTATTTCAAGAACCAGAATCAAGAAAAGTCAAAATTTACTCTCTCAACCAACCTCGGATAATCAGAACCAAAGACCAGTTAAAGAATGCTTCCAACATGCTTTATTCCCTAGTACCTCTAGTCCTTACACGAAAAGGGAATTGTACTCAGCAAAGTACAAAAAGCTCTCTACACAACTCTGATATGGTTGTATCGCGATGCATAAAGCCATGATCCTTCATGTTAGAGTACAACCAACGTTCCTATTGCATTAATGGGTGCCCAGAACGACTATATTGCATTTAATGAAGTTCCGCTTGAAGCCAACATCTGAGGGAATGTCTCTAACGGATCCTAAATGCTTGAAGACTATAAATACATAAGTGATTGAAGATGAAGTATAGAGAATACACATAGCATTAAAGAGCCATTACTATGCGCATTAATATCTTCATTCTTTCATTATGTATTCTTCAATCATTTGAAGTTATTACTCAGACTTTCCTAAGCTTTACATTTAAACCACTCTCTGAGTGTTAGTGAAAGTTCTGCCTATATGAAGTTGTAGTTTTTACAAACCAAATCTCTCAAACAAACTTGAGTGAGCCAAAAGAGGCTAAGTGTGCAAAGAATACTTGTCTTGAGCCTGAAGAGGCTAGGTGTGCAAAGAATACTTGTCTTGGAGCCTGAAGAGGCTAGGTGTGCAAACAATACTTGGAGTCTGTAACCTGATCAGTTATAGTGGATAAAATTTGATACTGCCAAGGACTGGATGAACGCGCTGTCGCACACGCGTCAAAAAGAACGAGCGGTTATAAAACTGTAGTTTAGAGCGACAACTCGGATCGTCTCTCAAGGACTCTTTAGGTGTTGTTATTATTAACAGAAAAGTTAGAAAAAGTTAGAATTGGGGGTTTTGAGATTGGAAACTAAATTAAAGAAGCAAAACAGAAAACAAAGCAAGAAAATAGAGCAGTTACCAAATAAGCTAAAGCGATTAACCTACTGTTTTTGGTTTCCCAACTATCATCGGTTCATGCAAATTCCTAGCCCTAAGCAGATTCTAATCCCCTCCCGGTTGTAGCAATAATTCACAAGCGGAACCACTACTACAGATATATGTCCCTATTCCCGAATTAAGCAAACGGGGTTAAGCACTTCGTGAACTAAGCGAACACGAAACGTACACACGCGAATTAAGCAAACGCGATTATATATAGGAACATGATATCACCGAGATAAACCAACACAACACAATATACTCCTGAATTAAGCAAACAAAAATATAAAGCATGGCATTGAAAAGAGAAAAGGAAATGAAAACAGGAAATACAAGAACCTCAATTATAAATAAAAACCAATTACAGTAGATTAATCTAGGAGACTAATTCTCCATTACAGAAATAAACATTAAACTAAGAGAAAAAAAAAAGACTACAAACTCAGAAACTAGCAAAAACTGGCTAATTCTGACCTCCCTTCAGTTCTGCCTAAGACTACTTATATACATGTTTCTGGAATCCAAGTCCTCGCGAGGCGAAGCACTGCTCGCGAGGCGAATTATGCGAAAGGTCTGCAACTCTTGGTCTTCTCGCGAGGCGAGCATATCTTCGTGAGGCGAACTCTTCAAATTCCCAACTGCAACGCCAGTGACCTTCAACACGGGTAAACCGTGATGCTCTCTGACTTCCAGGTACTCGCGAGGCGAGTCCTCCTTCGCGGGGCGAGATAGAAAGTTTTGCAATTTTCAGGAACAGTCACCTTCTGGTTCGCGAGGCGAACAGTCTTCTCGCGGGGCGAAAGCTCCAGATTTATTCCTTTTTATTAACCTGAAAATAGAAAATAAAAGTAAATACTTTATTCACTCTAAATCAACTAAATTAACTTAAAAACACTTTACAGACTCAAAATACTACTTAAGGACAATCAAGTCTAATTTGGGTAAAAATGATATAAAATTAGCACAAAGCCAAGGTCTTTACTAGTTAATAAACCAGTCAAACAGAGGCTCATCACTGGACGTAGCTCTTTGCTTTGAAGAGTGAACCAGGATAAATAGTTGTGTCAATCTCTCTTTCCTTATAAACTCTTTCCACTAGTATGAACTAATCCTTTGTTTGCGAAAAGATTTCAACTTTGTTTAAATTCTGATAAACCCAATTCAACCACCCCTTCTCGTGTTTATAGTTGTCTATTTCAGTTGGTATCAGAGGTCAGCCTCTGGGTTGAGCATCTAACAGTGTAGAGGTAAACGGTCCTGAAGAATAGACATTACTGCTGGAGCTAGTTCAAATGGAAGTCACCAGACTGAATGAGCTTCCCTAATAAGACCTCCTTACTTCAATGGAGAAAACTACAACTATTGAAAAGATAGATTTCAAAGGTTCATTCTATCTACAAACTCTGATCTTTGGGATGTCGTTACAGATGGTCCATTCATTCCCAAGAATGATGATAACACTGACAAACCAAAAGCTCACAGCACTACTACAGAAAAGACAAAATGGGAGCTGAACCATAAAGCTAGATATAACATCATTTGTGCTCTCAGTCCTAAGGAGTTTGAGAAGGTATGTGCTTGTGACTCTGCCAAAGAAATATGGGACACATTAGCTGTCACACATGAAGAAACAGATGAAGAAGCCAATATCTGTCTGATGGCCAACACTGACTCAGACTCAGATGATGAGGTACATCCTGACTTTGAGGAATTACTTGATGCCTATGAGGAGTTGCTGGAGGAATCCAACTGCTTATCTAAGGCCTTCAAATCCCTCAAGAGAGAGTATGTAAAGCTCACCAGTGAGCATAAACAGAAATCTCAAGAGTGTGAGAAGCTGGCTAAAGAGAACAGTGAGCTGAAGACTGAAAAGTCTAATGAAGCTAAGATCTCAAGTGAAACATCACCATCTGAAGAAGTTGAAAAACTTCAACAGAAAGTGGAAGAGATCACTTCTGATCTTGCCAAATTTGTTAATGGTAGAGACAATCTGACTAAGCTACTTGGCAGTCAGAGGCACTCTCTTAACAAAGAAGGTATTGGATATGTCCATCAGACACATCATAAAGTATCAACTAAAGCTTCAACAGTATCCGTTAAGTCAACTGTAACCAAGTCTACACCTGTCTGTAACTTTTGTGGAAACACTGGACATGTTATGTCTAAGTGTATCCATATGAAGAGAAGGAAGTCTTCACAGACTCCTAGAACTAACAGAAAAGGACCCAGAAAAATATGGGTACCTAAAGATCAAATAAGTTTTGTTGAAGATGTCCTCAACAGGATAAAGAAAACACCACTGTTGGTACCTGGATAGTGGTTGCTCGCGTCATATGATAGGAGAAAGGTCTATGTTCCTAGACCTCCAACTTAAGAAAGGAGGACACGTTTCCTTCGGAGGGAATCAGAAAGGGAAAGTTATAGGAATTGGTACTATTGGTGGTAAACCCCCTCTTCCCTCTATATCTAATGTTCTTATGGTTAAAGGATTAAGACACAATTTGCTTAGCATAAGTCAATTATGTGATAGTAGTTTTGATGTTTCCTTTACGAAGGATGTATGCATAGTTAAAGACTGTTGTGGCAAAACCCTCTTTTCAGCTAAAAGGCAACAAAATCTTTATAAGATTGAACTGTCTGATCTCTCAAATCAAAGTGTAACCTGTCTGATGTCTAAAGAGGATGCGATATGGTTATGGCACAAGAAACTAGGACATGCTAGTATGAAACTAATTTCTGAATTAAAAAGGAATAATCTCGTGAAAGGAATGCCTGATATTAGTTTTAAGAAAGATGTCTTGTGTGATGCATGTCAGAGAGGTAAATAGATAAAATCAAGTTTCAAATCTCAAAACCAAGTATCAACCTCTAGACCTCTTTAGTTGTTACACATGGATCTGTTTGGACCAGTTAGTGTTGCCAGCCTGGCTGGAAGAAAATATGGATTTGTCATAGTTGATGACTATTCTAGATACACATGGGTACTCTTCCTAATACACACGGATGTGTCTTTTAAGGCTTTCTCAGTATTCTGCAAAAGAGTACAAAATGAGCAGGGTTTCTGTATTTCTACCCTTATAAGTGATCATGGGGGAAGATTTGAAAATGAGCAGTTTAGACAGTTCTGTAAGGAGAATGGAATCTCTCACAATTTCTCTACAGCTAGAACTCCACAGCAAAATGGAGTGGTTGAGAGAAAGAACAGATCTCTGCAAGAGATGGCTAGATCTATGCTCAATGAAAATAATCTCCTTAAGTACTTCTGGGCAGAAGCTGTAAACACTGCTTGTTATGTACAAAAATGAATACTTATTAGGTCTTTTCTAAAAAGGACTCCTTATGAATTGTGGAAAGGAAAAAGCCCCAACATGTCTTATTTTCATGCTTTTGGGTGTGAATGTTTTATTCTGAGTACCAGAGATAATCTTGGAAAGTTTGTGTCTATGGTAGATAAAGGTATTTTCGTAGGTTATTCTAAAATGTCTAAGGCTTTTAGAGTTTACAATTCAAGAACCTGTATTATTGAAGAATTTGTTCATGTTAAATTCAATGATGGATTAAAGACTGATAAAGAACTATCAGATCTAGAAGATGATCTTGCAGGTCTTGATATAAACAAGCCAGAAAGTCAACAACCCGATCTAAACAAAACAGAACCTGTGCCTGAGGCTGAAAGTCAAGTGGACCAAACGAGTCAGCAGACAAGTCAAGATCTTCATGTTGATCTCAAAAGGGATTGGAAGTTCAACACTCATCACCCTAAGGATCTTATTATTGGAAATCCTTCTGAAGTTGTAAGAACCAGATCCACATTAAGAGAATGAAGCAATGTGGCCTTTATTTCAGATTTGGAGCCTAAACGCATTGAAGAAGCTCTTGAGGATGAAAGTTTGATTCTTGCTATGCAAGAAGAACTTTACAAGTTCACCAGAAATGATGTCTGAAATCTTGTCTCTAAGCCTAAAAACAAGTCAGTTATTGGAACAAGATGGGTCTTCAGAAACAAATTGGATGAAGATGGTAAAGTTGTCAGAAATAAGGCAAGGTTAGTAGCTCAAGGCTATAACCAACAAGAAGGTATTGATTATACTGAAACCTCTGCACCTGTAGCTAGAATAGAATCCATACGCATTTTAATGTCATATACTGCACAACACCAAATTACCGTGTTTCAAATGGATTTAAAAAGGGCTTTTCTAAATGGTATAATTGAAGAAGAAGTGTATGTTAAACAACCCCCTGGTTTTGAGGATACTGATAAACCAAATCACGTTTTCAAACTTAAAAAGGCATTATATGGTTTGAAACAAGCACCTAGAGCATGGTATGATTGACTCAGTTCTTTTCTCATGAATAATGGTTTTACTAGAGGACAAGTAGACACCACTCTGTTCAAGAAATGCTCTAAATAGAACTTTATTATAGTTCAAATATATGTTGATGAAATTATTTTTAGAGCAACTAATGAAAAGCTGTGCAAGGAATTTTCAAATCTAATGCAAGCTGAATTTGAGATGAGCATGATGGGAGAATTGAAGTTCTTCCTTGGATTACAAATCTAGCATACAAGTGATGGAATTTACATTCATCAACAACAATATACCAAGGAGATACTAAAAAAATACAAAATGGAAAATGCAAAGCTCATGAAAACCCCTATGCAACCCAATGCAAAACTAAGCAAAGATGATGAAGGTAAAAAGGTAGATCAAACTTTCTACAGAGGTATGATTGGCTTTCTACTGTACTTCAAGCATACCTGACATTCAATTCAGTGTCTGTATGTGTGCTAGATTTCAATCTGATCCCAGAGAATCTCATCTGAAGGCTGTTAAAAGAATATTCAGATATTTTCTTGGAACTACTAATCTTGGTTTGCTGTATTTAAGATCAAAAGAAAACAGATTAGTGGGACACTGTGATGCTGATTTTACTGGAGACAGAATAGAAAGAAAAGGCACCAGTGGAGGATGTCACTTCATTGGAGCAAGTTTAGTCTCATGGTCAAGCAAGAGGCAGACAACCATTGCCCTGTCTACTGCTAAAGCAGAATACATCTCTGCTGCTAGTTGCTGCTCTCAACTCTTATGGGTAAAACATCAACTTGAAGATTACTCTATTTATGAACATAACATATCTGTATGGTGTGATAATTCCAGTGCTATATGCTTAACTAAAAATCCAATTCAGCATTCTAAGGCTAAGCATATTGAAATCAAACAACATTTCATTAGGGATTATGTTCAGAAAGGCATCTTTGATATTAAGTTTGTTAAAACTGAAAATCAATGGGCTGATATTTTCACTAAACCCCTCACAGAAGAAAGGTTTTTATTTATTAGAGATAATCTAAACATGCATTGCATTGTTGAATGACATGCCTGAATGTTAACCTGTCTGTGCTTTATCACCTATCTATGCTAAATCTGTCTTTACTCCTATATACATGTTCTTTTAACTAAGCATTAGTTCAGGGGGAGTGATGATACAATAGTTTAAGTGGATTATGTCTCATATGCTTGCTGCATTACTATGATTTTCTTAACATGTTATCTTTCCCTTAACATGTCTCATAAATAAAACTTGATAACCCTTTTTGATGTTGACAAAAGGGGAAGAAATGAGAAATGATATATGTGATATAGAAGAATGGGAGAATGAATATGAATGAATTTGATATGAATCTTAAATAATACATGGACATGAGTATGCTCTGATAGTTGCTATAATTGCTCAGACAAATCTTAAGTAAGATTGCTCTGATAATAATTTCGAAGTTAAACAAGTCGAACTTATGTGTGACTAAGTTAAACGGATTATATGATTAATCTTAATGTTTGATCAAGTATCTTCATGACCTATCCGCTTAAGAAAATTTCAACCTATCTGATATATACTATTTTCTTGTTGATATTTTCTGAGGTTCATTAAATCATCTCAATGTTTGTCATCATCAAAAAGGGGGAGATTGTTAAGTCTCTAAAATGTCTGATGTGCATTGCCCTAAGTTTTGATGATAACTAAACATTGGTTAATGATTTAATTAACCTTCATATTGGTTGCTAACCTGTCTATCTAGGGTGGAGATTAAAACTGATAGAAGCGCTCATCTACTAAAGTAACAGAAGCGCTCGTCTGCTAAAGTGAAAGAAGCGCTCGTCTACTAAAGTGACAGAAGCGCTCGTCTACTAAAGTGACAGAAGTGTTTGTCCACTAAAGTAATAGAAGCGCATGTCCAACACAAGTGATAGAAGCACACGTCCAACACAAGTGATTGAAGCGCACATCCAACACAAGTGATTGAAGTGCACGTCCAACACAAGTGATTGAAGCGCACGTCCAACACTGAAGCAATAGAAGCGCACGTCCAACACAAGTGACAGAAGCGCTCGTCCACTAAAGTGGCATATGGAGCTCGTCTACTAGGATTACATTCTTTGGACTTGCTAAGTCCTTAATGAGAAGCTTCGTCCAATGACATGGCATATGGAGCTCGTCTACTAGCCCGTCCGAATGTAAAATCTTAAATGGCAAGATGGACGCGGTTATTTTCAAGATGGACGCGCTTAGCTTATGAACGCAAATTCTATAAAAAATATCATAATCTTATTTCAAGAACCAGAATCAAGAAAAGTCAGAATTTAATCTCTCAAGCAACCTCGGATAATCAGAACCAAAGACCAGTTAAAGAATGCTTCAAACGTAATTTATTCCCTAGTACCTCTAGTCCTTACACGAAAAGGGAATTGTACTCAGCAAAGCACAAAAAGCTCTCTGCACAACTCTAATATGGCTGTATCGCGATGCATAAAGCCATGATCCTTCCTGTTAGAGTACAACCATTGTTCCTATTGCATTAATGGCTGCCCAGAATGACTCTATTGCATTTAATGAAGTTCTGCTTGAAGCCAACTTCTGAGGGAATGTCTCTAACGGATCCTAAATGCTTGAAGACTATAAATACAGAAGTCATTGAAGATGAAGTATAGAGAATACACATAGCATTAAAGAGTCATTACTCTATGCATTAATATCTTCATTCTTTCATTCTGTATTCTTCAATCATTTGAAGTTATTATGCAGACTTTCCTAAGCTTTTGATCAGCCTCTGGCTCATCTAGTTTCCAGCTAGAAAATGGGTAGATTTTGTGCCTAATTGGGCGAGTCAACCTCGCTAATCTCCCAAATTGGCCTTGTTTTGTTCCTAAGTTAGAATTTGATTCGTTTAATGCATTTTTAGTAGTTTTTAGTTTATTTTGAGTAGAATTACGCTTTTCGTTTCCTTTTATTGTTTCAGGTTAAAAGTGAAGCTCTTAGAGTCAAGGAAAATGAAGAAAACAGTGGAAAAGCAATGCTGGAAGTTTCGCCTCGTGAAACAGGATCTCGCCTCGCAAGCCTGAAGACCAGCCTGAACAGCAACAGTCACCCTTTCTGTCTCGCTTCGCGAATCACTATCTCGCCTCACGAGTATTCAAATCAAGATGGAGCCAAAACTGAACCTCTATTTATAGGCTGTTTTAGGGCATATTAGAAAAACTTTTGTTCACCACTTCTTTTAGATCGTTTTTGGAGACGAATCCTTATTCTCTGGAGCTGCGTCTCCCTATGTTCTTCTCCTATTTGACAATTATGATGAACTCCAATTGTTTGTGCGTTGTTACAAGCATGAGGAACTAATTCCCTTGTCTAAGGGATCAATGAAACCACCCATGACGGTGTTGCGTTCAATGTGATGTATGTTTCCCTCCTTTACCTCAATTCATGTTTTCCAATTCTGAATTTATTGCGTTGATCATAAGCATGCATGATTGACTAGTTAATGTGATGAGGCTTGATAGGCAATTCACGTTTAGAACTTGAATTGGGATCATTGATTGAATATTGCACGAGAGTGAGTAGGAGATCAGTGCAACCTTATAGGGAACAAGATTTAATAGAGTTTGATGATTGGGTTATGAGACCGTAGCAAGTAATTAACTCAATCATTGAATACGTCCTATTGAGCACGATAGTGTCATTAGAAGAATTTGGGGGTCCTGGTTGACATTGCAGTTGAACTTAGGGAGGGGATCATCATCACTTGGGTACTATGCATGATTGGGTAGGTGGATTTGTGACCTTAGATGTTTAATCCAGATTTTAATTCTTATCTTATCTTATCGCTACCTACTTTATCTCTAATTGATTTGTTGACTTAAATTGCAATCCTATTTTCTCTCTCTTCTCAACCACTTGCTTTTACTTGGTCAAACGTATCGAATTTCTTGCAAATTGGTAGAATTGGTAGCCCGATCCCTGTGTCCGACCTCGGTAATTACTTACCGTGTTTATTACTTACGAAAACCCGGTACACTTGCCGGTGACTCAACAACTTTACATTTAAACCACTCTCTGAGTGTTAGTGAAAGTTCTGTCTGTTTGAAGTTGTAGTTATTACAAACCAAATCTCTCAAACAAACCCGAGTGAGCTTGAAGAGGCTAAGTGTACAAAGAATACTTGTCTTGAGCCTGAAGAGGCTAAGTGTTCAAAGAATACTTGTCTTGGAGCCTGAAGAGGCTAGGTGTGCAAACAATACTTGGAGTCTGTAACCTGATCAGTTATAATGGATAAAACTTGGTTCTGCCAAGGACTAGACGTAGCTCTTTGCTATGAAGAGTGAACCAGGATAAATAGCTATGTCAATCTCTCTTTCCTTATAAACTCTATCCACTCGTCTGAACTAAGCTTCTGTTTGCGAAAGATTTCAACTTTGTTTAAATTCTGATAAACACAATTCAACCACCCCTTCTCGTGTTTATAGATGTCTATTACAGTTGGTATCAGAGCTCAGTCTCTGGATTGAGCATCTAACAGTGTAGAGGTAAAAGGTCCTGAAGAATATACATGACTGCTGGAGCTAGTTCAAGTGGAAGTCACCAGACTGAAGGAGCTTCCCTAACCAGACCTCCTTACTTCAATGGAGAAAACTACAACTATTGGAAAGATAGATTTCAACGGTTCATTCTATCTATAAACTCTAATCTTTGGGATGTCATTACAGATGGTCCATTCATTCCCAAGAATGATGATAACACTGACAAACCAAAAGCTCACTGGACTATGCAGAAAAGACAAAATGGGAGCTGAACCACAAAGCTAGATATAACATCATTTGTGCTCTCAGTCCTAAGGAGTTTGAGAAGGTATGTGCTTGTGACTCTGCCAAAGAAATATGGGACACTTTAGCTGTCACACATGAAGAAACGGATGAAGAAGCCAATCTCTGTCTGATGGCCAACACTGACTCGGACTCAGATGATGAGGTACGTCCTGACTATGAGGAATTACTTGATGCCTATGAGGAGTTGCTGGAGGAATGCAACTACTTATCTAAGGCCTTCAAATCCCTCAAGAGAGAGTATGTAAAGCTCACCAGTGAGCATAAACAGAAATCTCAAGAGTGTGAGAAGCTGACTAAAGAGAACAGTGAGCTGAAGACTGAAAAGTCTGATGAAGCTAAGATCTCAAGTGAAACATCACCATCTGAAGAAGTTGAAAAACTTCAACAGAAAGTGGAAGATCTCACTTCTGATCTTGCCAAATTTGTTAATGGTAGAGACAATCTGACTATGCTACTTGGCAGTCAGAGGCACTCTCTTAACAAAGAAGGTATTGGATATGTCCATCAGACACATCATAAAGTATCAACTAAAGCTTCTACAGTATCCGTTAAGTCAACTGTAACCAAGTCTACACCTATCTGTAACTTCTGTGGAAACACTGGACATGTTATGTCTAAGTGTATCCATAAGAAGAGAAGGAAGTCTTCACAGACTCCTAGAACTAACAGAAAAGGACCCAGAAAAATATGGGTACCTAAAGATCAAATAAGTTTTGTTGAAGATATCCTCAACAGGATAAAGAAAACACCACTTCCGGTACCTGGACAGTGGTTGCTCGCGTCATATGTTAGGAGAAAGGTCTATGTTCATAGACCTCCAACTTAAGAAAGGAGGACACGTTGCCTTCGGAGGGAATCAGAAAGGAAAAGTTATAGGAATTGGTACTATTGGTGGTAAACCCCCTCTTCCCTCTATATCTAATGTTCTTATGGTTAGAAGATTAAGGCACAATTTGCTTAGCATAAGTCAACTATGTGATAGTGGTTTTGATGTTTCCTTTACCAAGGATGTATGCGTAGTTAAAGACTGTTGTGGTAAAACCCTCGTTTCAGCTAAAAGGCAACAAAATATTTATAAGATTGAACTGTCTGATCTCTCAAATCAAAGTTCAACCTGTCTGGTGTCTAAAGAGGATGAAAGATGGTTATGGCATAAGAAACTAGGACATGCTAGTATGAAACTAATTTATGAATTTAAAAGGAATAATCTCGTGAGTGGATTTCCTGATATTAGTTTTAAGAAAGATGTCTTGTGTGATGTATGTCAGAGAGGTAAACAGATAAAATCAAGTTTCAAATCTAAAAACCAAGTATCAACCTCTAGACCTCTTCAGTTGTTACACATGGATCTGTTTGGACCAGTTAGTGTTGCCAGCCTGGCTGGAAGAAAATATGGATTTGTCATATTTGATGACTATTCTAGATACACATGGGTACTCTTCCTAACACACAAGGATGAGTCTTTTAAGGCTTTCTTAGTATTCAGCAAAAGAGTACAAAATGAGCAGGGTTTCTGTATTTCTACCCTTAGAAGTGATCATGGGGGAGGATTTGAAAATGAGCAGTTTAGATAGTTCTGTGAGGAGAATGGAATCTCTCACAATTTCTCTGCACCTAGAACTCCACAGCAAAATGGAGTGGTAGAGAGAAAGAACAGATCTCTGCAAGAGATGACTAGATCTATGCTCAATGAAAATAATCTCCCTAAGTACTTCTGGGCAGAAGCTGTAAACACTACTTGTTATGTACAAAACAGAATACTTATTAGGCCTTTTCTAAAAATGACTCCTTATGAATTGTGGAAAGGAAAAAGCCCCAACATATCTTATTTTCATGCTTTTGGATGTGAATGTTTTATTCTGAATACCAGAGATAATCTTGGAAAGTTTGATTATAAGGTAGATAAAGGTATTTTCGTAGGTTATTCTAAAATGTCTAAGGCTTTTAGATTTTACAATTCAAGAACCTGTATTATTGAAGAATCTGTTCATGTTAAATTCAATGATGGATTAAAGACTGATAAAGAACTATCAGATCTAGAAGATGATCTTGCAGGTCTTGATATAAACAAGCCAGAAAGTCAACAACCAGATCTAACAAAAACAGAACCTGTGCCTGAGGCTGAAAGACAAGTGGAACAAACGAGTCAGCAGAAAGGTCAAGATCTTCATGTTGATCTCAAAAGGGATTGGAAGTTCAACACTCATCACCCGAAGGATCTTATTATTGGAAATCCTTCTAAATGAGTAAGAACCATATCCACATTACGTATTGAAGAAGCTCTTGAGGATGAAAGCTAGATTCTTGCTATGCAAGAAGGACTTCACCAGTTCACCAAAAATGATGTCCGACCTCTTGTCTCTAAGCCTAAAAACAAGTCAGTTATTGGAACAAGATGGGTCTTCAGAAACAAATTGGATGAAGATGGTAAAGTTGTCAGAAATAAGGCAAGGTTAGTAGCTTAAGGCTATAACCAACAAGAAGGTATTGATTATACTGAAACCTTTGCACCTGTAGCTAGAATAGAAGCCATACGCATTTTAATGTCATATACTGCACAACACCAAATTACCTTGTTTCAAATGGATGTAAAAAGTGCTTTTCTAAATGGTATAATTGAAGAAGAAGTGTATGTTATACAACCCCCTGGTTTTGAGGATACTGATAAACCAGATCACGTTTTCAAACTTAAAAAGGCATTATATGGTTTGAAACAAGCACCTAGAGCATGGTATGATAGACTCAGTTCTTTTCTCATGCATAATGGTTTTACTAGAGGACAAGTAGACACTACTCTGTTCAAGAAATGCTCCAAAAAGAACTTTATTATAGTTCAAATATATGTTGATGATATTATTTTTGGAGCAACTAATGAAAAGCTGTGCAAGGAATTTTCAAATCTAGTACAAGCTAAATTTGAGATGAGCATGATGGGAGAATTGAAGTTCTTCCTTGGATTACAAATCAAGTAGACAAGTGATGGAATTTACATTCATCAACAAAAATATACCAAGGAGATACTCAAGAAATACAAAATGGAAAATGCAAAGCTCATGAAAACCCCTATGCAACACAATGCAAAACTAAGCAAAGATGATGAAGGTAAAAAGGTAGATCAAACTGTCTACAGAGGTATGATTGGCTCTCTACTGTACTTAACTTCAAGTAGACCTGACATTCAATTCAGTGTCTGTATGTGTGCTAGATTTCAATCTGATCCTAGAGAATCTCATCTTAAGGCTGTTAAAAGAATATTCAGATATTTTCTTGGAACTACTAATCTTGGTTTGCTGTATTTAAGATCAAAAGAATACAGATTAGTGGGATACTGTGATGCTGATTTTGCTGGAGACAGAATAGAAAGAAAAAGCACCAGTGGAGGATGTCACTTCATTGGAGCAAGTTTAGTCTCATGGTAAGGCAAGAGGCAGACAACCATTGCCCTGTCTACTGCTGAAGCAGAATACATCTTTGCCGCTAGTTGCTGCTCTCAACTCTTATGGGTAAAACATCAACTTGAGGATTACTCTATTTATGAACATAACATATCTGTATGGTGTGATAATTCCAGTGCTATATGCTTAACTAAAAATCCAATTCAGCATTCTAAGGCTAAGCATATTGAAATCAAACAACATTTCATTAGGGATTATGTTCAGAAAGGCATCTTTGATATTAAGTTTGTTAAAACTGAAAATCAATGGGCTGATATTATCACTAAACCCCTCTCAGAAGAAAGGTTTTTTTTTTATTAGAGATAATCTAAACATGCATTGCATTGTTGAATGACATGCCTGAATGTTAACCTGTCTGTGCTTTATCACCTATCTATGCTAAATCTGTCTTTACTCCTATATACATGTTCTTTTAACTAAGCATTAGTTCAGGGGGAGTGATGATATAATAGTTTAAGTCGAGTATGTCTCATATGCTTGCTGCATTACTATGATTTTCTTAACATGTTATCTTGCATCTAACATATCTCATAAATAAAACTTGATAACCCTTTTTGATGTTGACAAAAGAGGGAGATATGAGAAATGATAAATGTGATATAGAAGAATGGTAGAATGAATATGAATGAATCTTAAATAATACATGGACATGAGTATGCTCTGATAGTTGCTCTAATTTTTCAGATAAATCTTAAGTAAGATTGCTCTGATAATAATTTCGAAGTTAAACAAGTCGAACTTATGTGTGACTAAGTTAAACGGATTATATGATTAATCTTAATGTCTGATCAAGCATATGCATGAATTATCCGCTTAAGAAAATTTCAACCTATCTGATATATGTTATTTTCTTGTTGATATTTTCTGAGGTTCACTAAATCATCTCAATGTTTGTCATCATCAAAAAAGGGGAGATTGTTAAGTCTCTAAAATGTCCGATGTGCATTTCCCTAAGTTTTGATGAGAACTAAACATTGGTTAATGATTTAATCAACCTTCATATTGGTTGATAACCTGTCTATCTAGTGTGCAGATTAAAACTGATAGAAGCGCTCGTCTACTAAAGTAACAGAAGCGCTCGTCTACTAAAGAGACAGAAGCGCTCATCTACTATATAAAGTGGCAGAAGCGCTCGTCTACTAAAGTGACAGAAGCGCTCATCTACTATAGTGACAGAAGCGCTCGTCTACTAAAGTGACAGAAGTGCTTGTCAACTAAAGTAATAGAAGCGCACGTTCAACACAAATGATAGAAGCGCACGTCCAACACAAGTGATTGAAGCGCACGTCCAACACAAGTGATTGAAGCGCACATCCATCACTAAAGCAATAGAAGTGTACGTCCAACACAAGTGACAGGAGCACACGTCCAACACAAGTAATAGAAGCGCTCGCCCACTAAAGTGGCATATGGAGCTCGTCTACTAGGATTACGTTATTTGGACTTGCTAAGTCCTTAATGAGAAGCTTCGTCCAATGACATGGCATATGGAGCTCGTCTACTAGCCCGTCCGAATGTAAAATCTTAAATGGCTAGATGGACGCTGTTATTTTCAAGATGGATGCACTTATCTTATGAACGCGAATTCTATAAGAATTTTCAGAATCTTATTTCAAGAACCAGAATCAAGAAAAGTCAGAATTTACTCTCTCAAGCAACCTCGGATAATCAGAACCAAAGACCAGTTAAACAATACTTCCGATGTGCTTTATTCCCTAGTACCTCTAGTCCTTACACGAAAAGGGAATTGTACTCATCAAAGTACAAAAAGCTCTCTGCACAACTCTGATATGGCTGTATCGCGATGCATAAAGCCATGATCCTTATTGTTAGAGTACAACCAACATTCCTATTGCATTAATGGCTGCCCAGAACGACTCTATTGCATTTAATGAAGTTCTGCTTGAAGCCAACATCTGAGGGAATGTCTCTAACGGATCCTAAATGCTTGAAGACTATAAATACAGAAGTCATTGAAGATGAAGTATAGAGAATACACATAGAATTAAAGAGACATTACTCTGCGCATTAATATCTTCATTCTTTAATTATGTATTCTTCAATCATTTGAAGTTATTATGCAGACTTTCCTAAGCTTTACATTTAAACCACTCTTTGAGTGTTAGTGAGAGTGTTAGTGAAAGTTCCGTCTGTTTGAAGTTGTAGTTATTACAAACCAAATCTCTCAAACAAACCTGAGTGAGCTTGAAGAGGCTAAGTGTGCAAAGAATACTTGTCTTGATCCTGAAGAGGCTAGGTGTGCAAAGAATACTTGTCTTGGAGCCTGAAGAGGCTAGGTGTGCAAACAATACTTGGAGTTTGTAACCTGATCAGTTATAGTGGATAAAACTTGGTGCTGCCAAGGACTAGACGTAGCTCTTTGCTTTGAAGAGTGAACCAAGATAAATAGCTGTGTCAATCTCTCTTTCCTTATAAAATCTTTCCACTCGTCTGAACTAGGCTTCTGTTTGTGAAAAGATTTCAACTTTGTTTAAATTCTGATAAACACAATCCAACCCCCCTTATCGTGTTTATAGTTGTCTATTTCATATTATTTCCCTAAACATCTTATCTGTGCAGTGTTGTGACTCCGGCAAGTGTACCGGGTCGTCGCAAGTAATAAAAACACGGTAAGATATTACCGAGGTCGAACACAAGGATTGGGCTACCAATTCGACTAAATTGTCAAGAAATCCGATACGTTGGTTAAGCAATAGAAGGTGGTTGAGAGAAAGAGATTGAGATTGCATTTCAAGAATCAAATCAAATAACGCTACGGTGATTAAAATCAGAAATTAAATGTATCCAAGGTCTCAAATCCACCTACCCAATCATGTATAGTACCCAAGTGATGATGTATTCCTCCCTAAGTTCAATTTTAATGTCAACCGGGACCCCTAAATTCTCCTATATCCACTGTCGTGCTCAATAGGACGTATTCGACGATTGGATTAATTACTTGTTCGGTCTCATAATCCCTAATCTCGAATTCTATTAAACCTTGTTCCCTATATGGTTGCACTAATCAAATAAATCCACGGTCGTGCTCATTATTCGATTAATGATTCCAATTCAAGTTCTAAAACGCGTCTCGCCGTTTGGCCTCAAACACGTTAACTAGTTAATCACGCAACACATATGATTAACACAATCAATTCTGAATTGGAAAACATTTATGATCCCGATTCAAGTTCTAAAACGCGAATCGCCTTTCGGCCTCAAACACGTTTAACTGATTAATCACGCAATACATATGATCAAGCATTCAAATCAGAATCGGAAAACATCAATTAAAAAGAGGGGAGAACACATACATCATATGAACACTACACAACCATGGGTGGCTTCATCGATCCCTCGGACGAGGGAATTAGTTCCTCATGCCCGTGACGACGCACAAACAATCGGCGATAATCTCCATAATAATAAACTAAAAGAAGAAAAGAAAAGAGAAGGGAGACGCAGCTCCAGAAACAAGGATTCGCACTATAGTCTGATCTGTGGCTAACTACTTGCTACCCAATCCTGATCTGAGACAGCCTTTAAATAAGGATTCTGTTTCTCGCCAGCTCGCGGGGCGAGCTTACTCTCGCGACGCGAAATTAAGCATTGGCGCGCTTCAAATTTTGTATTTTCGCGAGGCGAGCTTCTATTCGCGGGGCGAGTCTTCAAACCCCAATCTGTCACAGCCGTGACCTTCATCACGGCTAGGCCGTGATGGTCTCTGACTTCCAAGTATTCATGCTCTCGCGGGGCGAGTCTTCAAACCTCAATTTGTCACAGCCGTGACCTTAATCACGACTATGCCGTGATAGTCTCTGTCTTGCTGGTCTTCAGACTCTCGCGAGGTGAGAGTACACTCGCGGGGCGAGTGTCTCAGAATTTCAATTTCCACTATTTCTTTGCTTTCCTTGACTCACGGAGCTTCACTTTATTGACCTGAAAACACAAAAAGCAACCACAAGCATAATTCTATCCAAAATAAGCTAAAAACTACACAAAAGACGCAAAACGAGTCAAAGTCCAACTTAGGGACAAAACAAGGCAAATTTGGGCGAAAACGAGAGTGAACTCGAATAAATAGGCACATGAACCCTAGTTCATCTAGTCATAAAACTAGATAAGCCAGAGGCTTATCATGCAGCAAAGATGATTTCTTAAGGGTAGGAACATAGCTGATTGCATCTATACTACCTCAGAGGCTATTAATCTTCTAGATTGCAAATCATTTGGAGGTAATGTTGCTTTAAAGTTTGACATCAAAAAGGCATTTGACACTCTTGATTGGGGTTTTCTGCAATCAGTCCTTCACGCTTTTGGATTTAATTCAAAGTTTTGTAGCTGGATTTCAACCATTCTACACTCTGCCAGACTGTCTTTTATGGTGAATGGTAGTTCTTGTGGTTACATGGCTTGCAAGAGAAGTATTAGGCAAGGGGACCCTTTGTCTCCCTTGCTTTTCTGTTTGGCTGAGAACTTTATGAGTTGGTTCATCACTTATTTAGTGGATTCCAAGCAATTACTGCCTGTGGTAAGTCCTAGGGGTTTTCAAACTCCAACTCATGTTCTATATGCAGATGACATTATGGTGTTTTACAAAGGAAATAGAAAGAATTCGTCCACCTTGATGAGAATGTTCATTTTGTATGCTGGTTTGTCAGGGCAGTGTTTGAGCTTGGACAAATGCAAGTTTTTCATAGGATCAATGAGTGCCAGGAGGATCATGGAGCTCAAACATATTCTTGATTTCTTTGATGGATCTTTACTTTTCACCTATTTGGTGTTGGGAATTTGCGTATAAAACAAAATAACGCAGCGGAAAAAATTCCCATCGAAGGATCCTTGCGAATGGTCATGATTCATGGTTAGAAAATTTACCTCTTGAAGTGATGAGAATTGATTGATATCGTCTATCACGAACACCGCACGAACGGTGTCTCTAAGGTATCCACACGAGCAGATCCCGTGAATGTCCAACATCACGAACACGAAGCATCTCTGCCTTACAGTGCTAGCTTCGAAAACCGAGACCTCCTGCTCACAGTCACTCTCTATGTGCGGCTAGGGTAAAAACCGTGTAGGCACAATAGCTTAAGTGGTCTACTTATAGCAGCACCTCCTTAAGTGAGTTAGTGAGCAACGTTTGACCTAAGCCCCATGTACTATGTGCTAGGCCCAATAGAAAAGTCCAACTCTCCTTTTAATGCTACTTTTAATCCGCTCTTATGTGTGTGACCCTATAGGTTCCCAAAACGTTAGTAGTAATATTAAATCCCATTTAATATTACAAACAGTGAGCGGTATCTAGCAATACATCACTGCTACCTAAGTAGTGAGAAAGTCAGTGATTTGACGAAACCTTTCTGTGACAAATATTCATGTGCATTATTATCCCTTTGTCCATATATCTATATTGAACACAAGACATGGAATGTGTCACCCTTGTATGGTTCAATATCATGTTCCCTGATACCCGAGTAGACTTAACAACAAATGAGGTCAATATCTCATATTGACTCATTTCAGCACGGCCATGCATTCTACAGTCTCACTCTATCAGGGGGCCCACAGATATTACTCCTGTTATGTAGGAGGGACAAATTCCATCTAGGTCACTCACATCCCTCTGCATGGCTCGTGGTATGCCCAATGTCCGTCTTTATAATCATCATATTACAGATGACGTTTGACGATATTAAAGCACACGACTCCTCATGTAGGGATCGTAGCGATTTCAGGTCGAAGGATTGCATACACCATTGTCACTATGAGAACTACTTATGACACTCACACAACGCTCCATGTAGTATTCTCATGGTGGGTCAATCCAGTACATCATTACTCTAATGTGTACCTATGTGGCGACTCGATATCTTATATCCATGACCCGTGAGATATGGTCATCAGTCTACACACATAATAGTCTCAATGTATTATTTTTGTCCTTATTAATAAAATACTTGACTATGGATATTTAAGAATAGGATTTCATTGTTCAATAGTGTCTCACGATCAAGTCATGTACTTGATATTCTATTAAACTGAAATTTCTATTCTAAGGACTTTATTATGTTTAAACAAGTAACACAATAAACTGGAATGCCTCATATATATATATATATATATATATATATATATATATATATATATATATATTTATATATATATATATATATAATAGCAAGATACAAATGTAAGTCTAAGAAATATACTGGTCTCTAGGGCTTACACCAACATTTGGGAGTTCCGATCTTTAAAGGTAAGCCGAAAACCATTCATTTGCAGCCAATAATGGACAAAATTAAAGGCAAGCTGAGTGCTTGGAAGCGTTCAATTGTGTCCACTGTGGGTAGAATTTAGCTAGTAAACTTTATTATCAATGGCATAATGTTGTATAGCTTCCATATCTACCATTGGCCTGTGGTTTTGTTGAAATCCATGGATGCTGCAATCAGAAACTTTGTCTGGTCAGGCAACATCCATACTAGGAAGGTGGCAACAGTGGCTTGGAAAAAAATTTGCAAACCTCTGCATGAAAGAGGATTAGGCTTGAAATCAGTCAGATCTATTAATGAAGCTGCTGTTCTAAAACTGTATTGGGAAGTGGCTGCTTCTGATAGATATTGTGCAAGTTTTTTAAGAGCAAGATTCTTTAAAAAGAATAGAGTAGCTACTGTCATTAAGTCATCTCTGTGGCCAGGTATTAAAAATTTCTTTCCATTGATTCAATAATCAGCTAGATGGTCCATTGATGATGGTAGTCCCATTAATTTCTGGAGGGACAATTGGCTTAGCATTCCGATAGTAGACAGGTTGAATATTCCATCAGAACAGCACCTGCATCTCAAGGCTAGAGTCAGTGACTTCATCTGTGATGGTGCTTGGGCCTTGCCTCAAAGTCTGTGACATGGCTCCTGTAACAACCTGATTTTTAATTACGTTGTTTAACCGGTTAAAATATAATTAATTATATTTTAAATCTGAGAGTTAGAAAGTGATTTTAAGTAAAATAAAATCATATTCATAGTCTCTCTTACGGTAGGAAGATCTTGTTAAAATTTGGGTTTAAAACTCAGACGGAAACCGGTTTGCATTTTTTTTAACTGGCGGTATAATTTTATACTGACAGAAAACCCTAATTTGGCCCGAAAACTGAAATTTGTAGATTTTTTATATTTTGTCTGTGAGGAAGTCTACTTTCCAAATTTCTTATCAGAAATAAAATAGTATGTTTATTCGGACGAATTTTGGTAAAAGTTCGGACGGAAAACAGTCAGTGTTTTCACTGACAGTAAGATTTTAATGATCAGAAAACCTAATTTTGACTCGTGAATGAAATGGTTTATATTTAAATAATATTTCTAACGAGTTTGGTTGTTTTGAAAATTTCAACCGAAAACGAAACATTACGCTATTACGCGGGCGTAAAACCCTAATCGGGAAACCGACGGAGTCGAAAACGAAACTGCATAGACCCGTCAAGAGATCAGGACAAAGAGTCATACATGATAACTCATGGAGGATGAGTCACCAAGCAATTATGAGCATTAAATGTTAGTAATCATGACTCTTAGGTGAAAAGACCAAAATACCCCCCAAGCTTTCGCGGGTATTAACAAGACACATCTACGCACTCTTAACCACTCCTTTTACATGGTTGTAAACCTCCCACATCTCTTCAATTTCGTGCATCCACCTCCAATAAACCATACCTATTTCATTTTGCTTTCATTTCATTATTTTCCTCTCAAAAACCGAAATCGGGTAAACGACGGAGCTGCATACGAAATTTCCGGGAACCGCTAACGGATAGGGTCGGTGACTCATTGGTGAGTCACTATGTGTGGTCTAAAATCAGCCACACCTCCATCAAATGTGAGCCACATATTATTAACCATGGTTAGCCAAAATAACCTTAGTTAAGTTAATTATAACCTTAGTTAAGTTAATTATTAACTATGGTTAAGCTTATATTCATTAAATAATCACAAAAGCTATTAATCCAACATCTAATAAACCAAACAAGGCCTAAGATATAGCCTATATATATATACCACAAAACCGCAGCCCCTTCACTCACACCTTCATTCTCTTCATCTTCCTCACCAACTAAGTTACAAAACTCATAAGAACACCGAATCCCCACCGACAATATGACCCCCTTCCTTTCTGAAACTTGAAAACCTCTCAACATAAAAGTTGTTCCTATTTCTCTCTTATTTCCAACAAGCTAAATATCATCAAAAATGGATAAGTGGATTTGGAGAAAGGCTCAAAATACCGAAACTGCCCAGAATTCTCAGCAACCCACGAAACAACAGAAAGAAGGCCCTTTTCACCCCTTTTATGATCCGAACCAAATGAAACCTTCAACACCACAGTTGTTCCTTTTCTTATTATCTTTCTAACAAGATAAAGTTCGTGATTTTTGGATGAGTATATTGTGAGATACACTCACAATACCATCACACCCTCAAGCTATCCAGTTTTCAAATTAGTGAAGGCTGATCATTTTCTTCATTTATTCAATCTTCAAGAGGTAAAATCTCATCTCCTTGATAATCTAAGATTTCATCTTCATGTATTTCTCATGTTTATGCCATGAATCATATTTTTCCATTTCTAGATCTAAAACTTTGAAAATTCATAGAAAATCATAGAAAAATCCTTTTAATGTGAAACCAATTGCTCTGATCTTTTTATGTCTTCTACTTTCATTATCCAAGAGCATGTAATCAAAAACATTTTTCTTCCCTATTTTATTTAACTTGCCGAATCTCACCCAAAGGAGGGTTTGATGATTTTGTTTTCATTTTTGAAATCTAATGCTTGATTTGAGCTCTCTAGTACCTATATGATCTAAATCCTAGAGCTTGAATCCAACTAAATTTCCTAGCCTATTTTCCAAATATGGGCCGAAACCCTAACCTTTGGTGTTAGAGGATTTTGTTTCAATTCTTTTAGTTAGGATCCTTGGTTTTATCATTATAAATGCTTGAGGATCATTGATCTAAGAGTTTGTGAAGTTTTGAAATCCTTAGCCTTATTTTGGGTTGTCATAGCCGAACCTAGCCTTTTGTGGTTAAGGATGAATTTTGTTTGATTAATTCATTCTTATGATTGGTTGAAGGTTGATTTAATAACCGTAGTGTCGTGACGAGGAGCTGAAAGTTCGTGTTTCCAGAGATAAGCTCAGGGGAAAGAATCATCCTATCGTCGGAATCGATAAGTAGTATATTATATAATAATTGTGTAGGGTGACCTAAACCCTACTAGTAGTTGATAATCGACAAGACCAGAATCACATTGGAAACCTTATCTGTAAAACCAATGGATTCGAGGATTGTAGGTTTATGGACATTAGGTTGATTTTAAGTATTTGATGATGTTTGATTTTATGTTATCGAATTTATTGTGATACGCTGGTTGAGGTATTCCACTGCATGTGATGTATTATTTTTGGTGTTTGAATATTCTTGATATTGTGTTATTTTGGTGATATTGGAATATGTTGTTGATATTGTGTTATGCATGATCTGCCTGGTTTTAATATTGTGCTTAGCGGGTTTAAGCAAAGAATAATATTGTTTGGGAGATAATTATTTGGGTGTGAGGATAATGGTGACTTAGAGGTGCATAACCTAAATGATTTATTTTAAAGAGGAATGGTGACATAGAATATGTGTTAAGGCTTTGATGGAAGGTTAAGGCACTAGGATGTTATTAATATGGGTTAGTGATATTCATGTGTTTACGTTGTTGTTCACAACCGTATATTTGGAATATACGAGGTCAAGAGTTTTCGTTAGACCGCTCCACCTTAGAATTTAAGTTGTGCAACTATAGTGTCATTGCTATGCATGAGCACCTTTGATAGAGATGAGAGAGAACCATGGTGTGCACCGACGGTACTGTGCTGCTATAGTGTCATTGCTTTGCATGAGCATTCTCACCATGGATGAGAATGTGCACCGGCGTTGGGAACGCGTCACCTGGACGACTGACTGACATTCCTAACGAGGAATGTGTGACAGGATTAGTGGTGGCCACGTCAGTATAAAAGAGTAATTGTGTGAGATTGGGGTAGAGGATGGTAAACTAATTCGAGGATGATTTGTTAGTTATGTATGTTGATTGTCTGTGACATTTATTGTATGATATGCTATGAATCTTTTTCGTTTTTGATGATAGAAATGTTTCTTATCCCCTATATCTTTCCATGTGTTGTATTTTATTTCTGATGTGATCGTACGAGAAGACCCGATGAAGGAACCAGTTACTGAGGAGTTAGATGTAACTCCGTATGAACTAGAGGCGGGAGGATGAGCTGTGGATTCTAGCAATGTAGTTTAGCGTCTAGGGCCAGTGAGTCTTATAAGATGTTTTATTTTCCGCTGATTATAAGCAGTTTTTATAACTAAATACCTGTGCGAGATCCTATTGATAGGATACTCTAAACAATATTGTGGTAATGTAATGAACAAACATGTGTGTGTGTATGTGTGTGTGTGTGTGTATTATAACTTTGGTGTGTTTTAATTTGTAGAAGTTATATGGTTAGTAAATAAGTTTTTAATTTTTACATATTTTCAACGATAAGCGCGCGATTAAGTAAATAAATAATGAAGTTTTAATCTAATATTACAATGGGCACAACGGGGTGTCTCAGCTCCTAATGTGGCTGAAGAAATAAGAAAAGTGACAATTCCATTCTCTGGTGATGCAAATGATCACCTAATTTGGCCTCATTCAGTTTCTGGCTCTTTAAATTCGAAGGATGCTTTTGGTTTTCTCAATCCTTCTTCTGTTGTCAGTAAACTGTTCAAACAGATTTGGTGCTCTTCAATTTCTCCATCTAAGTCCTTTGTTACTTGGAGGTTGTTTCATCATAGGATGCCTACAGATGGTGTCTTAGAGCAAGGGGTTGCATTGTTGTTTCAAGATGTGATCTGTGCATGCAGTCGGAGGAGTCAGCTGTGTAAGACTCAATGACTTAGAGATTTTGATATATGACAAATACAATTTAATTTGTGTGCAAGTGTTTTAGTGTCAAATTGAAAAGACAGGTATCAAGCAGTGATCAACAAATTCATTAAGTAAATTCAAGGAAAATATTCAAGGAAGAACTTGAAGGAATCAAGGAGCTGCATGTAGAAATCAAAAGAGCAAAATCAAAGATCAAAGGATCATCAAGACCAAGCTTAAAGGAGAATTTTAGATTTAAGTCTTAGATGATTTGTAAGAGAAAGAAATCTCTTAGTCACAAGATAGCTCAACTAAAAAGATGCATGAAGAAAATCAATTTTCATAACCTGCATTAAAAGGAATAAGTTTTTTTTAATGAAAATGATTTTTGGAAATAAGAAATTTATTTGTCAGGTACAGCCATGTAATCAATGGATGTATGTCTGCTACTGTAACTGACGGATAAGCCGCTGGCTCATCTAGTTTTATGGCTAGTATGACCGTGGTTTTGTGCTAATTATATCTCATTTTCGCCCAAATTAGACTTGATTGTCCTTAAGCATCATTTTGAGTCGTTTAAGTATTTTTAGGTTAATTTAGTTGATTTAGAGTCAAATAAAGTACTTACTGTTAATCCTTGTTTTCAGGTAAATAAAGAGCAGAAATTCTGGAGTTTTTCGCCCCGCGAGAGGTTACTCGCCTTGCGAACCTGAGAGCTGACTGTTCCAGAAATTGTAAACCTTTCTGTGTCGCCTCGCGAACAATGTCTCGCCTCGCGAGTAATCCAACCCTGGAAGACCAGAAGCCATGACTCTTCTATTCCTCGCCACGCGAGCCGTACTTCGCCTCGCGAGAATACCAAACGTTGCAGATTCTTCATAATATTCGTGTCGCGAGGGAGTGCTCGCCTCGCGAGCTCGCGCAGAACTGACAGATATAAATTGCTGTTTAGTGCAGAACTGAGGGGAATCTTAGTTAGTTTTAGTTTTTATCATCTCTTCTTCTCTTTAGTTTAGGATGGCTAGGTTTTGTGCTTTCTTTGTAATGGAGAACTAGTCTCCTTTGATCAATCTACTGTAATCGGTTAGCACTGCCACTTGAGGTTCTGTAATTCCTGTTTTATTTGCTTTTTCCTTTTCAATACTATGCTATATATTTCTGTTTGTTTAATTCAGGAGTGTATAGTGTTGTGTTGATTTATTTCGGTGATGTTATGTTCCTATATTGAATCGCGTTTGTTTAATTCGCGTGTGTTCGTTCATATTCATTTAGTTCATGAGGGCTTAACCCCGTTTGTTTAATTCGGGAATAGGAACATATATCTCGTAGTAGCGATTTCGTTTGTTAATTGTTGCTACAATCGAAAGGGGATTAGAATCTGCTTAGGGCTTGGAATTTACATGAACCGATGATAGTTGGGAAACCGAGAATAGTAGGTTGATCGTTTCTAGCTTATTGATAAATTACGTAGTTTGCATTATTTTCTGCTCTATTTTCTTTGTTTAATTTCAAATCTCAACCCCCCCCCCCCCAATCTGACTTTTTCTGTTAACAACAACCCAAGAGTCCTTGTGAGACGATATCCGAGTTGTCGCTCCCTAAACTACAATTTTACAAAACGCTCACTTTTTGGCCCGTGCGCGACAGCGCGATCAAAAATTGGCGCTGTTGCCGAGGACTCTTGTTGTTATTAACAGAAAATAAAAAAAAAACAATTTGCTGAATTTGTCTGGTTATGAATCTTAGTACCGCCATAGATAATTTCCTGTTTGGTGATATGCCTAATGTTGATTATAAACCACCATCATGCATATATTATCCCGACTTTAGTAAACCACCACCATGCATATGTTACCCTAACTTTGCTGGAAGTTATGAGTTGAGCAGTGGTTTTGACACGATTGGAGTGAATGAGGAGCAACCTTCCAATTCTTGGATGAGATAGCTTCTCTGAAGCAACAACATATGACAGAATTCCAAGCAAGTATTCAACGGATGGCAGAGCAAAATCAACGGATGGCAGAGCAAAATCTTGAATCCCATCAGAGGATAGAAGCTGATTTTCAGAAGATGGCCATTCAAATTGATCAAAGCCAACAGAGGATAGAAGCTGAATCTCAGAAGTTGACCATTCAAATTGATCACATTGTCGCCACCTCAGCTACGCTGCAAACTCAACGCCTCCTTGAGGAACATACAGATTCACAAATAGATGTTCTTGACAATACTTTTTTTGAACATGATTGTGATAATGATGTCAAGAACGCTTCTGTTGATGAACTGTGTGTTGAATCTCCAGATATTCACCTCTCCCCTGATTCTATCTATTATACTTCATGTGTTGATTGTACTGACATTGCTTCATGTGTAGCATGTTTTGAAAGGTATGAAGAGCAAAACTTCCATATGGAACACGAGACACATGAGGTTGAGGATCCTGTTCATATAGAAAGTGAGGATCAGGAGGACATCTGCTTCACCATGCTTGAGGATGATGAAGAACTTTTGGAAGTAGATGATTCTATGAATTCATATGCATGTGTTGAAAGTAACGGGGTGGATGAACTGTGTGCTGAATTTCCAGACATTCAGACCTTTACTGATTCAGTTTCTTGTACCATATGTACTGACTGTACTAACGCTAACCTTTGTGTGGTGTGTGCTGAGATTTCTGCAGGTTTAGCAGGTGAGGGATGTGTTAGCACAGTGAATGAAGAACGTGCAGAAGTTGAAGCAGCACCAGTAACACTCCCTACCTATTTGCCACCTCCCCCTGTGGAACCACCAGCAATGGAGTTCAAGCCTCTGGATTTTGCACCCTTGGATATGAAGACACTATGGCCAGTGCAAGAGGTTGAACCCCGATTTTATTGGGAGGACTTTATTGAGAAAGAGGTCAACCTTGACCCAAGAGGGAGTGAGAAGTCCGCCGCACTTGAAGGAGTCACCATGATTATCAAGCACTCACTCCCATATCAAGGCTGCAAGTTAGGGGACCATGGAACAAGCTTCTGTCCCTTGTATATCATTTGGGCCTTATGTTGCAAGCCATGGGATCCGGGAGGATCATACTGCAATTTGAGCATTCCGTGGCCGCTGTATCACAGACAGTGGGATCCTGGTGGAACCGCCCCTCAATGAGTTTTCTTAACCCTTTCTCTTTAGTTTACTTTCATTTTCTTGTTAGTTTCTGCTTTGCTTTGTTTTTGTTTTGTTTTCTTTTAGCTCCTGAATAATTTGAGAAGATCAGGAGTATGTGTATTGAGTCTTGAGTCGGCAAGTTTGCTGGAATTTTGTTGATTATGCATAGATGGATTGCATGTTATATGTTGATGGTTCCCCCTAGGATTTGAAAATTGAAAATTTGATCCCCACTTGAAAAAGAATTTTGAAAACTGAACTTTGAGATATTTTGTTGTGATTGCATGATTTATGATAAGTTTGGGGTGATAGGGAAGCACACACTAGGGATAGAATCTCGGTCAAACAATTTGCGAAAAATGCCCAGGTGAGGATTTGAGCCTCCAACATGTTTTTAACTGTGAGAATCACTTTCAAGTTGTACTTTCCCGAATTTGCTTGAATCTCTTTATGGTTTGCATGTTTATGTGTTTGCATCAAATGATTTAGGCAATTTTCTTTGTAAATAACCACTTAGCCTAAAATAACCATCCCTAATGCATGTTTCCTAGTTAGCCCCATTGAGCCTGATTAGCCTGTTAATTCTTGATGACTTTATGTTATGAGCTAAAATCTGGAAAAAACCATGTTAACCTAATCTTAGGATTAGGAGAGCATGGAAGCTTAGCAAGAGAAGGTTGCAAGAAACTAAGTTTGGGGTGGCTACAAGGATGTGACATGTCATTCTGGGGTGAGAAAAAGAAAAAAAAAATAATAAAAAGGTTGGAGCCAAAGGGCAAAGAAAGAAAAGAAAAAAAAAGAAAAGAAAAGAAAAGAAAAAAAAAAGAAGAAAAATAAAAAAAATAAAAAGTGCAAAAATGTCAAAAAGGCTATTTGAAGGAAAAGGCTGTAGTCACCCAAAGCATAAGGAAAAATGGAAAAAGGAACTTGAGTAGAAATTCAATGTATCCAAATGTTCATGCTCTCTTAGTTCCTAGGGACTTCAGCCCGGTACCTTTGTATATCCTACCCTTAGCCAGGCCCCATTACAACCTTAAAAGACCTTTTGATGTTGCATGCATGTTTTCTGTGGGAATCATTTTGAGATGAAGATCAAATTTATGGGAAGTGCTCTTAAAAGTGAAATTGAGTGAAATGTTGATAGCCTGACAAAAATTGAGCGAATGAGTGAAACACTAAATCCCCTTGTGAGGTAGGCAATTGTTTGCATTTGGAGATCTCCCTTTTGTGTGTAACTTGGATCCTCAACTTAGATTTCTGATTGCTTGAATGGTAGAATCCTCAAATGTTTAGAGTAAATGCATGTGGGGATTGCTTTGTTTGAAAGGGGGGAACATTGAAGAAAACTATTTTGATGAAATTGCATGACATTTGTGCAAAGTTGATTGAATCTTTTAAGCTTGCCAGGTCTTGAGTCTTTTTGAGTTTTTGAGTTTTAGTTTGCTTGGGGACAAGCAAAGTTTAAGTTTGGGGTATTTTGATAAGCCGCTGGCTCATCTAGTTTTATGGCTAGTATGACTGTGGTTTTATGCTAATTATATCTCATTTTCGCCCAAATTAGACTTGATTGTCATTATGCATCATTTTGAGTCGTTTAAGTATTTTTAGGTTAATTTAGTTGATTTAGAGTCAAATAAAGTACTTACTGTTAATCCTTGTTTTCAGGTAAATAAAGAGCAGAAATTCTGGAGTTTTTCGCCCCGCGAGAGGCTACTCGCCTCGCGAACCTGAGAGCTGACTGTTCCAGAAATTGTAAACCTTTCTGTGTCGCCTCGCGAACAATGTCTCGCCTCGTGAGTAATCCAACCCTGAAAGACCAGAAGCCATGACTCTTCCATTCCTCGCCACGCGAGCCGTACTTCGCCTCGCGAGAATACCAAACGTTGCAGATTCTTCATAATATTCGCGTCGCGAGGGAGTGCTCGCCTCGCGAGCTCGCGCAGAACTGACAGATATAAATTGCTGTTTAGTACAGAACCGAGGGGAATCTTAGTTATTTTTAGTTTTTATCATCTCTTCTTCTCTTTAGTTTAGGACGACTAGGTTTTGTGCTTTCTTTGTAATGGAGAACTAGTCTCCTTTGATCAATCTACTGTAATCGGTTCGCACTGCCACTTGAGGTTCTGTAATTCCTGTTTTATTTGCTTTTTCCTTTTCAATACTATGCTATATATTTCTGTTTGTTTAATTCAGGAGTGTATAGTGTTGTGTTGATTTATTTCGGTGATGTTATGTTCCTATATCGAATCGCGTTTGTTTAATTCGCATGTGTTCGTTCATGTTCGTTTAGTTCATGAGGGCTTAACCCCGTTTGTTTAATTCGGGAATAGGAACATATATCTCGTAGTAGCGATTTCGTTTGTTAATTGTTGCTACAACCGAAAGGGGATTAGAATCTACTTAGGGCTTGGAATTTACACGAACCGATGATAGTTGGGAAACCGAGAACAGTAGGTTGATCGTTTCTAGCTTATTGATAAATTACTTAGTTTGCATTATTTTCTGCTCTGTTTTCTTTGTTTAATTTCAAATCTCAAACCACCCCCCCCCCCCCCCCCCAATCTGACTTTTTCTGTTAACAACAACCCAAGAGTCCTTGTGAGACGATATCCGAGTTGTCGCTCCCTAAACTACATTTTTACAAAACGCTCGCTTTTTGGCGCGTGCGCGACAGCGCGTTCACTGACAAATGAATTTAGGGTTCTTGATTCAGTAACACCTATGCACAATATGAAATCAGATCAGTTATAAATGGTTAGCTAAATACAGCCCTATACATATGCTATGTACGCGTGTATTCAAGTTTCAGGAAAATCTGATGTTCATTAATACATAGATGTACTGAATGGATGTACTGATGGATTAACCAAGTTCAAGACTATCAGTATGAAATTCGTTAATACAGCCCTGTACTCAACCCTTGTTCAAGAGCCAGAATCAAGGAAACAAATTCTGTTATCAGACCCAAATCTGTTTTAATTGATCCCAACGACTATAACTTGTTTCTTATATATAGAGGGATCAAAGGAACACTTTAAAAAAGAGATATCAATCAAAACATATCAGAATTACACGAAATCAATTTGAGAGATCAATTGTGAAAATCATTCATCATCTTTCTTGAGCATATTGTGAAAAAGAGTGTTTCAATTCTCATAAGAACTTCAATTTGTATATCGGACTATTGAGAGTTTAGGAATCAATCTTTTCGTTCTATTTGATTGTAAAGAGAGAGGGAGTCTCTCTGTGTGATTAGGGTGAGGTATCCCAAAGGAAGAATATTGAGGCTCTTCACAAGAGTATGGTATCTCGAGGTGAAGGAGTGCTATGTGGTGTAAAGGTTTTTCAAGCTACCTGGCTAAAGCTTATTGTGTTAGTGTGTGAAAACCCATAGGTGGAGTGGGGACTGGATGTAGGTCACAATGGTGGTGACTGAACTAGGATAAAACTGATTGTTTGGTATCTCTAAACTCAAACTCTTTAATTTCTGTCTTGTGCACATAACTGTGATCTTGATGTTCTAAGTTTTCAATTGGTATCAGTTCTTGATCTGCATAATTAGTATTGAACCTTGAGTAAACTGTAATAATAACTGTGTATTCAATTCTATTCTCAAGGATCAATATTTGAATTGAATCTTGCAACATATGTGATCAAATTCGAATAGCTTAATTTCTGTTTCTTAATCACTAAAACTGAAACCTGCAAGTTTGTTCTTGATTGTTAATGCTTGTATCTGAAACATGCATAACTTGTTCTTAATCTTTAAAGGTTTAATCAGTTTCCGTATTTTGTTATTACTGAGTTTTGAAACTGTACTTCTTTCTGTTTGATTCAATCACTCAAGCGATAGAACCGCTCGTCCAACACAAGTGATAGAAGCGTTCGTCCACTAAAGTGACAGAAGCGCTCGTCCACACAAGTGACAGAAGCGCTCGTCCACTAAAGGGACAAAAGCACTGATTTATCTTTCTGAACTGATTCACCTCATCACATTCTATTCAAGATTTCATAAAAAGCCCTTCATTGTTTTTGTAAAATATCCTGAGGTAACTCTGATTTGAAAAGTAAAGTTTTTGAAAAGAAAGAATTTTTGAAAACTCAATTCACCCCCCCCCCCCCTCCCGAGTCTTTGAAGCCAAAACAACAAGCTGTGCACTTGTTCCTGTCCTATAATTTTGCTCAAGCCATTTGGTCCTGGTTAAGTAGTTGCATTGGCTCTCCTCTAGATCTGTCATCCTACAATGCTGTTTTTTTGATTTTGGACCGAAATTGGAGCAGTCAGGTTGCTGATGTGATCAAAGCTGCCATCATTAATGTGTTTTATTGGATTTGGCATTGCAGAAACCAAAGTAGATTTCATAATTTGAAAATCCCTCTTTCTAGTGTGATAAGTTGTGTTATGGCTTCTACTGCACTCACAGGTTTGCACTCAAAAGGCACTACATCTAATTCTCTTGAAGACTTCAAAATCCTGAAGGCGTTTAATATCGCTGGCAAAGTTAGCAAAGCTCCTAGAATCATCCAAGTCACTTGGATTCCTCCTCCTCCAAATTGGATAAAATGCAATTCGGATGGTTCTGCTAAAGGATCTCCTGGTTGTGCTGCTAGTGGAGGTACTTTTCGTGGAACTAGAGGTGAAATTGTTGGCTGTTTTGCCTCTTCCATGGGTGAATCTTATGCTATTCATGCACTCAAATAGAGGTTGGAAGAGATTATAGCCAGAATGTAACTCTATTCCAGTAGTTCAAGCTTTTAAATCAGATCATATTGTTTCTTCGAGCTTAAAAAATAGATGGGATAATTGTAAATTCCTTCTCTCTAAGATGAATTTTGTGGTTACTCTTATTTTTAGAGAAGAAAATGTTTGTGCTAAAAGGTTAGCCAATTTTGGTGTAATTAATCATTGTTTCCATTGGTGGGACTTAGCTCCAATTTTTATTAGAGATGATTTTTTCAGAAATAAGCTAGGCTTGCCTAGCTAAAGATTCAAATAGCTTTCTTCATGGGTTTTGGTCTTGTCCCCCTATGATTTATGTATCATTTTTCCTTTCTTTAATAAATTTTAGATGTGCTATAAATGATTGGTAGGTTCTTTGGTGCCAACCTAGTTGTGATCATTTTTCCCTACAGTGATGCCTTTACACATCTTAGCCTTTTATAAAAAAAAGTTTCCTAAGTCCTTACAGTATACTCAAGGATGGACCCTCTTAAATACATTTTATAAATTTAGTTGTATCATTATTCAAGGCTCAAATCATTGATCATGTTATTATAGAAATACATACAATCCACAATTTTTGAAATGAAACAATGAAGCAAAAAAAATGATACAGAGAGAGTCCATGGTTACCTCAGGGCAGAAGGAGAGAAATGGGTGAGGGTGGAAGAGATGGCATAAATGAGGAAGAAGGGAAAGATTTCACGATTTTAGGGATTTATAATTTGGAGACCGAAATAATCGGTCACTAAATCGATCGCCAATCACTTAAATACAAAATCGGTCGCTATATTCGATCGCAGGATCTCTGTTTCTGAATTTAGTTTATGGCTCTCTAGCGACCGAATTAATATCGGTCGCTAAATGGCTCCAGTATTACCGTTGTGTTAAACTCAGTCACCAAATCGATCGCTATTTGGTTAACAAAAAAAGACCTTTGAAGTCATCAATTTGACGACCGAATTGGCGACCGATTTCTTTGTCACCCAGCCTTTCGGTCGCAAAATCGGTCTCGATGACCATGTTTTTAGTTTCACTTGAAAGATGTTATGGCAGTCGCAAATTCGATCACAAATAACGACCGATTAATTCGATCGCTATTTTTTGATCGCTAAATAACTTTTTTTTAATGATATACTCAAAAAAACAAAAAAGACATCTTATGATGTCTCCATTTTGTATATAAAAATCATTTTTTTTTTCAATTAATAAGACCAATACAATGAGAAAGACACTTCCATTTGTTCATTTGCAACGCCATCGTTTACTTTGAGTCAACTGTCATATCATGCATAGTTCCCCGTGTGGTACCCGCTATAAAGTCTTTTAATAAATACAAAAAAAGTCTTGTAATGAATACAGAAAGTCTCTCAATAACCATCAGGAAGACTGACTATGTTACTATAGAATACGACCTTAGGAGCATAAATCATAATATATATGGCACTCACATGTTTCTCGCCCTAAGCAAAATAGGATACAGCAAACAATGATAAAATCTAAAATGTTACTACTATTTCTTTGGGTATTGCTTAAGGTTCTCACTATTGTCCTTCTGGTTCAAGCTCAGGATCAATCAGGTTTGGTTAATTATGAATCGAGTAATGATATTATGACATCAATTTTTGATACCAAATTGATACCTTTGTTAATCACGTGTAAATTTTTGATTAATTCAGTTCATTATATGGTTAATGAGTCATTTGAAGCTTATTTTCCATAATCATATAAATATTTGGTTAATCCCATACAAATATCTGGTTAATTCGGTTTTTTATATGATTAATGGGACATCATGAATTAACCAAATATTTGCACGTGATTAACCATATAATGAACTGAATTAACCAAATATTTGTACCGATTAACCATGATGTCAAAAGTTGGTATCAACTTTTTGTATCATAATATCATTACTCGAATCAATATGTGAACGGTTGCTTAAAGTTACACAATTATGTATTCAAAAGGAATATATATATATATATATATATATATATATATATATATATATATATATATATATATATAACTCAAGTTTTCTTTTTGTTTCTATCTCTCAGGATTCATTAGCATAGATTGTGGGTTACCTGAATATTCTAGCTATACTGAACCAACTACAGGCATAAATTACATCTCAGATGCTAAATTCATTGACACTGGTGAAATTAAGAGTTTATCGTCTTCAGAAAATAGTACTATTCAACCGCAGCAGCTATGGAATCTAAGGAGATTTCCCAGTGGAGTGAGAAACTGTTACAGAATAAATGTGACAAGTGATACTAAATATTTAATTCGAGCCACTTTCTATTATGGAAATTATGATGGTCTAAATGAGGCACCAAAATTTGATCTTCATCTTGGAGTTATTCCATGGCGCAAAGTGAGATTCGACGCTAATGCATCACTTACCACATTCTTTGAGATCATTCACTCTCCATCACAAGATTATATACATATATGTCTGGTTAACACAGGCACTGGGACACCGTTTATTTCAGCTATAGAATTGAGGACTTTGGCTAATGATATTTACGACACTGGATCAAGATCAATGGCAATCTACTGGCGATATGATTTAGGTTCCACTACTGACTTGACATACAGGTGAGTGAGTCCGTAGTATTGACTATTGAGTTAGATTAGTTTATTTACATGACAGAGGTATTGTTTATACCTGATAGGGGTTGGCACAAGTGGTTAAGAATCCGGAGTTGAACTCTCACTCTCCTTATGGGTGTGGGTTCGAATCCCCTGATGCCACTAAATTTCCCTTTGTTGGGCAACCCTCCTCCTCCCCTCCCCTCGGGGAGATTCCTTGACGCCCAATGGCTAGTTGAGTTGCTGCAAAATGGTGCGACTGTTTGTGGTCTGGGCCTGTGTAGTAATTCTATGGGTTGAGCCTCTGCCGATAGCCCCAACAATGTCATTGGTATCCTGTGTGGTAGCATTGGGAGTGTCTTCCCTAACTGCCATTTGTTTATACAACCATTATAGATAGCTTTCTAGACAACTTTCCTTTCTATGACACATAATATACGGGGAAAAAGTAAAGATGATATTTTTGTAATTATTAATGAAAACAAGAATAAGAAAAAGGAAGAAAAGTAAAAAGACCCTTATTATTTAGATTATGTGGCAACTTCATTTAATATATATATATAAAGACGAAATTCATGAGATTAGGTTTCAAACTTTACTTATACACCAATTTCAATTGATATTAGTTTGATCTAACTACTTAAACTTATCACTTTCATTAAAGAAAGAGAATAATTAAGATTGACTTTAACGTGGAGAGAAAAAATTAAATATATATAATATGGAGATATTGAATATCTTGACTTATCTTTAAAATTATGACTTTTATTTATTAAATATTTAAATTTTAGGTCAAGATATTTATTGTTTACTAACTTCAGAAATAAATTAAAAAAATTTAAATAAAATCAGAAAATAATTATAAGTCTTCAAATTCATAAAACAAATTATAAAGTTTTATTTTTAGATGTTAATAAATGTGTCCAAAATAAAATAGTTCAGGATAAAATTATTGTTAGTTTTATTATTTATTAAATTCAGCAATAAATTATAATATTTTAAAAATTTAAAAAATAACTTTGAAATGCTAAATTCAGCAAATATTACTAAAATTTAATTAGTGAAAATTAATACATAGTTATTTTCAATTAATAAATTCAACAACAAATAATAAGACTTTAAAAATTAAATAAATTCATCAATTTTTAATCGTTGATACTAATTTGATCTAACTGCTTAAACTTATCATTTTTATTGAAGAGAATGAATAATTAAGAATAACTTCGATGTGAAGAGAAAAAATAGAATACACTTAATGAAAATATATTTTAGATATTTTGAATTTTCATTAAAATTATAATATTTATTTATTAAATATTTATATTTATTAAATATTTTATGTTTTTTATATACTAATATTTTGATTTTTAATTATAGTGAAAATATGAGTCTTTTACCAAGTATCAAATTTGATAGCATAAAAAAAACATTATTATTCAACTAAGTTTTTAGGACAGGTTTATAGAAACGTCAAGTCAGCTTTTAAAAAAAAAAATTTAGTCTGGATGGGTAAAATATTTTTTGGGTTTTAATCTATAGATAGTTATTATTTTTATTTTTATTTTGTATAAAATGGTGTCAAGTAAGCAATCATTCCACATCGTGTCGGCCAATTAAGGACAAAATGCTACCTCACGTTGCCGTTTCGTTCCCAATGATCGAACACGCAATCACTTGGTTAAGAGGCAATGCATAGATAGTTATTATTTTTTGTTCAAATCCAATGTATTCCAACGTTGTCAACGACTAATCACTGTTTGCGGGACGTGGCTTCCGCTGGCCTAGATAGTTATTATTTTGTTGACAAAAATGGATACAAGAATATTTTAATTAAAAAAATACAGATCTAATTTAATTTATTAAGTTTTGTCAAAAAAAAAATAATTTATTAAGTACAAGATTATTTCATTAAAAATGCAGATATAGTGCAGATAAAATTAATTAATTAAAATTTCTTTTTTAAAATATAATGAAGATTAAATTAACTAATTTTAAAATTTTATAATATTTTTCTGATGTTAAAATTTAACAATAATTTTATAATTTTTTATGTTTTATTGATGAATTTGATAAATGATAAAATTATTAACTTTATATTCAGATATAATACAAATAAAATTAATAAAAAAATTTATTAATAATATGATGTTCTTAAAAATTAAAAAAATAAAATTTTTTAACGAATATTTAATATTTAGTATTTTTGAAAATTATTAATGAATTAATTTTATAATTTTAATGAAAATCAAGATTTTTTTTTTATAAACAAAAAGTATAATGATACGAGTACAAAGAATATCCAGAGCCCATATACAAACTAAATCAAAAAGATTATATACATTGTTTCTATACCACGCACCCAGCAAATTCAAACTAGCAGAATGAGGCCAACAACCACAGTTTTTCCAGGATATAGAGCAAGCTGGATATCCAAATGAATTAGAAAAACTACAGCCCCGAATGGCTGAGGCAGCACACAAACTCCTACCACTATTTAACAGCTTCAAGGCACAATAAAGGATTGATACACCACTCAACAAAAGAGAAGCATCCTTGGCCCACATGATTCTTACACGAAGACCACACCCTAACTTCAATTGAATCTAACAATCTGTCCAAATCCAACTGAGCATTGTTAAAAACCATGTCATTGCGCAGTAGCCAGAGAGACCACACAATTCCAAACCATAGCAACCTCCAACACTTCTTTGACACCCTGCCCCCAATCAAACCTGAGTGTTGTTGTAATAAGGACTTCAAATCTCCAGCCAACACAGTATCTATACCTAACCAGTTGTAAAAATACATCTACACAAAATATGCAAAATTACAGGACAATAGAATGTGGTTAGATGTTTCCGAGTTCCTTCTACAAAAACAGCATGACAGAGAACCTTGAGAGGTATAGAGCTATCCCAGAGAAGTTTGAAGAATCTCTTATCCTGATGAATGTCTTCACTGGTGATACGTTGGTAAGCCGACATCACAATATACTGTTCCTGTGCATTCCCAAGCCAAAGCCATTGATCCTCCACAGTTTCTGAGATGTCGCAATTACCAATGACCTGCAAAAGGGTTTCCAAACCCTGTTTCTCCCACTCAAATAGTCCACTTCTCCATTCAAATTTCCAACACCAAGACCCCTGTAACCACTTCCCCATTTGGTGAACGGTTGCCTTCTTTGCCAAAGACAAGCCAAAAGGAGAAAGAAAGAGGTTCCGGAGTAATCCAAGCTTCATTCCAAAAGGAAGTCCCTCTCCCATTTCCTAGCTTTTTTGATATTCCTAAGGAGAACCACCCTTCCCTGTGAGAATCACTCCCCTCAATTTTACTAAGATCTCTCCACCAAGAGGACATCAACCCCACCCCCCACCCCAGTGACCTTCAAGATAAAGGATCACCATACCCCACCCTAAGCACTTTTGACCATAAAGAAACCTTCTCCGACAAACACCTCCACCTCCACTTTCCAAGAAGGGCTAAGTTGAATGCCCTTGTGTTTTTTAGTCCCAGACCCCCTCCTCCCTTGATTTGCATGCCACATCCCAACTCACCCAACATATCTCCCTACACTCCTCACTACCCTCCACAAGAAATTTCTTTGTAACCTTATGATTTAGTTAATTACCTTTTTAGGAGCCAAATAAAATGACAAGTAATATACCGGAAGGCTTGCAAGAACGACATTAATCAAAATAACCCGGCCACCAAAGGAGAGGAATTAATTCCTCCATCCCAATAATCTTTTCTGGAGAGAAGCTATAAGAGGTCCCAAGTGCTTGATCTCCTCGGGTTAGCCCCCACATGAATACCAAGGAATTTAAAAGAAGACAATTTGACCTTACAGTTGAGTATAGAAGCTGCATGATCCACCATGGTTTGATCCACTTTTATACAAGTTAGTCCACTATTTTGGAAATTCATCTTCAATCCGGAAGCCACTTCAAAATTCCTCAAGATACACTTAAGTGCCCATGCATTGGAGATCGAAGCATCTCCCACCAATATCGTGTCGTCTGCATATTCTAAATGAGAGATTGAGACTTCTTGATTAGACCCAGACATCAAAAAATCCTTTAGGATGCTCTTGTTCACCGTACTCCTTACCAAGTCACTAAGACCCTCGGTAGCAATCAAGAACAAAAAAGGGGCCATCAAGTCTCCTTGACGTAAGCCCTTGGACATCAAGAATTCTTTGGTCAGGCTACCATTCACCAACACCAATAAAGAAGCCGACTATAAACAAACACTTATCCACGACCTCCATTTCCTGCTGAATCCCAATCTATATAACATGTAATCCAAAAACTCCCAACTTACCGAGTTGTAGGCTTTCTCAAAATAAACCTTAAACAACATACAAGGTTTACCCTTCTTCCTTGCATAATCTAAGACCTCATTAACAACTACCACCCCATCTAGGATATTCCTTCCTTTCAAGAAAGCTAACTGATTATCAGATATAACCGAATCCATGACCCTACTTAACCTCCCTGCAAGAAGTTTTGCTATGATCTTATAGATGCACCCTACCAATGAGATTGGCCTCAAGTCATTTAAGTCTGATGCATTCTCCTTCTTAGGCACAAAATGAGGCATTGGAACCTTGGGCAAGTCTCTCATTGGAGTAAAAGTCAGCTACCATGTTGCAAATGCCCACCTTGATCAGATCCCAAAACTTCTTAATGACAGTGAAATTATATCCGTCTGGGCCCGGGCTCTTGTTACCATCACACCCCCAAACCTCACCTTTAATCTCCTCTACCGAGAAAGGCATAGTTAGAATTTCACCATCAGAAGCCGAAATTTGTTCGAAATGAATCCCATCAAGTGACGGCCTGATCAAGTCATTTTGTTTGAAATTCCCTTCAAAATGCTGAAAAATTCCTTCCTTAATTCGCTCGGGTTCATCCTCCCAAATTCCTTGTATCCGAAGTCCGAGAATGGCATTATCCCTCCTCCTTTTATTGACACAAGCATGGAAATAACTAGAGTTTGAGTCTCCTAGCTTTAGCCATCTCAACCTTGATCTTTGATAAACAAAATAGTCTTTCATTTTTGATAGGTTCCAAAAAACCTCAACCAATTCCCGCCTATTCAAAACATCCCCTTCACTGAAGGAACCTTGCTCCCCTTTATCATCCAGAAGCTTTATTTCCATTGAAGTATGCTTTATTTTATCATCCAGGTTCCCAAAAGAGCTAACATTCCAAGCCTTTAATTCATGTTTAAGCAGTTTCAACTTTCTTTGAAAACAAAAGACCCACAGCCGCTAACCCTTAAGTCCAACCATTTTTCCTCCACAAATTTCTCGAAATCTTTGTGGAGTAGCCAACAAAGATATTTTAAATCTCTCTTCGTTAAATATATTCTCTTTTTCCCTTTCACATTATAGTTACTTAGTTATTAAATTTTTCAATAAAAATGGTAAAATTAACCATTAGATCAAATTAAAATAAATAGTTAGAAAATTATGTAAAAGTAAAGTTTGACATCTAGTGTCAACGGATCTTGTCTCTTTTAATTTTTCACTTACACTCAATCATAACAGTTGATTTTATTTTCATCAAACTACAATTATGATTTTAATAATTTACACCATTGAATGAAAATAAAGTCAATGGTTGGGATTTGGTATGAATGAAAATTGACTTCTCATATATGAGAAGGAATCGTTTTACAACAACGTAATTTATTTTTCACTTACATTCAATTACAACCATTGATTTAAATTTTCATCCAACGATAATTGTGATTTTAATAGTTTATATCATTGGATGAAAATAAAATCAATGGTTGGGATTTGGTGTAAGTGAAAAATGACTCCTCATATATGAGGAGGGATTAGTTTATACCAATATAAATCATTTTTCACTTACATTCAATCACAATGGGTGGTTTTATTTTCATCTAATGGTAATGGTGATTTTATAGGTTACATTATTGGATAAAAATAAAATCAAGGCTCAATTATTGTTTTGGTCCCTTATCTTTATTTTAGGTTTCATTTTGGTCCATCATCTTTGTTTTGTTCCATTTTGGTCTCCTATCTTTAAGCCGTTAACTTATTTTGGTCCCTTCCGTCAGTCCGCCGTCGTCAGTCGCCGAAAACCGCAATGGTCGATCACTGGAATCTCGTCGGAATCTGGGTTTTAGAGAGAAAAAATCATGTTTTCCTTTCTCCCTCCTCTTCCTTCTTCCTCATTCTTCCTTCTTCCTCCCCTTCCTTCTTCATCCTTCCTCTCCCTTCTTTCATGTTATTACACTATTAGCAGTACCCGTTGATGTTGTCACTGTTTCGTTTGGAAAGGTGGCCATTGGCGGCGCGACAGACGGCGAGCTTGAGCGGTGGTGGCGGATCGTGGTGAAGCTGCTCCAGTGGACGTGGAGGAAGAAGGAAGGAGGAAGAAGGAGGAGGAAGAGAGAGAAAGGAAAACGAGATTTTCTCTCTCTAAAACCCATATTCCGGGGAGATTCCGACGACGGTGATAGTTTCTGGCGACTGACGGTGGATACCTAATGCCCGTCAGTGCAAAACTGATGAAAGGGACCAAAATGAAACCTAAAAAAAAGATAAGGGACCAAAATAAAAACTAAAATAAAGATAAAGGACTAAAACACTAATTTTGCCTAAAATCAACTATTAGGATTTGGTGTAAGTGAAAACTAACACACACTATTGTAACTTGATCTCTTGTATTAAATATTGATAAAAAGATAATTGTGGTATATATGCTAACAGATACAAAGATGATGTTTATGACCGTCTTTGGTTGCCTTACCATGCCTTCAACCCGTTGTGGACACAATTAAACACTTCACTTAGCAATGATGGTTTTGCTCAGAATGATTATAAACCACCAGCAATTGTAATGAGCACTGCTGTTACACCAATAAACGCTAGTGCTTCTTTAGATTTCTACTGGGATTCAGATAATGCAAGTGCTCAATACTATGCCTACCTACACTTTAATGAGGTTCAAAAGTTAGCACCAAATGAAACTAGAGAATTCAGTATCATCTGCAATGGTAAGTATTATTCATATGGGCCTTTTGTACCTTCATATCAGTCAGCATTTACCACATATACTCGATCACCTTTGACTGGAGCTACAAGGTATCGATATTCACTTTTTAAGGCAAAGAATTCAACCCTTCCACCTATCATCAATGCCATTGAGGTTTATAGGGTGCTGGATTTCTCACAACCAGAAACTCAACAAGATGATGGTATACTCTTTATCTAAAGTAACATATGCTTCTTAGTGCTATTTGCTCCGCAAGTCCATGTACTATTTGATGAATTTTTAATTTTTTTTATATAAGCAAATATGTTTTTAAATATGTTTCATTACTTTAAAAGTTTGTAATTAATTTGGTTCTGAACCCAGAAAATTTGTAGTCGAGTCCTTCGTATATTTTTCTGTTAAAGTTTCATTAAATATCTGTTAGGGTTCCGTTAAGTAATTTATTCACTCATCAATTGTTGGTCCTTAAATTTTCTGAAAAAAATTCAAATAGGTCCATATATGTATGAGGAACTCAATTACAAATTCTCTAAGTGTTCTTGGACCCAATTATAAACTTTAAAAGTATATAGACCTACTTGAAAATTACTAAATAATTTAGAAACCTATATGACTTGACATTCGTGTCTACTCTTTTTGAATATCAAATATTAGTTAATGCTATCACAAACATCAAGAAAACTTATGGGGTGGATAGAAATTGGCAAGGAGATCCATGTGTCCCTAAAGAATACATGTGGGAAGGTCTAAATTGTAGTTTTGATGGTGGTAACCTTCCAAGAATCACATACTTGTAAGTATACCATTCAGAAAATAAACCATTCATCAACTCCAACTATAAACTGATAATAATAATATATTTGGAAATGAAACCAGGAATTTGTCTTCAGGTGGACTGACCGGGCAGATAGCATCTTATATCTCCAAGCTCACAATGTTACAGTATTTGTGAGTGCCTCATCTCATTTTGGTTAATATATTATGGAACCAAATCCATTCAGTTTGTATTTTCTTTCCCTTCTTGGATATTCAGAATTGTAATACTGCATGTGATTGCTCCTTTCAGGGATTTATCCAACAACAGCTTAAGCGGACCAGTACCTGATTTTCTGACACAATTGCATTCACTAAAAGTCTTGTAATAAGTTAACCCTTATTAGTGCATCAATGTATTCCTTGGTTATGATTATAAAAAGGTGTCATATTTTTTCCTGTTTTGGCAGAAACTTGGGGGATAACCTTCTTACAGGTGTAGTCCCCAGTGAACTTGTTGATCGATCAAAGAAAGGTTCACTATCATTGAGGTATGCCTACCACTTAAAGCCATGAATCTACAATGCAGTTAATATTTAAGATGATATTGCTATCTTAATACTTAATTTATCTATTTTACCATTATTTGACTATTAACTAGTGTTATTTTTTTTTCTGATCTTATATACATGCAACATGGAACTTAAATTCGTACCTTAGATACGTTGCAACTTTCATTACTGTTTCTTTTCTTTACAAAATTATTTTCACAGAAACATGAAAATAAGAAATACCAAACCCAGTTATTGACATCACTTTTCACTTGTTTCATTCTTGATTTGACTTTATTTTCATCTGAATAATGCTAGTGTGGGGGGAAATCCAAATCTATGCACATCTGCTTCATGCAACCAATCGAACCAACAGGCAGATGATCAGAACAAGAAAAAGAAAAATAATGTAGTCATTCCAGTGGTAGCATCAGTTGTTGGGATTTTGGTGCTCCTAGTAATTGCTTCAGCAGCTATCGTCTATGGCCTTAAAAAGAGAAAACCACGTGGTAGCTGCTAAATACCATTTACATTGTTTCAATTTGGGATAATCACACACGTTATGATTCATTTTAATTTGTAAACAACTGAAATTAGAAGGTGTGAACATTCATGTGATGCCTAATACATCAAGTGGATCACAACTGGAATCCAAGCAACGACAATATTCATTTGATGACCTTGTCAGGATCACCAACAATTTTGTTAAAATTCTTGGTAGAGGTGGATTTGGAACAGTTTACCATGGCTTTATTGATGACATTCAAGTAGCTGTCAAGTTGCTCTCCCCATCATCAGTACAAGGATTTCAACAATTTTTAGCTGAGGCAAGTGATCATTACTTGCACAAAAGTTATAGTGTTCAACCAAAATTATGGTTATCTATCATGACATAAAAGTAGCCTTGAATTGCAGGTTAAACTTCTGATGAGAGTTCATCACAGAAATCTGACTTCTCTAGTTGGATATTGCAATGAAGGAAGCAGTGTAGGACTCATCTATGAATATATGGCAAATGGAAACCTTGATGAACATCTTTCAGGTATGTTCACAGCCTTAAACTTTTCAATGAGATTCAATCAACTTATGCCATGAGCTTTCAAAAGTAAGGTGTTTTGATTGTACAGGAAAAAATAGCATGGCAAAGTTGCTGACATGGGAAGATAGAATCCGAATAGCAGTGGATGCAGCACAAGGTTAGCATGGAAACAAGATATGCAAATTTCTCCTTCAATCTTTTGATTCTTCCAATCTATTTATGTTAAATTTTGATGTCAGGATTGGAATATCTGCATAATGGTTGTAAGCCACCTATAATCCACAGAGATGTGAAATGTACAAATATTTTGTTAAATGAAAACTTCCAAGCAAAATTGGCTGATTTTGGCTTATCCAAAAGCTTTCCTACTGATGGGGGCACACATATGTCCACCATTGTTGCTGGAACTCCTGGTTACCTGGATCCTGAGTAAGTGCTTCAATTATATGGTTTAATATCACTTTCATTGGCACAAACATTCTACACGTTACTGAGATAATCTCATTATTTCATGTTTATCTAAAAAAAAACTAATGAGAAAAGAATTAAACTGTGTGATCTGCCCTGCAGGTACAGCATATCAAACAGGTTGACAGAGAAAAGTGATGTTTATGGCTTTGGAGTTGTTATTTTGAAGATAATCACTGGTAAACCAGTAATAACAAAAAGGCAGGATCACATAAGTCGTTGGGTCAGTTCCATGCTTTCTAAAGGGGATATCAAAAATATTGTTGACTCAAAATTACAAGGAGATTTTGACACTAGCTCAGCCTGGAAAGCTGTTGAAATAGCAATGGATTGTGTTTCCGTTAATTCTGCCAAAAGGCCAAACATGAGTGATGTAGTGGTCGAGTTAAAGGAGTGTTTGGCTGCAGAATTAGCTCGAAAAAGAACTGGTCGTGGCACTGAAACCAAAGATTTAATTGAGATGATCACCGTGAATCAGAGTGTCAAATTCGGTCCCCAAGCTAGGTAGTAGATTCTTGATGCTAAAAATAATACACCAAGATGTTGTGGTGCTTTTCATTTTCTGTTTGATGTGCCTGTATTTATTATAGTCTTGCATGTTCAATTCTTGCAACTTGTTGATTCTGTGCACTAGTTTTTTCTCGTGTATTACGGTTTTGTACCTAGCAATGCTCCTTTAGTCATAAATAAATCAGTTGATATGCTTTGCTTCTTTTGCTTTTGAAGTGAACATGTTCAAGAGAAAGTATATATTAAGTATATTCGTGTGAATCAAAAGAATATTAACGTAATATGTTCATTTCATGATATTGATAATGGTTCAGACAATGAGAAACCTCACTTATAAATTGAGGAAAAAGAAAATGTCAACATCTACTTCTTACCCTTGAAGATTCTCTCTCTAATAAGAGAATTTGATATTAGAGTTATGTTAAAGTAGTGAATTTCTAATAACTGATTTATGTTTAAAAACTTTATTATTAAAAGTAATTTTGATTTTTTTTAAGCAGAATTGGTATGCAAAGACATCACTGTAATGCAAGACATCTCAACTATGTTGGCACCTCATGCATTATCAATCATTTGCAGCATACCAAAAATTTTATTAAAGAAGAGAAAAAACAATAAAGAATACAAAAATCATTTGTGGGGGGCATCAACTTGACCCATGACAAAATTATCTAAATCTATAGTTTGATAACCCAATTCTATTCCTAAAATACTCTACTTGTAAAAAAGTAGGAATAGAATTCCACCAAGAGAGTCCACTAATAGAAGTATCATGATTAGCTAACAAATCTGCATAAGTATTTCCCTCTCTAAAAACATGAGAATAAACAAAATTCATTTTCCTAGTTAAGGACATAGCATTCAACCATCTATTCCTTAAGTTCCAAGGAACAATCAAAGAAGAAGAGAGAGCCAGGATGACTAAAGATGAATCACACTTGAGCCAAATATGATGCCATCCTCTAGAATAAGCTGTTTCAATACCAAAAGTGACCCCCATAATTTCAGCATGAAAGGCATAGGAGATTCCAATGTTTAGAGAAAAACAACCAAGAGCTGCTTCAGATTTATCTCTGAAGATTCTCCAACAAGCTGCTACACCCGGAGTACCTAAAGCAGATCCATCTGTATTACACTTTATCCAATTGAAGCTTGGAGCTTTCCAAATAACTTCAATAATAGCTGGAGCTTTAGACAACTTAGGAGATATGGAGAACTTTTGCAGAATCAAATTATCAGAAGCAGAATTGTAGGAACATCCATTAGACAAAGATCCTGCCAAACATATAGCAGACTTTGCTAACCTAATAGCAGACTGCAGAGGAACAATTTTATCTTCCAATGTTTTGTCATGGCTCAACCTGACCCATGACAAAATTATCTAAATCTATAGTTTGATAACCCAATTCTATTCCTAAAAAACTCTACTTGTAAAAAAGTAGGAATAGAATTCCACCAAAAGAGTCCACGAATAGAAGTATCATGATTAGCTAACAAATCTGCATAAGTATTTCCCTCTCTAAAAACATGAGAATAAAAAAAAATTCATTTTCCTAGTTAAGGACATAGCATTCAACCATCTATTCCTTAAGTTCCAAGGAACAATCGAAGAAGAGAGAGCAAGGATGACTAAAGATGAATCACACTCGAGCCAAATATGATGCCATCCTCTAGAATAAGCTGTTTCAATACCAAAAGTGTCCCCCATAATTTCAGCATGAAAGGCATAGGAGATTCCAATGTTTAGAGAAAAACAACCAAGAGCTGCAGCAGATTTATCTCTGAAGATTCTCCAACAAGCTGCTACATCCGGAGTACCTAAAGCAGATCCATCTGTATTACACTTTATCCAATTGAAGCTTGGAGCTTTCCAAATAACTTCAATAATAGCTGGAGCTTTAGACAACTTAGGAGATATGGAGAACTTTTGCAGAATCAAATTATCAGAAGCAGAATTGTAGGAACATCCATTAGACAAAGATCCTGCCAAACATATAGCAGACTTTGCTAACCTAATAGCAGACTGCAGAGGAACAATTTTATCTTCCAATGTTTTGTCATGGCTCAACCTGACCCATGACAAAATTATCTAAATCTATAGTTTGATAACCCAATTCTATTCCTAAAAAACTCTACTTGTAAAAAAGTAGGAATAGAATTCCACCAAAAGAGTCCACGAATAGAAGTATCATGATTAGCTAACAAATCTGCATAAGTATTTCCCTCTCTAAAAACACGAGAATAAAAAAAAATTCATTTTCCTAGTTAAGGACATAGCATTCAACCATCTATTCCTTAAGTTCCAAGGAACAATCGAAGAAGAGAGAGCAAGGATGACTAAAGATGAATCACACTCGAGCCAAATATGATGCCATCCTCTAGAATAAGCTGTTTCAATACCAAAAGTGTCCCCCATAATTTCAGCATGAAAGGCATAGGAGATTCCAATGTTTAGAGAAAAACAACCAAGAGCTGCAGCAGATTTATCTCTGAAGATTCTCCAACAAGCTGCTACATCCGGAGTACCTAAAGCAGATCCATCTGTATTACACTTTATCCAATTGAAGCTTGGAGCTTTCCAAATAACTTCAATAATAGCTGGAGCTTTAGACAACTTAGGAGATATGGAGAACTTTTGCAGAATCAAATTATCAGAAGCAGAATTGTAGGAACATCCATTAGACAAAGATCCTGCCAAACATATAGGAGACTTTGCTAACCTAATAGCAGACTGCAGAGGAACAATTTTATCTTCAAATCGAGCTAGGTTCCTGCTATACCAGATATACCAAAAGGAATTAGCAATGCCAGATATAATAGTGTCTTAAATTTGGGGGCTCAGAGACTGTTGACAAAGAGACATCACAGAAAAAACAGAATCCAAAACTATGTTGGAAGAAAGACATGAGCTTAACCAGCCCAACATTTGTTTGGAAAAACTGCACTGAAAGAAGAGATGATAAGTAGTTTCATAAGCATTATTGCAAAGGCAACAAATGGCAAATGGAGACCACACAACATCCTCTATTCCAAAGTGTATCATCTATTGGAAGACAATTATGGATAATTCTCCAAATTAACAAGGATCTGGAAGGAGGAACAGCAGAACACCATAACTGTTTTCCCCAAGCAACCTGTGGACCAAAGGATGTAAGCTCATCAGAAATTGGAACACAAGGAATAGCATAATGCTCAATTTCAGCAGCAAAAGCATTAGACTTTTGGAGTAACAGATATGGAATTGACCATCTCCCATTAACTATGAAATCTTTTACTTTACACTGAAGTAAGGAATGAATACTGTTAGGAATCTGAAGTAGATCAACCACAGGCTTGCTAAGCCAAGTATCCAACCTGAAATTAGTAGAATCTCCATCACCAATGAGCCATTTACAATTATCCAATACAATACCAATAAAAGGTTTCAAACCCTGCCAAACAGAAGAAGAAATATGCACGTTAGAGAAATTAATCTTTAAAAAAACCCTGGCCTTGAGAATCTTAGCCCACTGATTGTAAGATGAAATCAACTTCCAACATAATTCTAACAGTGCAACCTTGTTGATGCTACTAATAGATCTAAGTCCAAGACCTTCAAAACAGGGTCGTTTTGAAATCCGTCCCGGTAGAAATTTGACGATTTAATGAACTTTTTAGTCCCTTCAAAACAGGGTCGTTTTGAAATCCGTCCTTATAAAAAAATTTGTGGTTTTCGTCCCCGTAAAAGTTTAACTTTTTTAGAATTCGTCCCTATCGTTAAGTCGCTGACGTGGGTCGATGGAAACATGGATACGTTTCGTGGGTATTGGGTTTCAGAGGGAATGGAGCATCTGATTCCAAGATTGGGATGGGAGTGGAACAGTGAGAGAAGAGGGAAAGAGCAGAAACATTGAATGTGGTGAGGATCCGTTTGGGAAATAAATTGAATTGAGTGAATTTAAAGGGAAGGTATGAGAGATGATGATGGGTTTGAACTTTGATGGGACGAGACAGTGGTTTGGGAACTGGAAACTGGAAATAGAAGTTTCCTATTGAGAATTTGAGACAGTGATGGGGTAAAAATGTTTTTTTTTTTGGTTTTTGGAATTTTTTATTTTTTTTATATATATTTTTTTGTTTTTGGAAATTTTTATTTTTTTTAAAAATTCAATTTTAAAAATTTTAAAAAAATCATGTGACAGTTGACGTGGCTGACACGTCAGCAATGACGGACAACTTGGCACAGCTGACGTGGCTCATCATCAACACGTCAACGACTTAACGATCGGGTCAAATTCCAAAAAACTTAAACTTACAGGAACGAAAACCACATAATATTTTTACAGGGACGGATTTCAAAACGATCCTACTAACTTGACTGATTCCCAGTTTTCAGAACTTCTCAACGTCGATCACAATCTTCTTTATTCCATTCCTATTCGTCGACAAGCACAAGATTTAAAAATTACTTCACACTGAATTTGTTATTAATTATGATAAGTTGGTGTCAACTCATAAGGACCGACGAACAATCTGATTGGGATTGATTCTCATGTAAAAACAATCACACATTAGCGTGTATATACAAAAAGAGGTTTTTTATAACAAACTTGTGAGATAAAGCACCTGGCAATAAACACGTGTGCCTGCGGATATTTTATGAATGAGTACTTGGAAGGAAACGACTAATGATACAACTTCAGCTTACCATTGCCACCGGGTCATTATTGCGTTTAATTTATTCGAAGTATAGAGCACGAATCACTATCACAAATTATATGCTGAAAGTGAATTAGTGCTAGACAACATTGAAATTATTATTGATTATAAAAAAAAAGGACAACATTGAAATTATTGTTGTTATTGAGCTCACCTTGATGTAATTGTTAATTGCTGGAGGTGGAGAATAGTTGTGAACCACTATTGACGATGAAAATAAAAATATATGAAAGTTGATGAAATAAGATCATAAAAACTTTATTGAACATATATACAAACTTTGTTTTAATTTGGGGTGTGGGAATGGTGTATTCAATTGGAAAAACACTAATTCAATTGAAAAATACTATAGGTGTGATATGAGCATATACAGACTTTCGTTTTGAGGTGTGGGGACGATGCACCCATATGTAAAAGTATATTTTATATAATTACAACTACTAGAAAAATGTCATTTTCAAACCGATTTTTGAACGGGTTTCAGATTGATTTTGGACATTTTTTCTACAGATTTCAGATGAAAAATTATTTCGTCCTAAAAACCATCGTAGCAAATTAAAAATTCCTTCCCAATTTTTAAAATGAAATACAAACGAAATTCAGACAATCACACAAATCTATGTTTGTGTTTTATTGACATAGGATTAATGGACTCAGAATAATTTGATTTCTTGGAAGCCAAGCAAAATGCTCCCTTAGAAAAGTGTAAAGAAATAAATGATTGGACTGTCGATCCAATTTCATTATGTGTTAGGACTTGTAAGCAAGTGCCTTAAAACATCTTTATACAAACATGGAAAGTCTTCTTGAGAACTGTGGTTCAGCGAATGGCTGGTGATTCAGACCCGAGAATATCATCCGTCAGAGATTGACATCAAATGGATTCCGGTGGAATCACAAGGTTATCCGGTGGATAGACCAATTGGACGTATTCCAGAAATTTTGCCCAAATATATAGTTGATACTATGTTCAGTAAGGTCATTGTGCCTAGGAAGCCGAGCTACCCAGTTGTAGAGGTTTCATAAAGAGCCCGATGTTTCACAGAGAGTATGAGATCACATGTGATTATGATTGTACGTACATTATGATTTAAACCTTGTGAACCATTATAGCCACACATGGTGCCTGAGGTGGGCATATGTGAAATCTGTACTGACCACTTCCTTTCCAAAATGTCAATTAGCTCCGGAGTTAGGATCAATTATTCCTTGAGGCTGTCTAGGTATGGGACTATGCAGTTTCAATCAGTTTCGCTCTATTCTTGTACTTCGGTGGACAGACAGTGTCTGGTACGCTTAGATAAGCTTACCATTTAGTTTGGTAGTGTATATTCTTGGAGTTCGAACTGTGGACTGAGAATGGATGATAATATGATTATATGTATGTTGTAATATGTATGTGGGTCGTACCACTGCATACCTGCTTTATGTGTATGATGAATGGAGATATCACCTCATTTTCCATGTTTTCTGGTCTTCTATTTATTTTATGTTTTGCAACAAAGACGTTAGTACTGCTTCACCATCATAACCGACTTTGAATATGAGACGGACCGGTCATGAGGACGCATCTTCAAGGATCAGTATATGGGAGATGTGAGAGCTCAGTGTGACAATGTATCGTCCTCAGTTGTTATCGTGTACAATGATGACACCTCGTCGTCATTTCGTAATGGCCAGCATGATAAGTCCTTGTGTTTAGGAATAGTTTTACGGAGCTGCATCTCCAAGGTTATTGATGTTTTTATTGGTCATGTTATTTTAATGGCTTTGCTATTTCCGCCTTTTGTTGTTATCTTTTCATGACTTTTATCTTTTGAAAGAATTTATAAAAGTGTTATGTATTGCTTATTTTCCCATTTCCATATGTCTTATGTCTATTAGTGGATGGAAAATGTTAATAAATGATATGTACATATAGGATGAGGTATGTTATGTACTACCTAATAGCTTATTTGTGAAAAAGAACAGGAAAAAATAAACATGTATCTTATGAAAATTTATTTTCCGCGTTAAACAATATTGCGAAAAGTAGCAGACAATGTAGGACCCGAGAAGGGTGTGACATTAGTGGTAGTAGAGCTGGTCGAGTCTTTCGGGAACCTTGAGGAATTGATCTGTTATGTTTTTGTTGTGTGATCTCTGGTTGGACCTTGTTTGAATTGTTTATTTGTTGAAGTAATGTGTGTTGACACACAAGTATGTATTTTCTTGATGGGTTTCCATAGGTTTTACCTTGTGGGAAACCATGGCTCATAAATTGTGCTTTGGTTGATGTGTGACACATTTGATTATCCTTTTGGGATTGTGTCAGACATTTGAGCAGTGTGCCTGTTGTAGTGGATTTTCCATGAGTGTTCCCTGGAAATTTTCTAGGTTTGCAGCTTGCGAAGGATATTGATTTTCAATTGATCTAGTTTCTAGATTCGGTTTGATCTCTATCGCTTTGTGTAGGATGTTGCCTACAAAGTTAATTGAGTTAGACGACTCGATTCAACTGGAAGATTTGTGGTCTAAGCAGTTTATTAGATCGAGTGTGTTCTTGTAGGAAGCACCAATGTGTTGGTTTAAGCCATAGAGGTCAATCTATTTTGAATAGATCATCATTTTTATCATGAATTTAATCAAATATTTGATATATGAATAAGGCATTCATTTATTATGTTATTAGTTTATAGCATAATAAAGTCCTTAGAATAGGTAGTTCATTCAATGAGATATTAAGTACGTGACTTAATCGTGAGACCTCATTGAATAATGAAACGCTATTCTTAAATATCCGTATTCAAGTATTATTGTTAATTAAGACGACAATAATACATATAGACTATTCTGTGAGTAGACTGATGAAAAAATCTCACGGGTCATGGATATGTGATATCAAGTCGGCACACAGGTATAAATATTAGGAGTAATATTTATACCGGATGACCCACTATGAGAATACTTCATAATAGTTATGCAAGTGTCATAACTATTCTCATGACGACCGTAGTCAAGTAGTCCTTCGACTTGAAGTCATTACGGTTCCAACATGAGGAGTTGTAGGTTTTAATGCTATCAAACGTCGCGCGTAACAGAGTGATCATAAAGGTAGTTATTGGGCTTGTAATAAATCATGTTGAGGAGTGTGAGTGATGTAGATAGAATTCGTCCCTCCTACGTAACAGGGGTAATGTCTTGGGCCCATTGATAGAGTGAGATATGAAATATGCGTGGCCACGCGGAAGTGGGCCAATATGTGATATTAGGCCCATTTGTAATTACACATCTACTCGGGGATCGAGGAACAAATAGTTGAACATAACAAGGATGACACTCTTATGCCTTGTGTTCAATTAAGACATATGGATGAAGGGACATTTACTGCACGGTAAATTTTGGTTGCGGTAAGGCTAAAATCGGATCATCGATACTCTCGCTAATTGGGTAGTAATGATGTATTACTAGATGCCACTCATTATTTATAGTACTTAATATTATAATTAATATTTGATATTATTATAATATTTAATATTGTTGCCAACTTAGTGAGAGCCTATAGGGTTACATGCATAGAGCAAATATGGAGCAGTTAAATTAATTAAATATGATTTAATTATTTTAAAGGACAATTGGGTTTGTAGTGTACAAATCCCAATAGGGTAATTAGTTAGGTCAAAGGGAGCTGTCAGCTTATAAATAGATTAGTGCTATCCCTTCTAACCTAGTCTTGCTAACTGTGCCTCACCGTAGCCATCAGCTAGCATAACAGCATAACACGCATAGCTCCGACGACCATTTGCTCGCATGGACTGAGTAGAGGTGCTACCCCTTCGTGGCACTGGTAAGCACGCTTCAAGAGGTAAACGCTAAAGCCCTATGTGATTCATGTTTGTAATGCGGGATCCATGGATAAGGTTTTCTTTCGCCTAGAGATTTGATTTTAGAAGAGGATAATCTCATGAAAACCCAATAGTGGTATCAGAGCGTGTATGGTCGTAATTATCATGAGTCCTTCTGTACTTGTTTGCCTTGTTTGATAACATGAATATTTGTTGTTTTTGAATATAATTCAATCAAATACATGTTTTTCGTGAACTCATTTGTTCTTGTTTTAATCAAATATCTGGAAGTGGGCGTTCAGTTCGTTTGAAAAAATGAAAGAAGAGTCACTGTGCAAGTTTCACTTTTGTGTACGTGAATGATTCAAATAAAACAACAACAACAACAACAACCAAGCCTTATCCCACTAGGTGGGGTCTGCTACATGGATCATACGGCGTCATAATGTTCTATCATGAATCATGTTAATAGTTAAATCATTGACCTCCAAATCTTTCTTAATAGTTTCTCCTATAGTTTTTCTTGGCCTACCTCTGCCTCTAGCTATTGGATTGCCCTCCACTTGGTCCACTCTCCTTACTACATAATCTAAAGGTCTCCTCCATACATGCCCAAACCTCCTAAGTCGAGATTCAATCATCTTTTCTATAATAGGTGCTACCCCAACTCTCTCTCTAATGCTATCATTCCTAATCCTATCACGTCTAGTTTTTCCGCTCATCCAGCGCAACATTCTCATCTCTGCTACATTGATTTTACTCTCGTGTTGATTTTTTACCGCCCAACACTCCGTCCCATACAACATCGCCGGTCTAATAGCTGTACGGTAAAATTTTCCCTTTAGCTTAAGAGGTACCTTTTTATCACACAAAAAACCCGAAGCCTTCCTCCATTTCGACCACCCTGATTGAATCCGATGGTTTACATCTCCCTCAATTTCTCCGTCATTTTGTATAATAGACCCAAGATATTTAAACCGTGTGACTTGTGGTATGTTGTGGTCTCCAACTTTCACCTCTAAGCTAGAGGTGTTTCGCCTTTTGCTAAACTTACATTCCATATACTTTGTCTTGCTTCTACTCAAGCGGAAGCCATGTGATTCTAAAGATTGTCTCCAAGTCTTCAACCTTCCATTTATATCATCTCTCGACTCTCCAACTAGAACTATATCGTCTGCGAAAAGCATGCATCGCGGTGCTGGCTCTTGAATGTGCTCCGTAAGTACATCTAAGACCAAGGTAAAAAGATAGGGGCTTAAAGCCGGCCCTTGGTGCAGACCTATGGTTATTGGGAAATCTTCTGTGGCTCCACCCTGCGTTCTCACACTAGTCGTGGCCCCCTCATACATATCCTTGATAGCTCGAATATAGGCAATCCGAACACCTTTCTTTTCTAGGGCTTTCCACAAAACCTCTCTTGGCACCCTATCATATGCTTTCTCCAAATCAATGAAGGCCATGTGTAAATCTTTTTGATCCCTTCGATATTGTTCCATCACTCGTCGTATCAAGTAAATTGCTTCTATGGTCGACCTCCCGGGCATAAAACCAAATTGGTTGTCGGTGATTTTGGTTTCTTTTCTTAGTCTCCGTTCAAGCACCCTTTCCCATAGCTTCATAGTATGACTCATAAGCTTAATCCCCCTATAATTTGCGCAATTTTGTATATCTCCCTTGTTCTTGATTCAAATAAAAGAATAAAAAAAATTAATTTGAATCTAAACCACTTCTATGAGTTCTATCACATGCGCCAAGTTCAAAAAGGTTTGAAATCTTTGTTTTTAAAGCAAATCAATTAATCAATTAATAGCAAGAGGTGGAGATCTTTTTGGCTTTTAATATGTACAGATCATGTGACACCCTGCTACCCCGAATGTTATAAAGCATAAAAGAGATGGACAATCAAACTGAAATCATGCATCAACATTTAATAAAACATTTGTCCATGGGTAGAAAGGTCCCACATGAAATAGTTCTCAAAATCGCGGGAAATAAAACAAGTTTAAAACAATTAAACATAACAAGGAAATAAGCATAACCCAACCCCGATGTCACATACAAAGATGGTATAACCGTTTCGTAATAAAATCCACAGAATTACAACTGAAGACTAATAAACTAACTGAACATAAGACAAGCCCTAACTATGAGTGGCGGCTCCTCGGAGTCACTCCTCTCCGGTCTGATCATCATCCTCTGCAAGGTGCTAATAAGGCTAAACAAACAAACAAATAATGGGGAGTAAGAATCATGTAAACATAATAGCAAGGAGGTAGGAAGTAAAGTAAAACATACAAGCATGGCACCAACGTACACATACATCAACAACATGTATAAACATACATCAACATCAAGCATGCTATGCAGTGCAATGCAGTCCTACCCCGCTAAACCAACAATGCATGTGGATCCACTAAACTCGGGATGGACGACTTCGGAGTTAAATATCCATATTGAGAATCGACTCAACGCTGGAGAATCTACTCCTTGGATAGCCAACGTATCAAACCAATGAATGCCTCATCACGGGGGAGCAAGGAGAATCTACTCCAACCGTGGATGACCAGATAGCCGTACTCTAGGACGACCTCCCCTATGTCGAACATCCCTCAACAACAACAACAACTCCGATGCAATGCGTATGAAACACAATGACCACGGACAACCGCCACCTCCATAACTTCAACGGAATCAACCGAAGACATCAGCGGAATCGACCGCAGCGGAATCTACCGCAACACCTTAGACCCAAATCGCGGGGTCAAGGTCCCCTTGGGACAAAGTCTCGGTCCTTAAGGTACAACATCAATAACACCTTAGACCCAAACCGTGGGGTCAAGGTCCCCTTGGCCATAAGGCACCAAGGTACATCTCAAACAACGTGCGGTAACCCAACGATTATCGGCTTAACCATCTTAATTAATCTTTAATTAAGTTACCTAGTCTTCATCATTAATTAACTAAGTCGTCATTGTCGTCGAGGAAGATTGGGGTTAGAAACCCCCGTTCAAGTCCTTAATCTGGGTTTCTGTCCAGAGGGGTGAGCACGGTCGTGCTTAACCCCAGCACGGGCGTGCTGCCACTTAAGTGGAGCACGGTTGTGCTTCCTTTTGAGTACGGTCGTGCTCAGCTGCACGGGTGTGCTCCTCTGCTGCACGGTTGTGCTTACTACACGGCCATTTTCCAGAATTCAAACTGGCAGCACGGTTATGCTCCTTGTTCAGCACGGCCGTGCTCAATGCACGACAGTACTATTCTAGCAGAATTCTAATTCAGGTTTTTATCCAATTATCCTAGGGATTAAGTTCATCAATCCCAAGTCAACTTTACCACATAATCCCAGATTATACTCATCATCACCAACTCAACATTATTATCACAGTCATGGCATCAACCAATCAACCAACAGGATCAACGACGTCATTCAACAATCATACTCATCATCAAGGTCATAACAACATAAACACAAATCAACTATTATGAACATAGGCATATACATCATATCCTTAACAACCAAAATCATGTTATCAAAATAACTAACAAATCAACATATAAATCATATACTCATACAAACAAACCGGGGCTATGGGAACCCCTTTACTTTACTCTAACCCCAAGCCTATGAGTACACTACCCTTCTCCCCATACCTGGATTGAAGTTCACTCCATCATAAGCTCCTAACAGCAAACTGCTCTCGGTTCCCAAAGCGGCTCAACACAAATTCAACCTTAGCCAAACCAAACACAAACCCATTAGTTTCCTATTCAAAAATTATTAAAGGAAACCACAAGGGAAGGGAACCTTACCTCTAAACTGAAACAGATCAAACAAGCTTCCCAAACGAAGAACAACACGTTTCCTTCAAGCGGTTTGACTAGCTTTCCAACCCTTGGTCAAACAAAAGGTTAACAATTAATCCCCAATTCAAGGAGAAGAAAGGAGATTAACAAAAAGGGATGACAACACGCACGAATTTTACCTTGTTTAGAGATCCAAACAGCAAACACAATGAGCACGTGTTCCCAACGGTGTTCCCCAATTGAGGAACGGTGGAAAACGATGAACAGAACGGTCCCTAGAGAGATAGTTTTTAGAGAAAAGAGATGAGACCTCAAAGAGAAAGCTGGGAGGCAGTTTCTGAGTGTTAGAGTCGTGTAAACTAGGGTTTAGGGCGTGACTTAGAGGTTTAAAGAGAATTAGGGTGCAATTGGGCTGAAACAGAAGCCCCAAAATGCTGTCAGTGTCGATAGGCCGGGCTCAGAAAATTTAGGCCAGGCACAGACGCTTAGGCCAGGCTCAAAACGTAGGCCGGGTGGATTTTGCAGAAAACCAGAATGTGAGTTTTTCTGCAGTTTAGACCGGGCTCATAAACTTAGGCCGGACGGATTCTGCATAAAACCAGAATGTGAGTTTTTCTGCATTTTAGGCCGGGCTCACAAACTTAGGTCGGGCGGATCTCAGAAAACCAGAATTCACTATCAAGACCCTTCCAAAGGCTAAACTACCTCTAACATACACATATGTATAAATATCAAACATATCAAACATATAACAACATATATATGCCAAAACTAACAAATATAAACATAAGGGAGAATCTGGGGGTGTTACAGATCATACGTGAAATTGAGTTTTTACGTGATATTTGCCTTATATGATTTCGTTTCACTGTGAAAAGTCCACGTTTGTTTACGTGAATGATTAATAAAATTAAAAAAAATGCATTTGAATATGAGCAACTACAATCTCGGATGTGCTAGTTTAAGAGATTGGAATCTTTTGAATTCAAGTATATGATATCGATATCTGATATCAGTTTGTTTTTGATTAATTCAAAATTAATTTAAAATTGTTTAAAGATATTAATAATAAACGTTGTTATTATTTATAATTAAATAATTTTAAATGTATGATGTATGGTTATGGTCCTAAATTATGGTGTTATTTATTTTGGGCAAATACGACCTGTGTGTCGTGATTTATTTATTTCAAATACGGCCTGCGTGTCGTGTCTTTAATTATTTATTTATTTATTTTAAATAAATGTAATTCTTCGAGTTGAAGATGAGGCAACACCAAAAGATGATGCCGTGGGAGAGGCCTGAGAAGCTTGCTCGAGGGTCAAAGAATTGTAATAAATTAGTTATTTAATTCTTGCTTTTTTAGGAGGTCATAACTATATTACCTTATCTTATATGTTTATGTATGAGATTCATGAAATGTATGAGATGTATATTTTGTATTTGATGCATGAAATATATGTATACATGTTTGTTTTAAATATTACATATGTTTGTTAAATGTATGATAACATGTATGCATGTATTCTAAGAGACGTCTTGTATGAGATACAACGTCGGTGGGATCATTTTAATAAAAATCCCTCAAAAGGAAATATTAAGTTTAAAATCCTTGCTATGTCAAAAAAAATGTTTAAAAGCCTTCCGATGCATGGTACTCATCAAGACTAATATCGAATGTGTATAGGTCCGCCAAAGCGGAGTGCATTTTTCTATACTAGTAAGATGCAATGGGATAAGTGTAATGTCCAAATGCTACCCATTGGGTCTAGCTTAACTAAGCCAAATTCAATTGGATTGAAAGGCTTAGAGGCTTTGAGTTGGACTTTAGTCCATGAGATGGATTAGAATAAGGGTTATTCACCCAAATGTTCCAAGAGTTACATGAGATGTAATTGGAAAACAGTTTCCTACCTAAATAACTAAGTTTTGTGAGATCAACCAAAGTTGACTGAGAACAAGGTGAAATATGGATCTTGGTTTCACTAGAAAATCTTTTAATGGGATTTCCGAGTCGATGATGAGGGTCGTTGATTTGAGTAAAATAGTGGGAGCGTATTTAATAAAAGACCTTATTAAATATGTTTTATTATGATACTTATATTCTGCATGTTTCTGTAATTAAAATTACCATTAAATAAAATACTATAAGTTATTATTGCGATTTGTCCTTATTGCGATTTGTCCTTAAGAAGGACAAGGTATCTAGAGTTAAATTTCTGGATTGGTACAAGAATTTGAGGATTGTCCTCAAGTACGATAAATATTTGTATGTTCTCGAGCAAATGATTCTTTAGCAAATAGTTCCTACTAGGATCGAAAAGGATGCTTACAAGAAGCATCATGTCGATGTCCTGGATATAGGATATCTCATGCTTGCAAATATGGAGGCGTATGATATGTGATAGTGTGATTTTACATGATGTTTGCTGTACACTTTTGCATGCATATTTCATATAGATTAGGCATTATTTATTTGATTTTGTTAGATTTTCTCTTGGAACGGGTGAAGCGGTTTCTTGATGTTGTTTTGCAGGAATCACTGAAAAATCTGGTTAACTTAGAGCCAAGGGAATGAAGAAACAGTGGAGAATGAAATTCTGGGAATGTTCGCCCCGTGAGAGGATACTCGCCCCGCGAGACTGCAGACAGCCAGAAACAGCAGAATGTCATCCTTTCTGTCTCGCCCCGCGAATCACACCTCGCCTCGTGACCCTGAAAGATGACTGTGCCAGGAAAATGCAACCTGTTCTGTCTCGCCACGCGAACAGTGTCTCGCCTCACGAGAGATCAAATCACTGAAGACCAGAAGTTTAATATTCGCCTCGCGAGATACATCTCGCCCCGCGAGTGCAAGAAAACCAGAACCCCTGTTATAAGCTGTTTAAGGCAGAATGGGAAGAGACACCTTGGAGAGATTGGAGGCTACGAGTTTGGAAACCCAAAAGGCTCTTTGAATCAGAGGCATCTTCTGGAGGATTGCCCCCATGGAATCCCTTCTCTCCTTCATCTATGTTTCTTTTGTTGTGGCTATTATTATGAGTAGCTAAACCTCCATTGTTGGGGTTAGGGTAGCTATTTCTGAATTCTCATGTATTTGATTTAATCTTGCAATACAGTTTCTGCTTTGTTATTGAGTGATTGATTTCTGTACTTAATGCTTGTTGTGGCTAGCACCCCCGTGACTTGTTTAGTGTTTTGATATGCAATTGGAAAATTCGTGTTAAAACCGGAATTGAGATTAATCACCTAGTAAGCCTTGTATCTAGGAATGGAACTAGGTTTATTAGCAATCGCATGATCCCTAATCTTAATGCGAATTCACTAATCTAGGCTACCTAAGGAATTAGGGTCTATTAGTGGATTTAAGCTTTTGTCATCCGAGGGATCGGGACTTGAGTAATTTAGTGGATTGATTGTCATAATTAAAGTAGAAACTATTTGTTAGTTGTTTCATTACATGAGGATGAAGTTTAGTGAACCTAATCCCAACATCTTTTATCATATTTGAAAACCTTCTTTTATTGCCTTCCAAGTGTTTGAGAAAATTACAAAAAGAGTTTGTTTTTCTTATTCTATTTATTTTTACTTTTGTGGGCGTGATAAGTAGTTTAGAACTCTCTTCAATCCAAGAATCTCTTAGATAGTAGTTGAAGTGGTACGTGCTAGTACTTGTCGCAGTCCTCGTGGGAACGATAAAACGGTCTCACCACCGTATTACTTGCACGACTGGGTATACTTACCCAGATTCGTCAACAAGTTTTTGGCGCCGTTGCCGGGGGCTGTGTTTCAATATTAGCATATCTATTTCGGTTACTAATTTAAGCAAAAATAAAAATAAAAACAAAAATAAAAAATTTCTGTTATAAACGGTTTGCTGTCATTGTTTTTTTGTTTTGTTTTTGCTGTCATTTTTCTGGTGTATTTGCTGTTGTGTGCTAACCTTTACTGCTAACACTCTTGTTTGCTAGACTGTTTGTGTATGCGAGGTACTATTCCAGCTGACCAACTCCTATACGATCCAGAAATTGAAAGAACAGCTAGGAAGAATAGGAAGCAAGCAAGACAGCAAAATTTGTTAAGACAACAAGGAGAAGAACAAGAGACTTCCACCTCTCAAGTTACTAAAGAAGAACTCAAGATGGCAGGCAATGGTGAAGATACTCCACCACCACGGAGGACACTTGGTGACTATGCCAATACAAATGTCAACCGGCATGTCACTAGCATAGTGAGGCCTCCAGTGAACTCCAACAATTTTGAAATCAAGCCAAATCTCATCAATATGGTTTCACAAAATCAGTTTGCTGGGTTGGAGAAGGAAGATCCTAACAGTCATATTTCCAATTTCCTAGAGCTGTGCGATACAGTGAAGATAAATGGTGCCTCCGATGATGCAATTCGCCTGAGGCTGTTTCCTTTCTCTCTAAGAGATAGAGCCAAGTCTTGGCTCCAATCACAACCAAGGGGGAGCTTCACTACATGGGATAACTTGGAGGAAAAATTTCTGGCAAGGTTGTTCCCCACCTCAAGATTTGTAAAGGCAAGGGGTGAGATCATAAGCTTTGCTCAACAAGAAGGTGAGACTCTTCATGACACCTGGGAAAGGTTCGAGGAATTGCTCCGAAGATGTCCAAACCGTGGTTTTGATGATCTTACTCAGATGCAAACATTCTGTAATGGATTGAGGCCGTCAACCAGGTACATGTTGGATGCCTCAGCTGGAGGTTCCATGAATACAAAGACAGCAGAGGAAGCACTGGTTTTGATAGAGGCTATGGCATCGAATGACTACTTGATGCATCATGATCGAGGTCCCACACAAAGAAGGGGAGTGTTGGAGTTAGATTCACAAACTGCATTGTTGGCTCAGAACAAGCTCATGACACAACAACCGGAGTCTCTTACCAAGCAACTAGCTCAACTACCACAACAACTCCAAACTGTTCAAGGGACAACCATGCCACACCAACAGGTAATGCGATGTGATTTTTGTGGATATGATCATGATAATGGAAGATGTGAGGCGCCACCTAGTTCCCATGAGGAAGCCAATTATATGGGGAACTATGGGCGACAAGGCAACAACCAAGGGTGGAGGAATCAATCAAATTTTGGTTGGAATCAAGATGCCGGGCAAACAAGCAAACCTCCTCCTACACAACCGCCTCAAGACTGGGTTTCTATCTTGGAAAACACCCTCAATAAGTTCATGCAATTGACCATGGCAAACCAGAAAAATACAGATGCTTCTATAAAATATTTGGAGGTTCAAGTTGGCCAAATTGCAAAGCACCTAGCGAAGCAATCTAGCAGCGGTTTTTCAGGTAACACTCAAACTAATCCTAAGGAGCATTGCAATGCTATTGTTTTGAGGAGTGGTAAAAGTCTTGAGAATGTGGGCGGTGAGCCTTTGGTAAAGAATCAGAGAGTTGATGAAGAAACAGAAGTGAGTGCTGAGGAAAAAGAGGAAGAAGGCAAGGAGGTTGTAGTTGAGGAAGAGGAAAAAGACAATGAAAAAGACAAGAGGGAGAAGCTAGTGGATGAAAATTCAATTCTGAGGAGGACTAAAAGTCAAATTTTAAAAGATGGAGACAAGCCTCAAGTGATTCCCTCTTATGTGAAGTTGCCCTATCCTCACTTGAGCAAGAAAAAGGAGAAAGAAGAACAGTTTGCCAAGTTTCTTGATATCTTCAAGAGGTTACAGATCAACATACCCTTTGCTGAAGCACTTGAGCAGATGGCCACTTATGCAAAATTTATGAAGGAGCTGCTCACGAAGAAAAGAAAGTTTAAAGAAGGCGAAACTGTTGCCTTAACTGAAGAGTGTAGTACGATACTGCAAAGGAAGCTACCTCCGAAGCTGAAAGAACCTGGTAGTTTTACAATCCCTTGCACTATTGGGAATGTTGCTATCAGAAAAGACTTATGTGACTTGGGAGCGAGTATCAATTTGATGCCGCTTTCAATTTTGAATAAGCTTTGAGGTGGGGAGGTGAAACCAACAAGGATGGCATTGCAACTAGATGATAGATCAATCAAGCATCCTTATGGTATCTTGGAAGATGTTCTGGTAAAGGTGGATAAGTTTATCTTCCCAGTGGACTTTGTGATTTTAGACATGGATGAGGATGCAGAAGTCCCACTCATACTGGGGAGACCTTTTCTAGCGACTAGTCGCGCTTTGATAGACGTACAAAAAGGCCAGCTGCAATTCAGAGTGCAAGAAGAAGAAGTCACTTTCAATGTGTTTGAAGCTATGCATCGCCCGAGTGATGAAGAGGATTGTTTCCGCATGGACATTGTGGATACAGTAGCTAAAGAAGTCGTTGCACATCAGCACCACCCCTCTACTCCTGAGAAGAAGGAAAAGCTCAACATGAAAGCAAATCTGAAGCTCTGCAAGACAAATGATGTATCAGTTGGTGATGAAGTTGGATCTGCTCATCTTGTGAAAACAGAACCTCCACCGGGAAGGAGTAAGAAAAAGGGCAAGAGGCTCAGAGCGAAAAAGGCAAAGCGGAAGCACAATTGTTGGCCTTATAAGCAAAATCAGTTCTTTAAAGGAGTTCCATGGAAGAAAAGTGCTCTTGCACTTCTATGCCCAGCCAACCCCGGTTAATTGAAAGAAGCCCGTCAAGCTAGTGACGTTAAAGAAGCGCTTATTGGGAGGCAACCCAACTTTTCTTAACCCTTCTCTTTAGTTGTTTTCATTTTCTTAATAATTTTGATTTTAACCTCTTGAATAATTTGAGAAGCTCAAGAGGAAAAATAATAAATTGAGAATTGCCAAGTGTTTGCAGGGTAAGAAGGAAGGAGGGAAGAGCAAGAAGATAAGAAAAAGCAAAGCCAGCACCCGTCACCGCTTCGGTAAGTCGTTCCAATTTTTCTTTCCTCTCTCCATCTTGATTGTTTACATTGGGGACAATGTAAATTCTTAAGCTTGGGGTAGGGGTATTTTTGCATTTGTTCATATTGCATTCATATAATTTTGCATGATAGCTTTGCATGTTCACATTATTAGATTGCCCCTTGTCTGAAATTTGCATCCAATTGTGAGAACTAAGTGCCAAATAACTTGTGATAGTGGATTTTTGAACCCAATTTTTTCATTCTTGTGATATGGCTACAAATGAAAAATGCTTGAGATAATCTTGGATGGTTGATAATTAGCATACGGTTCCATAGATTTGTATTGTTCATTGATGGTTGAACCACTAAAATGTGAGATTTTGTGCCAAAGGGGTACTCACTAAATCTACCTCATTCTATGTGTTAGAGTGTTATTCCTCTTGGATTGTTTTCTCTAGAACTTGACTTGAAACAATTTCAAAACTTAAAAATTTTTGAAAACATTTTTTGAAAATGATTGAGGCAATAGGAATTTTTCTGGCCTTCTGAGCTTTGAATGACTAAATGCTACCCCTTAGTTGCCCAATTTTGAGCCTGAAAGAATAAAATACTTTTCTTGGTACCTTGAAATATATTGTTGCATGATGTTTGATAGGACCTTGTAAAGTATTACAAAAAGGGTAAAAAGGTAGTTGGAAAAAAAGTTTGGGATGAAAGAATCAGAAAAAAATAATTCTCTTGAGTTGAAAAATCTCCCCTTCTCCAAGCAAAAGAAAAATAAAAGAAAAAGAGAAAAATAAAAATAAAGTAGAGAAGGGGATGACAAAAAGAAATGAGAAATAAAAGAAAAAGAGAGAAAAGAAAGGTAGAAAAAGGAATCAAAAACCATAAGGGTATTTTAGAAGGTCATGTGTGCAATGCTATATTTTGTTAGCCCTTTTGGAAATATCCTTTTCTTGATTTCCCCACCTAACGATTAATCCCATGGCCCCGTTACAACCAAGTGAAAGACCTCTTGATTCTAAATTGTTTTCATTAATAAAGTAGAGAATTGGTTGATAGTCAAGCCTATGGTAGATGTCATTCCTTGAGGAAAATGGAGCGAATTGTCATATATCCCTAACACTTGAGTGAGGGAAAAAAGAGAGCCAAGCAAATGAACAAGCTTGGGGTGAGCTTCAGGTGAGAAAGAGTGCCCAAATCAGTGAGAACATGAGTCTAAGGAACCTAAGACTCTAATTGGACTTGAATTGATTGTCTCTTGCTAAATTGTTTGAATTGCCTATTACTTGGATCATTTACTCGGGTTCTTAGTTCACTATCCATGTTCTGTTTCCTTCTACTGGCCTTGGTGATTGCTTGAGGACAAGCAATTGAATAAGCTTGGGGAGATTTGATAGTGTGATTTTACATGATGTTTGTTGTACACTTTTGCATGCATATTTCATATAGATTAGGCATTATTTATTTGATTTTGTTAGATTTTCTCTTGGAACGGGTGAAGCGGTTTCTTGATGTTGTTTTGCAGGAATCACTGAAAAATCTGGTTAACTTAGAGCCAAGGGAATGAAGAAACAGTGGAGAATGAAATTCTGGGAATGTTTGCCCCGCGAGAGGATACTCGCCCCGCAAGACTGCAGACAGCCAGAAACAGCAGAATGTCATCCTTTCTGTCTCGCCCCGCGAATCACACCTTGCCTCGCGACCCTGAAAGATGACTGTGCCAGGAAAATGCAACCTGTTCTGTCTCGCCACGCGAACAGTGTCTCGCCTCCGAGAGATCAAATCACTGAAGACCAGAAGTTTAATATTCGCCTCGCGAGATACATCTCGCCCTACGAGTGCGAGAAAACCAGAACCCCTGTTATAAGCTGTTTAAGGCAGAATGGGAAGAGACACCTTGGAGAGATTGGAGGCTATGAGTTTGGAAACCCAAAAGGCTCTTTGAATCAGAGGCAGCTTCTGGAGGATTGCCCCCATGGAATCCCTTCTCTCCTTCATCTATGTTTCTTTTGTTGTGGCTATTATTATGAGTAGCTAAACCTCCATTGTTGGGGTTAGGGTAGCTATTTCTGAATTCTCATGTATTTGATTTAATCTTGCAATACAGTTTCTGCTTTGTTATTGAGTGATTGATTTCTGTACTTAATGCTTGTTGTGGCTAGCACCCCCATGACTTGTTTAGTGTTTTGATATGCAATTGGAAAATTCGTGTTAAAACCGGAATTGAGATTAATCACCTAGTAAGCCTTGTATCTAGGAATGGAACTAGGTTTATTAGCAATCGCATGATCCCTAATCTTAATGCGAATTCACTAATCTAGGCTACCTAAGGAATTAGGGTCTATTAGTGGATTTAGGCTCTTGTCATCTGAGGGATCGGGACTTGAGTAATTTAGTGGATTGATTGTCATAATTAAAGTAGAAACTGTTTGTTAGTTGTTTCATTGCATGAGGATGAAGTTTAGTGAACCTAATCCCAACATCTTTTATCATATTTGAAAACCTTCTTTTATTTCCTTCCAAGTGTTTGAGAAAATTACAAAAGGAGTTTGTTTTTCTTATTCTGTTTATTTTTACTTTTGTGGGCGTGATAAGTAGTTTATAACTCTCTTCAATCCAAGAATCGCTTAGATAGTATTTGAAGTGGTACGTGCTAGTACTTGTCGCAGTCCTCATGGGAACGATAAAACGGTCTCACCACCGTATTACTTGCACGACTGGGTATACTTGCCCAGATTCGTCAACAATATGATCATGCACCTCATGATACTCTACCTAGAGCGAGCAAGGCATGAGAGAACAAGGCTTCCCAACCCGTTTTTCAACTGCAAGTTGGTAAAAGAAATCCATATAGTTATCATGTGCTTCTTACTATTGAGTACATTGAGATCCTGATAAATTGGGCTTTCCTTAGGCAAAATGTTGGCCAGTGAAGTGATCTTACAATTGTTGTCGGATAGTTATTGCCGATTCATTCTGAACAATTCTGACTGACCTCTACCATAGATTGTAAGGAAGTTGATAACTGTCGAGCATAATCTCTATAGTAGAAAAGGGTGGACTATTGTGATAAGCTTGACAGGGAAAGTCTTAAGCTTCCTAAACAAGGATAAGAACAAGGGAAAGAATAAGTTCAAGCCCAGTACTTATGTCTTGAAGCTAATAGGCAGGGTTGTAAAGGAAGACAGTTGATTTCATTGCTATTTGACCGAACATTTTAAAACTGCTAGAGATACAAGAAAGAGTATGAGAAAAGAAAGGAAGTATGACTTCCTATTCGAGCATTGAATTGTAGAAGTCAACCTTCTTTAAAATCATGGGTATTTGATACCGCATGTGGATCTCACATTAATGTGAAGGATCAAAGGGTGTAGGATGTTGACTAAAGGCAAAGTCAACCTGTGAATAGGAAATGGAGCAAAAGTTGTTGCATTAACTATAGAAGTTTTTGACTTTGCCTTCAAGACTTGTTTTGGAACTAAATAAATGTTATTATGTTCTAGCTATTGGTAGAAATATCAGTCACCTGATATTTTCTATGCTAGAACGTTTTCGGATAATGGAATTGGTGTCCTTAACACTCATATGCCCATATATAATATAAATGCGAAAAGTGTCAAACCAAGTGTTTTGAACCCTACATGCCTTTGTCATTGTCGTTTAGGCCATATAGGTGAAAAATGCATCTCCAAGCTCCATAAAGATGGACTCTTGGACTCATTCTATTATAAATTGTTTGATGTATGCAAATCTTGCTTATTGGGGAAGATGACTAAAGCCCCACTCACCGAGCAAGGTGAAAAGGGCCAGTGATCTTTTGGGTTTGATACATAGTGATGTATGTGGGCCCATAAACAAGTCTGCTAGAGGTGGTTATCCTGACTTCGTCATATTTATTGATGATTTTAGTAGATATGGATTTGTGTATCTTATGAAACACAAGTCTGAAACCTTTGAAAAGTTAAAAGAGTTTAAGCAAGAAGTGGAGAACCAACTTGGAAAAAGTATTAAGGCCATACGATTAGATCGTGGTGGCGAATAATTAAGCTAAGAGTTTAATGACCATCTGAAAGAGTGTGGGATAGTGTCCCAACTCATACCTCCTAGAACGCCATGTTGGAATGGTAGAAAGGAGGAATCGCACCTTGTTAGACATGGTAAGATCTATGATAAGTCATTCATACCTTTTATGAATCTTTCTGGAGTTTTGCTCTACTTACACATTTATTCACTCTTAATTGTGTTCCATCTAAGGCGGTTGAAATGACTCCGTATGAGATATGGATGGACCGAAGGCCCAGTTTGTCATTTATGAGGATCTGGGGATGTCAAGTTTATGTGAAACGTCTTATGGCGGATAAAATTGGGCCCAAATTGGATAAGTGTATATTTGTGGGATATCCTAAGGAAATCAAAGGATATTACTTCTACAACACCTCCGAGGACAAAGTGTTTGTCACTAGGACTGAAGTATTCCTTGAGAAGGAATACATCTTTAAAGGAGACAGTGGGAGGAATGTGGAACTTGAAAAAATCCAAGTACCACAAGATACTGACCTGCCTACAATGGAACAAGAACCAGTTCTACAAGATGTTGTGGTTGAACCGCCGGTTCACGTAACACAAGACTTGCGTAGGTCTAACATGCCACGTCATCAACCTGAGAGATATGGACTTCTCCTGACTCAGGAAGGTGATGTGCTGCTCATGGATCAAGATGAGCCTGTAACTTACCAAGATGTCGTAATTGGCCCGAAATCTGAGAAGTGGCTTGAGGCCATGGGATCCAAGATAGAATCCATGTACAGGAACCAAGTATGGACCTAGGTTGAGCCACCCGAAGGGGTAAAACCCATAGGGTGCATCTGGGTCTTTAAGAAGAAGACTGACATGGATGATAAAGTGGTTACCTCTAAGGCGCAATTGGTTGGGAAAAGTTTGAAGAAAATTCATGGTGTAGACCATGATGAAACTTTCTCCCCAATAGTGATACTAAAATCTGTTCGGATTCTACTTGCTATTTCTGCATACTATGACTATGAGATCTGGCAGATGAATGTCACAACAACATCCCTTAACGGGAATCTCCTTGAGGATGTGTACATGACACAACCTGAGGATTTTGTCGATCCAAAGGATGCTGGAAAGACATGTAAGTTGCAAAGATCCATTCATGGATTAAAGTATGCTTCCAGAAGCTAGAATCCTCATTTTGATAAAACTGTAAGACAATTTAGATTTATCAAGAACGAGGATGAACTTTGTGTGTACAAGATGGTTAATGGGAGTGATATCGTCTTTCTCGTATTATATGTGGATGACATACTGCTTATCGGAAAAAATATCCTTACACTGCAAAATGTGTAACATGGTTGGGGAATTGTTTCTAGATGAAGGACTTGGGCGAAGCTTCCTACGTTTAGGACTTAGGATCTATAGAGATAGATCGCTAAAATTGCTAGGCCTTAGTCATAGTACATTATGTACTACACCAACTATCTTATATGCTTTGAGCATGACAAGAAGGTACCAATTGATATCAGTGAAGGTTACTAAACTATAGTCAAGAACATCCTTAAGTAAGTGAGAAGAATTGAGGATACATTCTTGACAAATGAAGGTGAGGAAGAAGTCTTTGTAAGGTGTTACATCGACGATGTTTCCAAACCGATAAAAATTATTCCAGATCGCAGTCTGGATTTGTGTTTTGTCTTAATGGTGGCATTGTATGCTTGAAAAGGTTCCAAGCGTGAGATAGTTGCAGAATTTATTATAGAGGCCAAGTATATAGTTGCCTTAAATGCATATTTAAAGGCTATTTGGATTGGGAAGTTCATTTATGTACTAGGAATAATTCATAACTTTGCAAACTCCGTTGATCTCATTGTGATGATGATGGAGTAATCGCATAATCTAAGGAAACTTGATCTCACTAGCGATCCAAACATATACTTAGGTGCTTCCATATCATTCAATAGATGATCGATGGAGGAGATATGTGAAGTTATGCTAAATGACAACACTAATAGTCCACTAATGGAGTCTCTTTCTCAATGGTAGCATGACACTCACACTAGATCGATGAGTGTTAGATTGATGCCTGGTTGACTCTAGTGCTAGTGGGAGATTGTTGGTGTAAGCCCTAGAGGCCAATCTATTTTGAATAGATCGTCATTTGTATCATGAATTTAATCAAATATTTGATATATTAAAAAGACATTCATTTATTATGTTATTAGTTTATATCATAATAAAGTCCTTAGAATAGGCAGTTCATTTAATAAGATATTAAGTACGCGACTTAATCGTGAGACCTCATTGAATAATAGAACGATATTCTTAAATATCTATAGTCGAGTGTTATTGTTAATTAGGACGACAATACTACATATAGACTATTGTGTGAGTAGACTGATGACAAAATCTCACGGGTCATGGATATGTGATATTAATTCGGCACACATGTATAAATATTAAGAGTGATATTTATACCGAATGACCCACTATGAGAATACTTCATAATAGTTATGTAAGTGTCATAAATATTCTCATGGCGACCATAGTGAAGTAGTCCTTCGACTTGAAGTCACTATGATTCCTACATGAGGAGTTGTAGGCTTTAATGCTATTAAACGTCACGCGTAACATGGTGATCATAAAGGTAGTTATGGGGCTTGCAATAAATCATGCTGAGGAGTGTGAGTGATGTATACAGGATTCGTCCCTCCTACATAACAGGGGTAATGTCTTGGGCCCCTCGTTAGAGTGAGACGTGAAATATACGTGGCCACGTGGAAGTGGGTCAATATGTGATATTGGACCCATTTGTAATTACACTTCTACTCGGGGATCGATGAACAAATAATTGAACATAACAAGGATGACACTCTTATGCCTTGTGTTCAATTAAGACATATGGACGAAGGGACATTTACTGCACGATAAATTTTGGTCGCGGTAAGGCTAAAATCGGATCACTGATACTCTCGCTAATTGGGTAGTAATGATGCATTGCTAAATGCCACTCATTATTTATAATATTTAATATTATAATTAATATTTGATATTATTATAATATTTAATTATATTGCCAACTTAGTGGGAGCCTTTAGGGTCACCATAGAGTAAATGCGGAGCAGTTAAATTAATTAAATCAAAGGACAATTGGGTTTGTAGTGAACAAATTCTAATAGGGTAAGCAGTTAGGTCAAAGGGAGCTGTCATGTTATAAATAGATTAGCGCTCTCCCTTCTAACATAGTCTTGCTAACTGTGCCTCCCCGTAGCTGTCAGGTAGCACAAGACACATAGCACCAATGCCCATTTGCTAGAGTGGACAGAGTAGAGGTGCTACCCCTTCGCGGCACCGGTGATCAAGAAAGTAAAAGCACGCTTCAAGAGGTAAACACTAAAGCCCTATGTGATTCATGTTTGTAATTCGGGATCCACGGATAAGGTTTTCTTATGCCTTGAGATTTGATTTTAGAAGAGGATAATCTCATGAAAACCCAACACAACGCTGTACGGAGGTTCGAGACTCTGCGTGGATTTCCGACAACTCAACAAAGTGACGATCAGGAACAAGTTCTTTCTGTCCCGCGTAGATGATTTGATGGATAAATCATAAGGAGCACAAGGAACATCTGCTTCAATGTTTTATAGATCCAACACAAGAAGAAGTTGACGTGAAGTTACCTATGGACGAGTTTTGGCTCGAAAAGATGAGGTTTTTGCGACATGTGATTACAAAGGAAATAGTTGTCGTCGATCTTACGAAAGTGGAAACCGTGCTTTTGTAGCAAAGACCAAAGACTGTGACAAAGATCTGTAATTTTGTTAGTTTGGTCAGTTATTACCGGAGGTTCATCAAGGATTTCTCGAAGATTTTGTGTTGTTGACTCAGCTTACGAGGAAATTGCTAAGTCAACATATCTGATTTTGATGAATTCAAACATAGAATTATTTGTAGTGAACATTATGAAATCTACTAATACGTGTATTAAGTGTGCAGATCATAAAGCAAGAACATCACATCAGTTAAACAAGTCTCTCTGATGCGTCTAAGTTATGATGCATCTGTCTCAAGACCTGACCTCTATCCAGTTCAATCATGCTTCTGAGACTGAGACTCCTTTGAAATGTTAGAGCTTCATCAATATTCAAATATGAAGAATATTCCCTAAGGGTTTCAAAAAGGAAATTCAAATTCAGAAAGCTCAAAGCATCATTCCACATTTTGTTGATTCCGTTTGTTGCAAAAAGAAAAATGAACTTCACACAACTACAGACCCGCCTTGTACAAATGAGGAAAGTCGTGCTACCCAAGACCGAAAAGCAACAAACACTGCTCCTCTCAATCTGCACTCTGATAAAGCAATGCCAGCCTATACTTTTAACTTGTCTTGAATCTCACCAACGATCATAAACATTAAATGCAAATTCATAACGACTATTTGACATTGATGGATGAATAACAAAATTATACTCAGCTGAATCTTTTTTTTCATAACGGATTTATTACATAGAGTATAAATAGAAGACTTTGAAGACTATTGAAGAGAAACACCTGAAAGCAGTGTTTTAAAAACCGAACCGGACTGGCCGATTCAACCGGGAACCGTCTGTGTCTACAATTCGGCTTGGTCATAAGAACCGATGGTCTTGGAAAACCAGAATAAAACCAGAAAAACTGCTTGAACCGGTAGTTATGGAAAACTGACCGGTTACTATGTCAGCTGCTTCCAGCCGCGCGAACCACCGCCACGTCTCGTGAACCACCGTCGTGTCCTGCTTTGTCGTTGAGGTCTACTCGTCCATCGAGCTACGACCATGATGTACACAAATGCAGCTTTTAAGCTTCAGATTCAAAGTAACTATAGTCCTATGTGTGTACGGCGCAAATGCTAGAAGAAAAGGAAAAGGAGTTTCTGCCACTAGCTAGGGTTTCCACTTTCCAACATTTGTTTTATGAAGAAATTGAATTTGGGCTCAAGAGTTACAAGTTTTTGGGCTTGAATCTCTTCAGTCATAAATAATTGGGTTATTATAAGAGTTGTACGTGAAACTGCATTCATTTCTCAATAATTGTTTTTTATTTGGATTCAAACAGACAAACATATATACATATATTATACACATATGTCTCAATAATTGATTTTTATTAATAAATTTGAGTTATAAGAGTTTTTAATAATTTTATTATATATACATATTTATTTATATACGCATATATTTTTATTTTATTATTTAATATTTATTTATTAGTCCCTCGGTTTAGCCGTTGGTTGAACCGGTTGAACCAATTGAACCATGACCCGGAGGTCTTGCCGGTTCGTTCTCCGGTCCGATTTTTAAAACATTGCTTGAAAGCATTAACTCAAGAATTCAATACTCTCAAACTCTCAAAGCCCTCTCAAGCTCTTCATTAAACACTTCTCTGCTCAATCATTTATATTTATTGAGAAGTATTTATTGCGATCTTACCGACCTTAAATACTTATCCACTATGCGAGTGTAACTTGGTAGATCTACAAAGTTGTAATTTGCGAAGCTGCTGCTTCACTTAAACTCTTACTGTTTGTAGAGTCTGGAGAGGCTTGCTGAAAGAATACTTGTTTGAGCCTGGAGAGGCTAGGTGTGCAAACAATACTTGTTAGTTGAGCCTGTGGAGGCTAGGTGTGAAAATAATACCTTTTGTAACCTGATCAGTTATAGTTCAAACACTTGGTGAAGCCAAGGACTGGACGTAGCCCAAGGTTTGGAGTGAACTAGTATAAATCTGTGTCTCTATCTCTTTCAAATTTTCCTTTACTTTATCTGTTCTAACTGGGTTGGAAAGTGAAACTTCTTATTTGAACTCAGATGCATTCTTGTGTCTTATAAGTTAAAAAGTAATTATTTTCAAAAGTTAACTAAAACAAAATTCAACCCCCTTTATCGTGTTTTATATATGTTCATTTCAGTTGGTACCAGAGTTTAGCCTCTAGGTTGAGCACTTAACAATGTTGAGGAAAGATCCCATTGAACAGGCATCATGACAGCTGGAGCTAGCACAAGCGGAAGCAACGCTGGAGAAGGAGCATCTATGGCCAGACCTCCTTACTTTGATGGAGAAAACTACATCTATTGGAAAGAAAGATTTCAATGGTTCATCATGTCAACAAACTAAGATTTATGGGATGTCATCACTGATGGTCCATATACTCCAAAGAATGATGATGATACTGACAAACCCAAAGCACAGTGGACTGCTACTGAAAAGACCAAATGGGAACTAAATCATAAAGTAAGGTATTCCTTGATGTGTGCTCTCAGTCAAAAGGAATTTGAAAAAGTTCATGCATGTGCATCTGCTAAAGAAATTTGGGATACTCTGTAAGTCACTCATGAAGGAACAACAAAAGTGAAAGAGACAAAAATAAATAGGCTTGTACGAAGGTATGCGTTACTCACTATGGAAGAAGGAGAAAGTATTGCTCAGATGATAGGAAGATTTCAGTCCATAAAAAACAATTTGAAATCATTGGGAAAAATTTATACTAATGATGAGAATGTTGGGAAGATTCTGAGAAGTCTACCTAAACAGTGGAGGCCTCTAGTTACAGCAATCACTCATGCTATAGATCTCACAACTCTTGAAATGAGTGATCTTCTTGGAACTCTTCAAGTACATGAGTAGGAGATGAATGAAGATCGTTCAAATAAAAAAGGAAAGTCCATTGCTCAAGGTAGAGAAAAGCTCTTCAAAAGCTTTGAAAGTTGAATATTCGGATCCAGAATTAGACGCTTCTGAAGAAGACTTAGACAGTGATGATGAAATGTCATAACTAACCAGGAAAATGAGGAAGCTATGGAAAAAGAAAAATTTCAAAAAGGAAAACGCCTTTCAAAAAGGTCAACAAAGAAAAATACTTCAAGGAAAACAATAGTTCTGATAAAAGCTCTATTGTGTGCTATGAATGTAAGAAACCAGGACACATAAAATATGAATGTCCTCAAATGCAAAAGCAACCCTTCAAAAAGTTCTATAAAAGGAAAGAAAAGGATGATGGCAACATGGGAAGATCTGGATGGCAGCTCATCCGATGAGGAAACAGAAACTGTGACACCCTCTACCCCGCATACATATAAAACATTAAAAGATAAGATAATTAAAATAACACATCATTTATTGAAATCAACACAAGGTAAAAGGTAACACATTGTATCAACCGCAGAGATAAAAACATAACATAACATAAAAGAAAATCCCAACCCCGATGTCACATTACAGAGTTGGTATAACCAATCCAAAAAATATCCTCGGATACAAACTGAGAACAACTGTCTAAACAACTACTGAAAACTGGAAATCCTAACTAAAGAGTCGCAACTCCTTGGAGTTACTCCTCAACTGGCCGCTCGCCGTCCTCTGCATAAAGATACATGCCACGACAAGAAACATAGAAATAGGGAGTAAGAAACATGAATATGAATATAATGGCAAGGAAGCAGTTAGAAAGATGAGCATACATCAAACAGTCATGTTATAGCAAACAACAGTATAACACATCAACATCATAATATAACGTGTATGCTATGCAATGCAACTGTGCTCCACTAGTCCGTTATGCACTTGGATCCACCTATCTCAGGAAGTCAACTTCGGGGTTACATTTCCATATTGGCCAATAAGCACCAATGCCGGGGCAATCCAACTTACCTTGGTTGGACCCCTAGGATAGTCGACGCACCTTACTCATGGATGCGCCACCGTGGGGGTACCAGGTCCCACGGACGGCCAAATCGTCTTACTCACGGATAACCTCCCCTATGTTGAACAACCTCCACTAACAACTCCGATGCGTGAATGCATGTGCAACAAAGCACACAAGCACAACCACCACCTCTGCTTGGGCCTATAGGCTAATCAAGTTTTAACACCATCAACACCTCTACTATCGAGGATTAACGTTATCTTTCATATTTTTTAATTAAAAACTCTAGTCGTTCTACACTAGGCATTACCACTTGACCATCAAGCATCAAGGCCCCCTTGGACACTAGGCTACCAATGTACCACATCATTATTAACACTCTAGCCATTAAGCACTAGAGATTACCACCTTGACCATCATGTATCAAGGCCCCCTTGGCCACTAGGCTGCCAAGGTACAACAATCTTATCACTTGTATTTGATCGTCATGTTTCGTTAGTGTTTTATTAAGCCTTTTAGAGAATATGGGGTGAAACCCCTGCTACTACACTATTTTGGCTTTTGTTCTGTATAGGTGAGCACGAACTCAACACGGTCGTGCTGAACTCACAGTCAAGCACGACCGTGCTGACTGTTGAGCACGAGCGTTCTTAGGTAGCGCGCCCAGTCTTGGGTTTGTATTGGAACACGGGTGTGCTCCCTTGTTGAGTATGGGTGTGCTCAAGTGCACGCCCTGCTGTTCTGGGCAGAAGGGTCACAGACCCTATTACAACTTGTTTGGGGACATTCTCAGATTCAATCCTAAGGTTCTTCTAATAGATAACTCATCAGTCTCGTTAATGTTGAATTAATATTCATGTATTAAAAATTAAAGGGGAATTAATCCTTTAGTCTCAACCACTTAATTATCCCTAATCACTCATAAATCAATGCTTATTGTTCTTGACTAAATCATTGGCATAATCCTCACTCATCGCTATCGTTCAGTCTCATGAACAAGGGGGACAACCTCCCTTAACATTGTTAATAGATTAAATGTTTAAACCTTAACACATCACAACGTCAATCAACATCCAATACATCACAATAACATAATCATGTTAAAAGCATTCAATCATGGCATCATCACATCAATATGAACATAACAGACAATATTCATTAACAATAACAACATACCAATATAATCATTGCAAACAGTTAAACATCAAATAGTAAATTAAGCATATAGTCATACAACATGTTATCAGACATAAAGGGTTATGGGAACCCTTCGTCTTCGCTACCCCCAAGCCTACATACTCATACTATTCCTTCTCCCCATACCTGGTATGTGGTTCGTATTTCAAAAGAAGAAAGAAGGTCCTCTAGGGTCTCGTCTCATGAGCACTTATCTATGACCTCAAGAACAACAAGGAAACACCGTAATTAGACTCTTAGGCCAAGAAATCAAATGGGAAAGAACGAGAGGGACGAGGTGTACGAATCTTACGTTGTTTGAAGGTTTAAAATGCGAATACGATGATCACGTCTTCGCAGCTATGTTCTCCTATCAAAGAATGTTGAAGAACGGTTCAAGAAAGGATTTCCTTGAGAAAGTTTTCTAGAGACGGTTGATGGAAATTGAGAGAAAAAGAGAAGGGAGGCAACTCTGAGTGTTGGGACGTGATAGACTAGGGTTTAGATCGAGTTTTAGGGGTTAAAAACGGGTTGGAATAAGATTTGGGCTTAAAAGAACCTAAAACCGTTTATGGTTCTGTACGTATTCGCGGGGCAAACTCTCGTTCACGGGGCGAGCCAGAGAACCAATTTCTGTCAGCTGGATTCGTCGGGTGAACCCGAAAGCGCAAAGCTGAATTTTAGATTTTCGTGGGACGAGCAAATGCTCGCGGGCCGAGGCCGAAACAATCGAATCTGGTCAAAACACATGAAATAAGACTTGTAGATAATTCTCTTATGTTTCCTACACCACAAAGATCACCTTGATCGGAAATCTAGAACTCAAGATATGACCACAACGATGAAACAGGTTACTAGGACTCTAAAACAATTGAACCTTTAAGGCTAAACCTTCCCAACATGAACTTAGACATCAAGAACAAGCATAAAAAGCATATATAAGCTAAGTCTAACACATTAAAATTTATTAATGTAGGGTGGAATTCAGGGTGTTACAATTCCACCCCCCTTTCAAAAAATTCGTCATCGAAATTTCTACTCACCTCGATTGAAAATGTGCGGGTATGCTTCCATCATCTTGCTCTCAAGCTCCCATGTAGCACTTTCCTCAGTTGCCCCACTCTAAACGACTTTAACCAAGGGAATCTCCTTGCCTCTCAGCTACTTCACCTTCCGATCCTCAACTCGAAGAGGTTGTACCTCAAAAGTCAAATTCTCTTTTAACTGAATTGCGTCGGGGACTATCACATGGTTTGGGTCATGAATGAACTTACAAAGTTGTGACACATGAAAGACATTGTGAAGTTTTGACAAGAAGGGTGGCAATGCAATTTGGTACGCAACTTCACCGACTCTTTTAAGAATTTGGTAAGGGCCAATGAATTTGGGAGTAAGTTTCTTCGCTTTCATCACTCTTCAGACCCCAGTTGTTGTTGTAACTCTCAAGAATACGTGATCACCTTCTTGGAATTCGAGTTCCTTCCTCCTTTTGTCATGGTAGCTTTTTCTGCCTACTCTTTGCCATCCTCATCTTTTCCTGAATCATCCTTACCTTTTCTGTGGTTTCTTGCACTATCTTAGGTCCTAACACAACACTATCACCAGGTTCACTCCAACACAAAGGTGTCCTATATCTCCTCCCATGCAGAGCTTCATAAGGTGCCATCCCAATACTGGAATGGTAGCTGTTGTTGTAGGTGAACTCTATTTGGGGCAAAAACTTGTCCTAACTACCAGTCTGTTCCAGCACACAAGCTCTAAGCAAGTATTCTAAGGACTGGATGGTTCTCTCAAACTCACCATCCGTCTGTGGGTGGTAAGCTGAACTTAACCTAAGCTTGGTGTCTAAGGCCTCATGTAAACTAGTCCATAACCTAGAGGTAAACCTCGGGTCTCTATCTGACACTATGCTAGAAGGTACACCATTTAACCTGACTATTTCCTTGATGTACAACCTGGTCAACTTTTCCAAAGAGTATTCCATGTTCATAGGGATGAAATGGGTAGACTTAGTCAATCTATCCATAACAACCCATATAGCCTCAAAACCAGCTAGAGTCCTAGGGAGTCCAGACACAAAATCCATGGAAATACTGTCCCATTTCCATTCTGGGATACTGAACGACTGCAACTTTCTTGATGGCTTCTGGTGTTCTATCTTAGCCTTTTGGCACACCAAACAAGTATACACAAACTCAGCCACATCTTTCTTCATCCTAGGCCACCAAAATAGTCTCTTAAGATCCTGATACATCGCTCCTATGTCCTTCTTCAAGGATCACCTTCCTAAGCTCCGGGACATCTGGTATACAAACTCTATCTTTGAACCGCAAAACCCTATCACTTCCATCCTTAAAACTAAGGTCACCTTGAGCAAGTAACTCCCTTTGGTCTAAGAGAAACTTGTCTAACTTTTGGCCTTCTCTAATCTCATCCATCAAACTATTGGTAACCTTCAAAGTTCCAAGCCTAATGCTCTTAGGGGTAACTTCCCAAGCTAGACTTAGGTCTCTAAACTCCTCAATAAGATCCATCTCCTTAACCATCAAAGCGGATACGCGCAAGGTTTTTCGTCTCCAAGCATCAGCCACTACATTGGCCTTTACTAGGTGGTAGGTCAGATCAAATTCATAATCCTTTAAGAACTCCATCCACCTACGTTGCCTCATGTTCAACTCCTTCTGATCAAATAGATACTCCAAACTCTTATGATCACTAAAAACCTCAAACTTCCATACAGGTAATGCCTCCAAATCTTTAAGGCAAACACCACAGCTCCTAACTCTAGATCATGTGTAGGGTAGTTCTTCTCATGGGTTTCCAACTGCCTAGAGGTGTAAGCTATTACATTACCATCTTGCATCAACACTCCACCTAAACCTTGCTTCGATGCATCGTAATACACTACGAAAGGTTTATTAGGATCGGGTAAAACTAAAACCGGTGCTGAGGTTAACCCGTCCTTCAAGGTTTGGAAACTCTGCTCACACTTAGAGTCCCACACAAACAACCGTCCCTTCTTGGTAAGTTGGGTTAAGGGTAAAGCTATCTTAGAAAAGCCTTCTATAAACCTCCTATAGTACCCTGCTCAACCCAAGAAACTTCTAATATCGGTCCCTGACTTCGGTGCTTCCCACTGGAGCACCATCTCAACCTTAGCCGGGTCCACATCTATCCCACCTTTATAGATCACGTGACCTAAGAAACTCACCTCCTCTAACCAAAACTCGCACTTAAACAACTTAGCATACAACTACTTCTCCTTAAGGGTCTGCAAGACAGCCCTCAATTGCCCCTCATGTTCCTCCTTAGTCTTGGAGTACACTGAGATGTCATCTAAGAAAACCACCATAAACTTATCCAAGTAAGGGTGAAAGGTCTTGTTCATATAATCCATGAACACAGCAGAAGCATTAGTCACACCAAAGGGCATAACTAAATACTCATGGTGACCATATCGCGTTCTAAACACTGTCTTCGGGATGGCCTCATACTTAACTCGAATCTGATGGTATCCTGACCTCAAATATATCTTCGAGAAAATGCAAGCCCCGATCAACTGATCCATAAGATCATCAATCCTAGGGAGGGGATACCTATTCTTAACGATCACTTTGTTGAGGAGCTGTCGATAGTCGACATTCAACCTCATACTGCAATCTTTCTTCTTCACCAACAACACTGGCGCTCCCCATGGGGATACGCTAGGCCTGATGAACTGTTTCTGCATCAGATCCTCTAAATGTTCCTTTAACTTAGCTAGTTCTAGAGGAGACATTCTATAGGGTGCTATGGATATAGGCCCAGTGCCAAGCACTAAGTTTATGGCAAACTCCACATCTCTCTCTAGGGGTAGTTCGTAAACATCCGTCGAGAACACTTCAGGAAATTCTCGTACAACAAGCATGCTGTCAACATCAGGAGGGCTCTCGACTTCCAAGGAAGATAGCATCACGTACACTTGGGCTTCTTTTTTCAGTGAAGCTTTAACTTGGTTGGGAGAGAGAAGGGACGGATACTTAGATTTCTCCGAAGTTCCAAGAACTTTGGTTTTATCAAAGCAGATTAAGAGAACATGGTTGGAAGATAACCAGTTCATTCCAAGAATAACATCGAGCTGTTTTTAAATGGTAAGCGCACAAGATCAGCTGCAGAGTTCTTATTATCAAAAGATAATAGAACAGCCTTCCTAAACACAAGAACTTGCAGACTTTTTGGATCGTTCAAGACAAACCACCAAATGCAGTAAGTCAAACCAAAACGAAGCTATTGGTACTTAGTACCAAGTAACATTGTCTATATAAATATAGACAATTCAAACAATAGCACACAACAGACTCACAACAGACTCAAACATGTCCGGACAGGGCCGAATTGCTCTAATACCACTAAATGTGACACCCTCTACCCCGCATACATATAAAGCATTAAAAGATAAAATAATTAAAATAACACATCATTTATTGAAATCAACACAAGGTAAAAGGTAACACATTGTATCAACCGCGGAAATAAAAACACAACATAACATAAAAGAAAACCCCATCCCCGATGTCGTATTACCTAGCTGTTATAATGAATCCGAGAAACATCCTCAGATACAAACTGAGAACAACTAACTAAACAACTACTGAAAACTGTAAATCCTAAATAAAGATTCGCGGCTCCTTGGAGTCACTCCTCAACTGTCCACTCGCTGTCCTCTTCATAAAGATACATGCCACGATAAGAAACATAGAAATAGGGAGTAAGAAACATGAATATGAATATAATGGCAAAGAAGCAGTTAGCAAGACGAGCATACATCAAACAGTCATGCTATAGCAAACAACAGTATAACACATCAACATCATAATATAACGTGTATGCTATGCAATGCAACTATGCTCCACTACTCCGTTATGCACTTGGATCCACCTATCTCAAGAAGTCAACTTCAGGGTTACATTTCCACATTGGCCATTAAGCACCAACACCGGGGCAATCCAACTTACCTTGGTTAGACCCCTAGGATAGCCGATGCACCTTACTCACGGATGCATCACCGCAGGGGTACCAGATCCCACGGACGGCCAGATCGTCTTACTCACGGACAACCTTCCCTATGTTAAACAACCTCCACTAACATCTCCAATACGTGCATGCATGTTCAACAAAGCACACAAGCACAACCACCACCTCCGCTTGGGCCTCTAGGCTACCCAAGTTTTAACACCATCAACACCTCGGCTTTCGAGGATTAACGTTATCTTTCTTATTTGTTAATTAAACACTCTAGTCGTTCTGCACAAGAGATTACCACCTTGACCATCAAGCATCAAGTCCCCCTTGCCCACAAGGCTACCAAGGTACCACATCATCATTAACACTCTAGCCATTAAGCACTAGAGATTACCACCTTGACCATCATGCATCAAGGCCCCCTTGGCCAGTAGGCTACCAAGGTACAACAGTTTTATCACTTGTATTTGATCTTCATGTTTCTTTGGTATATTATTAAGTCTTTTAGAGCATATGGGGTGAAACCCCTGCTACTGCACGGTCATGCTCACCTCTCAGCACGGTCATGCTGAACTCACAGTCAAGCACGGTCGTGCTGACTATTGAGCACGGGCTTGCTTAAGCAGCTGGCCTAGTCCTGGGTTTGAATGGGACCACGGGCGTACTCCCAGTTGAGCATGGGTGTGCTCAAGTGCACGCCCTGCTGTTCTGGGCAGAAGGGTCACAGACCCGGTTCTTTTAATCCACAACTCATCAGTCTCGTTAATATTAAATTAATGTTCATGTCTTACAAATTAAATGGGAATTAATCCTTTAGTCTCAATCACTTAATTATCCCCAATCACTCATAAATCAATCCCTAGTGTTCTTGACTAAATCATTGGCATAATCCTCACTCATCGCTATCGTTCAGTCTCATGAACAAGGGTTCAACCTCCCTTAACATTGTTAATAGATTAAACGTTTTAACCTTAACGCATCACAACGTCAATCAACAGCCAATACATCACAATAACATAATTATGTTAAAAGCATTCAATCATGGCATCATCACATCAATATGAACATAACAGACAATATTCATTAACAATAACAACATACCAATATCATCATTGCAAACAGTTAAACATCAAATAATCAATTAAGCATATAGGCATACAACATGTTATCAGACATAAAGGGTTATAGGAACCCTTCGTCTTACGCTACCCTCAAGCCTACATACTTATACTATTTCTTCTCCCCATACCTGGTATGCGGTTCACATTTTAAAAGAAGAAAGAGGGTCCTCTAGGGTCTCGTCTCACGAGCAATTATCTATGACCTCAAGAACAACAAGGAAACACCTTAATTAGACTCTTAGGCCAAGATATCTGATCCGCTGTCGCACACGGGTCAAAAAACGAGTGGTTTACAAAAACTGTAGTTAGGGCGCGACAACTCGAGTATCGTATCACAAGGACTCTTGGATTGTTATTAACCTCAAAATCAGCTTTTTTTTTGGGTGGTGGTGGTGGTGGTGGTGGTTGAAGTTGAATGATTCAATTAAGAAAAACAATGCAAATGAGTGATTATCAATAAGCTAAAAATGATTAATCTACCGTTTCGGTTTCCCAACTATCATTGATTCATATAAATTCCAAGCCCTAAGCGGATTCTAATCCCTTTTCGATTGTAGCAACAATTAGACAAGCGCAATTGACACCACGAGATATATGTTCCTATTCCGAATTAAGCAAACGGATTAAGGCCATCGTGAATTAAGCAAACACGATCGTACACACACGAATTAAGCAAACACGATTAGGGTAGGGAACATATGATCATTGAAATAAATCAATACTTATCTATATAACTTGAATTAAGCAAACAAGACATATAGGGTAATATTGAAAGGGAATAGCAATAAGATTGGGAATTATAGAACCTCAAGTGTCGGTGGAACCCGATTACAGCAGACTAATCTCCAGCGATTAGTTCTCCATTACAAAGGAAACACGAAACCTAGGAAATATTTCGTATACAGTGAAATCAAAAGTTATTTTCTAATCTGCCCTAAAACAACAATTTATAACTTTCAGAATCTGCGCCCGCTCGCGAGGTGAGTAGCCTCTCGCGAGGCGAATATTAAAAGTGGCGCGAGTTCAAAATTGAGTTCTTGCGAGGCGAGATGGTGATTCACGAGGTGAGAATGAAAGGGTGACATTCTCTGGCACAGTCAGGACTTCAGGCTCGCGTGGCAAGATAGTGATTCGCGAGGCGAGACAGAAAGGGTGACTGTTGCTGTTCAGCCTGGTCTTCAGGCTCGCGAGGCGAAACTTCCAGAATTGCATTTTCCATTGTTTTCTTCATTCCTTTGACTCTAAGTGCTTCCCTTTTAACATGAAAATATGAAATAGCAGTAAATGCTTTATTTGACTCATAATTAACTAAAACTACTTAAGAAACTCAAAATGTTGCTTGAGGACAATTAAATCCAAATTCGGACGAAAAACGAGATGAAACTCGAATAATTAGTGCAAAAGTCATGGTCTTACTAGTTATAAAACTAGTCGAGCCAGAGGCTTATCAATATCAAAAGGGAAAGAATGAGAGGGACGAGGCGTACGAATCTTACGTTGTTTGAAGGTTTAAATAGCGAATACGATGATCACATCTTCGCAGTGATGTTCTCCTATCAAAGAATGGTGAAGAACGGTGCAAGAACATATTAGCTTGAGAGAGTTTTCTAGAGACGGTTGATGGAAATTGAGAGAAAAAGAGAAGGGAGGCAGCTCTGAGTTCTGGGACATGATAGACTAGGGTTTAGATCGAGTTTTAGGGGTTAAAAACGGGTTGGAATATGATTTGGGCTTAAAAAGAACCTAAAACGCGTTTTCTGGTTTTGCACGTATTCACGGGGAGAACTCCCGTTAGTGGGGCAAGCCAGAGAACCAATTTCTGTCAACTGGATTCGCGGGGCGAACCCGAAAGCGCAAAGCTGAATTTAAGATTTTCGTGGGGTGAGCAAATGCTCGCGGGGAGAGGCCGTAACAGTCGAATTTGTCCAAAACACATTAAATAAGACTTGTAGATGATTCTCTTAAATTTCCAATGAAAGGTCACCTCGATCGGACATCTAGAACTCAAAATATAGCCAAAACAGTGAAACATGTTACTAGGACTCTAAAACAATTGAACCTTCCTATGGCTAAACCTTCCCAACATTAACTTAGACATCAAGAACAATCATAACAAGCATATATAAGCTAAGTCTAACACATTAACATTTATTAACGTAGGGTGGAATTTAGGATGTTACAGAAACTGAAGAAACAAATCTTTGTCTCATGGCAAATGCTGACTCGGATTCAGACTGAGGTAATTTCTGATGTTAAGGATTTGCAAGATGCTTATGATGAATTGATTGAAGAATCTAACTGTTTAACTAAGGCATTTAGAACACTCAAGAGACAATATGTTAAACTCGTAAAAGTGCATGAGCATAAGACTCAAGAATGTAACAAATTGTCTCAGGAAAACAGTGAGCTTAGAGCTGAAAAGCTCAAGGCTGAGATTATGGTTGAGACACCACAATCTGAAGAAGTTGTTAAACTTCAACAGAAGGTCGAAGAGCTCACCTTTGATCTTGCTCGTTTTGTTAATGGAAGAGACAACCTGACTAAACTCTTAGGAAGTCAGAGACCTTCTCTTGATAAAACTGGTATATGATTCATTGATCAGACACATCATATAGTATCTAACAAAATCTTAGGACAAAAACCAAAAATCTCTTATGATAAGAATACTACATGTAGGGATACTTATATCTACGGAAAAGCTAGACATATCACATCCAAATGTACTCACAAAAGGAAGTTGTTACAAACTTCAAGAACTAACAAAAAAGGACCCGAGAAAATATGGGTACCTAAAGTGTTGATTATTCCTGTTGCAGATATCCTTAATAGGACAAAAAGGATATCTATCATGGTACCTGGACAGTGGCTGCTCACGACACATGATGGGAGAAAGGTATATGTTGCTAGACCTCCAACCTAAAGAAGGTGGACATGTTACCTTTGGTGGAAATCAAAGAGGAAAGGTCACCGGGATAGGTAAAATTGGTGGAAGATCACCATTACCATCTATCTCTAATGTTCTTTTAGTTGAAGGATTAAGACATAATCTGCTAAGCATAAGTCAGTTATGTGATAATGGATATAATGTCTCCTTTACTAAGAATACATAGTCAAAGACAATAAAGGCAAAAAAAATTTTCCAGTAAATAGGCAACAAAATCTGTACACAATTGATCTAACTGAATTGACTGATCAAAGTGTGACTTGTTTTGTGTCAAGAGAAGATGAAAGATGGGTATGGCATAGGAAGCTCGGACATACTAGCATGAAACAGATAACTAAGCTTCAGAAGTATAGACTTGTATGAGGTCCACCTGATATCAGTTTCAAAAAGGATGCCCTATGTGATTCTTGCCAATATGGAAAGCAAGTTAAATCTAGCTTTAAACCCAAAAATCTAGTATCCTCCTCTAGACCTCTACAATTGTTGTATATGGATCTATTTGGTCCAGTAAGTGTTGCTAGTAAGGAAGGAAAGAAATATGGTTTTGTCTTAGTCGATGGCTACTATAGATACACTTGGGTACTATTCTTAACCCACAAGGATGAGTCATTCAAAGTGTTTTCTATATTCTGTAAGAAAGTACAGAACCAGCAGGGTTTCTGTATTGCAGCTATCAGAAGCGATCACGGGGGAGAGTTTGAAAATGAGTAATTCAATACATTCTGTGAAGAGAATGGTATCTCTCACAACTTTTCTGCTCCTAGAACTCCACAACAGAATGGAGTAGTAGAAAGGAAGAACAGATCACTACAAGCGATGGCTCGAGCAATGCTCAATGAAAGCAAACTCCCAAAATACTTCTGGGCTGAGGTAGTAAACACTGCTTGTTATGTGCAGAACAGAATACTGATAAGACCCTTCTTGAATAAGACTCCTTATGAATTGTGGAAAGGTAGGGAAAACCCAACATTTCTTATTTTCATGCTTTTGGATGTGAATGCTTTATTCTAAATACTAGAGATCATCTTGGAAAGTTTGATTCGAAAGTAGATAAAGCCATATTCCTTGGATACTCTGATACTTATAAAGCTTTTAGAGTTTATAACTCTAAAACAGAAGTGGTTGAAGAATCTATTCATGTGAAATTTAATGATGGTTTAAGGACTGATAAGAAATTATCAGATCTTGAAGATGATCTTGCAGGTTTGGATCTTGGAAAACAAAGTAATCAGACTAATGATGATTTGAAGAACGAGGATTCAGAACTTCACAATCAAGCGTCTGATCCCTCCTCTCAACAATCGCCTGATAATGAACCAAGACGGGACTAAAAGTTTAAAACTCACCATCCTGAAGAATTGATTATCAGTAACCCTTCACAAGGAGTCAAAACCATATCAGCATTCATAGATTCAAACAACATGGCATTTTTATCTGAGATTGAACCCAAAAACATCAAAGAAGCTCTTGAAGATGAAAGCTGGATTTTAGGTATACAAGATGAGCTAAATCAGTTTAAACAAACGATGTTTGGTTCTTGGTTCCGAATGAAAATGGAAGATAAATTATTGGAACAAGATGGGTATTTAGAAACAAACTCGATGAAGACGGTAAGGTAATCAGAAACAAAGCAAGGTTAGTAGCTCAAGGCTATAACCAACAAGAAGGTATTGACTATACTGAAACCTTTGCACCAGTAGCTAGAATAGAAGCAATTCACATACTTATGTCATATGATGCACATCATCAAATCACACTATATCAAATGGATGTTAAGAGTGCATTTCTTAATGGAATCATAGAAGAAGAAGACTATGTTAAACAACCACCTGGATTTGAGGATAGTGATAAGCCTAATCATGTTTACAAGCTTAAGAAAGCTCTATATGGCTTAAAACAAGCTACTAGAGATTGGTATGATAGACTTAGTTCTTTTCTTATGAAAAATGGCTTTATTAGAGGAAAGGTAGATACTACTCTCTTTAGAAAAAGCTCTAAAAAGGATTTCGTTATAGTACAAATCTACGTTGATGATATCATATTTGGTGCTACTAATGAAAAGCTCTACAAAGAGTTCTCTAAGCTTATGCAGAATGAATTTGAAATGAGCATGATGGGAGAATTGAAGTTCTTCCTTGGTCTATAAATCAAACAGACAAATGATGGGATATACATCCATCAACAAAAATATACCAAGGAGATACTGAAGAAATACAAGCTAGATACAGCCAAATCAATGAAAAATCCTATAGAAGCAAATGCTAAATTAAGCAAAGATGAGAAAGGTAAAAAGGTAGATCAAATGATGTATAGAGGTACGATTGGTTTTATTTTTTACTTAACCTCTAGTAGACCTAATATTCAATTCAGTGTCTGCATGTGTGCAAGATTCCAATATGATCCAAGAGAATCTCATCTTAAGGCTGTTAAAAGAGTATTTAGATATCTACTTGGAACCACTAATCTTGGTTTGATGTATTTAAGAACATAATAATACAAATTAGTTGGATTCTGTGATGCCGATTATGCTGGAGACAAAGTAGAAAGAAAAAGCACAAGTGGAGGATGTCTATTCATTGGATCAAGTCTAGTATCTTTGACAAGAAAAAGACAGACTACTATTGCTCTATCCACTACAGAAGTAGAATACATATCAGCTGCTAGCTGTTGTTCACAACTATTATGGGTAAAACATCAACTTGAAGATTACTCTACCTTTGATCATAATATTTCTGTTTGGTGTCATAATTCTAGTGCTAATATGTTTATCTAAGAATCCCATACAGCACCCCAAGGCTAAGCACATAGAAATCAAACATCACATCATAAGAGACTATGTTCAAAAAGGTGTTTTTGATATTAAGTTTATTAAAACTGAAAATCAATGGGCCGACATCTTAACAAAACCTTTAGCTGAAGACAGGTTCACATATATTAGAGATAATCTAAATATGCATTTCTTAAATGAATAATGCGTCTGCCCTTTAATAATGCTTCTGATGATGTGGATTAAATGCTGAGACTTAACATAGCAATTTTTATTTTGAATTCAAAACGTTTTGTCAAACTACTCTCTTTTTGAAAACCTCTCTTTTCAAAAAAAAATCTTATCTCTTTGAAACACTTTACTGTTTCAAACGTTTCTCTTGAAAATAAATATTTTCGAAAGCTCTCAAACCCCTTCGTCTCTTCTCTTTGTAACCTAAACCCATGGCACCCAAAGGACCCTCACAGAAAGTCATTTGTGCTGCTGCTCAACTAGGAATGAGAATAGATGATGTATCAATGATCATACCTGGTCGATTTGTAAAGATGAACAAGGTTATCAAAGGAGGAATGAATGTTATGGTGGAATTAGAAACCTCACTGTGGGTCAATTTCTTTTCTCTTCATGAACCAGTTTACCCTTTACTACTTCAAGAATTCTAGGAAAATGCTGAAGAATGCATGTCTCAGACTCAGATGTAACGGGAAGCCCTTTTCATTCACTCTCAACAGTGTTCAAAAGGTAACTGAATGTCTTAGGGAAGGCACTGCCTTCACAGATGATTGGGAAACTGAATTTGGTGAAGGAATGGTTCATCAAACACTGTACGGGACAACAAACCCTAGAAATAAGGCTGCTTCAAAACTAATTCCAAAGAGAAGATTTATGCATGTCTTACGGATCAACTGTGTTATGCCAAGAACCAATGCTCGTCATAATGTCAACAAAATGGATAGGTTTTCCCTATTCAAGTAAATGCTGAGGATGGTCAAGCCTCAAATCAGAACGTCTTATACTTATGGTATGTTGATTACCAAGATGCTGAAAGTAAAAGGCATTCCCCTCACAGGGAGTGTAGATATGGCTACTTCCATTGATGAGAGGACCCTCTCTCAAATGAAGTTAAGACCACCAGGAAGTATTCCTGAATCTGATGATGATAAGAAGAAGAAGCCTTCAGAAGACTCTGAAGAGGAAGATTTTGACGAGTCTGATGACTCAAGAGAAACCGAAACATCTGTACCCCTGAATCCCAAGTTCAGACCTAAGCTTCAAGTTAATAGAAATTTGGTCATCTCAGAAACATTTGATGATGATGATCAACCTATTTCAAAGGTCTTGAAGAAGGACCCTGTGAAATAATCTGTTCCTGCTCCAAGGAAGGAACTCAAGAGGAAAGCTATAATTGCATCAACTCCAGTCATGAGATCTACAAGGTTGAAGACTGTTGAGCCTATGCAAGTGCCATTGCCAACAAGGTCATCTGAACCCTCACCCTCTGCACCTATCATTGTATCTTCACCTTCACTTTCTTCCTCCTCACACAACTCACCTTTACACAATCAAATTTCCATTGCTGAAAATCTTTCAGAGATTTTAATCTGAATTTGACACCAGAAAATCCATCACCACATCACTCACCAGACAACATATCAAATCATCACTCCTCGCCATCTCACTCACAGCAAGAGATTCAATCTCTCATCCCTTTATCACAAGTTTTTTTATACCATTCTTACACCTCTATCTCATTCATTACCATATTCTGATACAACACCACAACCAAGCCCTGATCTGTCTTGTCAACACATTTCTGCTGGGATACCACTTGATCAAATTGATCCAGCTCTTCTGACTTCTGAATATCTCAAGGCAATTGGCAATCTTCTGGCTGAACAAACTGTAGTGCGGTTAAATCAAGCTTCCTGGAAAAATAAACTAAATCCCTCTGCTTTAATGAAGCCAAATACTATTCTGAAGATCTGTCCAACAAGGAGACTTATTGTCCTTCGCTCAAGTCAAAACTGAACCCAAAGACCAAGAAACCTTTTGTTTGGCTAAAGCGAAATGAAAAGAAGCTGAAGTTTCCTAAATGGTCAAATTTCTTTATGAGTCATCCTAAGCCTCATGACTTTCAAGACCCAGTTCATCACTGCGGCTTAAATCTTCTTGAGAAACTCCAGACGCCTACTGACAAAGCTCGACTCAATTCCTACCAGATTCCCTGGATTGGATATCCAGATGAAGAAAGGCAAGCATCAAGGCAACTCTACCCTTTCCAACCAACTCTGATATTTACCCCTTTTATTTTCATCTTACCTTTATCTTTTTCTAAAAATCCTTTTTTCTGTTTATTCTTTCTATTTACCAATTTCTGAAAATGATTTAAGTTGGTTTTTCAATAATCTTTGTCCCCATTTTACAAAACTTTGTTCTAATGAAATTATCTCTTTTTGTATTCCATATTTACAACCTTGTGGTTCTCTACCTTCAACTTTTCCCTTGACTCTCTCTACTTTCCCTATCTTTTTTTATATCACTTTCATTTTCTCTTATGGTATTTCTCTCCCATGGTATTGTTTGGAGATTGTCCCTTATGAACCACCAACAACTGCTTCCCCACCTGACTCTCAACCCTCTGTATCATCCCCTCCTGAGAATCCTGCACCTACATCCAACATCATTGGATTGGATCCTGTTGCTAGAGCCGAGATTGTAGACTTTCGACAAACTCTGCAGACTGTTGTTGATCTTCTCAAGCAACTTGTTGAAAAACAAAATTCTAACTAGTTTAAACTTTTCTTTGTCTCTATGCAATGTATTTGTCAATGATGTGTTAATAAATTCCTCTTCTCTCAGTTATTGTTTCTTTTTGATGATGACAAAGGGGAAGAAACATTATCTAACTGCCTAACTGCTAAGACGCTTAATATTAACTCTTGAGTTTTAACACAAGCGTCTGTCTTGTATCCGATCTTATAGTTCAGGGGGAGCTATTTGTATGGAAACTTATATATGATCTTATATTAATACTTGCTCTATAACTGTTGCTTTTTTCAAAGTTCACCAAAATCATAAGGCGATGTTTGTCATCATCAAAAAAGGGGAGATTGTTAAGTCAACATCTCTGATTTTGATGAATCCAAACAAAGAATAATTAGTAGTGAACATTATGAAATCTACTAATGCGTGTATTAAGTGTGCAGATCATAAAGCAAGAACATCACACCAGTTAAACAAGTCTCTCTGATGCGTCTAAGTTATGATGCGTCTGTCTCAAGACCTGACCTCTATCCAGTTCAATCATGCGTTCGCGACTGAGACTCCTTTGAAATATTAGAGCTTCATCGATATTCAAATCTGAAGAATATTCCCTAAGGGTTTCAAAAAGGAAATTCAAATTTAGAAAGCTCAAAGCATCATTCCGCGTTTTGTTGATTCCGTTTGTTGTAAAAACCAAAATGACCTTTACACAGCTACAGACCCACCTCGCACAAATGATGAAAATCTTGCTTGCCAAGACCAAAAAGCAACAAACATTGTTCTGAATCAATCTGCACTCTGATAAAGCAATGCCAGCCTATATGTTCAACTTGTCTTGAAGCTCACCAATGATTATAAACATTAAATGCAAATTCAGAGCGACTCTTTGACATTGATGGATGAAGAACAAAATTATACCCAGCTGAAGCTTTTTTTTCATAACGGATTTATTCCCAGGAGTATAAATAGAAGACTTTGAAGACTATTGAAGACACACATACCTGAAAGCATTAACTTAAGCATTCAATACTCTCAAAGCTCTTCATTAAACACTTCTCTGCTCAATCATTTATATTTATTGAGAAGTCTTTATTAAGATCTTACCGACCTTAAATACTTATCCACTCTGTGAGTGTAACTTGGTAGATCTGCAAAGTTGTAATTTGTGACGCCGCTGCTTCACTTAAACTCTTACTGTTTGTAGAGCCTGGAGAGGCTTGCTGAAAGAATACTTGTTTGAGCCTGAAGAGGCTAGGTGTGCAAACAATACTTGTTAGTTGAGCCTGTGGAGGCTAGGTGTGCAAATAATACCTTCTGTAACCTAATCAGTTATAGTTCAAACACTTGGTGAAGCCAAGGACTGGACGTAGCCCAAGGTTTGGGGTGAACCAGTATAAATCTATATGTCTCCTATCTCTTTCAAAGTTTGCGTTACTTTATCTGTGCTAACTGGGTTGGAAAGTGAAACTTCTTATTTAAACTCAGACGCATTCTTGTGGTTTATAAGTTAAAAAGTAATTATTTTCAAAAGTTAACTATAACACAATTCAACCCCCCTTATCGTGTTGTATATCTGTTCATTTCAGAAAGATCAACTCTTCGTAGGACTGAGAGATTGACTAAGTTGTCTGTGATCGTACACAACTTAGAGGAGAACACATGAAACAACAACATACCAATCTAAGCGTATCCGGAAGGATCTTCATGCTTGTTTGGGGCGAGACAAGCAAAATCCGAATCTTCAACCTTGGGAGAATGTCTCATGACTAAGAAAACTTAACTGTACTACTCAACTCTTTTATCGGTCATACTTTCACTTACCGTCCTGAGTGAGATTATTAAATTTCTCTGTTTCTATAATTTTCATACAATTTCATTCTTTCCCAACCTTTAGGGTAAATTTCCACTGCTTTATTCCATTTAAAGCATTCTCTACGAATTTGTATATTGAAAATCTTGTTTCTCTAATCCCTATGGTTGTATTGGACAATCAAAGTGACCAATTTTATACTTATGTGTGGAAATAACTATTCTGACTCTGATTTGAAATTTATTATGACCCATCGTTTGATCATACTAGTAAGAAACTTTAAATTTACTCAAATGGATTTTTGTCCGTGGGAATTGGTGCTCACGCTTCTAAATACCCTTGATGTATTAGACATTTGAGTAGATTGATTTGATAGTATCCATTGGTCTGGATATTTTCACATTTCGTTGAAAAATCTGATATGACTATTTCTTGAGTTGTAATACAGATGACTTTTTGATAACAGAAGTTTCTTGATGAAACTTACGCTAGTCACTTTTACTTTTGGTAAATGTGACCTAGTCTGAATTTTTTTTATGGGCAGACTGTTTTCCCTTTAAATTGTCGTTTCGTCAATTCTTTGTTCTAAGAATAAATCCTCTTAGGGTTTGGATACTGCTCATCTTTTGATTTCCTAATCCACTGGAAGTTCTTGTGAAAGAAGGAACTTTATTAGAGTCATGTTTGTAAACATATAATAGCCATGCATTTTTATACTCACGAATCTATTGAAGACTCTTTTTACGTGTCGAATATTCCTTTATCTTATGTTTGGTAAAATTCCTCTTTCTACTTTCTTGTGAAGGTAAAGTCTAGAAAATTTTCTTTCTTGAAAATTCCTTTTCTAAATCCTTAAGAGCTTGTCTTATTGTGGTTCGATAAAACTTATCACTTTTGATCAATTTTACCCTATATCTTTTCAAAAATGTCATTGATGTGTGACCTATCTCATAAGTCATGAGGATGGTTATTTGGTCCATATAACGATACCATAGTTAGTCGATTACAGTAAGAAGATAACTTGATGTTTGAGACCATCCTTATTGAGATGATAACGTTGCAATGGAATTTTGTTGTAGGTTTACGAGTACCTATAAGAGTCATGTTTTGTTTCGAGTGTTCGTGGACAGGCTAACAAAGTCAACACTTTTCTTACCTGTTAAGATCAACTATGCAGTGGAGAAGCTAACCACGGTAAGTATCAGATGACTAATTAGGCTTCATGGAGTATCTTCTGTTGGAACCAAAGTGGTTTTGGATTAAATAATCTCTAAGTTTTGATGCTAACAAAAGGATTGAATTTGCTTGGTAAAATGTTAGTTGGGATCTAACATGTGCTTTCAGTTATGCAGGAATACTTTAATATAAGTAAAATAAACATGGGATAAGTTTTCATTGAAAGAATACGCGTCCACCATTGTTAAGGGCTGTTCAATATTTTGGTAAAGTTACTCATTTATTTATTTAAGTAGACTAGTTTTCTTAAGTGAACGAGGCTCTAAATGTTTGTTAGATGAATACCAAAATAACTTGTTAGATATAGAAAGTCCAAAGACTTGATAATAAACATGTCCATCTTGTGACGTAAGCAGACGGAAGAAATTAGTAGAAGTAAATGAACTGAAAAATAAAGTAATCTAGTAGACGAGCTCTAACTACCACATCACTAGACTGAAATCTTTTTAACTCTTTAAGGAAAAGCAAGTCCAAAGACTTGATAGACAAGAGGATATGTCACGTCATCGAACGAGTAAAATAATCTGTTGAAACAGACTTAGTCTTACATATAACTAAGTAGACGGAGTTTCTTAAAGTAGACGAGCTCCATCTTCGAATAAATAAATGCTATCCGAATCTCTTGAATTTATTTCAAAAGATTGATATTTATTCCAATAGAATATTTGTTCTTAACTGTTGCCCTATCTGCTTTAATATTTTACCTTGTTGTAAAAGAAACATAGTACCATCAAGAAATGCAAAAAGAAGAATCGTACAATAAGATGTTGTAAAATGATCTATACGATGACAATTTCATGGCTGAAAAAGCTGGATTGTTCACAAAGGAGGAACAACAAGTTCTCAAGCTGAAATACTCAGAGGTGTGAACCTCCAAATTTATGCTACTTCGATAACCAAGAATACTATTCAGCATTGCCACAATCAAGCTATCAGTCACAACGGATATCATGCATTAAATGCTATCTCTAAATGGGATTATTCAAAGTAACCGTTGAAGAAATACAAGTGAAGAAGAAGGTCATTATAAATAGAAGACCTGAGATACTGAAGAATAGGTGAAAAGGGGCTCTTGACTGCACAACCTTACTAGTTCATCTTTTGTAAAAACTACAATTACTCATACTCGTATTTCTTTAGAGAGCAAGAGTCAGTATTTCTTAGTTTGAATATTGTGAAAATATTCATCTGATCTTAAACTGGCATATCCTTACACATAGTGTGTTAAGAAGATCAAACATTGAATCTCTTGGTTAGAGTTAGAGCCTGAAGCGACTTGGCAAGAAAGAAATACTTGTAGCCTAGAGAGGTGTTGAATACTTGGCTGTAATCGATTTGGAAAATAGTGGAGAAAATCCTTCAAGTAGAAGGGGCTGGACATAGCTCTTGGTTGGAAGAGAGTGAACCAGGATAAAAAATCTTGTGTGATTCTTCTATCTCTTATCTCTTACAGCTATATTTGTTTCTTACTAACCGAGGGGTTTTGGTATTGCTTTTGTTAAAGTCTTTTAAAAAGGATCTTTTTCTTTGTGCGTGCTTCTGTTTCTAATATCCTTGTGTGTAAAAAGTTTTTTAAAGGTTGTTTTCGAAAATTATTAACAAACACAATTCAACCCCCTTCTTGTGTTTGCATGTGTCAACTTTAGTTGGTATCAGAGCTCAGCCTCGAAAAGGTTGAGCATGTAACAAGTGCTGAGGAAGTACGATTCAAAAACCATGGAAGCAGAAGGACAAGCTATCAACACACCTTCTCTCTTTGATGGAACGGATTATAACTACTGGAAGAAGAGAATGATGGCCTTCTTAGATGCGCAGAATGTAGATATTTGGGAGCTGATTGAAACTGGCTACACTGAACCAAGAGATGAAGCTAGAGACACTGTTCCTAGAGGCCAATGGACTCAAGATCAGAAAAACCAACATCAACTGAATCTGAAGGCTAAGCACTATCTCATGTGTGCTATAACCAGATCTGAACATGACAAAGTTCACAGCTACAATACTACTAAAGAAATCCAGGATACTCTTGCCCTAGCTCATGAAGGTTCCTCACAAGTTAAGGAATCAAAGATCAGCATGCTGGTTCATTAGTATGACCTGTTCATGATGGGTGAACATGAAACAATAGACCAAATGTTTGGAAGATTCCAAACCATCACCAACAGTCTCAGATCTCTTGGAAAAGTTTATAAAAATAGAGATCATGCCAGAAAAATCTTGAGAAGTCTATCCAAGCAATGGAGACCCAACGTAATTGCTATTCAGGAAGCCAAAAACCTGAATACACACTCTCTAGAAGAACTTCTTGGATCTCTCAAGGTTCATGAACTTGAACTTAATGAAGAAGAAAATTCCAGAAAAGGAAAATCTATTTCCCTAAAGACAAAGAAAGCAAGTTCATGAAAAGTTCTCAAAGCTGCTGAGTCATCAGATGAGGATGGATTGTTTTCTATCTCCAAAAAGATTCAACATATGTGGAGAAAGAAATGTGGTTTCAGAAGGAAACAACTCAACAAAAATTTTTCCAAGGAGAAGTCAGACTCCAAGGAAAAAGGTCCACCATTGTGCTTTGAATGCAAGAAACCTGGTCATTTCAAAGCTGACTGCCCTGTGCTAAAGGATAAAAATAAATTCTTAAAAAAGAAGAAAGGCTTAATGGCTACATGGGAGGATCTTGATATATCTTCATCAGATGAAGAAAATGAATCCGAGCAAGAGGCAAATATCTGTCTCATGGCAGAAACTGCATCAGAAAGCGAATACACTGATGCTGAGGTAATGGACTCTGACCCGTCCACTCTTCAAAATGCTTTTGATGAATTGTTTCATGAGTCGTCTATAATATCACGATAATATAAGAGTCTCAAAAAAAAAAATTCTAAATTGACTAGAGAATATGATAGGGTCTGCACTAAGAAACAAAACCTTAAAGATGAAAATGACATACTAAAATCAGTGAATATAAGTCTAGCTGACAAAATGGTGTGTGAGCCTGATGTTTCTTGTGAGGTTGTAAAACTAAAACAAGATGTAACATATCTAACAGATTCTCTGCCAAAGCTTGTAGGTGACTCAGATACGCTTATTCTCATTTTAAGGTACTCTAGGTCACCTCATGATAAAATAGGTCTTGGTTATGACAAAGAGAAGTAAGATGCATCTCACAAAAAGTCAAAATCTTTTACACAGCATAGAGCTTCAAAAGTTCCAAATAAATATACAAAAGCTATAAGTCTAGATCGTCCAACACCTTTTGTAAAGTGTGTGGAAAAAGTGGGCATGGTACATCTAGATGCATACGCAATAAACAGGCTAAGCATACTCGTCCAGTGACAACTAACAAGAAAGGACCCAAGTCAGTTTGGGTACCTAAAGATAAGATAATACCTATTTCAGATTTGCTTAACAACAGGAAGAAAACAGATGTCTTGGTACTTGGACAGTGACTGCTCATGACACATGACGGGAGAAAGGTCTATGTTCCAAAACCTTAAGCCTAAAGATGGTGGCTGGGTCACATTTGGAGGAAATCAGAAAGGGAAAATCATTGGTATGGGTAAAATTGGTAAAAATCATTTTCCCTCCATTGATAATGTTCTTTTAGTAAATGGCTTGAAGCACAATCTACTGAGCATAAGTCAATCATGTGATAGTGGATATGCAGTTGCGTTTGATAAGAACATGTGTACTGTCAAGAAAGATGATGGATCACTTTTATCCACTGCAAAAAGGCAAAACAATCTCTATAAGATTGACTTGGAGGACCTCTCAAATCAAAGTGTCTCATGTCTAGTGTCCATTGAAGATGAGCGATGGATTTGGAACAAAAGGCTAGGTCATGCAAGCTTGAAATTAATTTCAAAGTTAAACAAGCATAACCTCGTGAGAGGACTACCAAACCTTAAGTTCAAATCTGATGCTCTCTGTGATGCATGTTAAAAGGGAAAACAAGTCAAAGGTTCTTTTAAATCTAAGAAAGTTGTTAGTACCAATAGACAACTAGAGTTGCTACATCTTGATCTTTTTTGGTCCAACAAGGACTGCCTCTGTCAGTGGTAAGAAATATGGTCTTGTCATTATAGACGATTACACTAGATGGACATGGGTTATGTTCCTAACTCACAAGGATGAGTCTTTTAAAGTCTTTTCTATATTCTGCAAACGTGTACAAAATGAAAAAGGCATGTGCATCACTTCAATCAGAAGTGACTATGGGTGAGAGTTTGAAAATGAGATATTTCATAAGTTCTGTGAAGAAAGTGGTATCCTTCACAACTTCTCAATACCTAGAACACCACAGCAAAATGGTGTGGTAGAGAGAAAGAATAGATCTCTTCAAGAGATGGCTAGGACTATGCTCAATGACAACTCTGTCCCTTGACACTTCTGGGCTGAAGCTGTTAATACCGCCTGCTACATTCAGAACATAATATACATTAGACCTATCCTGAATAAGACTCCTTATGAACTGTGGAAAGGACGAAAACCCAACATATCTTATTTTCACCTTTTTGGTTGTAAATACTATATACTGAATACTAAAGATCAACTTGGAAAGTTTGATGCTAAAACAGATAATGGAATACTATTAGGATATTCGGAAACATCTAAAGGCTTTAGAGTTTATAATTCTAGGACTCTGATAGTAGAGGAAAGTATTCAGGTCAAGTTTGATGACAAATATCCTGATAAGAAATTATCAGAGCTAGATGAAACCTTTGCATGATCTTGATCTAAACATTCCAGGAGACTCACCAGAGATAAAAATTGATGATCAAGTAAATGACCCCACTCAAAAATCAGAAACTTCCACTTCTCAACACAATACAGTTCAAAAATCTTGGTACTTCAAGAATTATCATCCATAAGATCAGTTCATTGGAAACCCAAATGACAAGCTAAGAACCAGATCAACCTTCAGAGAACAAGATATTTCTTCACTAGTCTCTGAGATGGAACCAAAGACAGTAGACGAGGCTCTGCTGGACGATGGTTGGATTCTAGCTATGCAAGAGGAACTCAACCAGTTTGAAAGAAGTGATGTTTGGACTCTGGTTCCACTGCCCAAAGACAAATCAGTGATTGGAACAAAGTAGGTTTACAGAAACAAACTTGATGAAAATGGTAAGGTAATAAGAAAAAAAGCAAGACTTTTTGCTCAAGGTTTCGCTCAAGAAGAAGGTATAGATTATGCTGAAACTTTTGCACCTGTTGCTAGAATAGAAGCTATTAGAATTCTACTTTCATTTACTGCACATCATAGTATTAGGCTTTTTCAGATGGATGTTAAAAGTGCTTTTCTAAATGGCTTTATTAATGAAGAAGTCTATGTTATGCAACCTCCGGGTTTTGAGTGTGAAACCCATTCTGAACATGTATATAAGCTTAAGAAAGATTTGTACTGTCTTAAGCAAGCTCCTAGAGCTTGGTATGACAGACTAAGTTCCTTTCTTATGGAAAATGGATTCAATAGAGGAAAGGTTGACACAACCTTATTTAGAAAATCCGTTAAATCTAATTTCATAGTTGTACAAATATATGTTGATGATATTATTTTTGGTGGTACTAATGAGTCTCTATGCAAAGAATTCTCTAAGTTAATGCAGAAAGAGTTTGAAATGAGCATGATGGGAGAACTCAAATTCTTCCTTGGACTTCAAGTAAAACAAACCTTGGACGAGGTGCTCATCCACCAAACTAAGTATACAAAAGAACTTCGGAAGAAGTTTAAGATGGATTATTATAAGCCAATGAATACTCCTATGCACCCCACCTCCATACTGAACAAAGATGATAAAGAGAAAAAGGCAGACCAAAAGGTATACAGAGGTATGTATGGTCTCTCTTATATCTTACTGGGTCTAGGCCTGATATTATGTTCAGTGTATGTTTATGTGCTCGATTTCAATATGATCCCAGAGAATCTCACTTATCAGCAGTTAAGAGAATTTTTAGATATTTAAAAGGTATTACTAATCTTGGTTTGTGCTTTAAGAAAAATGAAGATTACAGATTAGTTGGTTTCTGTGATGCTGACTATGCTGGAGATAGAATTGAAAGAAAAAGTACTAGTGGAGGATGCCAGTTCATTGGGGCTAATCTTGTCTCATGGTCAAGCAAAAGACAAAATACCATTGCCTTATCGACTGCTGAAGCTGAATATATATTAGTTGCAAGTTGCTGCTCACAACTTCTCTGGATCAAACATCAATTGGAGGACTACAATATGTTTGTCAGTAGCATTTCACTTATGTGTGATAATACTGCTGCAATAAATCTATCTAAAAATCCAATTTTGCATTCTAGAGCTAAGAACATAGAGATTAAACATCATCTTATTAGGGATTATGTGCAAAAAGGTTTGTTTGATATTCAATTTGTAGAAACTGACCATCAATGGGCATATATCTTTACTAAACCTCTTACAGAGGACAGATTTGTCTTTATTAGGAAGCATCTTAATATAATATGTGTGGATTAATTTAGGCATCCAGCCTTAAAAATTTGTTTTGTTAATCTTGCGTCTACTACCTATGCACATCTAATATTTATTAAAAGTTGTGCGTCTATATTTTATTGCACGTCCATATGACGCATCCACTGATACTGGTTACCGCGTCCATTGTATAGTTTTAGACTAGCTCACATCTGCCCATGTTTAAGCACATTTTTGTGTGTTAATAAATGCATTTATTTTGTCTCAATGACAAATTTATCCTTTATTCTCTTTGCTGAGTCAGTACTTCCACCAATCCTATCAAGACCTTTTTATAGTTCCAAGTTACCAACGCCGTTTTATCATAATGACATGTCATGTCAAAAGTTTGTTTTTTTAACCTTTGAGATTCAAACTTCCTTTATAAGTAATATTTTTCCCTCTGAGAAAAACTTTACACTTCTCTAACCTCTCTCTCTCTCTCTCTTTCTCTCTCTGCTTTCAAATCCTAAGCTCTCTGATCACCTAAAATGGCTTCTTCTTCAACCTTTAACGTGGACAAGCTCAACTTGGCAATTGAGCATCATTTCAACTTTGGAGTGTTGCAAGACTACAACCTAGACATAAGCAAGTATGTTAATGCAGCTGGGTGGGAAGGACTCTTCACAGAGAAAGTCACTATCTTTCCCAACCTGATTAGGGATTTCTGGAGGAATGTTCATGTGACTGATACTAACTTCTTCTCTACGGTGTTGAGAAAGAAGATTGTAGTCTCGGAAAAGATTATTACTGATGCTATTTTCTGTGCTCATGAGGGTTTGATTTTTACTGAGTCATGGGAAGAGGATTTGGGTGGCTCTGAGACCATTGAAGTCTGCCTCATGAAAAAAGACACAGTCAGAACTCACACTTGGAAAGCTGTTGAAATGAAGGACATTGTTCGCATCCTTCACCAGTTCCTTAATAAGGTGTTTCTTCATAAGGTTGGATCCAAAGACAACTTCTCCTCCCTGCACAAATTCTGCCTCTGCCATCTTCTCACCGAAACGAAGATCAATCTTCCAAGAGTTCTGTATGTAAGATTTAGAGATGCTGTGATGAACAAGAAAAGACTCTCAGTATTTCCCTATTGCCATCTTCTTTCCAAGGTTTTCAAGGCTCAAGGAATTCATGAAATTCTTACTGCAAGGACTCCTGAGGAGCAAGCTAGGATCTTAACTAAAAAACCAATGTCTGCTGCACACTTTGGTAAAATGAATATAGCTAATATGAACCTCAGTACCTATGCTGCTGCTACAATGGCCAAGACTGAGGAGTTAATGAAAACTAAAGAAGAAATGGTGGAACAAAACAACGCTGAAGTCCTAGGAGTAAAAAAAAGTAACTAGGCAAAAGACCACTGCAACAAGCAAGCCTGCCCCCAAGAGACCAGCAGGTGCCATTGTTATCAGGGAACCTTCTAATGCTCCTGCTGCAAAGAAGCAAAGAAGAGTTATCTTCTCACACAATGAGATGAGGAAGCTGATGAGGACAGCATTCCTATCACTACAATCCTGAAGAAGCAGAAGACTTCTATTGCTGATGAGGCTGTTGTGCCTGTTACAACAAAACCTAGAAGGCAACCAGCAAGAAAAACCAGAACAACTAAGACCTCTAAGGTAACCATATTTGCTAGTGATCCTATTCAAATAGTAGTAGATGCCTTAGTGTCTAGTTTAGAAACTAGAATTGGTGATGTGCCTGTTGATAATAACATTAATGTCTCCACTCCAGATGATGTGTACATCCCCACACCCCTTTCACCCCAACCAACACAAAAAGCCACTCCACAATTTCAACCTATTATCCCTGCCGATGATCCCCGGTTCAATCAACCAGATGATGGCATTTCCCCTGATGCTCCTTTTCCAAAACCCTTGAGAACCCTATTTCCTTTCACTCCTAATTTTGTTCTTTATGATGGCAAATCTGAGGATTGGACCAAGGTAAAAAGGGAATGGAAACTTCTATTTCACTCTCACCAACCTGAACCCGAACGCATTCCCAATAGATGGTATCCTCTACCTGAGTATGAGGAAGAATTCAGCCAACCTATTAAACCCTTTTACCTACCTCATCCTGACTGTAAATTAATCAAAAATGTGCCTTCACAAATGCACAACAACTTAGGACCATTAGTCACTCACCTACCCCTAAACAATTTCCCCCCCAGAAAAATTTACCCTAACCTTGTCAAAACTCCTCCTTTCATACCCCTCACTGATGGAGTTGGGAGACATATCATATCTTTTTGGGAGACTAACCCCAATAGAAAAAATCTTCCTACCATCCTTGAGCGAAGAGCAAGATCCTCATAGCATGTTCCCATGATCATGCCAAGGGACACAAAATGGGTGTCTTTTGAGCATCCTAGAGTCTATCGGAGGGCCTCTGATTTCTTCCTGGATCGGTTCATTTATGAAATGCTGAAGTGGGAATTCAGTCATTTCAGAGTTGATAGAGCCGCCCATTTTGTTCTTCCATCCTGGCTGAGACATAATGAAGCAACCATAGTTGGAATCATGCCTTACAGGATCTGTCCAAGACTGCCAATGGTAGATCTGAATAAGGACAAAGACAAGAAAAACAGAAGATTCAAAGGAGTCATGCCTGAAGCTGAATCAGCAATGCTTGATCTGAACCAAGAAACTTTTGACTACTCAATGCTGGATTTATTTTTGTATATTGAATCCATTGAGTTGATCAATGAACATCGAGCTGCAGATTTCTGGAAATATCATATTATTCACTGCACAAGAGAGGCATCTTCCTCTGGACTGACTGAAGAAGAGAAGAAGGAAATTCCTAAGGTCAGAGGGAAGTGTGGCCTTTCAAATTTTAGATATATGATCTATAAAGACCTTTAGGGACTTCCTATAAATAGTAAAAATGTGGAATTCATCTACCCCATCAGATGGGCAAAAGAAGTCTTAGTTATCCCTCCACCTACTTCAGAGCCTATCGCAGATGAACCTGTTGTTGAAGAACCTGATCAAAATGCCACTACTGTTGGCTTAGAAGATACAGCTGAATCCATTAACAATTAGAGCTCATCAGAAAAAACACTCTTCTCAACCATTAGCTCTAGTTGTGATGCACCCTTCAGATCATTCAAGAATACTAAGCACATTTTAAGAGTCTGCTGAAAGCTCAAGGCAACAGGCTCTGCCACCTAATCTTGAAGAGGTTCTTGGAAAAATAGTTGATGACAGAGTTGGCAAGATAGTTGATGAGAATGTTGATAAGATGACTGAGAAAATAAAGGAGGATGTCTAATAGCAAGTTCAAACTTCAATGGCTCCAAACTTAGAGGTTGTGAATAAAATACTGGAATTCCTCATGGACTTCAAGAAAAGTCAGACTTAGAACCCTCCACCTCCACCACCTCATCCTGCTTAACCTTTACCTTTTATCTTTTTTCTCTTATACTAATAATGATGGTCTTCTCCTTTTACCTTTTTGGATGATGACAAAAAGGGGGAGAAAGAAAAGGAAAGAGATTTGTTTATATAAAAATAAGATGTTAGTTTTGAAAAACTCATAGTTGTCTGCATATGCATATTCTTTTCTACTAGCTAATTGACCTGATACTTATGTTTGCTTATTTGCTTTAATACCTACTAACTATGCTTATTTATTCCTTCATATGTACTCTAAGTATGATAAGTTGTTGCACCTATCTGTTAGCTTATATGCAGTTGTTCTTCATATGCTTTTTCTGCTTAAATATTTGAATGCTTTGTCTTAGGGGGAGCCCTGCAAGCTCTCTTAGACTTTGGTTTTCAAATTTAATTAGTTTTGTCATCATCAAAAAGGGGGAGATTGTTGGAACCAAAGTGGTTTTGGATTAAATAATCTCTAAGTTTTGATGCTATCAAAAGGATTAAATTTACTTGGCAAAGTGTTAGTTGAGATCTAACATATGCTTTCAGTTATGCTGGAATACTTTAATATAAGTAAAATAAACATGGGATAAGTTTTCATTGAAAGAATACGCGTCCACCCTTGTTAAGAGCTGCTCAATATTTTGGTTAAGTTACTCATTTATTTATTTAAGTAGATTGATTTTCTTAAGTGAACGAGGCTCTAAATGTTTGCTAGACGAATACTAAAATAATTTGTTAGATACAGCAAGCCCAAAGACTTGATAATAAATTTTTCCATCTTACGACGTAAGCAGACGGAAGTAATTAGTAGAAGTAAATGAACTGAAAAATAAAGTAATCTAGTAGACGAGCTCTAATTGCCACATCACTAGACTGAGATCGTTTTAACTCTTTGAGGAAAAGCAAGCCCAAAGACTTGATAAACAAGAGGATATGCCATGTCATCGGACGAGCAAAATAATCTGTTGAAACAGATTTAGTCTCACATATAACTAAGTAGACGGAGTTTCTTAAAGTAGAAGAGCTCCATGTTCGAATAAATAAATGCTATCCGAATCACTTGAATTTATTTCAAAAGATTGATATTTATTCCAATAGAATATTTGTTCCTCACTGTTGTCCTATCTGGTTTAATATTTTACCTTGTTGTAAAAGAAACATAGTACCATCAAGAAATGCAAAAAACAAAATCGTACAATAAGATATTGCAAAACGATCTATACGATGACAACTTCATGGCTAAAAAAGCTGGACTGTTCACAAAGGAGGAACAACAAGTTCTCAAGCTGCAATACTCAGAGGAGTGAACCTCCAAATTCATGCTACTTCGATAACCAATAATACTATTCAGCATTGCCACAATCAAGCTATCAGTCACAACGGATATCATGCATTAAATGCTATCTCTAAACGGGATTATTCAAAGTAACCGTTGAAGAAATACAAGTGAAGAAGAATGTCACTATAAATAGAAGACCCGAGATACTGAAGAATAGGTGAAAAAGGACTCTTGACTGCATAACCTTACTAGCTCATCTTTTGTAAAAACTATAATCACTCATACTCGTATTTCTTTAGAGAGCAAGAGTCAGTATTTCTTAGTTTGAATATTGTGAAAATATTCATCCGATCTTAAACTGGCATATCCTCACACATAGTGTGTTAAGAAGATCAAACATTAAATCTCTTGGTTAGAGTTAGAGCCTGAAGCGACTTAGCAAGAAAGAAATACTTGTAGCCTGGAGAGGTGTTGAATACTTGCTGTAATCTATTTGGAAAATAATGGAGAAAATCCTTCAAGTAGAAGGGACTGGACATAGCTCTTGGTTGGAAGAGAGTGAACTAGGATAAAACATCTTGTGTAATTCTTCTATCTCTTATCTCTTACAGCTTTATTTGTTTCTTACTAACCGAGGGGTTTTGATATTGCTTTTGTTAAAGTATTTTAAAAATGATTTTTTTCTTTTTGCGTGCTTCTGTTTCTAATATCCTTGTGTGCAAAAAAAATTTAAAGGTTGTTTTCGAAAACTATTAACAAACACAATTCAACCCCCCCCGCCCCCCTTTCTTGTGTTTGCCTGTGTCAACTTCAGTTGGTATCAGAGCTCAGCCTCGAAAGGGTTGAGCATCTAACAAGTACTGAGGAAGTACGATCCAACAACCATGGAAGCAGAAGGACAAGCTATCAACACACCTTCTCTCTTTGATGGAACGGATTATGACTACTGGAAGAAGAGAATGATGGCCTTCTTAGATGCACAAAATGTAGATATTTGGGAGCTGATTGAAACCGGCTACACTGATGGACAAGTAAGAAACGATCTAATCCTTAGAAGGTTGGCTTGGTTTAGTAAGAACAAACTAGTGTTCCATTATCTACTACTGAAGCAGAATATGTTACAGCAAGAAGTTGTTGAGCACAAATCCTTTGGATGAAACAACAACTAATTGAATATGTTGTTTTCTCAGAGAAAGTGCCAATCAAATGTGATAATACTAGTGCAATAAATCATACTAAGAATCCAATAATGAATTCAAGAACTAAGAACATATAGATAAGACATCATTTTATAAGGGATCATATGCAAAGTGGAGATATAGTTATTGAATATGTTGACACATCTAAGCAATTAGCTGATATATTTACTAAATTGTTAGCTAAGGAAAGATTCTTCTTTATAAGAAGAAAGCTAGGAATAATTGATCCTACATATGTTTGATGTTTTGAATGCTAAATCCGTGTATCTTTGTTATTGGGTTGTCTTACATCGATTTCGACATCGATTATGATATGTGTAAAATTCAAAAGTAGCTTACAGCGAGCTCATTACATCGATTATGCTAAGAAAAAATTCATAGTTTAAAGCTATACATAGATTACACATGCGATGTAAAGGAAAAATCCCTATCAAAACTCAAAATGATTCTTTATACATCGATTGACATATAGACATATTAAAACCATATATACATAAGTACATCAATGTTATACATCGATTATTGATGGAAACAGAAAGTTCAACTCTCTGAGAGTTGCTAAACATCGATTAGTAAATCGATTATTATGATGCAGAAAATACATGACAACATGTACATTCATGTTGTACATCAATTTACCTGATATGAAAAACTGAAATTTCTATCTGATATGAAATATACCAATTAGGATATTGATTATATTGATAAAAAAAGGATTGAAATTTTTTCTGGAAGTAGTACATCGATTATATACGTCGATTTTATGAAAATAAAAAATATAGGACTCTCTGAGTTTGCTTATACATCGATTATGAGATAATTCCAATTATTTAACTCTCTGAGTATGTTTATACATCGATTGGTAAATCGATGTATCTGTTATAAAGTCTCATAATAACATACCTGATGCTAAACACATCGATTATATTAGACAATGCAGAACCTTTTTCCCCTTCTCACCCCACTACTGGACCTTTGAACACTGAAGATGCTTAGATTAGATCTTAGGTTCTTTAATGTGTTTGCTGGTTGCCCTTCTCACCCCAATATTATGGTCTGTAACACTTTAATTGGTACTATTTTGATGAGTTGATGAATGAATGACCATATTATGTTTTGGTAATAAAGTGAATCTCCCATATATATTTTTTGGTAATGACAAAGAGGGAGAATTGTACTATACTATTGTTATACACCTAATACTTGTATGCTATACTATATATCTGATGCTTGATAAATTGATCCTACAATTGAGTTTGAATTTCATATATGCTTCACACTTGTTTATGAGATAGGGGAGTAGCATGAATAAAAGGCTACACCTAACTATGAAAAATTGATGCTAAGTATGGTAAGTTTGTCATCAATAAATTGTTGTAGTATGGTAAGTTTGTCATCAATAAAAAAGGAGGAGTTTGTGGAAAATGACTCTGAATATTTGGATTAATGACTAAAATTAATTAGTTTTATATGATATACTAATTACTTGCAAAGCTTTAGTTCATTACAGAGCAAGTAAAGTGGATGCAATGAAATTCAAGTGGAACTAGAAGTGGAACTCAATGAATAATCAAATGGATCATGAAGAATGACATGAAGAGGAAGCATCCTGAGCAAAGAAAATAAAAGACAAAGTTTGGATGCAAATGAAAAAGGGGTTACTCACTTTTAACTCTCAGTAAAGCTCTCAAGGAAAAAGGAAAAATAATTTTTCAAAAGTAAAGAACTTTTTAAAATGAACTTGAATTGAAAAGGTTAATTAAAGGATTTGAACATATGTTTACTTTCCGTTAATTAACTTTGTATTGAAATCTATCTCTGCATCAATGTATAAGTGTTATAAATCGATTGTATCTTGAGTTATATGAGCTTAAAATGTTTTAGAAAACTTGTACATCTATTAGTACATCTGTGTATAAGTCATAACTGAAATAACCAAAGTTAACACAAGAAGGGGGGTTTAATTGTGTTTACCAACTTTTTAGCAAACTTTGAAAATTATTTTCGCAGGCACAACAAGCAAAAGTAAAGCTACAGAAAATTAGACGGGTGACTCGTCTAATTTTAAGACAGAACACACGAGCATACAGAGAAGGTTAAGACAGAGTTTGATATTCACAATACTAACTTCCCAAGTTAAAAGCTTAAACAAATAACTCTCAAACAAATTAAAGAGATAAGGGAAAAGGAATATCACTCAAGAGTTTTATACTGGTTCACCATAAAATCCACAGGGGTCCAGTTCTTGGCAGCACCAAATTTCCACTATAACTGATCATATTACAGTACAAGTATTCTTTGCACACCTAGCCTCTCCTGGCTCAACACTCAAACAAGTATTCTTTTCACACCTAGCCTCTTCAGATTCAAACAATAAGGAGTAAAGGTTTTGTGTAATTAATACAACTTTACAAGTCTTTTAGATAACACTCAGAGAGTGGAATAAATGAAGGAACAAAACACTGCAAAAATTATGTCAAATGATTGAAGAGCTATTCAATGAAGGAATGAAGAAGTAAATGAAGAGAGTAAATGCTTCTTTGAATATTTAAGCAGAGCTCTTTTCTTCATCTTCATGGTTTGGCCTATTTAAAGGCTTCAATCAATTTGATCTGTTAGACAAAGCTTCAGAAAGTGTGCTCCATTGATTTGAACTTTTGGGACGCCATTAATGCCAAATAGTTGTTCTGTGTAAGCATTAAATGTTTGGGGACGTTGGACTTTGACATATACGACCAAGAGTACACTTTGCTTATGAGCAATTGTTGTTTCAGAGTTGCAGTAGCAGACTTCTTGTACTTGCAGCAGAGATCTTTTCATTTCAGTGCAACACTTAGTTCACTTTATGGAAAGCACTTTTACTTTGTACAAAAACAGTTAAAAAGCTACTGACTTGGTACAGAGGTTGCGTGTTTATTCCTTAAAAACTTGAAAGAAAGAATTTTTTATTCTTTGTCCTTGGTGCTATTGTCCAGAGATTTTCGAGATCCTTAAGGAAGGCATCTTTTCAAATAAGGTTAACTTGGACTTTCTTCTGACAGGTCTGACAACAAGATTGATTCAGCAGAGTCTGAAAATTAGACGGGTGTTGTGCAGTCTAAAATCAGATGGGTGATGTGAGCCAAAACTTAGACGGGTGAGCAAGTCATTTTTAGACGGGTGATCCACTGAAGCTTCTTCAAACTTATGATGCTTGACACATCATCAACTAAATTAAACTATGATTGGGAGTTGACTTGATCTCTGTCTGAGTTGACTATTTTTCAGACGAGTCTGAAAAACAGCGTTGTACTGAAACTTAGACGGGTCAGATTTTAGACGTGTTACCTTAAGTCTATTTTCCTGTACACTTAGCAGACTTGTCAGTAATTTCATATGGTTCAATATTACCATACTTAATATATTTGGAATCATCAAAACTTAGAGAATTTTCACATTGAATGTGTTCCAGACTTGTGAGGTCTCAACATTCTCCCCTTTTTGATGATGGCAAATAATTTTTCTGATTGTATTAAAAATCAAAAATTAATAGCAGAAATTGGAGAAAAAGAGACAATTATGAAAATATGCTATGCTCCCCCTTAGTTTGTGCATCAGATAAAATGAAAAGTATCGGAGCAGAAATAGATATCAGAGCAAAAACAAGTATCAGAGCAGATTTCTTATATTTCTATTACTTGTACTTCCTCTCACTTTGGGCATCAATCAAAAAATAAACAATAGATATATTAAAAGAATAAAGAGCCAAAAGTGATAAATATACTTATTTCATTCATAATCAAACAATTGTTTACAAAAAGTGATATGGGCATCACTAAAAGTACATTGCATGACTCGGAGAAAAGAAAAACTAAGTCCTACAAGCTAAGTGCTAGGTCTTCCTTGACTCTTGAAGAAAGCTTCCATCATCCTCTGCATTGTTGCTCACAAAGCTAAGATAGTGGCCTGGAATGAAGCTTGTTGTTCCAAATCCTGATCCTGTTTCTACATAACATTTTGCAGACAGGTGGCCATTTCATCCAGCCTTTGATGAGCAGCAGGATCATGTGCTATAACAGATGTAGTGGAGTCTGTTATAGCTAGAGAAGTTGCAAATGCAGATGGAGGATGGTAGGAGGTAACTCTTCAACTAGGATTTCATCCTTAGGCTGAGGATCCAAAAAGACACCAGTTGACAGAGTGGTTTCAAAGTCATTGTTGGGAAAGAAAATATCCAGAAACCATTGGATTCTTTCTTGATGGAGGGGAGACTCTATGTGGGAAAGCATGAACTCATAAGACCTTCTAATGAGGTTTTATGGGGGTTACAAGGGTGGACTGTGGAAAGTTCAGAAGAAAGAAAGGCAAAATGACAAAGAAGGGTAGGAAAGTGTACACAGAGGGAAAAAAGGGATAAGAGTGCATAGGCTTGGCTCATTCTGATGGGGATTTCTTTCTTTTCTTCCTCAGAAAGCCCAGAGCTTGACCCACATCTCATGTAGATGTCCCCAACCTTTAAGTACATGGAGGAAGTGGCAGTGGTGAATATCCTTTTCCTGAACTTGAATATGTCATCATTAAGCTTAATGAGGCAGAATTTTGTTCTCCAGGCAAGTTGATGACCTTCTGCTTTCCTTTGACTACCATTGAGTCAGGCATCACTTTGATCTCAGTGGAGGGCTTCATGAAGACATGTGGATTAGGCTTCCACCTTGCCGAGGACTTCTGCTTCTCATCCAGCATCACAAGTTATCTTTCTGCTTCAAGAGCAGCAATCACATCTAAATCCTTGCTAAACAACATATCAGAGCTGTAAGTGTCTGAGACAAAAAAAGCAGTAGTTATGGAGGACAAATGATATCTGGGTAAGGTGGCTTTTGGTAGGGAGTTATGTCTGGTTTTAGAGAATAAGTCAAGGAAGATTATTCTCAAGGGGACTTGGCATTGGTTTTTGATATGGCCAGGTGTGGGTGGTCTAGGTGGAGGTGGAGGTGTAGTAGGATTGTCAAAGAAGTCAAAATCATTCAAATCATCATGGTGAGTTTCATAATAATGAGGGGAGTGTGATATGGATAGTTCAAATACATGATGTTCATTTTCAAACATATTTGGTTCTGAAACAGAAGGGTGTGGTTTAGGTTCAGAAATAAAAGGTTCTAAAGTGTGGTTAGGTGAAGGTTCATGGATATGTGATGGTTGTGGTGGTGGTGTGGGAGCTTTTTATGGTGATGTAGATTCAGTTTCAGGTGGTGGTGAAGTATGTGGTGGTGTTGGGGCTCATTATGTTGAGGACACTGGTAAAGGTGATGTAGGTGGAGGAGTAGGAGTTCTGGTTTTGGTCTTTGGTGAGGGAGAATGTGTTTTCTTGTTGGGTGAAGGTGAGGATGGAGGTGTTGGAAGCAGAAGCAATCTTCTCTTGATTGTGTTGGACTGTCTCAGAGGCTTAGTTGCCTTCCTCTTTGTAACAGATGTCCTCTTCTTCCTAGGGATCATAGTCTCTTCAGTTTGAGACTCCCCCTCAGCCTCTACGGCTCTTTTCCTCTTGAACACCTTGGTAATACTGGGAACATGAGCAGAGGCAGTAGCAATCTCAATAACAATAGCAACCATCTTTCTTCTATGCAGCAATTGAGGCTCTTCCTCCTCAACAGGTTCTTCAATTTGGTCAACCTTGACAACAAGAACATCAGGTTCCTCTTCCACTGGAACATCTCCAGCAGGGACTTGTGATGATGATACTTCAACATTAGGTTAAATAATGGGTGTCAACTGCACCTTCATCAAAGACAATGTCTTTGTTGTAATCTCTGTGCAGAGTTCCACATGTAAAGCCTTCCTCAGATCCTTCAATGAGTTGGCCCTGAAGACCCTAGTCATTATCATTCCATAAGGATAATCCTTGTCTTTCCTTTTGAAAGCTTTCTCCATATGCCTAAATATTAAATCAGTGATGTCTATCCTGATTTTTTGGACTAGGTGGTAGATAGCAAACTTTTCTATCTTACTCATATGGTTTCTAGACACTACAAAATAAGTCATTTTAGAGACCAAGTATTTAGCGACCAACATAATCGGTCGCTAAATATAAAAAATCAGTCACTAAATCCGTAGCTAATTGGTTTAACGACTGATTTAGCAACCACCAAACGATTTAACAACTAGGCATTCTACTACCACGTCTGGTTGTCGCTAAATCAGTCACTAAATGGTTTAGCGACCGAAATTTCATATTTTGCGACTGAATTTTGGTGTTGCTAAACACATATTTTTTTTTTGTAGTGAGACCCAGTCTTAGGCATAACACAATTAATGAGAAGAACGTGAAGAAATCTCGTCTTAGGTGTTAGATATTTGGCATCGAGGCTCTTAGGGCATGGAACTCCATAGAGGACAATGTTCACAGCCTTCTCTCCCAAAGTCTTCATCCAGTCTTTACCATACCCAGCACCTTCTCGTGGTCATTTGGTCACTTCAGCGAGTGACTCGAGAGTGATGATGACATGGTCATCACCCACATCTCCAGAGATCATGGAGATCACATTATCTTTGGTAATCTTTGCAGTTCTCCAGAACTCATTAACCAAAGAGGGGAAAACAACTTCATGGAGTTGGAAGAAAGGTAACCAACTAGCTTGAATGATTACGGGTTGAACATCTAAGTCCTTGTTTTTTAGTTCCTCAAAATTAGGGACCCTGCCAGGGTGCACCTTCTTTAATTCATTCATAGAAATGCCAGTCTTTCCAGCAACAGTTTCAAGAAGGCTCTTGGGTGCCATTGATTCAGAAAAGAAGTTTCTAGGGTTTGGAGATGAAAAGGTTTGCGAGGTTGAAGACGAGGAGAAAATCAGAGAGAGAGTGAAAGCAACGATTGTGAGTGGAGAGATTGTGAAATGACAAGATTACTTTTATGAGAAGAAACGAAAAACTTGAGTGTTTTTTGCGTTGGGAACAACGAGAGAGGTTATTACCATAAAGAGTAATAAATTTGAAATGATAGTTGTGAAAAGACAGAACGTTTTTGTGAAAAAGGCGGGAAATTTTTGCAATGTACAGGTGTCTCAGTCAGGGTCAGCACTTTGTGAGTGCGTTTAGCCACGTTATCAGATACTTGGCTAAAGTAGACGAGTGAAGCAAAAAAAAAGGCAAGTAAAATTTCCAGATATATCAGTATACACTCATTCAGACACATTATGCATATTGAGATTCCTTCTAATAAAAACAAATCTATCTTCACTTAAAGGTTTAGTAAAAATTTCAGCCCACTGATTCTCAATGTTGACAAACTTAATTTCAAAAACACCTTTTTGCACATAATCTCTAATAAAATGATGCTTTATTTCTGTATGTTTTGCTCTAGAATGTTGTATGGGATTTTTAGACAAGTTAATAGCACTAGCTATCACACCAAACATGTATATTATGCTCAAACATTGAATAATCCTCAAGTTGATATTTTACCCAAAACAATTGTGAACAACAACTTGCTGCAGATATATATTAAGCTTCAGCAGTTGAGAGAGCAATGGTACTTTACCTTTTGCTTGACCAGGAGATCATGTTTGCTCCAATGAAGTGGCATCCTCCACTGGTGCTTTTTCTATCAATTCTATCTCCAGCAAAGTCAGCATCACAGAATCCATCTAACCTGAAATCTTCAGATTTCTTATACAATAGACCAAGGTTAGTGGTTCCAATTAGATATTTGAAAATTCTTTAAACAGACTTATGATGGGATTCTTTAGGATCTGATTGAAATCTAGCACATAAACAAACACCGGATTGAATATTAGGTCTGCTAGCAGTTAAATATAGAAGATATCCAATCATACCTCGGTAGACAATTTGATCTACCTTTTTACCTTCCTCATCCTTGTTTAGAACAACTTATGGATGTATAAGAGCACTCATAGGCTTTGAATTTTCCATCTTATACTTTTTCAGAAGTTCCTTAGTATATTTTTGCTGATGGATATAGATTCCATCACTTGCCTGTTTTATTTGCAGACCAAGGAAGAACTTAAATTCTCCCATCATGCTCATATCAAACTCATTCAACACCAACTCATAGAACTCTTTACAGAGCTTTTGATTAGTAGCACCAAAACTAATATCATCTACATAAATTTGTACTACAATGAAATCTTTCTTTGAGCATTTCTTGAAAAGTGCAGTGTCTACTTTTCCTCTAATGAAATTATTCTCCATTAGATATGTGCTTAACCTATCATACCAAACTCTAGGAGCTTGTTTGAGTCCATATAAAGCTTTCTTAAGCTTATAGACATGGTGAGGATTTTTAGAATCCTCAAACCCAGGAGGTTGCTTGACATAAATTTCCTCCTCAATTATCCCATTTAGAAATGCACTTTTAACATCCATTTGATAAAGAGTTATATCATGTTGTGCAGCATAAGACATGAGAATTCTAATTGCTTCTAATCTAGCTACAGGTGCAAAGGTTTCAGTGAAATCAATATATTCCTATTGATTATACCTTTGAGAAACTAGTCTTGTCTTATTCCTTACCTCTTTTCCATCTTCATCCAGTTTGTTTCTAAATACCCATCTGGTTCCAATGATAGATTTATCTTTGGGTTTAGAAACTAGAGTCCACACATCATTTCTCTTGAACTGATTCAGTTCTTCTTGCATGGCCAGAATCCAGCTTTCATCTTGTAGGGCTTCTTCAATTCTTTTGGGCTCCAAATCTAATATGAAAGCCATGTTATTGTTCTCATTGAAAGCAGATCTTGTTCTCACTCCTTGAGATGGACTTCCGATGATAAGATCTTCTGGATGATAAGTCTTGAATTTCCAATCTATTTTCTCACTCTGTTTTTCAGACGTTTGAGCACTCGTCTGATTTTCAGACACGTTTACTTTTGACTTGTCTGAAGACTTTTCCTCTGATGGACTTAGATCAATACCTGCAATATCATCTTCTAGATCTGATAGTTCTTTATCAGTCTTTAAACCATCATTAAATTTCACATGTATCGATTCTCCCACAACAGAAGTTCTAGAATTAAAGATTCTAAAAGCTTTAGACATTTCAGAATAACCAATGAATATGCCTTTATCTACTTTAGAGTCAATATTTTCCCAAATGATCTTTTGTATTTAAAATTTAACATTCACATCCAAATGCATGAAAATATGATATGGTGGGTTTTTTTACCTTTCCACAATTCATAAGGAGACTTGTTTAGGATAGGTCTAACCAGTATTCTGTTTTGAACATAACAAGCAGTGTTAATGCTTTCTGCCCAGAACTGCTTAGGGCGATTGTTCCCATTGAGCATTGTTCTACCCATCTCTTGAAGAGATATGTTCTTTCTCTCAACCACTCCATTTTACTATAGAGTTCTGGGTGCAGAGAAATTGTGAGAAATATCATTTTCCTCAGAGAACAGTTTAAACTACTCATTTTCAAATTCACACCCATGGTGACTTCTGACAGCAGAGATACAAAAACCCTGCTCATTATGTACTCTTTTTCTGAATACTGTAAAGACCTTATATGATTCATCCTTGTGGGTTAAGAAGAGTACCCGTGTGAATCTAGAATAGTCATCAACTATGACAAAACCATATTTCTTTCCACCTAGGCTAGCTACACTGACTGGTCCAAACAGATCCATGTGTAACAGTTGCAAAGGTCTAAAGGAGGTGACTTCTTTCTTGGATATGAAACTTGATTTTACTTGTTTATCTCTCTGACACGATCACACATAATATCTTTCTTAAAAGAAATAGAAGGCAATCCTCTCACAAGATTATGCTTTTTCAATTTAGAAATTTGTTTCATACTAACATGTCCTAGTTTCTTATGCCATAGCCACTTCTCATCCTCTTTAGACATAAAGCATGTTACACTTTGATCTGAAAGTTCAGATAGGTCAATCTTATACAGATTATGTTGGCTTTTGGCAGAAAAGAGGGTATTTCCATTTTGTCATTAACTATCCATGCATCCTTAGAAAAAGATACAGAAAATCCACTATCACACAATTGGCTTATGCTTAGCAGATTACGTTTTAAACCTTTGACATATAAAACATCACAGATGATAGATAAGGGAGGTTTACCACCAATTTTACCTACACCAACAACTTTTCCCTTCTGGTTGCCACCAAAAGTTACATGTCCACCTTTCTTAGGTTGGAGGTCTAGGAACATAGACCTTTCTCCTGTCGTATGTCGCGAGCATCCACTGTCCAGTTACCATGACAGGTGTTTGTTTTGTCCTTTTAAGCATATCTGCAACAGGAATTATCATAGACTTAGGTAACCACATTTTCTTGGGTCTTTTTCTGTTAGTGTCACACCCTAAATTTCACCTTACATTAATAAATATTAATATGTGTTAGACTTAGCTTCTATATTCTTGTTATTCTTGTTCTTGATGTCTAAGTTCATGTTTGGGGAAGTTTAGCCTTAGAACGCTTCAATCCTTTTAGAGTCCTAGTAACCAATTTTACCGTTTTGGCCATATCTTGAGGTCAAGATGTCCGATTAAGGTGATCTTTAATGCGTTGGAAAGGTAAGAGAATTATCTACAAGTATAATTTTATGTATTTTGGTCAATTCCGTTGTTAAGTATGCCTCGATCCTCAATATTTGTTCACCCCGTGAACTATATTGATCCAGAAACGTGTTTTGGGCAATAATTAAGCCCAATTGTGAATAAACCGTCCTTAACCTCCAAAACCACAACCTTAACCTAATGTTATATATCTAAACCACTCTAGATCAGCTTCCATTCACCCCTCTTTGAATTCCTAACCATTTTATCTCTAAAACTCTCTCAAAGGAACCCGTTCTTGCACTGTTCTTCACTGCTTCTTGATAGGAGAACATCACTATGAATAGGGGTTCGTTGTGCTTGTTGTTTGGGACTTTAGAAAAGGAAAAAATTCGTTCACCTTGTCCCTTGTGTTTCTTTCTTTCAAGTTCTTGATCTTTTCCTTTTGATTTCTTGATCTTAGAGTTGAATCAAGGTGTTTCTTGTCGTTCTTGAGGTAGTAGACAAGCGGTCGTGAGACGGGACCCTGGCAGACTTTCTTCCTTCCCTTTTGAATTTCAATATTCATACCGGCTATGGGGAGAAGGATAGTATGAACATTAGGCAAGAGGGTAGCGTAAGATGAACGGTTCTCATGACCCTATTGTTTGTTAAACTGTTAATTGATGCCTATCACATGTTTGATTATATGTTTAATTGATTATTGGTATGCCAGTTATGAATGTCTAATTGCTATAACTGTTTTATGGTTCATGATGATGTATGCCAATTTTTGTGTTTGATGATATGTGTTATCTCATGATTAATTGGTTAAATTGGTATGTTAAATGTGTCATGAATGTTGTTAGTTTGATGATGTTGATTATGCCATGGTTGAATGTACGGTGATTTATGATGAACACGTTAATAAAACTCTAATTGGTTAAAATAGGGCTCTTTATTAACATGGTAATTAAAGGAATAATTTCCCCAAAAGCATTATAAAACATGAATTTAGTAGTGAGAGGTGAGGTTAATGTTTGATGGTCCTTAACTAGACCCTAGGACTGATTTAAGAGTGTTTAGGGAGTTTTTGGCTAAAGAACATAACCAAACCTGCCCAGTCAGTATGGCCACGCTCCAGGAAGCATGACCGTGGTTAACAGGGAACACGCCCATGCTCTACCAATTAGAACAGTGACGTTGATTAAAGGATTAAAGGGTAGTTGTACTCAAATGTCCCCAAATGATGAAACAATACACCAATCGAATAACAAGTTAGATAACTTAATTAAATATTAATTAAGATAATCAAGAACAAAAAGTTGGTTAAGTCGGTGCCCAATGGCTTACCGCACGTTGATATGTTTTGGTGCTTTTTGGTCAAAGTGGCCTCGATTCATTTTGGTCGAGGTGTTGTTGAAGCTGAACCTTGGTGCTTTTTGGCCAAGGGGGCCTAGACTCATAAGGGTCAGGGTGTTGATGTTGATGATGTTGAGACTTAGGTGCTTATTGGCCCAAGCGAAGGAGGTGGTTGCCCTTGCTTCCTGTTGTGCTCAAGCATTCACGCATTGGAGTTGTTAGTCGGGGAAGATCAACATAGGGGAGGTCGTCCTAGAGTATGGCGATCTGGCCGCCCGCGGGTGGTTCGCCCAAGGTTTGGTGGACCGTGCGCCCCCGTGATGGCACATCCAAGAGTATGGTGTGTCGGCTATCCAAGGGGTTCACCCATGGTTTGGTGAAGTACCGGCGTTGGTGCTTTTTGGCCAATATGGGTATGTAACTCCGAAGTTACCTTCCTGAGATAGTTTGGGTCCACATGCATAATGGAGTAGCGGAGTAGTGTTGCAGCGCATATCATATGTTGGTAGATTTAAAATGTTGATATAATTATATGTTGATGCTAAATGATGAAAATGATATGTATATGATGTATGTTCATCTGGCTCACTATCTCCATGTCGATGTGTTTATATGTTTTCTTACTCCCCATTTTCTCTGTTTCTGTTGTTGGCATGTATCTCTTTATGCAGAGGACGGTGATCAGCCAGTGAAGGAATGACTCTGAGGAGTCGTGACTCTAGTTAGGATTTATTAGTAGTTATAGTTGTTTTTAGTTTCAGTTTCAGTTGTATTGCGAGGATTTTATTCCAGAACGGTTATATCAGCTCTGTATGTGACATCGGGGTTGGGTTATGTTTTATGCTTTTGATGTTCATGTTTACGTTTTATATTTTTACAACTTGTTATGTTTTTTCGCGTTGAGAAGTTACAATGTGGTACTTTCTATTCGATTTTTATTTTATGAAATAAATGCACATTTTACTTTTATATCTTTACCATTTAACGCTTTGTATAACATGCGGGGTAGAAGGTGTCACATTTAGTGGTATCAGAGTAGGTCTGTCCGATCAGTCCGTGGTATGAGTCTGTTATGTATCTTCTGTGTGCTCTTGTGTGAATTGTCTATAATTAATATAGACAATGTTACGTGGTAATAAGTACCTATAGCTTCGCTTTGACTAGACTTACTGCATTTGGTGGTTTGTCTGGGACGATCCAAGAAGCCTATGAGTGCTTCTTGTGTTTAGAAAGGTTGTTTTGTTATCAATTGATAATAAGAACTTTGTCATTGAACTTGTGTGCTTACCCCTGAAACAACTTGATGTTATTCTTGGTATGGACTGGTTATCTTCCAACCATGTCCTCTTGAACTGTTTTGATAAAACCATCGTTTTTGGAACTCCAATGGAGTATAAGGATCCAAGATTTCCCTTTGCCAGCTAAGTTAAGGCTTTTATGAAAGAAGAGGCTCAAGTGTACATGATGATATCTTTCCTGAAAGTGGAGAACCCTCCTGATGTTGGAAGTGTTCCTGTTGTGCGAGAATTTCTTGAAGTGTTTCCGGGGGATGTTTACAAATTGCCTCCTAAGAGAGATGTGGAGTTTACCATGGATTTAGTGCCTGCCACCGGGCCAATATCCATAGCACCCTATAGAATGTCTCCTCTAGAGCTAGTTGAGTTGAAGAAACAGATAGATGACTTGATCAAGAAGCCGTTTATTAGGCCTAGCGTATCCCTATGGGAGCGCCAGTGTTGTTGGTGAAGAAGAAGGACGGTAGCATGAGGTTGTGTGTCGACTATCGACAGCTCAACAAAGTGACCATTAAGAATCAGTATCTCTTCCCCATGATTGATGACCTTATGGATCAGTTGATAGGAGCTTGTGTCTTCTCTAAGATAGATTTGAGGTCAGGATACTATCAGATTCGGGTTAAGTCTGAGGACATCCCGAAGACAGTGTTTAGGATGCGTTATGGTCTCTAAGTATTTAGTTATGCCCTTTGGTGTGACCAATGCTCCTGTTGTGTTCATGTACTACATGAACAAGACCTTTCACCCTTACTTGGATAAGTTTGTGGTGGTTTTCATATATGACATCTTAGTGTAATCCAAGACCAAGGAGGAACGCGAGGAACACTTAAGGGTTGTCTTGCAGACCCTTAGGGAGAAGCAGTTGTATGCTAAGTTTTCTAAGTGCGAGTTTTGGTTAGAGTAGGTGAGTTTCTTAGGACACGTCATCTCTAAAGGTGGGACAGTTGTGGATCCGGCTAAAGTAGAGATGGTTCTCTAGTGGGAAGTGCCAAAGTCAGTGACCGAGATTAGGAGTTTATTGGGTTTAGCAGGGTACTATAGGAGGTTCATAAAAGGTTTCTCTAAGATAGCTTTGCTCTTGACCCGTCTTACCAAGAAAGTACAACTCTTTGTGTGGGACTCTAAGTGTGAGGAAAGTTTCCAAACCTTAAAGTATAGGTTGACATCAGCACCAGTGTTAGTTTTGCCAGATTATGGTGAACCTTTAATAGTTTACTGTGACGCTTCTAAGCAAGGTTTAGGTGGTGTGTTGATGCAGAATGGTAAGGTAGTAGCTTATGCCTCTAGGCATTTTAAAACCCATGAGAAGAACTACCCTACCCATGACCTCTAGTTAGGAGATGTGGTATTTGCCTTAAAGTTTTGGAGACATTAGCTTTATGGAGCCATGTTTGAGGTCTTTAGTGATCATAAGAGTTTGAAGTATCTCTTTGATCAGAAGGAGTTGAATATGAGGCAACGTAGATGGATGGAGTTTCTTAAGGATTATGAGTTTGATCTGACCTATCACCCAGGAAAGGCCAATGTAGTGGCAGATTCCTTAAGTACGAAAACCTTGCTCGTACCAGCTTTGATGGTTAGGGAGATGAATTTGATTGAGGAGTTTAGAGACCCAAGTTTAGCTTGGGAAGTTACCCCTAAGAGCATTAGGCTGGAACCTTGAAGGTTACCAACAGATTGATGGATCAGGTTAGAGAGGGTCAGAAGATAGACCGGTTTCTCTTAGACCAGAGAGAGTTGCTCGCTCAGGGCAGAAATCTTAGCTTTAAGAAAGGAAGTGATGGAGTTTTGAGGTTAAAAGATAGAGTCTGTATACCGGATGTCCTTGAAATTAAGAAGTTGATCCTTGAAGAAGGACATATGAGTGGACTGAGTGTGCACCCAGGTGCCACCAAGATATATCAGGATCTTAAGCACATGTTTTGGTAGCTTAGGATGAAGAAAGATGTGGCTGAGTTTGTGTACGCTTGTATAGTGTGCCAGAAGGCCAAGATAGAACACCAGAAGCCGTCAGATAAATTGCAGCCGTTAAGTATCCCAGAATGGAAGTGGGATAGTATCTTCATGGATTTTGTGTCTGGACTACCTAGGACTCCAGCTGGTTTTGAGGCTATATGGGTTGTTGTGGATAGATGACACGCTGTCGCACGCGCGCAAAAAAACGAGCGGTTTGTAAATTATGGAGTTAGGGTGCGACAACTCGAGTATCGTCTCACAAGGACTCTTGGACTGTTATTCACAGAAAATGTCAGTTTTTTTTTGGGGGGGGTGGGGGGTTGGATTTGGAATTAAATTAAGAAAGCAGTTAAGAAAATAATGCAAATAAGTGATTGTCAATAATTGAAACGACTAATCTACTGTTCTCGGTTTCCCACTATCATTGATTCCTGTAATTCCATGCCCTAAGCGGATCCTAATCCCTTTTCGATTGTAGCGACAATTAACAAGCGAAACCGGCACTACGAGATGTATGTTCTTAATTCCCGAATTAAGAAAACGGGGTGAAGCACTCGTGAATTAAGCAAACACGATTGAACACACGCGAATTAAGCAAACACGATTATGTATAGGAACACACAATCATCGAAACAAATCAATACCTATTCTATACAATCCTGAATTAAGCAAACAGAACCTATAGAACAATATTGAAAGAGAAAAGCAATAAGAATGGGAATTACATAACCTCAAGTGTCAATGGAACCCGATTACAGCAGATTAATCCAAGGATACTAGTTCTCCATTACAAATATGACAAAAACCTAAGAGTATAATGTAAACAGTGAAAATTTCGATGGTTTCTGCGTTTGTTGTGCTTGTATTTATAAGGAGGCCATGCGTCACGGCCGTGATGGCCGTCACGGCCTGGCCGTGACCGCTTCTGTCAATGGCGCGCATTCAAATTCTGGTCCGTCACGGCCGTGATGCCTATCACGGCCAGGCCGTGATCGCTTCTGACTTTGGGTGTTGATCTATCACGGCCGTGATCAATTCTGGCTTCCTGGGTCTCCTCATCACGCCCGTGATGCTTATCACGGCTGGGCCGTGATCCTTTCTGTCTTCCATGGGTAGCTCATCACGGCCGTGACCGTGACCAGTGTCACGGCCTGGGCGTGATGGCTTCTGCTTCAGGTGTCCTTCCCTTTTTGCTCTTTTTATTAACCTGAGAACATGAACTAGCAGTGAATGCTTTATTTGACTCAAAAACTAACTAAAATGTCCTAAATTACTTACGAAACTCAAAATGTTGCTTGAGGACAGTCAAATCCAAATCTGGGCTAAAACGAGATTGAAACTCGAATAATTAGTGCAAAAGCCACGGTCTTACTAGTTATAAAACTAGTCAACCAGAGGCTGATCAAAATACCCCCAAACTTAAACTTTGCTTGTCCCTAAGCAAACTAAAACTAAAAAAGGACTCAACTTGGCAAGCTTAAAGGATTTATTCAATTTCGCACAAACTTCATGCAATTTCAACAAAACAATTTTGCTTCAATGTCCCCCCCCCCCCCCCCCCCTTTTGTAACAATGCAACCCCCACATTCATTTACTTTAAACAATTGAGAATTCCATCATTCATGCAATCATTAATCTAAGCAAGGGATCCAAGTTACACACAAATGGGAGATCACCAATTTCAAACAATCGCCTTCCTCACAAGGGTATTTAATGTTTCACTCATTCGCTCAATTTTTGTCCAGGCTACCAACTTTTCACTCAATTTCACATTTTAAGAGCGCTTCCCGTAAATTTGACCTTCATCTCAAACAAGGTTCCCACGAAAACATGCATGCAACATCAGAAGGTCTTTTAAAGGTTGTAATGGGGCCTAGCTAAAGGTAGGATATTCAAAGGTACTAGGCTTAAGTCCCTAGGAACTAAGAGAGCATGAAACATTTTTATACATTGAACTTCCACTCAAATTCCTTTTTCCATTTTTCTTTATGCTTTTGGGTGACTACAGCCTTTTTCTTCTAATACCCTTTTTGACATTTTTGCACTTTTCTCTTCTTCTTTTTTCTTTTGCCTTTGGCTCCAACCCTTATTTTTCTTTTTCTCAACCCAGAATGACATATTGTATCCACGTAGCCACCCCAAACTTAGTTTTTTTGAACCCTTCTCTTGCTAAGCTTCCATGCTCTCCTAATCCTAAGATCGGGTTAACATGGTTTTTCCAGATTTTTGGCTCATAATATAGGGTCGTCACAAAGCAATAGGCTAATGAGGCTCAAAGGGGCTAACTAGGGAACATGCATTAGGGATGGTTATTTTTAGGCCAAGTGGTTAATTCAAAGAAAATTGCCTAAATCATCTGATGCAAACACATAGACATGCAAACCATGAAGAGATTCAAGCAAATTCGGGAAAGTGCAGCTCAAAAGTGATTCACACAGTTAAAAACATGTTGAAGGCTCAAATCCTCACCCGGACAATTTTTCAAATTGTTTGACCGAGATTCGTTCCCTAGTGTGTGCTTCCCTTCACCCCAAACTTATCATAAAACATGCAATCATAACAGAATATCTCAAAGTTCAATTTTCAATTTTTATATGGGGATCAAATTTTCAAAACCTAGGGGGGAATCATCAACAGTCAACAAATATCATGCAATCCATCTATGCAAATTCAACAAAACCCAATCAAGCTTGCCGACACAAGACTCAACACACAAACTCTTGATCTTCTCAAATTATTCAAGAGCTAAAAGAAAACAAAACAAAAACAAAGCAAGGAAAAGATAATTAAAAAGAAGAAGGTTTAGAGAAACTCATGGAGGCGGTTCCACCGGGATCCCACTGTCTGTGATACAGCGACCAAGGAATGCCCAAAATGCAATATGATCCTCCCGGATCCCATGGTATGCAGCATAAGCATGACAGTGGGCACTTGTCAATTATGGTGACTCCGCCAAGTGCGGCGGACTTCTCACTCCCTCTTGGGTCAAAGATGACCTCCCGGTCAACAAAGTCGTCCCAATAAAAGCGGGGTTCAACCTCCTGGTCTGGCCATAGTGCCTTCCTAGTTAAAGACTCAAAACCCAATTTCTCAGGTAGAGGCTTGAACTCCATCACTGGCTGTTCCACAGTGGGAGGTGATGAACAAGTGGAGAGGGTTACTGGTGCTGCTTCGACTTCTGCACAATCTTCATTCACTGCATTATCCAACCCATCACCTGCTATACATGCAGTAGTCTCAGCACACACCACACAAAGGTTAGCGTTAGTACAGTCAGTACATATAGTACAATAAACAGAATCATAAAAGGCTTGAATGTCTGGCGATTCAACACAAAGTTCATCAATAGAAGTATTCTTGACATCATTATCAAAATTATCCTCAAAGGAAGTATTGTCAATAACAACTATTTGCGAATCTGTATGTTCTTCAAGGAGATGTTGAGTTTGCAGTGCAGCCGAGGTGGAGACAATGTGATCAATTTGAATGGCCAACTTCTGAAAACCAGCTTCTATCATCCGTTGATTGTTCTCTGCCATCCGTTGATTGTTCTCTGCCAATCGTTGCACCAAAGAAGCTAACTCATCCAAGATGCCCTGTCCTCCACTATGTTGGCCAGAATAGCAGGGTTGCACTTCATTTACTCCATTCATGCCAAAATCACTACTCGACTCATAACCTCCAGCAAAGTTAGGATAACATATGCATGGTGGTGGCTCATCAAAGTTAGGATAATATAGGCATGGTGGTGGCTTATAATCAACATTAGGCATATAACCATGCATGTAATTATCCATGGGAAGTACTAAGATTCACAACCAGACAAAGCAGTCGTAACTAATTCAGTAATGCATCCCTTTTTTTTATTTTTATTATTTTCTGTTAATAACAACAAGAGTCCCCGGCAACGGTGCCAATTTTTGACATGCTGTCGCGCGCGGGTCAAAAAGCGAGTGGGTTGAAAACTGTAGTGAGGGTGCGACAACTCGAGTATCGTCTCACGCGGACTCTTGTAGTGTTATTTGCAGAAAAAAAATCAGTTTTGGGGGGGGGGGGTTGGTTTTCAGATTGAAATTCAATTGAACGCAAGCAATGCAAACAAGAAATAAGTGATTATCGATGATTAAAACGATTAATCTACTGTTCTCGGTTTCCCACTATCATCGACTCATACAATTCCCATGTCCTAAGCAGATTCTAATCCCTTTCCGATTGTAGCGACAATTAACAAGCGAAATTGGCACTACACGAATTATGTTCCCAATTCCCGAATTAAGCAAACGGGGTGAAGCACTCGTGAATTAAGCAAACACGATTGAACGCACGCGAATTAAGCAAACACGATTAGATATGAGAACATAAATTCACCGAAACAAATCAATACCTATCCTATATAATTCTGAATTAAGTAAACAAAACGTACAAGATAATATTGAAAGGAAGAAGCAATTCAATCCGGGAATTACAGAATCTCAAGTGTCGGCGGAACCCGATTACAGCAGATTAATCAAGGGGAATTAGTTTTCCATCAACAATAGAATGAAAATCTAAAAATATAGTGTGAACAGTGAAAATCTGGATGGTTTCTACATCTGCTGTGCTTGTATTTATAAGGAGGCCGCGCGTCACGGCCGTGATGGCCGTGATGGCCTGGCCGTGAGGGCTGTCATGGCCTGGCCGTGACCGCTTCTGTCAATGGCGTGCATTCAAATTTTGGTCCGTCACGGCCGTGATCGCTTCTGACTTTGGGTGCTGATCTGTCACGGCCGTGAACTCCATCACGGCTGGGCCGTGATCAATTCTGGCTTCCTGGGTCTCCTCATCACGCCCGTGATGCTTATCACGACTGGGCCGTGATCCTTTCTGTCTTCCATGGGTAGCTCATCACGACCGTGACCAGTGTCACAGCCTGGGTGTGATGGCTTCTGCTTCAGGTGTCCTTCCCTTTTTGCTCTTTTTATTAACCTGAGAACATGAACTAGCAGTGAATGCTTTATTTGACTCAAAAACTAACTAAAATGCCCTAAACTACTTAAGAAACTCAAAATGTTGCTCGAGGACAGTCAAATCCAAATCTGGGCTAAAACGATATTGAAACTCGAATAATTAGTGCAAAAGTCATGGTCTTACTAGTTATAAAACTAGTCAACCAGAGGCTGATCAACAGACTGACTAAGTCCACCCATTTCATCCCTATGAACATGAAGTATCCCTTAGAAAAGTTGACAAAGTTGTACATCAATGAGATAGTTAGGCTACATGGTGTACCCTCTAGCATAGTATCTGATAGAGACCCGAGGTTTACCTCTAGGTTTTGGAATAGTTTAAAAGAGGCCTTAGGAACGAAGCTTAGGCTTAGTTCAGCTTATCACCCACAGACTGATGGTCAGCCTGAGAGAACCATCCAGTCCTTAGAGGACTTGCTTAGAGCATGTGTGCTAGAGCAGTCGGGTAGTTGGGACAAGTTTTTACACCTGATAGAATTCACCTACAACAATAGTTTCCATTCCAGTATTGGGATGACACCTTATGAAGCTCTTTATGGGAGGAGATGTAGGACACCCTTGTGTTGGAGTGAACCTGGTGATATTGTTGTGCTAGGACCTGAGATAGTGTAAGAAACTATAGAAAAAGTGAGGATGGTTCAGGAAAAGATGAAAGTGGCACAAAGTAGGCAAAAGAGCTATCATGACAAAAGGAGGAAGGCGCTCGAATTCCAGGAAGGTGACCATGTGTTCTTGAGAGTTACCCCGACAACTGGGGTTTGTAGAGTGATGAAAGCAAAGAAACTTACTCCTAGATTCATTGGTCCTTACCAAATTCTAAAAAGAGTCGGCGAAGTCGCCTACCAAATAGCTTTACCACCATTCTTGTCCAATCTTCATAGTGTCTTTCATGTGTCTCAACTCAGAAAGTACATTCATGACCCTAGTCACGTGATAGTACCTGATACCATACAGTTAAAAGAGAACTTGATTTTTGAGGTACTACCCCTTCGAGTCGAGGATCGAAGGGTGTAGCAGTTGAGAGGCAAGGAGATTCCTTTGGTCAAAGTTGTTTGGAGTGGGGCTACTGAGGAAAGTTCTACATGGGAGCTGGAAAGCAAGATGATAGGAGCGTATCCGCACCTTTTCAATCGAGGTGAGTAGAAATTTCGATGATGAAATTTTTATAAGGGGGTGGAATTGTAACACCCTGAATTTCACCCTACTTTAATAAATGTTAATATGTGTTAGAATTAGCTTATATATGCTTGTTATTGTTCTTGATGTATAAGTTCATGTCTGGGGAAGTTTAGGCTTAGAAAGGTTCAATTCTTTTAGAGTCCTAGTAACATGTGTCACCATTTTGGCCATATCTTGAGTTCTGCATGTCTGATTGAGGTGATATTTGATGCGTTGGAATTCTAATAGAATTATATACAATTCTTATTTTATACGTTTTGTCCAATTATCTTGTTTAGTAGGCCTCGCCCCTCAATCTTTGTTCGCCCCGTGAACTGTGTATATCCACAAACGTGTTTTGGGTTATAATTAAGCCCAATTGTGCATAAACCGTCCTTAACCTCCAAAACCACGACCTTAACCTAATGTTATATATCTAAACAACTCTAGATCAGCCTCCATTCACCCCTCTTTGAATTCCTAACCATTTTCTCTCTAAAACTCTCTCAAAGGAACTCGTTCTTGCATCGTTCTTCACCGCTTCATGATATGAGAACATCACTACGAATATGGGTACGTTGAGCTTGATGTTTGGGACTTTAGAAAAGGTAAAAATTTGTTCACCTTGTCCCTTGTGTTTTTTTCTTTCAAGTTCTTGATCTTTTCCTTTTGATTTCTTGATCTTAGAGTTGAATCAAGGTGTTTCTTATCATTCTTGAGGTAGTAGACAAGTGTTCGGGAGACGGGACCCCAGCTGACTTTCTTCCTTCCCTTTTGAATTTCAATATTCATACCATGTATGGGGATAAGGATAGTATAAACATTAGGAAAGGGGGTAGCGTAAGATGAAGGGTTCCCATGACCTTATTGTTTTTTAAATTGTTAATTGATGTCTATCACATGTTTGATTATATGTGTAACACCCTGATTTTCGTATAAGGGATTATGTTACTAAGGATACCTAGTTGTTGTTGTTGTTATTATTATCATTATTATTAATGAAGTTAGTATTGTTATTTATATAATTGATAATGTAATTGTTATTAGTGTTGTAGTATTTTTTATACATATATATATATATATATATATATATTAAATATGATAATATGTATTTTAATATATGATTATTTGCATTAATATGAGATTGTGTCCCTTAATGTGTGATCTTATATGGATATATGATTTTGTATGTGATTTATATGTTAATATATAATATGTGTTTCTATTAATAATAAGTGATTAAGAATGATATTATGAGATATCGTGTGATTTAGTATTTAAATCGAGATAGTGTATATCCTAGGTTTTAGTCACTCAATTAATCAGATTTGCGTCCTTATTAATATAGGAGAATCCTCTTTTTGATTATCTCTTAAGATCTTATCATAATCTATTAAGGATCCTATCTAGAAATAACTACTAAATCTGTCGATAAACTTCCATCAAACTCTTGACCATCTTAGAGTCCGATTTAGGATTCGATCGTCAAACATGAATTTGTAAATATTTCTCCGAGCTTTCGAACGACACAAAGAACGCCTCAATCGGAAACTTGTAGCTCAAGTTATGGTCAAAATACAGATCAGTATACAGTTTGGACTGAAATAGAAGCCCGTTATGCCCTAACTTGTATTTATTCCATAAGACTCGACCTAAGCCCTATTTCTCACATTGTTAACCTCAGAATAGCTGGCTCCCTTCATCTTTCTTAGTTTTCCCTTGAACCCTTTGAAGTTCTTGGTGTTCTTACTCTAGTTTTGGGAGAGTAGTCACGCGTTAGTGTTGGTAGAGGTAAGCCGATTATCCCTCTCTATTAATATCTTTTCCTAATTTTTGGATTGGGATTAATTGGTTGTTCTTATGGTTGGCCAAGGCTTGAGAAACTCATCGAGCCGCTTGAGGGAACGCGACCAGTTTGTTTTCAGGGTTTGATCTTCATACCAAGTATGGAGAGAAGGGCTAGTATGAACATGCACGCTATGGGGTAGCGTAAGATGAAGGGTTAACCCATGACCCTGGTGTTTGATTAAATTCATATATGACTATTTGTATGATAACATGTTTATATGCCTCTATGACTATTTGTTGTATGATGTTAATTATTGTGATGATGATATTGGCATGACTATTATTAATTGATTTACGTTGGTATGAATGTTCCTGTTATTGAATATTGTTTGTTATGAACATGTTGAATGTTGATGCCATGTTGTAATGAGTTATAATGGTTATTGGCCGTTGTTTGATGTTGTGCTCTTCTTGAGTGTTGATTGTTGAGGATGTTAATGCCAACAATGATGTTAAGATGTTAAAAGATGATAACAATGATAATAATGAGAATTAAGGGATGTTTTTCCCAGTTTTTCATAAGACATGAACATAGTGTGAGAGGTAAGGTTATGTTCATAGGGCTTAGTTAAAGACCCTAGGGTTGATTAGTAAGTGTTCTAGGAACATTAATTACGAAGCTATGATTAAAGGATTAATTCCCCATAATGATAAGACATGAATATTAATGAAGAACAGTTAAGATTAATGAAGTTGATGATCAATGGATTAGTAAAAGCCAATTGGTTGAATCTGTGAACTGTCCCAAGGATTTGGGAAAGGGTTTCTGACCCTTTCTGCCCAAATCAGTACGGCCACGCTCCATTGAGCACAGTCATGCTTAACAAGGAGCATGCCTGTGCTCCAGTTTGAAACCCAGAGCAGGGTATGCTTTTAAGCATGCCCATGCTTAAAAGGCAGCACGACCGTGCTTAACAGGCAGCACAGTCGTGCTTGCCTGCAGGTCTAGTACACCCGTGCTGAGGGTGAGTACGCCCGTGCTCACCTAACCAGAACAGAGCCAGAATGCTGAAATAGGGGTTTTCACCCCCAAACGCTTCAAAGACTTAATAAGATACCAACGAAACATGAAGATCAAAGACAAGTGAAAAGATGATGTTGAGCCTTGATTCTTAATGGTCAAGGTGTTGTTGATGTTGTACCTTGGTAGCCTAGTGGCCAAGGGGGCATTGATGCTTAATGGTCAAGGTGTTGAGCTCTGGTGCTTTTTGGCCAGAGTGTTGTTTAACGTTTAAAGTTAAAAGACTAAAGACGATGTTATCTTTGGTGCTTGTTGGTAAAAGAGGTTAAGCCATAATAAATATTGTTGATGGAGGTGCTGGATAGGGGGATGTACGATAGTTAAGGGGAGGTCGTTCGCGTGTAAGACGATCTGGCCATCCACTGTGATTCATCTGAGACTAAGGGGATCATGTACACCCGTGGTGGTGTATCTGTGAATAAGGTGTGTCGGCTATCCTAGGGGTCCACCCATGGTAACGTGAACTGCACCGGCGTTGGTTCTTATTGGCCAATGTGGAGATGTAACTCTGAAGTTGTATGCCTGGTGTAGATAGATCCATATGCATTCAGAGTAGTGTTTCGCATTGCATGGTATGATTGATGTTATATGGTGATATTCTTGTTGTGTTGGTATGATGACTATGTTATCAGTAGTTATAGTTGTTTCCGGTTTCAGTTTTATTCCGGAACGGTTATACCAGCTCTGTATGTAAAATCGGGGTTGGGTTATGTTTTATTCTTTTGATGTTCATGTTTATGTTTTATCTTTTTACAACTTGTTATGTTTTTTCGCATTGAGACGTTATAATGTGGTGCTTTATATCCACTTTTTATTTTATGAAATAAATGCTTGTTTTACTTTTATATCTTTACCTTTTAACGCTTTGTATAACATGCGGGGTAGAGGGTGTCACAGTAAGTGTAAGGAGTCTGTGAAGACTTTTTTCTCTTTTTGTGAATACACTTGGACGTTATATGTCCAGCTTTTCCACATTAGCTACATATAGGTTTATTTGAACTAACTGAAACAGATTTGACGGTTATTTTTTAGAACTTCGTTGATCCTTTATGATGTTCCTGACTAGAATAAACTATTGCTTATTTGTTAAGGGAGTGTCTCTGACTTCCCAAAAGTTTAGTCAGATTGTATCTACCTTTAACAAACTTGGCAAGATCTGAGGTGAGCTCTTATACTTTCTGTTGAAGTTTAACAACTTCTTCAGAAAGTAGAGTTTCAACTGAGATCTTAGCTTTAGACTTTTCAGTCTTAAGCCTACTATTCTCTTCAGGTAACTTCTCGCACTCTTGAGATTTATGTGTATACTCATTTGAGAGTTTAACATATTGTCTCTTGAGGGATTTGAAAGCTTTAGATACACGGTTGGATTCATCCAACAGTTCATCATAAGCATCACTCAATTTCTCAAGTTCATATTGTACCTCAGTTTTTGAACCAGTATCTGCCATAAGACAGATTGTCTTCAAACTCTTCTCCTTCACTTTCAGTGGTGCTTTCATCAAGATCTGTCATTTGATCCACCATCTTTGTTGTATTTTTCTTTGTTGAAGCACCTGAAAGGTTTGTCCTTTTTGAAGTTTCTTTTCTTCCAGAGCTTTTTCATTTTTCTGGTAACAAGAGAAAGTTCATCATCTTCATCATCAGAGTCATCCTCATTTGATTCCTCAAATTCTTCTAAAGATTTATCTAATTTTAGAGCTTTTGAAGTAGATCCCTTAGATGATTTCTTGTCAGCCTTGAGAGCAATGGATTTGTTATTCTTTCCATTGTTTTATCCAATCAGCTCCTGTTCATGGATCTGAAGAGTACCAAGAAGCTCATCTAGCTTCATTGTTGATAGACTTTGGCCTGAGACACAGCAGTTACAAGAGGTCTCCATTGCTTTGGAAGACTTCTGAGAATCTTATGAATGTGTTCCTCAATCTTGTAAACTTTTCCCAGAGATTTCAACCCATTGGTTATAGTTTTAAATCTCCAATACAATTGGCCAATAGTTTATCCTTCTTCCATTTTGAACAACTCGTACTTTCTGACCAGCATTTTAACTTTGGTTTCTTTTACTTTACTGGTTCCTTCATGAGCAACAACTACTAAATCCTACATTTTTTTTTGCAGACTCACAAGCATAGACTTTCTCAAAATCTTCTTTGCTCAAAGCACACATGATTTCATATCTAGCTTTGGCATTGAACTGCCATTTTGTTCTTTGATCAGAGGTCATGCTTGCTTTAGGGATTTCTACTCCTTTGTCATCTTTAGGAATGTAGGGACCTTCTTCAATGATATCCTAGAGATCAGAGTTAGTAGATTGCAAAAACCACTTCATCCTTCTCCTGCATGATTCTTGCTTATGCTGGCTTCTCCTGCCATTTCCAAGATCTTTTCCTCTACACTGTTAAGTGTTGAACCTAGAGGCTCAGCTCTGGTACCAACTAAAATAACCAAAGTTAAAACAAGAAGGTGGGTTGAATTGTGTTTACCAACTTTTTAGAAAAATTTGAAAATTATTTTCGCATGTACAGCAAGTAAAAGTAGAGCTACAAAAAATTATACAGGTGACTTGACTAATTTTAAGACAGAACACACGCACATACAGAGAAGGTTAAGACAGAGTTTGATATTCACAATACTAACTCCCCAAGTTAAAAGCTTAAACAAATAACTCTCAAACAAATTAAAGAGATAAGGGAAGAGGAATATCACTCAAGAGTTTTCTACTGGTTCATCCTAAAATCCATAGGGCTACGTCCAGTTCTTGGCAGCACCAAGTTTCCACTATAACTGATCAGATTACAGTACAAGTATTCTTTGCACACCTAGCCTCTCCAGGCTCAACACTCAAACAAGTATTCTTTTCACACCTAGCCTCTTCAGGCTCAACTAGTTAGGAGTATAGGTTTTGTGTAATTAATACAACTTTGCAAGTCTTTCAGATTACACTCAGAGAGTGGAATAAATGAAAGAATGAAACACTTAAAATTGTGTTTACCAACTTTTTAGAAAAATTTGAAAATTATTTTCGCATGTACAGCAAGTAAAAGTAGAGCTACAAAAAATTATACAGGTGACTTGACTAATTTTAAGACAGAACACACGCACATACAGAGAAGGTTAAGACAGAGTTTGATATTCACAGTACTAACTCCCCAAGTTAAAAGCTTAAACAAATAACTCTCAAACAAATTAAAGAGATAAGGGAAGAGGAATATCACTCAAGAGTTTTCTACTGGTTCATCCTAAAATCCATAGGGCTACGTCCAGTTCTTGGCAGCACCAAGTTTCCACTATAACTCGATCGATTACATTACGACAAGTATTCTTTGCACACCTAGCCTCTCCAGGCTCAACACTCAAACAAGTATTCTTTTCACACCTAGCCTCTTCAGGCTCAACTAGTTAGGAGTATAGGTTTTGTGTAATTAATACAACTTTGCAAGTCTTTCAGATTACACTCAGAGAGTGGAATAAATGAAAGAATGAAACACTTAAAATTGTGTTTACCAACTTTTTAGAAAAATTTGAAAATTATTTTCGCATGTACAGCAAGTAAAAGTAGAGCTACAAAAAATTATACAGGTGACTTGACTAATTTTAAGACAGAACACACGCACATACAGAGAAGGTTAAGACAGAGTTTGATATTCACAATACTAACTCCCCAAGTTAAAAGCTTAAACAAATAAATCTCAAACAAATTAAAGAGATAAGGGAAGAGGAATATCACTCAAGAGTTTTCTACTGGTTCATCCTAAAATCCATAGGGCTACGTCCAGTTCTTGGCAGCACCAAGTTTCCACTATAACTGATCAGATTACAGTACAAGTATTCTTTGCACACCTAGACTCTCCAGGCTCAACACTCAAACAAGTATTCTTTTCACACCTAGCCTCTTCAGGCTCAACTAGTTAGGTGTATAGGTTTTGTGTAATTAATACAACTTTGCAAGTCTTTCAGATTACACTCAGAGAGTGGAATAAATGAAAGAATGAAACACTTAAAATTTATGTCAAATGATTGAAGAGCTATTCAATGAAGGAATGAAGAAGTAAATGAGTAGAGTAAATGCTTCTTTGAATATTTGTGCATAGCTCTCTTATTCATCTTCATGGTTTGGCCTATTTAAAGGCTTCAATCAATTTGATCCGTTAGACACAGCTTCAGAAAGTGTGCTCCATTGATTTGAACTTCTGGGATGCCATTAATGCCAAAGAGTCATTCTGAGCATTAAATGTTTGGGGACATTGGACTTGGACATATACGACCAAGAGTACACTTTGCTTCTGAGTAGTTGTTGTTTCAGAGTTATAGTAGCAAACTTCTTGTACTTGCAGCAGAGATCTTTCCATTTCAGTGCAACACTCTGTTTACTTTGTACAAAAGCAGTTAAAAGCTACTGACTTGGTGCAGAGGTTGGTGTTTATTCCTTAAACACTTGAAAGAAAGAATTCTTTATCCTTTGTCCTTGGTTCTATTGTCCATAGGTCTTCGAGATCCTTAAGGAAGGTAACTAATAACTCTTTGAAAGAAGAGTTGTTCATTACCTTTTTACCCTTAATTTTTGATGTCTTTAGGGCTTAAGTTTGTGTTTTTGTGAATAATTTGTAAGTTTGTAAAGATTTGTGTTGAAGCATGTGACTGTCAATTATTTGCTCTTATTGTGCTCCATAATTGTCTCATATTTTTCTGTATGCATATGCAGAGAAATGTCGGAGCACGTTGGAAGCATGGAGTAATGAGTTCTTGACTGTTGCAGCAAAGCCAAACTTTAGCAACTCTGCACTAGAAGACAAAGCTGATAGGGACACATTTTCTCTCTCTTAACAGGCGATGGTACCTCGAAATATGGAGCCCACGCGCCTAGGGATCAGCTCTCCTGCATTTTTGGAAATGGGCCAGGGTTTAATTTATTAATACTTTATTATTGGCCCAAAATGGATGAAAGAGAGTAGAGGCATAAAACAAATTCAGAAACCCTAAAGGACAGACACTTTATGACATATTACCTTGTTCCTGACCTAGGAGTGAGCAGCGCCGAGCTCACCTTCTTCAATGCTATGTTCTGCATTTTCCTTTATCATGTGATGTTTGTTGTTTAGTTAAGATTGATCAACTTAATTAAATATTAATCTTACTTGGTTTGGAAAAATTAACTAAAGTGAAAAGGGATAAAGGATAGGGATTAAACCATTAATTGGAAAATCAAATGGTGTTGAATAGACTAGGAATTGTTATTCAAGTCCTTAAACTAACTGGACATGCTCATTAAGAAGAATTAATTTGAATCCAGGAATAGAAAGCATTTAATGGACCTAATCTTTAAGTGTTGGAAAACACATATTTATTTCCTGGGGTTAAATGCTGGAGCATACGCGAAGTGTAACACCCCCACCAGGTATTACTACGTAACACATGCGGAATTTAAATTAAAAAGATAATTTACTGGTTGCTTTCAGAAAATAATTTATATAAGTACGTGAGCATTTGAAATTGGGTATAAAGATTTGTCACGACTCCAAACCTAAACCTTGATCGGCACACAGACTTACAATCCTATCCTGGCAAGCCTATTTAGTTTACATATATACTTGAATAAAAGCTAGTATTTTTACAAAAATTTCGACAGAGTCTCCTCTGTAATTCAAACATCCCAGGTAAAAGAACACCTGCTAAAATAATTACATTTTCATTCCAAAATTCCAGTTACACCAAATACAACCAGGTAGTAATATGCTAAAAATAGTTATATCAATAAGCTATACATGACCAAAAGAAAAAGCTTGGGTTTTCATTCAAAAGAGATGCTCTTCGAGCCATAAACATTCCATTTTAAAATAAAGACTCTCTAAGCCATACTCATACATACTATCAAAAATCTAAGTCTCAAACCCTAAGCTGGTCATTCTAAAAGTTATTCCTGAGGAAAACTCACGTGATCATTCCACAATAAAATACTTCAACAAATAACCAGATCTAAGTCTCTGAGTGACTTAGGAAGACTCCTCTGCACCATCTGTACTAAAGTACCCAGGGTACGATAGCGAACCAGAAGAAACCTGATATATCTGTAAGGGTGAGATACCGACAAATGGATATATCACACAACAACCATATAGATGATACATACAACACATTGGCATATTAGCATTTAAGCATTATTCATAGATAAAACAACAAGTGTTATATCAGTGGGTCTCACACCCGAATCAATCAGTTTTATAAAGATAATGGATGACATTTCAATCATCAGGCTCTAAACTTAATCTCATGAGATATCATCACCGTTTTATCATTAAGAAAGAAAGCGTTGATCAGGCTCGTATGCCGTATTGGCAAGTTGTCTCCATCACCTCATGCAACCAAATCAACATCATCACGAATCCATTATAACGGCCATTCGAATGGATACATCATTGAATACCACATCTTAAGCGGGTATTTGGTAACTCAAGCACGTCTGCTAAGGGGAAATGCATATGAATAAAAGACTTTTCATTATCGAGATTTTCCTTTGTGTTCACTCTTTTCCATTGTCGAAGCCCAAAGCTAATGACTTTCACAATTTTCATTACTTGAAAATCAATAACACAGGACGCGCAGTCCGAGTGCTCAATCATAACACCTTAGACCGATGCCGCAGTCCAAAGTTGTGGTCGTAGAAACAATTATAATTTATCCATGTTTTATTTCAACATGATAAGGACTCCTAGCCCATAACAATGAAATTAGGACACACGGTCCTCAATTCCAAGATTATGACTCCTAGCCCTTAATATCATGATTAGGACCCTTGGTCCATAATTCTTGACACGGATCCCAGATCACGTGCATAAAACTGAATGCTATCGGCGACGTCTGGTGAACTAGATTCTCTTTCACATGTACTTACTTTTCGCTCAGTGAAAATCAAAAACCAAAACAAAACCTCGGTCACTTATCCAAGTAACTGGAACGTTTCTAAATCATTTAGGAGAAAATATTTTCCTTTGCAAATCCTTTTATAAAACAATTAGTAAATTCGTTTGCTTTTGAAATCCTTGACGGAATAAAATCAAATATTTTCAAAGGGGTTTTCCTTCATAAAACACATAGTTCGAAAAATGTTTTCTCTCGTACAAACTTTGGATCATAAAAAGGGAGTTTCTATTGACTTAAAAACACTTCAACGTTTCTCTTCAAAATAAGAATCTCATTCTCTTGAAGTAAGCGTTTTAAACAAGGAAATTTTATAAATGAAACCAATACTTTCAATGTTCTATTCAACGCTTATTAAGGCTTTTAATCCTTATAATCATTGAGCACAAACTCAAGTCCGACTTCTCAAACTTCAATCAACAGTAATACATTCTCAACAATAATATCACAGTTAACGACAGTTCATCACATATATATAACTTAGGATACTTTAAGTCAAGTAATAATCACAATAGTTCAAGTAAACAAGTCATTCACGTATTTGCTCCAAATCATAATAATATTCAAATCACTCAAGTAAACACACACACACATGCATATAGTCATTGAATATCTCTAGGCAAGCTTCCCTTACCTTTGAAGACAAGTAAAGGATCCTCGTCTTAATGCTCACGTTAGCTCCAAGAGTGTAATTATCTACTTCATCAAGCAAGCATAGCCGTGTCAAACGTCCCAAAGAGGGAATCCAACAACGGGCAACAACTAGAAATCAAGAAATCAATTACATATGATCAAACACACATTCTAATTTGATCTAAACACTTAATCTTATTACCAAACAAGGTCATTTTCAAAGAAAATCATGTTTGGAGCTTAAGCTTCATAATACCCTTTGAGGAAACTTTGTTTTGATTAAAGGATCATGAAAATGAACTTTGGAATCATCAACTAAAAGTCCTAATTACATAAATGCATATGTAATTTTACCAAACATAACCAATTTCAATAAAAATCGAATTGGATTTTTAGGGTTCATATCCTAAATTGGGAAAACTCATTCTAATCCTATAATCATGAAATTAGTTTAATAAAACATCAATTTGTAGTCTCAATTGCATGAATACACATTTAATTTCAAAGTCTAAAGCTAAAATCAAAATGTTAGGGTTAGGGTTTCAAAATAAAATTGGGGATTTTCAACTAGGAGAGGTTATGGTGAAGTACTCACCCAAGATGTCAATAAAAGAGGGCATGGTGGCTGTTGTAATGGCCAGCGCGGTGGCTGGCGATGGAGGGGTGGCAGAGCACCGCAAAACAGATCCTGAAACAACCATGACCCAAGAAAATGAAGACAAGCTTTTGAGGAAGAAGAAGGTGTTTAAGCTGACAAGGGAAGGGGTAAACCATCATGGAAGGCGGCGGCCGAGCTTACCTCAGTGGAGGACGACGCGTTTTGTGGTTCCTCATGTGGACGACGGCACAGTTCTGAGTGGCTTCAGGCAGTGACGGCCAACACGGTGTCACGGCTGTGCAGGGTGGCGGCGCGCGGTTTGGAACAGCAAGGTAGAAGAAGATGGAGTTAGGGATAAATAATAAGAAGATGGGTGAGAAGGAAGAAGAAGCGGAGAAAGAAAAGGGAAGAGTGAGGGGGAAGGGTAGGGATCAAGTTTTAGATAGAAATAGGAGAGAAAAAATCTGATTTTTGTGTTAGTGGGTACAAAATAAATGATAAATATTAATCCTAAAAATAAACATTTTTTAATTTTTGAATCTAAAAATAAAGGGTGACAAATATATAGTTTCAAATTTTGAAATAACGTAGAGATTGATAGTTGGATCGATCAACTGAGAAAAACCACGGTCCAACATTTAATCTCTGATTAATGTCAAACCAGTTTATTTTCAAATATAAAATTAAATAGAATGAAAATATGAAAATGTTTTTCTCTTAATCATATTATTTAAAACATTTTTCTATACTGGTAATAATAGTGACAATAACATAAATTATTGTCTAGTAAGCATGCATTCATTGAAATAAGTCAGTGCTAACGCACCCAATAAAATAATTTGAAGAGAGTAATTTAATTACTCAAACTAAACCACATAACAAAATAAACATAAACATCCAAATAAAATAATTAATCATATGTGTAAAAACTAGGGTGTTACACGGACCATAAAGTAAGCTAAGCAGAATTTATGAAAGAGCATGCCTAGGGCTGTTTTCTCATATTTGACAACACAACTCTTTTCAACCATATTTTCTGAAACTTTAACTTTTCACATGTTTTTTTACTACTTACCTTGCACATACAACCAATTTTTGTTACCCAATCTAACTTCAAGACCATATAGTCTAAATTGGAATTTTGCTACATCATTACAATCCTTGTGGGAATGATATCTGACTTACTTTCTATACTACTTGATGTGATTTGTGTATACTTGCACAAGCTTAAAGACATATGTTTTTAAGGCAACAAGTTTTGACGCCGTTGCCGGGGATGGTTAGTGGTGTTAAAATTCTATTTTTAGATTATTAGTTTTGTAGTAAGAATATCTAATATTCTTGGTGATTTGCTGTAGCATCAGGTACTGAAAATGCATGCACAGGTTCCTATCACCTGATTACCGATTTGATCCAGAGATTGAAAGGACATTTAGGAGGCTCAGAAGACGTCAAACTACTCAGTCCTTACCTGAGTTGGGGTTGAATACGCCATTCAACTCCACGCCAACTACTACTGAAGCAGCATCTACTGCTAGTTAAGAAATGGTTGAAGAAGAGCATCAAGACAACATGGCTATGGCTAATGACAGGAACTGTGCTATCCGAGGGTATGCACTGTTTGTTCCTGAAACAATGAATACAGGGATAGTGAGGACTCCAAGTAATGCACCTCACTTTGAGTTCAAACCAGTCATGTTCCAGATGCTACAAGCAATGAGACAATTCAATGGGGCTGCCACAGAGGACCCTCACCTGGATCTGAATCAATGTATGGATGTAGCAAGTAACTTCAAGATACCAGGCATTACTAATGATGCCTTTAGACTGAGATTGCTCCCATTCTCTTTGGGAGGCAAGGCAAAGAACTGGTTTAACTCCTTGGAACCGAATTCAATTGAAACCTGGAACAAACTGGCTAAGAAGTTCTTAATCAAATTCTTTCCACCTACAATGCATGCCAAGATGAGAATTAAAATTACTTCCTTCAAGCAACAAGAAGATGAGTCATTATTTGAAGCTTGGGAGAGATTCAAACGACTATTGAAGAAGTGTCCTCATCATGGTATCCCAATCTGTATCCAGATGGAGCACTTCTACAATGATTTCCTACCTGGTTCAAGGATGATGCTGGATGCCTCGGCTGGAGGCAGCTTGCTCTCTAAATCTTGCAATGAATCCCATGCTCTGATCGAGGGTATTGCTGCTAATAGTTATCAGTGTCTAACAACTAGACTTGCTCCTAGCAAGGTCAATGATGTAGCAGGGGCATATGAATTGAGTGCAGTATCTGCACAGATGCTTTCCTTGACCAATTTGGTGAAGCGACTCACTATGGGAAACCAAGGCGACTCTGTGGATCCAACTATCAAGACTGAAGCAATGGTGCAAGAGCAGATTTACAATGCTGATGTTGTTTCATGTATATATTGTGGAAGATAGCACCTTTTTGAAAACAGTTCTGCAAACCTACCTCAGTAACGGAGGAAACAGTTCATATGATAACACCTACATTGCAGGGTGGAAACAACATCAAAATCTTTCATATTCGAATTACGATAACACTCTAAATCTACCTTCTGAATTTAATCAGCAACAACAACCTAGACAACAACAACCTCAACAGCAACCACAAGTTCAATAGAAAGCTCCAGAACCATCTTTAGAATCTGTTCTGAAGGCATTTATGATAGAGACTAAAGCTGGAATGAGAAATCTGGAAACTCATGTGGTACACCTAGCTAATGCACTCAACTCAAGGCAGATTAGTACATTACATGCAACAACTGAAACCCCAAAGGTCTCAAGTTCTAGAGGAGGAATTCAGTAGTGCAAGGCTATTCATTTGAGGAGTGGCAAGGATGTTGAAATTGATGAACCAAAGAAGAAACCAGAGGTGAAGCAAGCAGAACCTGAAAAAGTTGTAGCAGAAGAAGATGATGTAGCAGAGAACCTTGCAGATGCTGAGAAAGTACAAAATGATGTAGCACCACAGACTGCTACTAAGTTAATTCCAGAGAGACCTTCACCTCCTTTTCCTCAAAGGTTGAAGAAGGTCCATCAAGAGAAGTAGTTCAATAAGTTCTTAGATGTGCTGAAGAAACTTCATATCAACATACCTTTGGTAGAGGCTTTGCATCAAATGTCTAAGTACACAAATTTCATGAAGGATGTACTGACTAAGAAGAGGAAGTTAGGAGAGTTTGAAACAGTGGCCATGACTGAGTAATGCAGTATGATGCTGCAGAACAAAGTCCCACAAAAAATGAAGGATTCTGGAAGTTTCACCATACCTTGCTCCATTGGAGATACTTACTATGGCAGAGCTTTGTGTGACTTAGGAGCAAGTATCAACCTTATGCCTATGTCAATTTTAAAAAAGCTGGGAATTGGTGAGGCTCGTCCTACTTCTGTTACTCTTCAGTTGGCAGATAAATCTATTGCTTACCCTAAGGGAAGGATTGAAGACATTTTGATTAGAGTTGACAAATTCGTGTTCCCTATGGATTTCATTATATTGAATTTTGAGGCAGACAGGGAAGTCCCTATCATTCTTGGGAGACCATTTTTGGCAACTGGGAAAACTCTGATTGATGTGTAGAAAGGAGAACTGACAATGAGGGTTAATGATCAACAGGTCACATTCAATAATTTCAATGCCCTCAAGTATCCAGATGAAGGAATGGAAGAATGCTATTTCATACAGTCTTTTGATGAGCTGGTGCAACAACATTTATGGAAGAATCAGTCTGATTATGGAAATGCTGCAGCATCAGGGGAAGCTGAAAACTCATATGATGAGGAAGTGGTGGAATTCCTGGACAGCAAGGCAGCTCAACACGTGTGGTCCAGAAAATATGAGTCATTGGAGGTAACTGGTGGTACTTTTAATGATAATATTCCTTCTATTGTTAAACCTCCCACCTTAGAATTGAAAAAAATTCCAAACCATTTGAAATATGCATATCTTGGTGATAATGATACACTGCCTGTGATAATTTCTTCCTAACTAACCTGTCCTCAAGAAGAACATTTGTTAGTAGTTTTAAAGAGGCACAAAAAAGCAATAGGATGGCAAATGGCAGACATTAAGGGAATCGGTCCCTCTATTTGTATGCACCGGATCCTTTTGGAGGACAATTCAAAGAACAACATTGAGAGCCAAAGGAGACTGAATCCTATCATGAAGGAGGTAGTTAAGGAGAAGATTATTGAGTGGCTGGATGCTGGAATCATCTACCCCATCTCAGATAGTGCATAGGTGAGTCCCATCCAGTGTGTGCCTAAAAAGGGGGTGTGACTGTCATTACAAATGAAAAGGATGAAATCATTCCAACAAGGACTGTAACTGATTGGAGGATTTGCATGGATTACAGAAAGCTGAATAAGGCAACTAGAAAAGACCATTTCCCCTTGCCATTTATTGATCAAATGCTGGGTAGATTGGTTAGAAAGGACTTCTACTGTTTTATGGATCGCTATTATGGATACAATCAGGTTGATATAGAACCAAAAGATTAGGAGAAAACAACTTTCACTTGTACTTGTGTCACCTTTTCTTTTAGAAGAATGCCATTTGGACTATGCAATACTCCAGCAACCTTCTAGAGATGTATGATGACAATGTTTTCTGACTTGATTGAGAAATCCATAGAAGTATTCATGGATGATTTCTCTATATTTGGAGAAACTTTCCAGAACTGCTTGGTGAATCTAGGGCAAATTCTGGATAGATATGAAGAGACTAACTTGGTACTGAACTGGGAGAATTGTCAATTCATGATGACAAAAGGAATTGTGCTTGGTCATAGAATTTCCAGAAATGTCATTGAAGTGGATAAGGCAAAGATTGAAGTTATTGAAAAGTTTCCCCCTTCCATATCAGTAAAAGGCATCAGAAGTTTCCTTGGCCATGCTGGTTTTTACAGAAGGTTTATCAAGGACTTCTCCAAGATCTCAAAGCCACTGTGTCAGTTGCTGGAGCATGATAGGACTGTTGAATTCACAGTTGAATATTTGAAAGCATTTAAGCTTTTGAAAATGCTCTTATCACTGCACCTATCATAGTTCCACCTGATTGGGAGAAACCTTTTGAGCTTATGTGTGATGCAAGTGACTTTATAGTGGGAGCAGTCTTGGGACAAAGGTATAATAAGGTTTTTCACCCTATTTACTATGCAAGCAAATCTATGATTAATGCTCAAATAAACTATACCATCACTGAAAAGGAGCTGCTAGCTGTGGTATTTGCTTTTGAGAAGTTTAGATCCTATCTGGTTGTTACAAAAGTAGTGGTTTACACTGACCACTCAGTCATCAAATACCTCATTGATAAGAAGGATGCTAAACCAAGGCTCATAAGGTGGGTGCTGCTGCTACAGGAATTTGACTTGCAAATCAGAGAAAAGAAGGGAGTGGAGAACCAAGTAGCAAACCATCTCTCAAGGTTACTAGAGGATGTTGCAGCATCAAGGGGAATAACCATTGATGAATCTTTCCCTAATGAACAACTGCTGGCAATGCATGATACTGCAACACCTTGGTATGCTGATCTGGTGAACTTTTTGGCTAGTGGTATGGTTCCCCCAGACCTGAACTTACATCAAAAGAGAAGATTCTTTCATCGAACAAAACAGTTTGTTTGGGATCGACCATACCTCTACAAGATGTTTCCAAATAATTTGAATAGAAGATGTACTGTAGATGAAGAGTTTCAGGATATACTAACCCAGTGCCATGCTTCAGCATATGAAGGACACTTTGGTGGCATGAGAATTGCTGCCAAAGTTCTCCAATTAGGTTTATTTTGGCCTACTCTATTTAAGGATGCACATGAATTTGTTAAACATTGTGATAGATGCCAAAGGGTAGGAAATTTATCCAATAGAAATGAAATGCTCCTGAATACTATTTTAGAAATTGAACTTTTTGATGTGTAGGGTATTGATTTCATAGGACTATTTCCCCTTCCTTTGGCAACCTATATATTCTTGTAGCTATTGATTATGTGTCTAAATGGGTGGAGGTTGTGGCTACAATTAAAAATGATGCTAGAGTGGTGACAAAGTTCTTACAAAAAAATATTTTTTCTAGTTTTGGCACCCCTAGAGTTATCATAAGTGATGAAGGAACCCATTTTTGCAATCAAGTTTTTTTCCAAACTGCTTGCAAAATATGGAGTTAAACACAAAGCAGCCACTGCCTATCACCCCAAAACTAATGGGCAAGCTGAGCTTTCTAACGGGGAAATCAAAAGAATTATTGAAAAGATGGTTAATCCCACAAGGAAGGATTGGGCCACACATATGGATGAAGCCTTGTGGGCATACAGAACCGCATTCAAGACACCCCTAGGAATGTCCCCATACAGGTTGGTGTATGGGAAAGCTTGCCATCTACCATTGGAACTTCAACACAAAGCATTTTGGGCAGTGAAAAAGTTGAACTTTGATCTGATGGGTGCTGGAGCAGCACGGATACTGCAGCTTAATGAACTAGAATAAATAGGTTGTTTTCCTATGAAAAGGCTGAAGCATATAAATCAAAAACAAAAGCTCGGCATGACAAAAGGATCCATCATACATTTCATGAAGGGGAGCATGTGCTGTTGTTTAATTCAAAATTAAAGCTCTTCCCAGGCAAGTTGAAATCAAGGTGGTCTGGCCCATTCAAGATCATGAAAGTCTATCCACATGGAGCTGTAGATTTGCTGGATGCAGAGAGTGGCAGAGAGTTCAAGGTCAATGGACAAAGGATTAAGCATTATTTTGGTGAGCCTTTAAATAGAATGAAGGTCACCACCACTCTAGACGACACTGCATGATGCTGCATCATGGTCTGGTTGAGGACCTTATAAACCAAGCACTCATGGGAGGCAGCCCATTAATAAATTCAAATAGTAGTGCAGTTGTGTTTGAGCATTATAAGGGCAAGAAGTGAATAAACATAAAATAAAAGAGGAAAGAAGTGAGATCAGGCTACAGCATGAAGAAGGAACTGGTTTGTTGTAAGGCAATAATACATCATGCTCCCAAATTCTGAGTACAGTGAAGGACATTTGTGGATAGGGAACCAACACCTGACACAGGTACAATGTGGGGGCCAACATATTTTTGTCTGCTGTGGATAAAGTTGCAGTTGGAAAATTTTAAAAAAAATGAAAAAATGAATTAAATAGTGGGGATTTTGGAGAGAAAAAATCACAGTTACCCATACTTCTACACCAACCATACACTCCCACTCTCTCTCCCACTTTATTTCCCACTTTCCCATGCTTCCCCATCCAAATTAGCCAACCCACACCCTACCCTAACACATTAAATAGCCCCTCTTTTCCTCACTCACCCACTACACGCTCTGCAACCTTCACCTTCCTCTGTTCATACAACCCTAACGTTCTCACTTCTTTCTCAACCTCACCCAACAACACCAAAATGACCACCAAGAAGGGTATCAGCGTCAAGCACCGTGCCACCAAAACACCCATATCCATCTCTGGTACTGAAAAGGACCAACTTGGTTCATGGGCCAATGCTGAGGCCAAAGTAAAGTTCGAGACTGAAACCCTAAGCCGCAACCTACACCCTATGAAGGGATTTAAGTACAGGAAAGGTCCCAACTGGGGGAGCTGGTGGATGTCATAGAGGCCCACAACTGGAAAATCTTTGTTGAACACCCCGAAGGCTATTGTACTCCGTTGTTGAGAGAGTTCTGTGCCAACATAAGCTCAGAAGCATAAACCTTTGTGGTGATATAGGGTGGGATGGTCTCCTTCTTTGCTGGAACACTCAACATGAATCTGGGGCTAGAGGATGTAGAGGATGAGTACAAGGGAATCCTGAAGAAGATTACTGACAAGCAGCTGCAGCAAATCAAGAAAGATGTGGCATTTGCTGGAGTAGAGTGGATCCAACAATCTGAGGGCCAACTGAAGCTTCACAAACCTAAGTTGCAGCCTTTAGCAAAGGTCTGGTACCACTCTCTCAGGCACACGCTCTCTCCAACATCGTACCTTGAAACAGTGGAGAAGGAACGTCTAGTCCTTCTGCACTGCATTATGAAGCATAAGAAGATCAATGTGGGGGAGATGATCAAAGAGCAGATCTCCTCATGTGCAATGAAAAAGAAGGGCAGCCTGATATTTCCCTGCTTGATCACTGAACTCTGTCTGCAGCAAGGTGTTGAGTATCACCCTGGAGAAGGTTTTGAGAAGAATGCTGGGCCCATTGACATGAACTGCATCCTCAGGCTGTTATCCAACTCAGATAAAGTTGAAGCAAGTGCTAGTAAGCCACCTCGAGCAAGCACCCTAGAGTAGCAAGATCGCTCTCGGATGCTAGAGCAAAATCTGGATCAGCTCACGGATACGCTGCAGCAACAAGTGCAGCGAGAGAAAAGATTCCGGGAGTTCTACTTCGTGAAGTTCCAGTGGAAAAAACAGACGACGAAGCTTAAGAATTGGAAGTTAGAGACCCCCATTCCCCAATTTCCGAGAGAACTACTACCATCCATTGAAAAACATGACCAAGTCCCTATTGAAAATACTGTCCCAAATCCTGCCACTGAAAACCCCAACATCAACATCAACACCACACCTGCCAACAGCACTTCATCTGACCACGTTTGACTGGGTGTTCCCCCTTTGAACAATAAGTTATTGCTGTGGCCTCTGAGCCCGAAAAGAAGAAGTTGATCCCAAACAGCCGCCAGTAAGACTAGGGGAGCGCAAAAAGGGCTCGTGCTGCAACATCAGATGAAGTTCCTCCCTCTGCCGCTGATGCAACAAAGACTACTCCTCAGCTCCCCAAGCAAGTCAAGAAGTTAAAAAATAGTATTGGAAGGGGGAGCACCATAATGTAAATAGTTCTTGATTATGCTTCAACTGATGAAAAGGATGAGGAAGAGGATGCACCAATTCTTCCTCCTTCAAAGAAAGCAAAGCTAGTTGTATCATCTACTGCACCCAAGATTAAATAGGAGAAGGTTGCAACACTGCATGATGAAATGGAAGGAGATGATGCAGCTGAGCAGGATGAGAATGCTGAAGAGGCTGAAGCAGAGGAGGAAGAAGAGGACGAAACTGAGGAGGAAGATGCTAAAGAAGAGGAATGGGAAGAGATTGAAGAGGAAGAAGGAGATGTCCAGATCACCGGGGCAACATGAAAGAAAGGGACCTCCACCAAAAGTGGGGGTACGAGGAGGAGCTCTCGCATCAAAGCACCAGCGGCTTGAAACAGAACCTTAGAGGATTGCTGCAGCATCCCTAAACAGGATGCAATTCTAAGCCTTCCACCTCAATACCAGCAACTCTGTTTTTAATATTCTGCAAGTAGTTGTCACTAGGACCTTTTCTGTTCTGTGTGTTTGTAGGCCACTAGGGCCATATTTGTTTAAATTTATGTTTGATGAATGATTATGCATGTGCCTCACCTACCTTTTCCATATGATTAATGATTAAATGGAATGTGGCCTCTGGCCTTTCTGACGTGCTTCAATTGGAATTAATGAATGAAACACTTGCTAAATTACTTAATGCTCTGAGTTGATTTTACACTGTTAACTTTGTTGCAACACTGGCTTAGCTAAGAGGACACATTTGCTGTAGCATTAACCAATAAATGTGAGCTTGAGTGATAGAACTATACTGCACATATATATCATACTCAAGCATTGACTGTATAGCTTGCTTTGGTTCTGTTTGATCTGAACACACATTTCCTTAATGATGCCCCTTAAGCCTTAGCCCTGTTATTCTAATAATTAGCACATTACAAGACCTTAACTGGAAAAACACAGAATACCCGAATAGATAGAGCTTAAGGATGCTTTTTATGGCTATGTTCTGGAATAAGTTTGGGGTGGCTTGAGAACAAGCACCAACTTAAGTTTAAGGGTGATGGACTGTACAGCCTCTGTATGAAGAACTAATTAAGGAAAAGCAGCAAAGGAACAAAATGATGAAAATGAAAAGCTGCGGTTTCCTTTAAAAAAAACTGAAAAAGTGAAAAATGAGAAAAAGAACATTGCATATCCTGAAAGTATAACAAGAATTTGTTCTTTGGTCTCAACAAAAACAATAAAATGTGGAACTTATAAGGAAAGGAATGAATCATGGGGGTTAAAGTGGGATTGAGGAAACATATGGAGAGTGGGCTGAAATGAAAAGTATCCTTTTGCTTTATCTTAGGAGTAGCCACTTACCTAAAATTTTTCTGACCTCACCTATCCTAAGCCCCATTACAACCTTAAAAGCCCTCTTGCTATGTGCAGTGTTGTGTTGTTTTGAGTATGATAGACCCTTATCAAGTTTAGATCAGAGATGCATGACTGTGATAAGAGTGAATTTCGTGATGAGAGAGTGAGAAACAGAACCTACTATTCTGAGTGAAATTGCTACAGCATATGCTAATCTGACTCCAAGTTGGTCTGTGACAACTTTTGATATGTGCAGAAAATTAAGAGTGTTTTGTTATGAATGCAAGTGTGAAAATTCTGTGTTTTGGAAATGAAGAAAAATCTGTGTGAGCCATGTATGCCATTCAATGGATAGAATTGTTTGTTGCCATTTTTTTACGTTACTTGAGGACAAGTAATGGTTTCAGTTTGGGGGTGTGATAACTCTTTGAAAGAAGAGTTATTCATTAACTTTTTACACTAGTGAAAAATATGCAATAAACGAGAAAGATACACGTCTGTTAAACAAAAATGAGAAGTAACAAAAGAGGCGGTGGTATAACCGTAATTATCAGGTTCACTTAAGTCCCTTTTAACGTCATTGGTTTAAACAACTGACGTTAAAATATGACTTTTAAGTTGTTTTAAAACCGACCCAACCAACTCACTCTCATTTCATTCAAGTTCCACCCTTCACTTCTGAAACCCTAGCACAGCCTTAGCAGCGCCTCTCTCCCTCTTTAGTTCCTTCTCTTCCTAATCCTCCCTTATTCAAGTCTCAAACCTTATTCATTTCATTCTGAAACCCTCAAGTCTCTTCCTTAGTCTCTTCGCCCCTTCCTTAATGTCTCGTTCCCGGCCCTCTATCTCTGCTCTGCCTCTGGAACCCCCTCGTAAAGAAGTGATCAAATCTGCGAAAAAGGAGATTGCAAACTAAGGGATCAAATATGCGAGTGAAGGGGTCAGATCTTCGAAGAAAGGATTAGATCTGCTAAGAAGAAGACATACGAATGAAGATCTGTGAAGAAACTTCCTACTTTTTCTTAAAAGTTCCAAACTTTCTTGCTTTTTGTTCATGGTTTGTTTTTGTTTATGGTTTGTAACCTTTGATGCTTTCTGTTATTGAAAATTTCTGGGTTCATTTTCTTTTTTTATGGATTTATTATTTGCAAGAACGTCTCTCTTCTCCTCTTGGTGCTTTATGTTAACAATTTTTTTTTTGGTTAGTACAAAACCGAGGCCACAAACTGACGTTTAAAGTCAATTTAAAAAAAATAATAATACTTATATCGTCTGTTGTTTAAAACAACAGACGTTATAAGTAGCACATTTAATGTCAATAATATTAAATAACCGACGTTAAATGTGAACTTTTACGTCAGTTTAAACAGACATTAAAAGTTACATTTTTAACGTCTGCTCGAATAACGTTAGGATTTTTCAAATGTTATAAAGCACTTTTACCTAACGTGAAAAGTTCTTCCTGCACTAGTGTTACCCTTAATTGTTGATTTCTGTATGCATACGCAGAGAAATGCTAGAGCACGTTGGAAGCATGGAGTAATGAGTTCTTGACTGTTGCAGCAAAGCCAAACTTTAGAAGCTCACTAGAAGACAAAGCTGACAAGGACACCTTTTCTCTCTCCTAGCAGGCACCGGTACCTCTGAAATGTGGAGCCCACGCGCCTAGGGATCGGCTCTCCTGCATTTTTGGAAATGGGCCAGGGTTTGATTTATTAATACTTTATTGTTGGTCCAAAATGGATGAAAGATATTAGAGGCATAAAACCAATTTGGCAACCCTAAAGGACATACATTTTTTTGACATATTCCCTTGTTCCTGACCTAGGAGTGAGCAGCGCCGAGCTCACCTTCTTCAACCTCCAAGTTTCTGCCCTTTTCATTTCTTCTCCATTGTAATGAACTCCTACTCATTTGTAGTTTATGTTTTACTTAAGCTCAGCATGAGCTAATTTGTTGTAGCTTTAGGTATGCTTCTGTAATGAATGTTAAGCTGATTTTTATGCAATGCTATGTTCTGCATTTTCCTTTATCATGCGCTGTTTGTTGTTTAGTTAAGACTGGTCAACTTAATTAAATATTAAGCTTACTTGGTTTGGAAAAATTAAGTAAAGTGGAAAGGTATAAAGGATAGGGATTAAACCAGTAGTTGAAAAATTAAATGGTTTTGAATAGACTAGGAATAGTTATTCGAGTCCTTAAACTAACTGGAACATGCTCATTAAGAAGATGGTATAATTAATTTGAATCTAGGAATAGCAAGCATTTAATGAACCTGATCTTTAAGTGTTGGAAAACACATATTTATTTCCTGGAGTTAAATTCTGGAGCATACGCAGAGCATAAAGTAAGCTAAGCAGAATTTATGAAAGAGCATACATAGGGCTGTTTTCTAATATTTGACAACACAACTCTTTTCAACCTTATTTTCTGAAACTTTAACTTTTTTCAAGTCTGTTTACTACTTACCTTGCACACACAACCAATTTTTTTTACCCAATCTAACTTCAAGAGCATATAGTCTAAATTGGAATTTTGCTTTAGCATTATAATCCTCGGGGGAATGACGTCGTACTTACTTTCTATACTACTTGCTGTGATTTGTGTATACCTGCACAAGCTTAAAGACATTTATTTTTAAGGCAACAACATCTTTTAAAATAAGGTTGACTTGGACTTTTTCTAATAGGTTTGACAACAAGATTGATTTAGCAGAGTCTGAAAATTAGACAGGTATTGTGCAGTCCAAAATCAGACAGGTGATGTGATCCAAAACTTAGACGGGTGAGCATGTCATTTTAGACGGGTGATCCACTGAAGCTTCTTCAGACTTATGATCCTTGCCACATCATCAACTAAATCAAACTATTACTGAGAGTTGACTTGGTCTCTGTCAGAGTTGACTATTTTTCAGACGGGTGATTTTTCAAACGAGTCTGAAAAACTGTGTTGTACTAAAACTTAGACGGGTCAGATTTTAGACGAGTGACCTTAAGTCAATTTTCCTGCACACTTAGCAGACTTGTCAGTAATTTCATATGGTTCAATATTACCATACTTAATATATTTGGAATCATCAAAGCTTAGGGAATTTACACATTGAATGTGTTCCAGACTTATGAGGTCTCAACATTCTCCCGCTTTTTGATGATGGCAAATAAATTTTCTGATTGTATTGAACATCAAAAGTAATAGCAGAAATTTGAGGAAAAGATACAAGTATGAACAAGTATCAGAGCAGATTATATATTTTTAATTCATATTTCTTATATTTCTGTTACTTTTACTTCCTATATCTTGTTAAGTTATATTTCTTATATTTCTGTTACTTTTACTTCTTATATCTTGTTAAGTTTCTTATATTTCTGTTACTTTTACTTCCTCCCCTTTTGGAATTAATCAAAAAATAAACAATAGATATATTAAAAGAATAAATAGCCAAAAGTGATAAACATACTTATTTCATTCATAATCAAACAATTGTTTACAAAAAGTGATATGGACATCACTGACAGTACATTGTATGACTCAAAAGAAAAACTAAGTCCTACAAGCTAAGAGCTAGGTCCTCCTTGACTCTTGAAGAAAGCTTCCATCATCCTCTGCATTGTTGCTCACTGAGCTAAGATAGTGGCCTGGAATGAAGCTTGTTGTTCCAAAGCCTGATCCTGTTTCTACTTAACATTTTGCAGACAGGTGGCCATTTCATCCAGCCTTTGATGAGCAGCAGGATCATGTGCTATAACAGATGTAGTGGAGTCTGTTGTAGCTAGAAAAGTTGCAGATGCAGATGGAGGAGGGGTAGGAGGTAACTCTTCAACTAGGATTCCATCCTCAGGCTGAGGATCCAAAAAGACACCAGTTGACAGAGTGGTTTCAAAGTCATTGTTGGGAAAGAAAATATCCATAAACCATTTGATTCTTTCTTGATGGAGGGGAGACTCTATGTGGGAAAGCATGAACTCATAAGATCTCCTAATGAGATTTATGGGGGTTATAGGGGGTGGATTGAGGAAAGTTCAGAAGAAAGAAAGGCAAAATGACAAAGAAGGGTGGGAAAGTGTATGCAGAGGGTAAGAAGGGATATAGTGCATAGGCTATGCTACCTCTGATGGGGATTTCTTTCTTTTCTTCCTCCGACGGCGCAGAGCTTGACCCACATCTCATGTAGATGTCCCCAACCTTTAAGTACATGGAAGAAGTGGCAGTGGTGACTATCCTCTTCCTAAACTTGCATCTGTCATCGTTAAGCTTAATGAGGTAAAAGTTTTGTTCTCCAGGCAAGTTGATGACCTTCTGTTTTCCTTTGAGTACCATTGAGTCAGGCATCACTTTGATCTCAGTGGAGGGATTCATGAAGACATGTGGGTTAGGCATCACTTCGTTCAGAAAGTGAAAATCTTGTTTAATACATCCGTGTACTAATGGATTGATCTGTTACAGAATTTCAAAGTCAATTATGTTTTGATCTTAACTGATTAGTTATGCATGTCCAACGGATATATTTTGAATTCTAACTATATAAGGACATGATCATACACTTTTTCAATAACTAGAACTAATATTTCACAATCACTCAAAATTTCCTAGGAAGCTTAACATTGAGAAAAAATGAGAAACACCTATTGTGCTTCAATTTGTAAAGGCTGGTTACTTAGAATTTGTATTTGAATTTTCTGATTTTAAGTTTCTGATTAGAGAGAAGTTATCTCTCAAGGGTTTTTCAAAAGAAGAAGGGATGGTGTTGTGCAAGAGTATAAGGAACTCTTATGTTGTTGATGATTGTCGAAAAGTTGTCGCAAGGGTAGAAGAAAACTAGAAGTGAAGCTTTTGTAAAGAATCTTGAAATATTTGATTTTATAAGTGGACAAAACTCACAAAGATGTAGGGCCTGGATGTAGGTTACTAGAGGAGATAGTTGAACCGGGATAAATTGGTTTGTGCGTTTTTATTTCCCTTAACTTCTTTTATATTCGCTTATTGATAATTGTATGTGCTAGAAGCATGTTAGGGAAAGCTTTATGATTTGATTTGATTAATTCACATATCTGAAATCAAAGTTTTGTTTATCTAAGATCTTGCAAAAACAATTTTGTTTTGTTTGTTGACAAAATCTTTTGAAAAGAAATTTTTTTTAACTTTTGAAAAACTTCATAAGTTTACACACTCAATTCAACTCTCCTTTTTAATGTGAGAATCCACAACCAATACATCAATCATACCAACATAGGATCAAAGTAGCCTTTGTTACAATTGTCGTAAATCGACCCATCAATGGTCACATATGCCGGTACAAATGAATGACATGGATCATCATGTGGATGTGTATCATGGAATTTTCATGTAATTTGATCTTAACATGCCTAATTCCAATTGGTCCTCCTTATACCTTAGTGAGATTAAACCATACCAAAATCAGAGTGTGAATAAACCAAAACTTTATTTCTGTCGAAAATATTCTTAAACGATACACAAACTAAAAATGTCCATATCATAAAAGCATTAAAATTACAAACTCCCACTAAAAATGAACATCACATAATGACATAACACCCATACAAGCAGTGTGCTCATTTAACATTTTGGGTGGTAATCTTTTAGTAAGCGGATCCGCAGCCATGGTGTTTGTTCTGATATGCTCTATACGCAAAAGTTCACTCTGAACTCTTTCTTTAACAACAAGGAAATTGATGTTTATGTGCTTCGACTTCGTCGAGCTCCTATTGTTGTTGGAATATCGAATTGCCGATTTATTGTTACAAAATAACTTTAGTGGTCTTTCAATACCATCCACTTTGTGTAGCCCTGTGACAAAATTTCGCAGTCAAATTCATGATTGGATGCCTCATAACATGTTATAAACTTTTCCTCCATAGTAGAAGAGGCTATTAGAGACTGTTTAGCACTCTTCCAGAAAATAGCACCTCCAGCTAGAAAGTAGATATACTGCGTAGATTTCATACTATCTTGGCATCCAACGAAAACATAGTTATTATACCCAATGATCTCAAGTTGATCCGACCTCCAATACGTGAGCATATAGTCTTTCGTTCTATATAAGTACCGCATGACCCGTTTAGTTGCTTTCCAATGGTCTAATTCTAGATTACTGAAATAGCCGCCCAACACCCTTATAATGTACGCAATATCTCAACGCGTACAAACTTAAGCATACATCAAACTCCCTACTGTTGATGCATAAGGAATCTTTTGTATTTCTTTTTCTTCAAAATCATTATTAGGGCACTGATTAAGACTGAACTTGTCTTCCTTTGCCACAGAGGTATCACCTGGTTTACAATCTTGCATGCCATATCTCTTGAGAACCTTTTCAGTATAGCGTTTTTGTGACAATCCAACAACACCCTGAGAACAATCTTGATGTATCTGTATGCACAATACAAAAGATGCATTACCAAGATCTTTTATCTCAAAGTTCTTTAGCTAGAAATCTCTTGGTTTCATGCAAAGAGTCTAGATCGTTGCTGGAAAGTAAAATGTCATCAACATACAAAACCAAAAAAAATATACTTGTTCCCATAGAAATTATGGTATATATAAGCATCGACCAAGCTCACATTAAAACCAAATGAGATGACCACTTGATGAAACTTGAAATACCATTGTCGAGATGCTTGCTTGAGCCAAAATATGGGTTTCTTAAGTTTGCCTTGCAAACCATATTCTCTGAGTCTCCCGAAACAAAAAATTTTGGTTGCACCATATAGATTGTCTCGTCAATGTTACCATTGATAAACGTCGTCTTTACGTCCATTTGATGTAACTCAATATTGAAATGCGCCACTAATGCTATGATAGTCCTGAAAGAGTCTTTCGATGAAACTGGACCGAAAGTCTCTTTATAGTCAATGCCTTCTTTCTGTGTAAATCCCTTTGTGACAAGACGATCTTTCTAACTTTCCACATCGCCTTTCGAATCCCTCTTGATCTTAAATATCCATTTGTAACCAATGGGTTTCACAACTTTTGGAAATGGTACAACATCCCAAACATCATTGTCCCTCATGGACTTAATCTCTTCATTCATGGCATCAATCTACTTTTGAGAGTTAGAACTTTCCATGGCTTAACGAAAGTTGATCGGATCATCTTCCATCACTCCAATGCTAGTCTCATGTTCTTGGAGAAATACAATGTGTTATGTCGTAAATCGGTTGACTCTGTTATGCGACTGACTCACTCTCTAGTTAGCTCGTATGTGTTTTGATGAACCCAGACATTGAGCAAATGATTTTAATTGAACTGTCTAAATATTGCTAATCATCTACTTGAGATGTGCAGGAAAAACAGTATTTAAACAAGTCATATTTCTAATGAAAGAATCATAGCATACTTTATGTGTCTAACATTTGGAAACAAAATGAACCAACCAAAACAATGCGTCTGACGAAGTAATTAAATGATGAAGTATTGAAGAAGCTCTCTTATCTCAGACTCCTTGAAGACAAAAGAAGCAATAATGAAGCAGATTGATAATCATTGTCAAACATCTTGAAGAATGGAAGAGGAAGATGATAATCACAACTAGTCATCAAGTTACTCATAGTGAAGACTCTGTTGAAGAATAAGGAGTGAACATACTCAGATCTTCACTTTATCTAGTTGAAAGAATAAAAAATTCTTCAAAAGCTATACACTGATCAATACTATGCCAGATTGCAAAACGTTAAGTATGTAATCATCTAAAAAAAGCTGGAAGACCAAAATTGAAGAAAGATCAAGTTACAGACTAAGTCTTCTGTATACTATCAAAAGGAAGATTCGTTCAAGATCTCAAAGAAAGAAGAGTCCGAAGATCTAAAGATGTTTATTATGTTCTGTCAGAACCGTAAAGGCGCTTACCACATGTTAGAACCAACAAAGCACCCAGAATGCATCCAAAGCCATATCTCTTGATTGAAGACACAATAAAAGAAGTAATTGAGCATAAGGATATATTTTCTCTTTTTACTAAAGTAACGTTCAAAGAGAAAATAATGATTGAAGAAAATACTTGTGAATCTAAATGGAAGAGTATCATCGAAGAAAGGAATCAAAATAATAGTGTTTCCCTAGTCTTCGAATGAGTAAAGAAAGGTAAAAATAAAAATAAAATGAAGACCCTGCTGCAAGTCTCCTTTTATGCAATAAGTGAAAAGCACATTTCTCTGAGCTTTTCTCAATGTTGCACAAATAAGGAAAGATACGCTGTCCGAGTAGAAAAGCATGTCTGCTATGGTCTGCGATCAAACAAAGCACCTCTAACATTCTCAAGTATTTAATTCCAATTCAGAATGACCATTTTATGTCCAGAAGATATAGAGAAGATCCCTGCAAAGTTAAAGTCACGTTTCAACGGATCTATTATGGACAAATATAAAATGAAGAAACTCGAAGATTGAAAGATATCAGAGACAAGATATTCATAAGAGATACAAAAGAGACATATGAGACACATTGAAATATAAGCAGCAACGCGGGAGAAAAATATTTTTTGAGAACATTCATGCTGAAAGCTCTTGCTCTCTGATCATCTTCTCTGAAAACTAAAAATCATTTAGAAAAGACCTTAACTTTGCAATCTACCTGATCATAAAATCTTTACTCACTCTTTGAAGTGTTACTCCGGTTGAATTGCATTTGTGTAATACTAAAGTTGTGCTTCAAACAACTCTCAAACTCCTTGAGCCTGAAGAGTCTTATTGAAATAATACTTGCTATTGAGTCTGAAGAGGCTAGGTGTGCAAACAATGCTTGCGGTTGAGACTGTAGAGGCTAGGTGTGCAAATAATACTCGCCTGTAACCTTGATCAGTTATAGTGATAAAACTTGGTGAAGCCAAGGACTGAACATTGCCCAAAGTTTGTGGGTGAACCAAGATAAATCCCTGAGTACTCTCTTCCCTAACTCTTTACTTTATTTACATTTATTTATTTTCTGTTACTAATTTTTTTGAGGAGTGTTAATAGCTGCTTTAAAATTCAGTTTGCTGAAATTAGGCGTCTGTCAAAAAGCGTCTTATCTACACTGAATCTTCTTTTGTGCTTTGAAAATCCCCTTCTAGTGTTGTTTTGTGCCATTTCACAATGTAATCATCTGGCACTTCATTTCTCGTTACTCTTGTGGATCTCCTTAATGGCATAGGTTCTTGAGGTGGAAGAGTTTGCTCTTGTGGAACAATTTTTTGGATGGGAGGTTCAACATTGTCTTGATCTGTTATGTCTTGGACAAAGTCAAGAAGAGGATCTTGAACAATGCCAATAACACTTGAGGGAATATCAACATATTCCTCTTCAAAGACAAAGTCCCTAACTGTATCGCCCCCTGCAAACTCATCATCCTCATAGAACTGGGCATTTCCTAATTTGAAAATTCACTTGGTCGTGGGATCATAAAACTTGTAACCCCTGGATCTTTCAGAGTATCCAACAAAATTGCAACTCACCATCCTTGAGTCCAGTTTCTTTTCATTTGGCCAATAAGGCCTTTCCTCAACTAGATAGCCCTAAACATGCAAGTGCTTTAAACTAGGCTTTTTGCCTGTCCAAAGTTCGTAAGGGTTTTTTGATGTTGCTTTAGTTGGAACCCTGTTAAGGATATATTCTAAAATTTTAAGTGCTTTTCCCCAGAGCGATTCCGGTAAGGTAGAATGATTAATCATACTCCTTACCATGTCTTTAAGCATCTTGTTTTGTCTTTCGACAAAATTGTTCATAGTGGGGGAACCCGGTATAATGTATTATGGGACGATACCACATCAATCTAGATATTTAGTAAATGGTCATGTACATTGTTCACCTGAACCGTCATATCTACCATAGTACTCACCACCACGGTCTAACCAGACGCTTTTGATTCTTTTGTTGAGTTGGTTCTCAACTTCAGCCTTATAATTTTTGGACACATCCAATGACTTTGATTTTTCATGAATGAGATAAAATTTAGACATATCTTGGAAAATAGTCTATAAATGTTATAAAATATTGTTGACCATTCCAAGCAATCGTAGGCAATGACCCACAAATATCTGTTTGTATAAGTTCTAAGATGTCCAAAGTCCTATTGGCCTCAAATCTCCTTTTATTGGTTTGTTTCCCTTTATACAATTAATATAAATATCAAATTATGTAAAATCTAAAGGGTCTAGAGTGTCGTCTGACACAAGCCTCTCTATTCTCCGTCTGGAGATGTGACTTAATCTCTTGTGCCATAACGCAGTTGAATTCTCATTAGTTAATTTTCTCTTTATGCCTCGTGTGCTTGATTGTAGCGATTCATTAAATGAAGCAATTGTGTCAGTTAAATAAAGATTATTGTAACTTGATAACGAGCCAGAACCAACCAATTTTGAATCATGAGCAAACTAGATTTTCCATTCCTAAATGAACAAAAATAACCAGATTTGTCCAAAGCAGAAATATAAATCAAATTCCGTCTAAAAGACGGTACAATAAGTGTTTCATCAAGATCCAAATAAAATCCAGTCTTTGACAATAATCTAAATTTTCTAATTGCCTCAACTTGAACCGTCTTGTCGTCACCCACATAGATGTATCTTTCACCATCATTTGTTTTTCGACAATTCAGGCAACCCTGGATAGACACACTATTGTGAGTTATGGCACCAGAATCTATCCACCATGTGTATGTGTCTAGGCACTGAAGTTATATTAACCTTAGAAGAAACCAAATTAAGAAGCAAACCTTTCTTAGCACGTCATGCGTGATAGTTGGTGCAATGATTCTTCACATGCCCTTTCAGCTCCACAAAAGAAACAACCATTGCCTCCGATTCATTTGGTTTCTTTTGTTGTTTCTTTTAAGGCGTTGTATCTGCTGCTTCTTTATCCTTCTTCCTTTTCAGTCCCTTGCCCTGATTCTTTGAGGTAGAGGAGAGACGAGCACTCTTTGTCTTATCTTGCTTCAGCCTTTCTTCTTCCTGAACACATTGTGAGATGAGCTCATTCAGAGACCATGTCTTTTGCTGACAATTATAGCTCACCTTAAATTGGCTAAACTATGTCGAAAGAGATATCAGAACGAGATGCACCAGTAAGTCCTTAGAGAGTTCCAGCTTAAGTGCTTTTAACTTTAAAGATATATGGGTCATTAATGCCCTTCTTTATGATCATCATACGCATGCAATTTGACCTCTCCCCCTTTCCAAACCCCTTTTGTTTTCAGAGGTACTTTCAATTGTAAGAGGTGGGTGAGAATCAACCCTTAACGCAAGGTCGAGATCCATTACTTCAAGAACTATCAAGACATTTTCTTTCCAAGACATAAAGTTTGAACCATTACGGAAGGGAATAGAGTTGATGTTGGCAGTAATACTTGCAAGATCATTCATAGCAGAACAAAGAACAACAAACAAACAAAACATGCTCACATAAGTCTCAAAATAGAAGTAATACTAAATTCAAATAAAGGAAAACCCCATCTGAAGATATCGGGAATCCATTAGCATTTTATCTTTGGACAAAATATTAACTTTTTAGTGATACATTGGCATAGTAATCAAACACTGGTAATAAGAAAATGGCAAACAATAAATCTTCCTTTGGGTCAATTCATTATTCACAAGTAAAACCGAATAATTATCATGCATTTATTACCCCAGGTGCACATGCACTTCTATAAAATACTTACCTTCCTTTGGGCGGATCAATATTCACATAAGTTACAAGCACACAACCTATTATATTCCAAAATAAATTAATCTCCACAAAAGATGTCACTTTGGCGACATGTTGTTTCAATTAATCTATCCCAAAATATATACATAAACTTTCCAATATTCGAATTTAGAATTACACAAAAAAATTGGATAAAACTCATATTTATATGTTGATTAATTGACCCATTTTTCATGCCCAAAACACCTTTCAAGCCTATAAATACTTTATTTTTTTAAAAAAATACTTATTGGGCCAGTATTTTGGACCTTGTAACCTTAAATTAGGAGACCCTAATTTTCTTAAGAAAACATCTTAAAGCCATGGAAAGTATAAAGCAATGAAGACAAAGGACAAAGGTGCCTCCTGTAGCGCATGAATCCAAAATCAAAGAATACCAAAATAATATACATTCCCAATAAAAAATAGCTATATACATTCAAGGTGCATCTAAGGTGCACCACTTGCACCATCCATATGTGAAAACATGATTCATCCACTTGTCACATGGGTCCTTTTGACTTTTCAAAGATGGTTGGATCTGGTCAAATGGTCATTTTCAAAAGAAATTGAGTATTAAGTATTAAATTAAATACTAAATACCCTCTTTTGGATCCCTTCTCACCACCACCTATGGCCTCCCTGTAAAAAGATGGGATGTAATATGTTTTGTATATATTAACGTAGAGGTACAGAGGTGAGTTAAATACAAGTTGCTAAGGATCCTAATTAAACATATAGACTGATATCATGCCTACAATATTTCCTAATCACTAAAATAGAGCAATTACAGATAATAGATCAATTACAATATTAATGATACAGATATATCAAATCCCTATGATTCAGTAATTATCCGTTAATACTCCCCCTCAAGTTGGTGTGTGGGTATCTATCACACCAAGCTTGTTAACATGAGATTGAAAGGTTCCTTGTCCCAATGGTTTTGTAAAGATATCTGCAATCTGATCCCCAGTGTGAACATGTCTTGTGCTAATTTCTCCTCTTTGTATTTCTCGAATAGTATGGCAATCCAGCTCTATATGTTTTGTGCGTTCATGAAATACTGGATTTCCAGCAATGTGGAGAGCTGCTTGATTATCACAGAATAACTTGGCTGGCTCAGGATGTGCAACTCGGAGATCATGTAAAAGATATCTTAACCATGTAAGTTCGCAAGTAATGGTTGCCATTGCACGATACTCTGCTTCACCATATGATCGTGATAGTGTGGGTTGTTTCTTACTCTTCCAAGAAACTAGGGAATTCCCCAAGAACACACAATAACCAGTCACTGACCTTCGTGTAGATTGACAACCAGCCCAATCAGCATCACAATAACCTGTGAGCTTTAATGTCCCATTAGAAGGGAAAAAGAGCCCTTGACCCGACGCATTTTTCAAATAACGAAGGAGGCGAAAAACAACATCAAGATGAGGTTTTCTCGGCATTTGCATAAACTGACTTAGAGTGTTAACTGCAAATGTGATTTCTAGTCGGGCGATTGTGAGATAGATCAGTTTCCCAACAAGCCTTCGATAATGTGTTGGGTCATGAAGGGCCTCACCATCCTCTGGATTGAGTTTTAGAGTTTTCTCCATTGGGAATTTTGTGGGTTTGGCACCAAGTAAGCCAGCTTCTTCCAGTAGGTCCAGAGTATATTTTCTCTGACATATGGTGATGCCTGTCTTGGCTCGGGCAACTTCAACTCCCAAGAAGTATTTTAGTGAGCCGAGGTCTTTAATCTTGAAACATGTGTTTAGAAATTGTTTCAGATCGTGGATGGCTGTCTCATCATTTCCTATAATGATCATGTCATCAACATATAATAAGATAGCAGTATAAGATGTACCATCAACTTTGATAAACAAGGAATAATCAGCTTTTGACTGTTGGAAACCGATATTAGTTACAGATGAAGAGAATTTGTGAAACCGGCTTCGAGAGGCTTGCTTAAGTCCATAAAGGGACTTATTAAGTCGACATACAAGCTTCTCCCCCTGTCGATGAAAACCAGGTGGAGGATGCATATAAACCTCCTCAAGTAAGTCACCATGGAGGAAGCCATTTTGGACATCCATTTGGTGGAGATGCCAATTCTGAACAGCAGCAACGGCCAAGAGGCAACGGACAGTAATGAGTTTGGCAACCGGAGTAAAGGTCTCTTTATAATATATGCCCTCTCTTTGGGTGAAGCCCTTGGCAACAAGCCGGGCTTTGTAACGGTCAATGGAACCATACGATTGGTATTTGATTTTGTATATCCATTTGCAGCCAATGGGAGAGTGACCAGCAGGTAGAGGCATCATGATCCATGTGTTATTGTCTTCAAGAGCTTGGATTTCGGATTGCATGGCAGCAACCCATTTCGGATCTGTATAAGCTTGCTCATAGGAGGTAGGCTCAACCAAATGAGAAATATTATGAATAAACTTCTGATGAGAGGTGGATAGTTGTGAATAGGAAACATACCTATGCAATGGGTGTCTTGTGTGGAGCGTGGTGGAGGAGGAGACTGGCCCAGGAGCAAGAAGAGCAGCATGATAGGTGTGATAGTCTTGAAGTTTGGTTGGGGGTTGGGAGGGGCGATTGGAACGGCGCAGGGTTGGTGGTGATAAGGGATTAGTAGGTGAGATGGATTGGGGATCATTATTAGTGTCTTTTGTGGGTGGGTTTACTTCTTATGAGGAAGGCATGTTTGGTGGGGGTCCTGTACGGGAGGTGTCGTGTGGTGGAGAGATGGAATGGGTGTTGTTATTAAGGTCTTGGGTAGGTGAGGGTATTTCTTGTGAGGAAGGTTTTAGTGGTGGAGGTTCTGTGTGATGGGCCAAATTGGGTAGGTTGGGCTCAGTTTGTGGGTTGTGAATAAATGGGTTAGGTAACACAATATGGTCATCTTGGGTTTCTGCTGGTTCATGAGAGAAGGGAAATGTTGTTTCATGAAATAAAACATCACGTGAGGAAAAAATCTGATGAGTTTCAAGATCAAGGACTTTGTAACCTTTTTGTCCTTGAGGGTAGCCAAGAAATATACACCGTCTTGCTCGAGCATCAAATTTGTGTTTGGGATTGAGGTTGGTAGCATAACATAGACAACCAAAAGTTCGAATATGTGAATATGAGGGTGGTGTACCATGGAGGAGTTCATAAGGAGTTTTGAGGGACAACAATGGTGTTGGTAATCCGTTAATTAGATAGCAAGCTGTTTGTATGCTCTCTCCCAAATATTTTAAGGGTAAGTTTGCTTGGAAACGAAGTGCTCGTGCAATATTTAAGAGATGACGGTGTTTTCTTTCGACAACTCCGTTTTTTTGGGGAGTGTAAGGACAAGTATGATGAAAGGTTATCCCATGATCATTTAAATATGATTTCATAGATAGGAAATATTTTGCTCCCATGTGGGAATTTATTTTATGAGGTCCCCAAATGTCACAATGTACTAAATCAAAAGGTGCCCGTGATGAAATGGAACTAGAAGGAAAAGGTAATCGAGTTTGTTTAGATAATGGACAAACTTCACAAACATGTTTATTATAAAAAATTATTTCTGGTGTAGATTTGGACAAGGCTTGGTGAGGTGTGGTGGAAGGATGGCCAAGTCTTTGGTGCTAGAGTCTAGATGCATTGTTGACACGGTGTGCAAGATGAGAATTTTGATTTGGTGAGAGGTAGTAGAGACCATTATACTGCTTGCCCAGGCCAATCGTCCTCTTCGTATCCACGTCCTGTCTGACACAAAAATCAGGGAAAAAAATTACTATACATTTTAGAAGCTAAGTAAGCTTGCTCACAGAGAGCAAATTGACCCTGAAGTTAGGTACATGTAAAACTCCATCAAGCTTTAAATCTGTATATAATGTGAGTGATCCAATAGAATTGATTTGTGCCTTTCCCACATTAGGCAAATTTACAAAATCACAAGACTTAATCATGTTTGTGGGTTCTGAATTGCAGATGTGATCTATGGCCCCACTATCTACTATCCAATATAGAGTAGTGGAAGGATTTTCTTTACCTGCAGCATTTGCAAATGCATTACCATTCTTTTCATTGAGCATGCCATTATCTGATTGTATTCTTCAGTTGTGAAAGTTGGACCCTCTTGTTTGATTGGTTGTGCTTTGAATGGGTTTGATATGGTGGAATTGTTGGCAGCAACTCTTCTATTTTTGGGCTGGATATTTTTTCCATGAAATTTGTGAGCCACTGCAAAGCCATTCAAATAATAGCAATTTTCCACAGTGTGTCCCTCTAGGTCACTATGTGCATTTGAGTGCTTTCTTCGACGCCCCTCCGGTGAGAGAGAAAGGCGTTTCTCGTGTGCCACTGCCCTTGGATGTTTTCCTTGCCTGACTTGTGACCATGGCTTGAAAATCGTTGCTGGTTCCTTCACGCTGTGCAACAACATCGAGTTGTTGTTCATGTTGCAAAGCCATAGAAAAAGCTTGTTGGGTATTTGGTAACGGTTTCATCATTAGTATGTTGCTTCTCACTATAGCATAGGTTTCATTCAATCCCATAAGAAATTGCATAAGCTTCTCCTTTTCCACTTTTTCATTGAACTTCTTCAGTCCTTCACAGGTGCAGGTGAATGGTTCCTGATAAGAGGCCAACTCATCCCACAAAGCTTTCTTCCTATTGTAGTAGACCGAAATTAGATATGTACCTTGTCGGTATTCAACAATCTCTTGTTGAATTTGGTAAATTCTTGATTCATTGCCTTATGAAAATCGATCACTAAGATCTTTCCATGTGGCAGCTGCTGTATCCATGTAGATCACGCTAGATGCAATTTCTGGACTTACTGAATTCAATATCCAGGACAATACTATGTCATTGCAGCATTTCCAGGAATGAAGGGTTTTGTCTGTGGATGATGGTTTCTTGATGGATCCGTCGATTAACCCAATCTTATTCTTTGCGCTAAGGCTGATATGCATGGCTCGACTCCATTGTCCATAGTTGTGTGGCTCAAGGAGTTTGGAGGTCAAGATAAGGCTTGGGCTATCAAAGCCGTGCAACGTGAGTGGGTTTTCATCCATATCTTCTCTGTTTCTAGCCATTGTTTTCTTGTGGTTTGCAGAAGATAGTTTGATTTTATGTAGAGTCACCAGGATCGGTGCTCTGATACCATAAAAGGATGGGATGTAATATGTTTTGTATATATTAACATAGAGGTACAGAGGTGAGTTAAATACAAGTTGCTAAGGATCCTAATTAAACATATAGGCTGGTATCATGCCTACAATATTTCTTAATCACTAAAATAGAGCAATTACAGATAATAGATCAATTACAATATTAATGATACAGATATGCCAGATCCCTATGATTCAGTAATTATCCGTTAATACCCTGCATAATCCCATGTCGTTTTCGAGCTCAACCATCGTTTCAGGTGCCAAAACGACTTCAAGATCAACGTTGATGTACGATCTAATCAATTAGACGCACCTGGCTGGAGTAGAACCTAAGATTTCAGTGTAAGAGGATTCCTAACGCATGTTCCAGCGACGGAGTTATGGAGGACGCCGGCGACGAAGGGGTCTAGGTTCGAACAGGAGGGGCTTAAGTTCAGGGAGAGGGGAGGTGGAGGAATGGAAGATGCGAGGGTGGTTGTGGTGGTGGAGGAGGGATCCTAAAGAGGGTACTTAGTATTTACTTTAATACTTAATACTGTATTTGTTTTGAAAATGACCATTTGACCATATCCAACCATCTTTGAAAAGTCAAAAGGAACCGTGTGACAAGTGGATGAATCATATTTTTACATTTGGGTGGTGCATCACTGGTGAGTGGTGCACCTTAGACGCACCCATACATTCAAGTTAATTCCAGGAGGCAAAATCCCAAAAAGCAAAAGGCACCAGAATTTCTATATGCATAAGAAACCATACGTGCTTCAGAAATATGAAAGCAAATCAATCACCATATAAAACAACTAAAAACAACAGGTGCCATGGGAAACATAAGAAGTTGAACCATATTCATAAAAGACAAAAGCAATAACAATAGGCAATCATGCCTCCTGTACGTGTCAATTTCGTAATAGAGGGCATATTAGGTGAGAGTGATGTATTATATTATTGTGATAGATGAGAGCATTAGATGATAATCATAGATCTAATTTAACGGTTCAGATTAACCGTCAAGTTAAGAACCTCACGTGATCCTGTTTCCGTCGGACTTGGATTCACTTCAACGGCAGGAGCGTCATGCCACTCCCTCAAACCGTCGGATCGTGGTCCCATACATCAGAACAACTGGTCCCACCCTCCACACAACAGCTGCACCGTTGGATTTGGCATGAGTGACACTTTCCGTCTCTCCCTTCTCTGTTGGAGTGACTCTTCATTTTCTCTTTCTTCCATCATAGTCATTTTTGTTCAGTTCCTTTTCTCTATAATGGTATAACCCCAAATAGAGACCCATCGGAGATCGGACATGGATGCATCAACACTACCTATACCTGGTCATAATAAATTTAAATTAAAAAAAATTAAAATAAGGCATTGCTTTGTTCAGAGATGCGTAACACGGTGTCACCATGGAAGACTTGCAATATTGCCCCAGCCCCCAGCCCCACTATGGAAGAGGTTCACAGCCCTCAAACCCATGCCAATATAACCTAAAAACAGGAATAATGAAAACTGCATATCTGAAAATCAAGAAAAGTGGATTATTTAAAAAGAGATTATGCTCAATATAAGAGGCCATACGAAAGAGAAGTAACCTTTGGGTTCATAAGCAAGTTATAGAGGCGAAGGGATGATTCATGGAAAGGGATACCCTACGAAGTTGAGTTAACAATGTGTATATTGGCCAAGCGTTTGCCTGATTAGATAACGCAAATTAAATTATTATTTTTTCAAGCTGATAAATTGATAGTATGTTCACAACAGCAAACACACCATCACAAGGTATGTGAGAATGAAGGCAAAAGAAAGAAAAGTGAAAAACAAGTATATATTGGGCATTGCCTCGAATAGGTACTGTGCGGTCTCTATATCTTTAACCATGTGTCCTGTTAATGCCTCTTGTTGATGATGCACACAATCCAGATTGTTCAAAGAAGCAAATATTTTTAAATCCCCATTAATTATACTCATTCAGAAGTAACTTTCAACCTATTATCTTTTATCTTTATTTTATGTCCGTAGAAAATTGTGCAAATTGCATTTGGATATTACCAATTTACAGCTCCTTGAGTAATTCCCAGCCTAGCCCACAAATGTCCACACTTGTCATCCATTTTTCTTTTACACATTAGCTAATCCATAATAATCACCAACTTGTGAAGAGATTGTGATGAACTAGAAGAAGGAACAACATTGCTCAAGGTGTAAAACGTAAAAAAGGAGACGCAGAGTCGTGCGCATCGCAGAGGGGAGAACAGGAAGGAAAGAGAGGGTCGCGTGAGATTTTAAATTGAGGGGCTTACTATGAGCCGTTGATTTAGATCAAATTGTTATCATTTAATACTCACATCTCTCTCACTATTTATATATATATATATATATATGTATATATATATATATATAAAACGATTTGCACAAACAAAAAAAAAATTGATTAAACCACATAGGCGTGATCCAAACTTCTTTAAAAAAGTATTTTTTTTTAAAAGAATAGGTCCAAATTGGTTCGTGAAAAATTTTTGAGATCCACTTAAACTCCTTAAAAAAATAATTTAATTATTTAGTCCGTCAAAATTTTAAGGCGGGACACATTAATCCCTAAATTTAATTCTGATGTTCATTTACTTGTTATGTGTCCCATTAACCATCATAATTGGCATGTTAGTGGTCCTGCATGACTTATGACGAATTTTCTATGTGGAAAACGAATAAAAAGTGAAAAAGTGCACAATTTTAAAATTCAAATAACTGAAAATTATGCACTTTTTTACTTTTCATTAAATTTTCACTGCGGAAATTCCTCATAGGCTAAGCAGAACCATTCACGGGCCAAGTATGATGGTTAGTGAGACACGTAAGCAAGTAAATGGACGTCAAAACTAAATCTAGGACTAATGCACCACGCTTTGAAAATTTGATGGACCAAATGATTAATTTATTTTTTTTCAGGGACTAAAAGTGGGTTTCCAAAATTTTTCCAGACACCAATTTGGGTCTTCACTCTTTTTTTAATGATTAAACATGATCGTTCTGATACCAATTGTTAGAACCCAAAAATTAATCTTTTGGCAAAAACATTCACCTATAATCCAGAATCAATCATGTTAGAGCATGTTTGGGAAAGCTAGAAGTTTTAGGTTTTAGTTGTTTTATCCCCAAAAAGTTGTTTTGAAAATAATCTAACATGTTTGATATTTTGATTAAATTTTTTGAGGAAAAAAAACTGTTTTGTATCATCTAATTTGCTTTAGCTCAAGATTGTTGTGATTTGATTATTTTTTAATTCTCAAAACTCTCTTCCCTATTTACTCCAACAAATTACTAACTTCTAAACAAATATTATTAAACTATACAAATAGCTTCATCCGTTTTTCGTAATTTACTATATAAAAGTGTTTTTTTTTTTTGCACTACCAAATGAAATAGATTATTTTAAAATTGCTTTTCAGGAAACATACCCAAACAAAAACGAGCTGCTCCTGGCAAGCTTCTAGGCAGATGGACACATTAATGAATCGATTACATACGAAATGAGAGGGATCCTGAGACTGTGTAGGTATGGGACTATACAGTTGAGGATAACTTATATGAATTGATTGGTCTTACCTATACCAACAAGATGCATCTTCTTTTCGGGAGCTAAACACTTAAGAACTCTACAATTAAGCGTGTTTAACTTGGAGCAAATTCTAGGATGGGTAACCTACTGGGAAGTTTTCCCAGGAAGCGTGTGAGTGAGGACAAAACATGCTGAAAAGAACCGTGCAGGTTTGTGGGGACAGTCGTCAATCCATAAAGCAGTCAAGGATGTTACAAATGGTATCAAAGCGGCACCTCTCCTAGTACGGTGTGGTTCGTTGGACGAACCAAGCTGAAGCTGGTGGACATGTGACACTCGGGGATGACGAGGATGGGGAGTGGTCTCTGGTGCAAGAAGGCACAGACAAGGAACGGCTCCTGCTAGGCTTCTAGGCGGAGGGACACATTAATGAACCGATTACACACGGAATGAGAGAGATCCTGAGACTGTGTAGATATGGGACAATACAATTGAGGATGAATTATATGAATTAATTTGTACTACCTATGCCAACAAGATGTATATTCTTTTCAAGAGCCCATCGCTTAAGAACTCCACAGCTAAGCGTGCTTGACTTGGAGAAAATTCTGGGATGGGTGACCTCCTGGAATGTTTTGTTAAGTCATTAAGCGTCTGACTCGTCATGCGTTTGACTCACACTCCAGTGACCCTTGTGTGTTTTGATGAACCTAAACATTATGCAATCGATTTTACATTGAACCATTTGAATATTGCTAATCATCTACTTGAGTTGTGTAGCCAAAGCATTCTATCTTAGCAGATCAAGTCAACAAAAGATTCTGAAAGAATCAAAAGGTTGTATACAAGTGTCTGACTCAAAGCTGACTAAGTACAATGCGTATGAAGCCTGACTCACACTGAAGCCTATATCAACATCTCTCATACTTATCAAACTATGAAAAAGAGCAGCTAACAGCAGTACCAAAGCAAAGCAGTCAATGATTGTCATCTTCACTGAAAGCTAAAGGAAAAGGACTTATCCATTAAATAAGCAAACGAAAGAAAAGAAAGTATCAAGCAATACTCTTATAGAAGGCTGTTCATTCTTACAAGACTGTGTGTGCTTATTGAAGACCAAGAAGCCTGAAGTCGTTATTAGTCAAAGTAATGATCAGAGTATTCGAAGAATACAAACACTATCTTCTGAAGGAAGTTGAACGAAGAAGGATCAAGATTACAGATCAGAACAAGACTAATAAGTCTCACTTCAAAGAAGCGTCTATCTCTCTCAGTATGCGTCTAAGCTACTGACAAAGTCAGAATCACTCTTCTGACATATTAACTTGTTTGATTCAAAATATATTCAAACATCCACAAGCTTAGAAGATGTGAAACGCTAAGTCACCTTCTGTATTATTGAAGCACGTGCTAAGGAGAAAAAATCTATGAAGGAATCACTTAATCTCTGATTCAAAAGTAAGAGTGATTTGAAATATAGTTAATTAAACTTGAAAGAAGTTTATTAATATATTTCTTATCTTCAATCAAAATAAGAGAAATGAGAAAATACAAAAGGGCAAGGCTACAGAAAAGCATTCCTTAAGTAAGTGAGAGAAAAGCTACTTTATCTAAGCTTTTCTAAGTGTTGCACAAATTAGGAAAGAACGCTGCCCAAAGACAAAAAAAAGCATATCTGCAATACTCTGTTATCATCAAGGAATCTCCAACGTTCGTCAAAGCATTTATTATCAAGTCAGAACGGTTATTTCCTGAAGAACAAAGATGAAGACTTTCAAATGCATTTCAACAGATCTCTGCGATCAAGTATAAATAGAAGAAGTCGAAGACTGAACAAAAAAAAGAGAGTAACACAGTAATAAGCAACTAGATAAAGCCAATACTTACTCATCAGTCAAAAAACTATATTACTCAAGAACACCATCCATCTTATCAAATCTATAGCTGGAAGCTTTGATCACTGACATATCTTCTTCACACTCTGAAAATCATTTGAAGAAGAACTCATCTGCAACCCAGCAAGTTCCAAGTTCATATTCACTCTCTGTAGTGTTAAAAGATTGGTTGACTTGCTTTGTAACTTTGAAGTTGTGCTTCAAAACTCTCTTAAAACTTTGAGCCTGAAGAGGCTTGTTTCAAGAATACTTGTTGAGCCTGAAGAGGCTAGGTGTGAAAATAATACTCGTATGTAACCTTGATCAATTATAGTGTTAAAAGCTTGGTGAAACCAAGGACTGGATGTAACCCAAAGTTTATGGGTGAACCAGGATAAATCTGAGTATACTCTTTCCCTAACCTTTACTTTATTATTCGGTTTGTTTAACTGTTTTAAGTAACTAACTCGGGTGTGTTAAATAGTTGCTGATCAGTTTGTTGAGAAAGGCGTCTGTCTTTAACCATCTCACATTTAATGATTCTGTTTTGTGCTTCTTAAACTTTGATTTTCGAAAACACTATTCAACCCCCCTTCTAGTGTTGTTTTGTGCCATTTCAGTTGGTATCAGAGCTCAACCTCTGGGTTGAGCACCTCACAGTGTAGAGGAAAAGATTCTAAAGAATGGCAAGTGAAGCAGTATGTACAATCAGGGTACATATCTCAGTAAACCACCCATGTTCAATGGAAAGGATTACAAGTACTGGAAAAATAAGATGAAAATGTTCATTGAGTCAACTGACTTAGATCTTTGGGAAATCATATCTCAAGGACCATATAGTCCAACTGATGAAAGTGGAAATGCTATTCCCAGAAACAGATGGACATCAGATCACAAAAATATGGTTCAGTTTAATGCCAAAGAAAAATATCTTCTTGTATGTTCTCTTAGTAGGTCTGAATACGATAAAGTCAGTAGCTGTGAAACAGCCAAAGACATTTGGAACAGACTTGAGGAACTATATGATGAAGATGTTGTTGTCAAAGAAACATCTGAAGAAAGATCAGTTAACAATGTTGACAAGCTTCCATCTTCAAGTACACCAAAAAATCAACATTCTCAAAATGATGATGAAGATGAAGAAGTTTCTGAAGCAACCAGAAAGATAAGAAGATTCTGGAACAAAATAAGAGTTAAGAAAGCAACAATTAGAACAGCTGGTGACAAGATGCCACCACTCAAAAAGATGATCACTTGGGAAGATTTAGACAAAGAATCAGATGATGAATTCAAATGTCTACTTGGAGACACTGACTCAGATTATGAGGTAAATTCTGAATTTGAGGGTTTACAAGATGGCTATCATGAACTTCTCAATGAATCTAACTGTATTCTTGATAAGTTCAATGAACTTAAGAAAAAGTATGTGAAGCTCACTAAGGATCATGAACAGAAAAATCTTGAGATTGATGAACTAGTCAAAGAAAATAGAAAGCCTAAAGCATAAATTATCAAAGCTGCGATCATATCTAAAACACCACCATCTGAAGAAGTTTTGAAACTTCAACAGAAAGTGAAAGAGCTCACTAATGATCTTGCTAGATTTGTCAATGGCAAGAACAACCTGATGAAACTTCTCAGAAGTCAAAGGTCTAGTTTTGACAAAACTAGTATTGGATATATTGGAAAGATTCCTGATAAAGTATCTAATAAACTCTCAGATAAACTGAAAATCTCCATTAAATCTTCTTCTGAAATATCATGTACATTTTGTGGTAAATCTGGACATATCACGTCCAAGTGCTTTCACAAGAGGAAAGCCAAGTCTTCACAGACTAAAACAACTAATGGGAAAGGACCCAAAAAGGTATGGGTACCAAAACACCTTATTATTACTCTTGCATATTTGTTGAGTAGACCAAAGAAAACTCATATGATAGAAGTTGGAAAATGGACTTTCACTACTCACAATCATAAAAGAGTATATATTCCAAAGCCTCCAATTTAAGCAAGAACATCTCAGAGAGAAAGAGAAACAACAAAAGAGGTCAGTGATTTATTAAGACAAGTCACTTACAAGTAAGTATTTAAAAACTTATCTTAAGATCTTTGTGTGAATATTTGTATGATGTGTCTGTTAGTTTAAAACTCTTCTGATGTGACGTGGACCCTCTTTAAGACTGAGAAAGACATAATTAATTTCAAATTCTCGAATGATTAAGTGGGAAGTTAACGAGAAAATGTTTCACTCCCTTCGACTAGTTTTGTAACACCCCGATTTTCACTGTTTCAAAATAATCGAAATGCGGACGATTATTTGTATATATTTATATGAGTATTAGAAAATTATTTTAAATAAACGGAGTTCATCACTCAATCCTACTTTAATGTAGGAAGCTACTATTAAAATTTAGGTTTTGAAAGTCAGGCGAATCCCGGCCGGTGAATTTCATTGACAGTATAATTATACTGCTCAAAAGACCTAATTTTAATTCGTGAATGAAAGACTTAAGATTTTTATTTTATTTCCTACAATTCTGTATTTTTAGAATTATTTCATAAAAAAATGAAATAATATACGTTTTACGGGCGAAATAAGTAATCGGGTAAACGACAGAATGGATTTCGGAGTTTCCAAGGGTCTATAAAGAGGTTATCTTAGAATTTTGAGATGATTCAAGGGGATGAATCACAATTTTGAGTCTAGAGGATTCTACAAGGTTAAAGTGGCAATTTATGGATTTTGCATTTTAGTCCTTGAACTTTCAATTAATTGTACTTTGGTCCCTAAGTTAGTTCCTAGGTTTTTCTAAGTGAATTGGTCCAGAATCTTTGTTCCCAATCTATTAATGGACCGTGGACATGAAGCCAAAATTCCTTGTCCATGGATTAAATTTCATGAAGCCATTAGAAATCATGTAAGTTTCATATGTCATGTTTAAGCTTTAAGCCTTTTTGGTGGGCCCCACAAAAATAAATTCAAGCCCAAGTTTTCAAGGCCCATGCGCAAGCCCAAGAAGGAGTGGAGGCTGCCTTAGTTTGGAAGAGTCAAGTTGATTCTTGAAGCTTCCACCATGTTCCACAATGTTCCACCATGTTCTCCAAAGTTCCACACAAATCTAGCATACTCCAAGGTATTCTAGATTCTTCCCAAAAAGTCTCAAGAAAATTCAACAAGATGAGTCACATGTGAACACATTAAATGTTGCACATGGTCATCATTTCAAACTATTGGCAATCTGCAAAATAGTCCTTATACTTTTGGAATCTTTGCAAAATAGTCCCTATACTTTTGGAATTTTGCAAAATGGTCCCTAAGAATTAATTGCACTTAAATCCTTTGAGAAGACACCTCCTTTCTACTAAATCCTCCAAAAGTGGCGCAGCCACACTTCTATAAATACCCTCCCTCACATTTCATTTTCTTCCTATTGCCATTTGTTTCAAAAACTCTTAAGTTCATAAGCCTTTTAGCATCACTTTGTGAAGCAAGTATTTGGATCTTCACTTGTATTTGAACTTCAAGAGGTGAATTCTATTCTTCTTACCTAATCAAGTCTATGTTCTTTAATAAGTTTCATGATTCAAAGTCTATTTCATCTATGTTCATCACTTTTAAGTTTCTAGATCTAGAACTTTGAAAATTCATAACTAATTCTAGAAAAATCCTTTTGACATGAAACCAATTGCTATGATCTTAAAATCATCTCTATTTTCATCATCTAGAAGCATATGATCATGAGAAATTTATTTCCTTGATTTCTGGACTGGGCTGAATCTATGACAAAATGATGTCCATAGGTTTTGTTTCATTTTCATGTCTTGATTCATGATTCAATCTTCTAGTACCTTTATAGTTCTTGTATGTAAGTACATAGAAGATCAAAAATCAAACTCTAACCTATTTGTTTCAAAAAGGTCGAAACCCTAGTTCTTGGAACTAGATGAGTTTTGTTCAAAGTTTTCATTAATGATCTTGGTAATCAAGCTATTAGTATGTATGCCTAATAAATCCAAGTCGGTTTATCAAACTAAAAACCCTAGCCCCATGAACATGTTAAGGCCGAATCTAAGTATATGAGAGTTAGGAAGTTTTGAGTTTAAAATTTAGTTGTTTAGTTACTAGTCCATGATCTTGGTTGATTAAGGACCATTAATCCATGACTTAATCATGATTAGAAATTTTAGTCACCCAAAACCACTAGAAGCCGTGACCATGTAGTAGGGTTTTGGATGTTTTTAGTTTCTTGATTTGTAATTATTTGATTGTAATGGTTGAAGGTCAAGTATAAAGCGGTGTACGTGAGTTTCCGGCTTCCGACGAATTAAATTCAACTTGTTGTGAATCTTCGAGAGGTAAGGGGAGCTTACCTGAGGGATTTTCTCAATAACTATTTGCTTTTAGTGTGGTTGATATGATTTATATGTGGTTGTGGTTATTTGTTTATGTTGTTTACGTTGTGTTGTTTATCTGTGTATCGGTGATTGATCTGCTTTTAATTTATTTAGTTATCTGCAGTTGTATATTATGTTGTTATGATGCATGATCTGCCTGGTGATATAATCCTGATGATGTTGTTGAATGTTGAATGTTGAATGTTGTTTGAGAGGCCTGACAGTGGTCAGTGCACAACCGATTAATCAGACAAAAACTTTAATAAGCTGTGAAAATATTATTCAACGTTTTATGGAAGATGTTGGAATATAATAGTGGGGGAAAATATAATTTTGGAAAAATAACGAGTTTTGAGAAATATTATTATTTTAATGATTTATTAGTGTAAAAGCAATTTATGAGTCACGGTGAGAGCGTAACCGTGAAATTTTTTTGTACTGCTAATTTTTACACAAGAAATTCCAAAATATTATATAAAGTTATTTTGTGAAATTAATATTTGAAAATACTTTATAAAAAAAATAAAAAAAAAGTCAAAGTCAAAGTCAAAGTTTGACTTTAAAAACATTTTCTTGGAAAATGATAAAAAAGGGTAAGTTTTGAAATTATTTACGGTGAAAGTTTAAAAACTGCAGTACTTAATTTAAGAAGAGATTTAATCTGAATTGATTTATTTTTTTAGAATTCGAAGTTTCAGTAAATGAGTTTACTCAATGACGTATTTCTAATAACTTGGATAAGTTGCGGAGATCTTATTTTGGATTTGTTTTTCACAGACAAAAACGACGTAAACGACGATATGGAACTTAGTAACCGAGACGTCGGGGTACTAGTGTTCTTATGACGTTATAGACTTGGTGTCTAGTAGGTAGATGGTGTGTCTACTTCACGACGTAATAATCGACGGTAAAAGATTTATGATGTTTTCTATTACCACGAACCTAAGACTGATTGCAAGGTCTAGGGGCTTCGTGATTGAGCACTCGGACTTTGAGGTCCTGTGTTGTTAACAAAAGTTGTAAAGATGTTTAAAACGATGATAGGTCATAAGCTTTTGAGAGCTTTGACAAATAAAGATATAACACAAAGAAAAGGGTTGAGAATAAAATGTGTTTCTTGCATGCATTTTGGCAGACGTGCCTACGAGGTTAATCATGATATCTTAATGATGTTCATGTCTCGACGTATTTGTTAATCATGGTATCTTTACGATATTCATGTAATCGACATATTAATTGTGCCTTTGGGCAATCGACGTACAATGAAATCATGGTATCTTTATGATATTCATGTAATCGACGTGTTCATTGTGCCCTTGGGCAATCGACGTACAATGAAATCATGGTATTTTTATGATATTCATGTAATCGACGTGTTCATTGTGCCCTTGGGCAATCGACGTACAATGAAAAAAATCCAGAAATCGACGTTCTCATCGTTCCGAACAGTGGGCTATGGTAAAATCGACGTGCCTCTGTTGGCAAAATCGACATGCCTCTTTTGGCAATCGAGCTTGATCAGCTCATTTTAAATGACGTTGGGGGTCTCCGGAGATTAGGTGTGAATGTTTAGATAATGTATTGAAGTGTTCATGCTTAGTTTTCCAACGTTGATGTTTGGGGTGTGGAACCCATTGATAAACTGTATGCTATAATTTGGATTTGCTTATGTTGTTATAAACATGTATATGTGTATGTGTCTTCTTTTGTGCCGAGCATTTAGTAGTTGGGTTAAATCCATATATTGATGTCTCACCCTTACAAATATATCAGAGCCGAACAAGGGGTATGATCCCAACAAGAGGAAGAAGGCTGTTTAGTTCGGGGCATGCTGTTGCTGCTTCTATCGGTTGTAGTGTCAGATAGTTACGACCAGCTTAGGTCCTATTATGTTATGTTATGTTTTGAGGATAAACCTGATTATGATTTAGGTATGAAAACATATGAGGCAGTATAGTTGTATGACTTATATACCTTTTGTATTTAAGTGTGATTTGATTACGTTGTTGATGTTATGAGGTTAAAAAGAAAAAAAATTTATCACCATATTTTGGAAAGATGAACGTTGAGAAAACATTATTTTCCGAAAGCAACCAGCAAATTAAGTTTTATTTTCCGCAAACGGGTAACCATGTGATGACCCGAGTTAGGGTGTCACATTAGTGGTATCAGAGCTGGTCGAGTCTTTCGGGATCTTTGGGGAATAGGTCTGTTGTGTTGACATTGTGTTTTCTCTGAGTTAAGTTTTGTTTGAATTACTTCTTAGAAGTAATGTGTGTTAATACACCAATGCACGTTTCATTTTCTGGTTGCGGTCTAACTGATTTTGTTCTGCAGGTCAGTTATGGAACCAGCACCAAAAGGTAGACGTGGACGAGGACGTGGACGCGGTCGTGGACATGGTCGCAGAGGTGGTCCTATTGGTGGTCGTGCTAACGTGAATGAAAATTATGAGGAAGGAGTGGACTATGCCGCTCAGGCTATGGAACATGTGGCAGCTGCAATTGCCAATCAACCTGCATCTACGAATGCCCAGAATCTACAAGCTGCGGAAGGCAAAGCTCTGATTGCGTTTCGAGCCCAAAATCCTTCACAATTTGGTGGGGATGCGGATCATGAGAAAGCTGACTTATGGATTCAGGAGCTGGAGAAAATTTTTGAACTGGTGGTTACTCCTGCAGAAGTAAGGGTTACTTATGCTGCTTTCCTGCTGATAGGAGATGCGGAGTATTGGTGGAAAGGTGTTCAACAATTGCTTGAAGCTGATCTTCAGGAGATTACCTGGAACGTTTTTCGAACTGCATTCATGGATAAGTATTTTTCGGAGAGCGTTAGGATCGAGAAAGAGATGGAATTTCTGGCATTACAACAACAAGACATGTCTGTGGGAGAGTATACGGCTAAGTTTGAATCGCTTGCCAAATACTTTCGTTTCTTTCAAGTACAACCCAACGAGAGCTGGAAGTGTGAGAGGTTCAAGGCGGGACTGAGATTTGAGATTAAAGAATTTTGTTACCTTTGCAATTTCGAACTTTTCAAGAATTGGTTGAGATGAGTCGGAAGATTAAACAGATAAGGAAAGGAAAAGACAATAAGGGGATTGTTGGAGGATCGTCTCGTTCCAAGAACCAGAATCAGGATCAGAAAGAGGAACGAAATCGACAGAAGCCTTATTTCCGTCCACTAGGTAATAACCAAAATCAACAACAATATCATTCTAATTCTTCTACATCATGGAGTGGAGGCCAGAGGAACCAAAGTCAAGGCCAAGTTAAGAAATGTTACAATTGTGGAGACCCAAGACATGTGTCTAAAACTTGTCCCTTGGGAGGAGTCCATTGTTTCAACTGCGGTCAATTGGGACACATATCAAAGGAATGTAACGCACCAAAGCGTAGATCAGTGGACAACAACATCAACATTAATAAGCCAATGACTGCAGGCAGAGTATATAATGTGTGGGGAGCTGAGACTTCAAACCATGACGGTAATCTCTTAACTATACTATTTTAATTCGGGTACAATTCATACTTTGTTTCGATGGATTGTGAGTGGATGTGTTGAAATTACTTGTTTCTGTGATTATCATGAGATGATCGTTTCAAATTTCAATTATTAAATTGGTCACTGTGACATTTAGTATGTTTGACTGTCCTATTTTGTTCGGGATAGACACTTTCTTGACAAAACTAGTTTCTCAAATGAGACTTGCTCTAGTCACTTTTACGTTTGGTAGAAAGTGATTTTGTCCGAATTCTTGACGGACCATAGTTATTTTAAATTGTTAGCAAGGAAATTCTTGTGAGGGAAGAAACTTTCTTAGATTCATGTTTGTAAAAGTGTACCGATCATACATTTTTACTTCCCTGAATTTGTTAAAGAATCTTTATGCACATCATATTCTTGTATTCTTATCAGATTGATGAAATTCTTTTATATACTTTCTTGCGAAAGTAAGGCTTCGAGATATTTTATTCCTGTCTAGCTTCGTGTCACGAAATTTTGAGGACGAATTTTTTTTTAAATGGGGTAGTAATGTAACACCCCGATTTTCACTGTTTCAAAATAGTCGAAATGCGCACGATTATTTGTATATATTTATATGAGTATGAGAAACTTATTTTAAATAAACGGAGTTCATCACTCAATCCTACTTGAATGTAGGAGGCTACGATTAAAATTTAGGTTTTGAAAGTCAGGCGAATCCCGGCCCGTGAATTTCATTGACAGTATAATTATACTGCTCAAAAGACCTAATTTTAATTCGTGAACGAAAGACTTAAGATTTTTATTTTATTTCCTACATTTCTGTATTTTTATAATTATTTCATAAAAAAATGAAATAATATACGTTTTATGGGCGAAATACGTAATCGGGTAAACGACAGAATGGATTTCGGAGTTTCCAAGGGTCTATAAAGAGGTTATCTTAGAATTTTGAGATGATTCACGGGGATGAATCACAATTTTGAGTCTTGAGGATTCTACAAGGTTAAAGTGGCAATTTATGGATTTTGCACTTTAGTCCTTGAACTTTCTATTAATTGCACTTTGGTCCCTAAGTTAGTTCCTAGGTTTTTCTAAGTGAATTGGGCCAGAATATTTGTTCCAAATCTATTAATGGACTGTGGCCATGAAGCCCAAATTCCTTGTCCATGGATTAAATTTCATGAAGCCATTAGAAATCATGTAAGTTTCCTATGTCATGTTTAAGCTTTAAGCCTTTTTGGTGGGCCCCACAAAAAAAAATTCAAGCCCAAGTTTTCAAGGCCCATGCACAAGCCCAAGAAGGAGTGGAGGCTGCCTTAGTTTGGAAGAGTCAAGTTGATTCTTGAAGCTTCCACCATGTTGCACTATGTTCCACCATGTTCTCCAAAGTTCCACACAAATCTAGCATACTCCTTCCCAAAAAGTCTTAAGAAAATTCAACAAGATGAGTCACATGTGAACACATTAAATGTTGCACATGGTCATTATTTCAAACTATTGGCAATCTTCAAAATAGTCCTTATACTTTTGGAATCTTTGCAAAATAGTCCCTATACTTTTGGAATTTTGCAAAATGGTCCCTAGGAATTAATTGCACTTAAATCCTTTGAGAAGCCACCTCCTTTCTACTAAATCCTCCAAAAGTGGCGCAGCCACACTTCTATAAATACCCTCCCTCACATTTCATTTTCTTCCTATTGCCATTTGTTTCAAAAACTCTTAAGTTCATAAGCCATTTAGCATCACTTTGTGAAGCAAGTCTTTGGATCTTCACTTGTATTTGAACTTCAAGAGGTGAATCCTATTCTTCTTCCCTAATCATGTCTATGTTCTTTAATAAGTTTCATGATTCAAAGTCTATTTCATCGATGTTCATCACTTTTAAGTTTCTAGATCTAGAACTTTGAAAATTCATAACTAATTCTAGAAAAATCCTTTTGACATGAAACCAATTGATATGATCTTAAAATCATCTCTATTTTCATCATCTAGAAGCATATGATCATGAGAAATTTCATTCCTTGATTTCTGGAATGGGCCGAATCTATGACAAAATGATGTCCATTGGTTTTGTTTCATTTTCATGTCTTGATTCATGATTCAATATTCTAGTAAATTTATAGTTATTGTATGTAAGTACATAGAAGATCAAAAATCAAACTCTAACATATTTGTTTCATAAAGGCCGAAACCCTAGTTCTTGGAACTAGATGAGTTTTGTTCAAAGTTTTCATTAATGATCTTGGTAATCAAGCTATTAGTATGTATGCCTAATAAATCCAAGTTGGTTTATCAAACTAAAAACCCTAGCCCCATGAACATGTTAAGGCCAAATCTAAGTATATGAGAGTTAGGAAGTTTTGAGTTTAAAATTTAGTTGTTTAGTTACTAGTCCATGATCTTGGTTGATTAAGGACCATTAATCCATGACTTAATCATGATTAGAAATTTTAGTCACCCAAAACCACTAGAAGCCATGACCATGTAGTAGGGTTTTGGATGTTTTTTGTTTCTTGATTTGTAATTATTTGATTGTAATGGTTGAAGGTTAAGTATAAAGCGGTGTACGTGAGTTTCCGGCTTCCGACGAATTAAATTCAACTTGTTGTGAATCTTCGAGAGGTAAGGGGAGCTTACCTGAGGGATTTTCTCAATAACTATTTGCTTTTAGTGTGGTTGACATGATTTATATGTGGTTGTGGTTTTTTGTTTATGTTGTTTACGTTGTGTTGTTTATCTGTGTATTGGTGATTGATCTGCTTTTAATTTATTTAGTTATTTGCAGTTGTATATTATGTTGTTATGATGCATGATCTGCCTGGTGATATAATCCTGATGATGTTGTTGAATGTTGTTTGAGAGGCCTGACAGTGGTCAGTGCAGAACCGATTAATCAGATAAAAACTTTAATAAGCTGTGAAAATTTTATTCAACGTTTTATAGGAAATGTTGGAATATAATAGTGGGGGAAAATATTATTTTGGAAAAATAATGAGTTTTGAGAAATATTATTATTTTAATGATTTATTAGTGTAAAAGCAATTTATGAGTCACGGTGAGAGCGTAACCGTGAAATTTTTTTGTACTGCTAATTTTTACACAAGAAATTCCGAAATATTATAAAAAGTTATTTTGTGAAATTAATATTTGAAAATACTTTATAAAAAAATAATAATAAAAATAATAATAATAAAAAGTCAAAGTCAAAGTCAAAGTTTGACTTTAAAAACATTTTCTTGGAAAATGATAAACGACGGCAAGTTTTGAAATTATTTACGGTGAAAGTTTAAAAACAGCAGTACTTAATTTAAGAAGAGATTTAATCTGAATTGATTTATTTTTTTAGAATTCGAAGTTTCAGTAAATGAGTTTACTCAATGACGTATTTCCGCTAACGTGGATAAGTTGCGGAAATCTTATTTTGGATTTTTTGTTCACAGACAAAAATGACGTAAACGACGATATGGAACTTAGTAACCGAGACGTCGGGGTACTAGTGTTCTTATGACGTTATAGACTTGGTGTCTAGTAGGTAGACGGTGTGTCTACTTCACGACGTAATAATCGACGGTAAAAGATTTATGATGTTTTCTATTACCACGAACCTAAGACTGATTGCAAGGTCTAGGGGCTTCGTGATTGAGCACTCGGACTTTGAGGTCCTGTGTTGTTAATAAAAGTTGTAAAGATGTTTAAAACGATGATAGGTCATAAGCTTTTGAGAGCTTTGACAAATAAAGATATAACACAAAGAAAAGGGTTGAGAATAAAATGTTTTTCTTGCATGCATTTTGGCAGACGTGCCTACGAGGTTAATCATGATATCTTGATGATGTTCATGTTTCGACGTATTTGTTAATCATGGTATCTTTATGAAATTCATGTAATCGACGTATTCATTGTGCCTTTGGGCAATCGACGTACAATGAAATCATGGTATCTTTATGATATTCATGTAATCGACGTGTTCATTGTGCCCTTGGGCAATCGACGTACAATGAAAAAAATCCATAAATCAACGTTCTCACTGGTCCGGACAGTGGGCTATGGTAAAATCGACGTGCCTCTGTTGGCAAAATCGACGTGCCTCTTTTGGCAATCGAGCTTGATCAGCTCATTTTAAATGACGTTGGGGGTCTCCGAAGATTAGGTGTGAATGTTTAGATAATGTATTGAAGTGTTCATGCATAGTTTTCCAACGTTGATGTTTGGGGTGTGGAACCCATTGATAAGCTATATGCTATAATATGGATTTGCTTATGTTGTTATAAACATGTATATGTGTATGTGTCTTCTTTTTTGCCGAGCATTTAGTTGTTGGGTTAAATCCATATATTGACGTCTCACCCTTACAAATATATCAGAGCCGAACAAGGGGTATGATCCCAACAAGAGGAAGAAGGCTGTTTAGTTCGGGGCATGCTGTTGCTGCTTCTATCGGTTGTAGTGTCAGATAGTTACGACCATCTTAGATCCTATTATGTTATGTTATGTTTTGAGGATAAAACTGATTATGATTTAGGTATGAAAACATATGAGGCAGTATAGTTGTATGACTTATATACCTTTTGTATTTAAGTGTGATTTGATTACGTTGTTGATGTTATGAGGTTAAAAAGAAAAAAAATTATCACCATATTTTGGAAAGCTGAACGTTGAGAAAACATTATTTTTCGAAAGCAACCAGCAAATTAAGTTTTATTTTCCGCAAATGGGTAACCATGTGATGACCCGAGTTAGGGTGTCACAAGTTTCTCTCTCCACATGTCATTGCCATGAATGCTGAGTTGTTTTCGTAAACCTCTCCCTCATACACAACCCTTCACCTTCAGACTCATCTCTCTCTGTAAAGCTCTCACCTTTTTGCGTTCAAACCTAATCTCTCTTCGTCTTCCTACCCCAAATGGCTTCCAGAAAGACTACAAACCCTTCTGTTGTACCCTATATGGAAGAATCTGAAGCAAGAAAGATAACCATCGAGCACATAGTTGAGTTTCAAGAGATAAAAGATGCTGGTATGGATGTTTTCCCAGAAATAGAATATGCTGGTTGGATGAACTTCTTTTCAATAAGAGAAAATGTCTACCCTCACATAGTCAAAGAGTTTTGGAAGAACTCCGCTTCATCAAGACATGCACACTTGTTCAGTGTTGTTGGAAATGTGAATGCGGTAAGGCACCGATTCGACATCTTTGACATTATTAAAGAAACTGGTTGTGCTAGAGAAGGAATCGATCTGTCAGATGATTGGGAAGAACAGGAAAACAAGGAAGATGTCAACTTTACTCTATTTGGAGATCGGCTTGTAGATAGCAAGTTTGTTCGCTATCTGACACCCAAAGCAAGGTTTTTACATTTGCTTCTAACCAGGTGTGTCAGTCCAAGAAAAGGTTCTGTGAACATTATCTCTAGGATAGATAAGTTTGCATTATATTATCTTCTGTAGTTTAAGAAGATTGATATAAACGACCTAATCTTTAACCATATGCTTAGGATAGTAAGTGGAAATAAAACATTCGATCCATATGCTATGTTGTTAACAAGGTTGGTCAGAAACAAAGGAACCGTCTTGAATTCTGAAGTCTTGAACCAAATCCCTGTTGTGTTTGTTTCAACTCTTAGGGAGTTAGGAATGAAATTGAAGCAGCAAGTGATTTCATTACTAACCCTAGGAACTCTGTGAACCCCATTGTTGAAACTGATGATGAAAGGATCCCCGAGGATTCAGATGACAACAAGCCCATTGCTTGTATTCTGAAAAGATAAAGTAAGGAAATGTCTGTTGTGGAAAGCAAGAAGAAGAAAAGATTGAGGAAATCAAAAACTTAAGAAACCCCAGTTCTTTTGAACAAATCTGTTACTGAGTTAGTTGCTGGTTTGTCTGAATGTTTTAACAAAAAGAAAAGAGTGACAAGAAAGAGTAAAGAAAGAAAGAATGATCAAGAAAAAGGAAGATTAAGCAAATGTATAAGGATTGATGAACCAAGGCAGGATGAAGAAATGGTTCAAAGAAGGCAGGTAGTAGAACAAGAATAAGAACACGAAGGAAAACAAGAAGAACAAGAAACCCATGTAGTTGAATAAGAAATTGGGAAAGAAAGAAAAAGAAGGATGGTAGAGTTTGAAGAAAACTGGAACAAATACAAGTTTGGTTGGTCTGCCAAGTACATGCCTGACCAAGAAGGAATTCCCTTAGAAGCTCTGCAAGCTCTTGAAGCTTTGAGGAAACCAGTGAAGGCAAGGAAATTCATTGCAAATGTTACTCATGTCCCTATCCTAAGATTTCTCTTGGAAGATGGTCAGAGGAAAGATATCAAAATAAAGATTGATGAGAACATATGCACTCCAAGAGATGTAGCCGTGTATCTTGAGGATGAGAAGGGTCATTGGGATGCTGAGTCTTCAAGCTCTGGTCTAACAGAATATCATAAGTGGAAGACTCCAACTCAAAATGGAAGGATTGGATTCGTTTCCCTGTAACATTTTGGGTACGTTGGACCTTCACAACCGTTACCTCTTTATCCCTTTTTCAGAAGCTATCTTTTCATGGTTCTGTCTGGAACAAGAGTGTATTTATTCAGAAACACTTTTTACACCATCTTTGCTGGTCCAAGAGAATTCATTACATGGCTGGAAGATTCCATTTTCTATGAGGATGAAGAAGAACCTTTTCCCCCTCGTAGGTCAACTGGCAGTCTTTTTTATACCATAATCACCCACTATCTAGTTAATAGATTAAGTCTTTGGTGTAGAACTCCTTTTTGTGAAGAAACCGACTCTGAAAACCTCCCTCCATTGCATCAATTCCTGTGTCTGAACTCTCTGCACCACTTCATATTCTCTATTTCTGACACCCTATATGTGTCAAGAAACTCTGTCACTATTTCGCTTGAAAACTGTTTGACAAATCTTGATATCTCATCTGAGCCAAATTTGTCTGATATTGATGATGAATACTATACTCTTGTTTCTCAAATCTCTGCAAGTGTATCTGTTGTTGTCTCTTCTGTTATTAATCTGGATGAAAAAGAAACAAGAAATGTGTTAGTTTTGGTTGAATATTTTGAGGAAAATGAAGAAACTGTGGTAGAGGAAGCTCTACATTTTGATGAAAATGAAGTTGTAATGGAAGAAGCTACGATTGTTGAAGTTTCTCCTGTTGAAACAAGCTTGGTATCCCCCTCTGATCCTGAAATTTTGTTTGCACCGTCTACAAATGTTTTACTTCTGCCATGGTATGATAATTACCATGAGTCAATGCATCCAGATCAAGAAGTGGTTGAAGCCATCCCTCTTCTGATGGACTCGGTGCAAAATAATCAAGAAGCTGAGATCACGCAACAAGTTCCTCAACATACTGATGTGAATCAAAGAGCTGAACAGAATCCTGCACATGTCAGTGATCCTGTAGCTAGAGCCGAGTTGTGTGGAATGCGACAAGAAATCAAACAAGTTGTGAACCTTCTGCACAAGATCCTCAAGAAGATGAATTGATTAAAAGTCTTTCAATGATGTCGTTTAAATAAATCTCTTTTGATCCTTGAACTTATTATGTTTTGTTAACTTTTTGTGCCTTTGTTTAGGCTCGTATCTATCTATTTGATTGTTAACGTATATCTTATATCTGTTTGGTAGTTTAGACTACATTGTTATTTATCAACTTTACTTGTCTGTTTTTCTACCGAAGTGCCTCCCCAAAAGTACCAAAGTACTTTCCTTTTTGATAATGCCAAAAGGGGGAGAACAAAGAAAAAAAGAATGAACAAAGAGAAAATAAGTTTTAACAAAGAGAAAAAAGTTTAAAAAGAGCAAGAATGTATGTTTGGATGTTAGGATAAAACTCTTCGCTGTCATAAGCATAGCATAAGTTTAGGGGAAGTCTCTAAACTTTCTTGGTAACAAAATGTTTTGATAATCTCTTATTTGTTAGTGCTAAAGTTTTATCATCTTTGTCTCTTTTGCTTGTTCAATATAAAATCATATGGAATGTTTGTCATCATCAAAAAGGGGGAGAATGTTAAGTCATAAAGCATCTGACTTGTCATGCGTCTGACTCACACTTCTGTGACCCTTGTGTGTTTTGATGAACCCAAACATTATGCAATCGATTTTACATTGAACCATCTGAATATTGCTAATCATCTATTTGAGTTGTGTAACCAAAGCATTCTATCTTAGCAGGTCAAGTCAACAAAAGATTATGAAATAATCAAAAGGTTGTATACAAGTGTCTGACTCAAAGCTGACTAAGTACAATGCGTCTGAAGCCTGACTCACACTGAAGCCTATATCAACATCTCTAAGACTTATCACACTATGAAAAAGAGCAACCAGTAGCAGAACCAAAGCAAAGCAGTCAATGATTGTCATCTTCACTGAAAGCTAAAGGAAAAGGACTTATCCATTAAATAAGCAAACGAAAGAAAAGAAAGTATCAAGCAATACTCTTATAGAAGGTTGTTCGTTCTTACAAGACTGTGTGTGCTTATTGAAGACCAAGAAGCCTGAAGTAGTTATCAGTCAAATTAATGATCAAAGTATTCGAAGAATACAAACACTATCTTCTGAAGGAAGTTGAAAGAAGAAGGATCAAGATTACAGATCAGAACAAGACTAAGAAGTTTCACTTCAAAAAAGCATCTATCTCTCTTAGTATTTGTCTAAGCTTCTAACAAAGTCAGAATCACTCTTCTGACAGATTAACTTGTTTGATTCAAAAGATATTCAAAAATCCATAAGCTTAGAAGATGTGAAACGCTAAGTCACCTTCAGTATTATTGAGGCACACGCTAAGGAGAAAAGCTCTCTATGAAGGAATCACTTAATCTCTGATTCAAAAGTAAGAGTGGTTTGAAATATAGTTAATTAAACTTGAAAGAAGTTTATTAATATATTTCTTATCTCATCAAAATCAGAGAAAGGAGAAAAGACAAAAGGGCAAGGCTACAGAAATGAATTCCTTAAGTAAGTGAGAGAAAAGCTACTTTAGCTGAGCTTTTCAAAGTGTTGTACAAATAAGGAAAGAACGCTGCCCAAAGCCAGAAAAACATATATGCAATACTCTGTTATCATAAAGGAATTTCCAACATACTTCAAAGCATTTATTATCAAGTCAAAACGACTATTTCCTGAAGAACAAAGCTGAAGACTTTCAAATGCATCTCAACGGATCTCTGTGATCAAGTATAAATAGAAGAAGTCGAAGACTGAACAAAAAAAGAGAGTAACACAGTAATCAGCAACTAGATAAAGCCAATACTTACTCATCAGTGAAAAAGCTATATTACTCAAGAACAGCATTCATCTTATCTAATCTATAGTTGAAAGCTTTGATCACTCACATATCTTCTTCACACTCTGAAAATCATTTGAAGAAGAACTCATCTGCATCTCACCAAGTTCCAAGTTCATATTCACTCTCTATAGTGTTAAAAGATTGGTTGAATTGCTTTGTAACTTTGAAGCTGTGCTTCAAAACTCTCTGATCCTGAAGAGGCTTGTTTCAAGAATACTTGTTGAGCCTGAAGAGGCTAGGTGTGCAAACAATACTTGTGGTTGAGCCTGGAGAGGCTAGGTGTGCAAATAATAATCGTCTGTAACGTTGATTAGTTATAGTGTTAAAAGCTTGGTGAAACCAAGGACTGGATGTAGCCCAAAGTGTGTGGGTAAGCCAGGATAAATCTGAGTATACACTTTCCCTAGCCTTTAGTTTATTATTCAGTTTGTTTAACTATTTTAAGTAACTAACTCGGGTGTGTTAAGTAGTTGATGATCAGTTTGTTGAGAAAGGCGTCTAAGCAAGGGGCAATCTAATGATGTGATCATGCAAAATTACGTCTAAAATGAATGCAACATGAAAAATACAATATGCAAAAATACCCCTACCCCAAGCTTAAAACTTACATTGTCCCCAATGTAAATAATCAAGTCAAAGAGAGGAGAAAATGGAACAACTCATTGTGGCAGAGGTGGGTGCTGGTTCTGTAACATCCTGGGCTGCTTTATGGATTGACGACTGTCCTCACATACCAACACAGGTCTTTTCAGCGTGCTTTTTCCTCACTCACACGATTCCTAGGAAAACTTCCCATGAGGTCACCCATCCCATAGTTGCTCAAAGTCAAGCATGCTTAATTATGGAGTTCTTAAGTGATGAGCTCCCAAAAAGAAGACCATCTTATTGGTATAGGTAGTACCAATCAATTCATATAAGCCATCCTCAACTGTACAGTCCCATACCTACGCGGTCTCAGGATCCCTCTCATTTGGGTTGGCAATCGGTTCATTCATGTGTCCATCCGCCTAGAAGCCTGCCCGGAGCCGCTCCTTGTCCATGCCTTCTTGCACCAGCGACCACTCCCCACCCTCGTCAGTCCCGGGTGTTACATGCCCACCAGCTTCCGCTTAGTTCATCCCTGAACCATACCGTACTGGGAGAGGTGCCACTCTGATACCATTTGTAACATCACAGCTGCTTTATGGATTGAAGACTGTCCCCACAAACCAACACGGGTCTTTTTAGCGTGCTTTGTCCTCACTCACACTCATCCTAGGAAAACTTCCCAGGAGGTCACCCATCCCAAAATTGCTCCAAGTCAAGCATGCTTAACTGTGGAGTTCTTAAGTGACGGGCTCCCAAAAAGAAGATGCATCTTATTGGTATAGGTAGTACCAATCAATTCATATAAGACATCCTCAACTATACAGTCCCATACCTACACGGTTTCAGGATCCCTCTCATTCGGATTTGTAATCGGTTCATTCATGTGTCCCTCCGCCTATAAGCCTACCAGGAGCCGCTCCTTGTCCGTGCCTTCTTGCATCGGTGACCACTCCCCGCCCTCGTCAGTCATGGGTGTCACAGGCTCAGATGCTAGTGATAGAGCTGTTGGAGCAAAGTTCTCTGCTGGGCCTGCTCCTCCACCATGCAGAAGATGTACCTACAGAATATGAAGAAGGGCATCTAGATGACCTTGCCGGCTGTGGCGAGCGAAGTGGCCTCTAGATCTCAATATGCTCAGGGTCGTCATCCACTAGTATAAGACAATGATGATGATTTACCAAATAATATTTACTGAAAGTGTAAAAAAAAAAAAAACCAGTGACCAACCTGGATATATCTTTTTTATTAGTTCGATTTTTTATTTTAAGGAAACAACTGACCTCACAAACATATAAATCCAATAAAAATTATACAATACAACAAAATACAAATTATAAATAAATTATATTAAATTTATTATATTTAATTTATAAAAGCAAATCAAAAAATATTTAAAAATTATATTGTAAAGGGTCATTTAATTAAATATTTAAATTGTTGGAATTCATACATCAAACCCTTGACCCTGTTTGCTATGTTTCCGATTTCCTGTTTTCATTTTTTATTTTCAGAAACAATTACAAAACGGTTACCTTATTTTCATTCTGTTTTTTGTTATTAGAAATTTGTAAAGGAAACACTGAAAACAACTTTTTGTTGTTTTCAGCATTTTCTGTAAAAAATTTCTGAAAACAGGAAGAATGAAAACAAGGTGACAGTTTTGCAGTTATTTTTTAAAATAGGAAATGAAAACAGAAAATTGAAAACAAAGCAAACAAGCCCCAAGATAACAAAGATTGTAAAGGCTAAAAGGTATTTAATATATAGTGCTTCCTTAAGAAAAACTATTAAAGGGCATATCAATGCTTATTTAAATTTGTAAATTATTTTAAGAATCGATTAATTGTTGTAAAATTGCTTTAATATTTAATTACTAACTATCATGAATTTTTTTTCCCAGGAAACAACTAGCCTCACAAAGTAATCGAAAATTTTCAATTTCGCGATATAAAATACAAACAATGTTTATTAAAAGGATGGTAACAATTCTAGTATATATAATTGTTTGGAGTAAATATTATATATTTATAAATTATAAATACAAAGGTCACCTCATGAATAAGATTGATGCTATCATTATCAAGGAATTGTACCTGGTACTAGAGTTTTTTTTATACTAAGTGATGAGGGAAGAAAATAATAGTACAACACAAACCTTCTAGGTACTTTCTTTTCTTAATGAATAAAATTGTGTGAATTAGCTGACTTGCCAAACATTAATGGATTGTTATTGTTAAATAAAACAATGACAATGAGTGCAAAAGTTTTTTTTTTTGTCTGTTGAGAGGGAAGAGGTTAAATGAGAAATAAGAACCCAAACTAAATGATGAATATTAATATAGTATCTTAAATCAAATATAATTGACCTTTGCAATTGCATAAAATGTCAATTCACTTGGCTGTGGTATGCTTTAGATTAATGCTTCTTTTAAATATTTGGGTTCATCAATAATGTTATATCTTGTGTTAGACGATATGGCTTCTATGAACAGACGGTCGTAGTCGATGATGTAAGCAGAGAAGGGGATACCTTTTGTGGACCTTTCATTGATTGAATACCTCCTGTTAATGTTTTTTGTTTTAAGCAAAATATGCATGTAAAGGCATCACAATAAAGGAAGATATGTTCCCCTGACCCTATCTATCAAGTGCTACCTCCTGTTTATATTGTTTATTATGTGATATTAAATATTAAACAGTGTATTTTTTTTATTAATTTTAATAATCTGTAAATGAGTAATACTAAAAAATATTACATTTTTTTTATACAAGGGAGGGGATAAACCCAGAAACTACACTAAGATGCTACGCGGAAAATCCACTCCAGCCATATCATCATATCAAGTAGCAGCTGCCCACATCCTAACGGCGGATTATCCAAAAGATGCACACCAACATCCATGCTATGAGAGTAGTTTGCTAGCCAATCAGCCTCCCTATTACTCTCACCGTGAGAGTCTCATGGTGAGCATGCGATAGAACAAAATCCTCAGAATCATGAAGAAGTCTCTGGATCGACCGAATTGAAGAGGCACAAGGATGGGCATCAAAATTATCTCCCAAAGCTAGAGGAAAAGCCGGAGCTGCAAAAATTAAAATACAGATTATAAATAAATTTTATGAAATTTATCGTATTTAAATTATAAAAGCAAATAAAAAATATTTAAAAATTATAGTGTAAAGAGTCATATAATTATATATTTAAATTGTTGGAATTCAGGCATCAAGCTCCAAGATGGCAAAGATTATAGAAGTTAAAAGGTATTTATTGCTTCCTTAGGAAAAACTAGTAAAGGGGATACCAATGCTTATTTAAATTTGTAAATTATTTTAAGAACTGATTTGATCAATTGTTGTAAAATTGCTTTAATATTTAATTACTAACTATCGTGAATTTTTTAAGGAAAGAACTAGCCTCACAAACATGTCACTACAAAAAAAAAACACGTATTACCAACTGACAAAAGTCGTCAAAAACGTCAAAAAACCGTCGGTAATAATCTGTTTCCGACGGATTACAGAGGGCTTCAAATACGTCTGTAACTGGCTCCTCTGTAACAGTTACCGATGAATTTGGGGAATCCTTCGGTAATTACCGACATATTTTCTGTCGGTATTGACCTAGGAAGGCAGCCTCATTACAGACGAAAAAAGCCGTCGGTAAACCCGCCATTGATTTACCGATGACTTTTTCTGTCAATACTGAGGCAACCAACCCGCCGACAAATATGTCCGTCAGTAATCTTTATATGGATTACCAAGGGATATGTCCATTGTGTTGAAACACATTTGATGTGTAAATTCTCTTAAGTTTTGATGATTCCAAATATATTAAGTATGGTTATATTGAACCATGTGAAATTAATAATAAGACTGTTCAAATGTACAGAAAAATGGCTTTAAGGCCACACGTCCAAAACTGACCCCTCTAATTTTTACAAAGATGCAGTTTTTCATACTTGTCTGAAAAACCACCTGTCTAAAAAAGGACAGCTTAGTCAGAGACCAAGTCAACTCACAGTCAAAGATCTGTTCTAGAAGATGACATAGCAAAAATCAAGATCTGAAGAACCATCAGTGGGTCACTCATCTGAAAAAGACTTGCACATACACTTGTCTAAAAACTAGATCAGTATATTCGTCTAAAAATGAACTCTACTGCACCCGTCTACTGATCAGTTGCCATAAGAAAGTCCAAGTCAACTTTCTTTGATCAAGATGCTTCGTTTTGAAGACCTCAAAGACCTCCTAACAAAAACACCAAGCATGAAGAATAAAGAAATTATTCTTTCAAGGTTTTAAGGAATAAGCACGCTACCTCTGTATCAAGCCAGTTGTTTTTCGCTATTTAAAGTACAAAGCAAAAGTACTTTCCAAAAGGTGAACCGAGTGTTGCATTGAGATAGGAAAGTCCTCTGCTGCAAGTACAAAAGCTCTGCTGCTGTATCTTTGAAACAACAACTTCCCAGAACATGTGTACTCTTGGTCGCATATGTCAAAGCTCAACGTCCCCAAGCATTTAATGAATATTCAGAATGAATCTTTGAAATTAATGGCGTCCCATAACTTCAAGTTAAAGAAACTCTCTTTGTGAAGCTGTGTCTAACGGATTAATTGATTGAAGCCTTTAAATAGTGCAAACCATGAAGATGAAGATAAGAGATTCTGAACATATTCAAGAAGAATTTACTCTACTCATTTACTCTTCATTCCTTCATTGATTATCTCTTCAATCATTTGATATTAATTCGCAGTCTTGCATTCTCATATTTATTTCACTCTGAGTGCTGCCAGAAAGACTTGCAAAGCTGTATTAAATACACAAACTCGTTTACCCTTTTATTGTTGAGCCTAGAGAGGCTAGGTGAGAAAAGAATACTTGTTTAAGAGTGAGAATGGAGAGGTTAGGAGGGAAAAGAATACTTGTACTGTAATCTGATCAGTTATAGTGGAGAAACTTGGTGCTTCCAAGAACTGGACGTAGCCCTGTTAATATTGGGGTGAACCAATATAAATTTCTCGAGTGATATTCCTTTCCCTAGTCTCTTTAATTTGTTTAAGAGTTTATTTTTTTAGCTTTTAAACTGGGGATTTTAAATTGTGAATATCAAATCCTTTTTAACCATTCACTGCTTGCATGTGTGCTGTCTCTAAAATTAGACGAGTCGCCCGTCTAATTTTCTCTTCTTCTTTGATTGCTTGTTGTGCCCGCGAAAACTATTTTTCAAAGTTTTGAAAAAGTTGGTAAACACAATTCAACCCCCCTTCTTGTGTTAAATCTGTTTATTTCAGTTGGAATCATAGCCCAGCCTCTGGGTTGAGCACTTAACATTATAGAGGAAAATATCTTGGAAATGGCAAGAGAAGCCAACTCAAGCAAAAATCATGCAGGAGAAGGAACCTCAATGTCTAGACCTCCATACTTCAATGGAGAAGATTACATCTATTGGAAGGAAACGATGAAAACTGGATTCTAGCCATGCAAGAAGAACTTAATCAGTTCAAGAGAAATGATGTGTGGATTTTGGTTTCTAAACCCAAGGATAAATCAATCATTAGAACTAGATGGGTGTTTAGAAATAAACTGGATCAAGATGGTAAAGTGGTAAGGAACAAAGCAAGACTAGTTGCTCAAGGGTATAATCAACATGAATGTATTTATTTCACTGAAAATTTTGCACCTATAGCTAGACTAGAAGCAATTAGAATTCTTATGTCTTATGCTGCACAACATGGTATTACTCTCTATCAAATGGATGTTAAAAGTGCCTTTTTAAACGGGATAATAAGGGAGGATGTTTATGTTAAGCAACCTCCTGGGTTTGAGGATTCAGAAAACCCTCACCATGTCTATTAGCTTAAGAAAGCTTTATGTTGACTTAAACAAGCTCCTAGAGATTGGTATGATAGGTTAAGCTTTTTCCTAATGGAAAATAATTTCATTAGAGGAAAAGTAGACACTACACTTTTCAAGAAATGCTCCAAGAAAGATTTCATTGTAGTACAAATATATGTGGATGATATCATTTTTTTTTTGCTACTAATGAAAAGCTATGTAAAAAGTGTTAAGTCTCTAAAATGTCTGATGTGCATTTACCCTAAGTTTTGATGAAAACTAAACATTTTTTAACGATTTAATTGACCTTCATATTGGTTGTTGACCTGTCTATCTAGTGTGCAGATCACAATAGTAAGAATTCATTTTCTCACCTGTCTGCCCATATAGTAGAAGTCAACCTGTCTACTGACTGGGATGTTGACTGCCTGCATTGAAGATTCAACTTGTCTATGCAAAGCTCTCACACTCGTCTATGGTTCTTCGATGAGAAACACAAGTACAAAGAGCTTTTGAAAGCTGTCCCCTCATGCAGAAATATCTGAAGCTTTCTCTTTCACGCTTATCAAGAAAGACAAAATGTCATTCTCACAAGCAACCTAGGAACTCGGAAACGAAGTCCAGTTAAAGAATGTTTCCATTATACTTTATTCCCTCCTACTACTGGTTATTACAAGAAAAGGGAAATGAACTCTGCAAAGTACAAAAGCAACCTGCACAACTCTGATGTGGCTACTGCACGATGTATAAAGCCCCGATCTTCCTTGTTAGAGTACAACCAATGTCCCTATTGCATTAATGGCTGCCCAGAACATCTCTATTGCATTTAATGGAGCTCTGCCTCAAGCCAAACTTTGAAGGAATCTCTCTAACGGATCTTAAATGCTTGAAGGCTATAAATACAGAAGTCATTGAAGATGAAGATAGAGAACACACATTATTAAAAAGCCATTACTATGCGCATTCAATACTTCATTCTTTCAATCTGTATTCTTCAATCATTTGAAGTTATTACACAGTCTTTCTTAGTTTACATTTAATTCACTCTTTTGAGTGTTAGTGAAAGACTTGTAAATTGTATTTATTACAATCTTCTCTCAAACAAACCTGAGTGAGCCTGAAGAGGCTAGGTGATCAAAGAATACTTGTCTTGGAACCTGGAGAGACTAGGTATGCAAATAATACTTGGAGTCTGTAACCTGATTAGTTATAGTGGAGAAAACTTGGTGCTGTCAAGGACTGGACGTAGCCCTAGTTGTTAAAGGGTGAACCAGGATAAATCACTATCTTTATCTCTCTTCCCTTAAACTCTTTAGTTGCTTTGATTATATTATCTGTTATATAACTAAAGGGGTTAAAGTGTGAATATCAAACTTGTTTTCAAGTTGTGTGTTTGTGTGTCTTTCTGTTAAAATCACACCAGACAGGTCACCTGTCTGTGCAGTGTTTTTCACACTTGTCTGAACTTAGATTCTGTGTGCGAAAAGTTTTTAACTTTGTTTTAACTTCTGATAAACACAATTCAACCCCCCTTCTCGTGTTTATAGTTGTCTATTTCAGTTGGTATCAGAGCTCAGCCTCTGAGTTGAGCATCTAACAGTGTAGAGGTAAAGGTCTTGAAGAATAGACATGACTGCTGGAGCTAGTTCAAGTGGGAGCCACCAGACTAAAGGAGCTTCCCTAACCAGACCTCCATTCTTTAATGGGGAAAACTACAACTATTGGAAAGATAGATTCCAATGGTTCATTATGTCAACAAACTCTGATCTCTGGGATGTCATCACTGAAGGTCCATTGACTCCTAAAAATGATGACAACACTGACAAGCCAAAAGCTCAGTGGACCACTGCAGAAAAGACAAAATGGGAGCTTAATCACAAAGTCAAATACAACATCATTTGTGCTCTCAGTCTTGAAGAATTTGAAAAAGTATGTGCCTGTGATTCTACCAAAGAAATTTGGGATACTTTAGCTATCACACATTAAGGAACAACCAAAGTTAAGGAATCAAAGATTGCCATACTTGTCAGAAAGTATGAACTGTTTCTCATGGAAGAAGGAGAATTTGTTACTTAGATGATAAGAAGATTCCAAACTATCATCAATAACCTGAAATCTCTTGGCAAAACTTACACACTAATGCTGAGAAGGTTGGAAGGTCACTAAGAAGTCTTCCTAAACAGTGGAGACCTTTGGTCATTGCTATTTCTCAAGCCAAGGATATCACTACCTTGACTATGGATGAACTTCTTGGTACACTCACTATTCATGAGCAGGAACTTGGTGATGAAGTTGCAACAAAGAAGGGCAAGTCCATTGCTCTAAAAGCTGATCAAAAATCATCAAAGGCTTCAAAAGCCTCTGAAGGCACATGAGTCAAGTGATACTGACCTGTCTGAACCCGAGGATTCTGAAAGTGATGAAGAGTTATCTCTCCTAAACAGGAAGATAAAGTTTCTCTTACAAATAAAGAAGTTCAGAAAGGATAAGCCCTTCAGAAGGTTCAACAAGGAGAAGAACTTCAAAGAATCCACTTCAATAGAAAAAAGTCCAATTGTCTGCTATGAGTGCAAGAAGCCTGGCCATATCAAAGCTGAGTGCCCTCAACTCAAGAAGGCCCCTCATAAGAAGTTCTTCAAAATGAAGAAGAAAGGAATGATGGCTACTTGGGAGAATCTGGAGTCAACATCTTTTGATGATGAAGAGACAGAAGAAGAAGCTAATCACTGTCTGATGGCCAACACTGACTCGGATTCAGATGATGAGGTATACCCTGACTATGAGGAATTACTTGATGCTTATGAGGAGAATAGTGAGATGAAGACTGAAAAGTCTAATGAAGCTGAGATCTCTAGTGAAACATCACAATCTGAAGACGTTGAAAAACTTCAACAGAAAGTGGAAGAGCCCATTTCTGATTTTGCCAAATTTATTAATGGTAGAGACAATCTGACCAAGCTGCTTGGCTGTCAGAGACACTCCCTTAACAAAGAAGGTATTGGATATGTCCATCAGACACATCATAAGGTATCAACTAAAACCTCTAAAGTGTATGTTAAGTCAACATTTATTAAATTCATACCTGTCTGTAACTTCTGTGGAAAAACTAGACATGTCATGTCTAAGTGCATCCACAAGAAGAGAAGGAAGTCTTCACAGACTCCTAGAACTAACGGAAAAGGACCCAGAAAACTATGGGTACCTAAAGATCAAATAATTCCTGTTGCATATGTCCTTAATATGACAAAAAAAACACCACTGCTGGTACCTGGACAGTGGCTGCTCGCGACACATGACAGGAGAAAGGTCTATGTTCCTAGACCTCCAACTTAAGAAAGGAAGACATGTTGCCTTTGGAGGCAATTAGAAAGGAAAGGTTATAGGAATTGGTACTATTGGTGGTAAACCCCCTCTTCCCTCTATATCTAATGTTCTCATGGTTGAAGGATTAAGACACAATTTACTTAGCATAACTCAATTATATGATAGTGGATTTGATGGCTCCTTTACCAAGGATTTATGCATAGTTAAAGACATAAGTGGCAAAACCCTCTTTTCAGCTAGAAGGCAACAAAGTCTGTATAAGATTGAACTGACTGATCTCTTAGATCAAAGTGTAACCTGTCTGATGTCTAAAGAGGATGAAAGATGGTTGTGGCATAAGAAACTAAGACATGCTAGTACGAAACTAATTTCAAAATTGAAAAAGGGTAACCTTGTGAGAGGATTGCCTGATATTAGTTTTAAGAAATATGTTTTGTGTGATGCATGTCAGAGAGGTAAACAAGTAAAATCAAGTTTCAAATATAAAAACCAAGTATCAACCTCTAGACCTCTTCAGTTGTTACACATGGATCTATTTGGTCCAGTTAGTGTTGCTAGCTTGACTGGAAGGAAATATGGATTTGTCATAATTGATGACTATTCTAGATTTATATGGGTACGCTTATTGACCCACAAGGATGAGGCTTTCTCTGTATTCTATAAGAGAGTACAAAATGAGCAAAGTTTCTGTATTTCTACCCTTAGAAGTGATCATGGGGGAGAATTTGAAAATGAGCAATTTAGGCTGTTCTGTGAGGAGAATGAGATCTCTCACAATTTCCCTACACCTAGAACTCCACAGCAAAATGGGGTAGTTGAGAGAGAGAATAGATCTCTGCAAGAGATGGCTAGATCTATGCTCAAGGAGAATAATCTCCCTAAGTACTTCTAGGCAGAAGCAGTAAACACTGCATGTTATGTGCAAAATAGAATACTTATAAGGTCTTTTCTAAAGAAAACTCCTTATGAATTGTGGAAAGGTAAAATCCCCAACATATCTTACTTCCATGCAATTGGATGTAAGTGTTTCATTTTAAGCACTAAGGATCAACTTGGAAAGTTTGATTCCAAAGTGGATAAAGGTATTTTTGTAGGCTATTCTGAAATGTCTAGAGCATTTAGAGTCTATAATTCTAGAACTTATGTAATTGAAGAATATGTTCATGCTAAGTTTAATGATGGTTTAAAGACTGATAGGGAACTATCAGATCTAGAAGATGATCTTGTAGGTCTTGACATAAACAAGTCAAAGTCAATAACCTGATCTAACCAAGACAGAACTTGTTAATGAGCTAGACAGACAAGTAGAGCAAACAAGTCACCCTACAAGTCAACAGACAAGTCAAGATCTTCATGATGATTTCAAGAGAGATTGGAAGTGCAAATCTCATCATCCTAAGGATCTTATAATTGGAAATCCCTTAGAAGGAGTGAAAACCAGATCTACTCTAAGAGAATCAAGCAATGTGGCATTTATGTTAGAAATGGAACCAAAGCGCATTGAGGAAGCTCTTGAGGATGAAATCTGGATTCTTGCTATGCAAGAAGAACTCAACCAGTTCACTAGAAATGATGTCTGGAAACTTGTCTCCAAGCCCAAAAACAAATATGTCATTAGAACAAGATGGGTCTTCAAAAACAAATTGGATGAAGATGGCAAAGTTGTCGGAAATATGGCAAGGTTAGTAGCACAGGGCTATAAACAACGGGAATGTATCGATTATACTGAAACCTTTGCACCTATAGCTAGAATAGAAGCAATACGCATATTAATGTCATATGTTGCACAACACCAAATCACTCTTTTTCAAATGGATGTAAAAAGTGTTTTTCTAAATGGTATAATTGAAGAAGAAGTGTATGTTAAGCAACCAGTTGGTTTTGAAGATACTAATAAACAAGATCATGTTTTCAAACTGAAAAAGGTAATATATGGTTTAAAACAAGCACCTAGAGCATGGTATGATAGACTTAGTTCTTTTCTCATGCATAATGGTTTTACTAGAGGACAAGTAGATACTACTCTATTTAAGAAAAGCTCAAAAGAAAATTCCATTATAGTCCACATATATGTTGATGATATTATTTTTGGAGCAACTAATGAAAAGCTGTGCAAGGAATTTTCCAAGCTAATGTAAGAAGAATTTGAGATGAGCAAGATGGGAGAGTTAAAGTTCTTCCTTGGACTGCAAATCAAGCAGACAAGTGATGGAATCTACATTCATCAACAAAAGTACCCCAAGGAGATACTTAAGAAATACATGATGGGAAATGCTAAATCTATGAAGACTCCTATGTAACTCAATGCAAAACTAAGCAAAAATGGTGAAGGTAAAAATGTAGACCAAACCATCTACAGAGGTATGATTGGATCTCTACTGTACTTAACTTCAAGAAGACCTGACATTCAGTTTAGTGCATGTATGTGTGCTAGATTCCAATTTAGATATTTACTTATGACTACTAATCTTGGTTTGCTGTATTTAAGATCTTAAGAATACAGATTAGTGAGATTTTGTGATGCTGATTTAGCTGGAGACAGAAAAGAAAGAAAAAGCACCAGCGGAGGATGTCACTTCATTGGAGCCAACTTAGTCTCCTGGTCGAGCAAAAGGCAGACAACTATTGCCCTATCTACTGCTGAAGCAGAGTACATCTCAGCTGCTAGTTGTTGCTCTCAACTCTTATGAGTAAAATATCAACTTGAGGATTACTCTATTTATGAGCATAATATATCTGTGTGGTGTGATAATTCAAGTGTTATTTGTTTAACTAAAAATCCAATTCAGCATTCTAAGGCTAAGCATATTGAAATAAAACATCATTTTATAAGGGATTATGTTCAGAAAGGTATCTTTGATATTAAGTTTGTTACAACTGAAAATCAATGGGCTGATATTTTCATAAAACCCTTAGCTAAAGATAGGTTTATATTTATTAGAGACAATCTAAACATGCATTGCATTGTTGAATGACATGTCTGATGTTATATGATTAACCTGTCTACGCTACCTGACTATTGCTTTTATATCACCTATCTGTGATACCTGTCTGACCCTGTTGAGTCATATTGTTTGAACTCAACAGTTTTTGATAAAATGGTTATTAATTATTTAATATCATATATTAATCCGAAGCTAATCATATGCACGACAGTTTTAGTTCTTGAAACCATGTTTTCATTATGTCTAAGTGGGCGATGTAGTTCCCCACGTAACTCATGTCATTTAAAATTAAAAATGTTTTCTTTCTCTCTCCTGCCTTTATGACTATAAAAGCCAAAGAGTCAGAAAGGTTGCACCTTTATGCTTTCAAAACCCTTGAAATCTCTTTGTCTTCATCTCTCTCTGTCAAACCCTTCTAAATCTTCCAAACCATAGAGATCTTCTCTCTCTAAAATGGCACCCTCAAGGAATCTCTTTCCTAAAGAAATTGCTGAAAAATACAATATGAGACTTTCTGATGTTGAGAAAATTTTGGCTGGGAAGGTTGTGGATCTTCAACAGATGAAGAAATGGGGTATCGATGTCACAGAGGAGTTAGAATACTCCAAGTGGACCTCCTTGTTTGACATTAAGGAGTTGGTTCATTCAAAGCTGGTCAGAGACTTTTGGACAAGTGCAGTTGTTCTCACTAATCCTGTTGTGGGAACAAAGTCGTTTCGTGCTTGCGTGCTCGTCACAACGATCTTCGTACCCATAAGTTCTCTGGAACTTGTCACCAAATGCCCAAGAATAGGAGCAAGTTACAGGTATGAGTGGGAAGATGAAGTTGGACCAGACAATGTCAACATTGCTCTGTATAGTGTCCCAAACCCAGAAACTATGAAACCTGTAAGCATGGTTCTGAAGTGCAGATTCATGCACAAACTGTTGCTAGAATGTGTGATGCATAGGAAGGGCTTAAGGGATAGTGTAACTAAGTTGGACAGGTTTGCCCAGTACCACTTGATACACAAGATTAAGGTGGACATCAATGATCAAATCTTTCTCTACTTGGAGTCCCTGATCAAGAGGACTAACATGCAGACTTTTCTGTATGGGATGTTGTTGATAAGACTCTTTAGGAACAAGCTTTTTGTTCCTGGTGATGGAGAGTTCATAAACATGTCCCTTCCCATAGACAGAAAGAATCTGTCTATGATGAATATAAAAGGTATTCCTCTGGAGGATGAAGAGGAAGACAAGAAGAAGAAGAAGAAGAAGAAGAAGAAGAAGAAGAAGAAGAAGAAGAAGAAGAAGAAGAAGAAGAAGAAGAAGAAGAAGAAGAAGAAGCCTGCTGCTAAGCAGAAGAATAAGGAACCAGTGGTCTCCACTAACAAATATGAGATCCCGATCTCAAAAGATCTGGAAACCTGCTAGAAAAGTAGCCAGACAGGACCAGAGGCTTGTGTTGGAGAAACCCTCAGTTTCTGCTGAGACTGTAGAGACAGTTGAACCTTTGAGGATCAAACTGAAGAAACTGTCTCCCAAGAGGAAGACCAAGTAGGCCGAGGCATCATAAGCTGAGTCAGTACAGACAAGCAAGAGAAGAAGGATTGTGATGACCTTTACTAAGGCTAGACAAGTTGAGTCTGCACTTAGTAAAGAAGAAGCACCTGCTCAGGGGGAGCAACAGACAAAACCCCTGGTGGAGCTCAAGGAGAAGAAGACTCTCCTTCTGGGACACATTCCCATAAAGAGAAGGTTAAGCTACCTAGTTCTACTACTTTAGAAACTGTTGCAACGGTAGAAGTTCCTATAGAAGCTCAAACTGTAGAAGTTGAAGTTGCTGCTGCAACTGCTGAAGACCTGTCTATTGGGACACAGGCAGTTGTCTATCCAGAGATTGACCCTCTGAATCCTCCTCTGCCAAGGAAGAAGCCGAGGATGTCTGAAAACCAAGTGGTTCTTCCATCCACCTCTCATGCACCATCTTCTCCCTCCCAACAAGGTAAGGTATCCATAACCTACCTATCTCCTCTCCACCTATCTTGTCTATCCAACCCCTCTCTCATGTGTCTCCACCCCCTTCACTTGTCTCTTCTCATCAAATCCAAACATCATCTTATGATGTAGTGTCTGATATATGTCAGTACGCAGTAGTTCACAGGGATTCAACTTCCAAGGAACAATTTGGCATATCATCAAGTCTTTTTGTGTCAAACTTGCAATCTCTGATGACTACAAGTTTCTCAAATCTGTGTGTCATTCCTTCACCCCCACCTCATGTACTTAACTCACTACAAAAAAAAGGTTATTTAGCGACCAAAAATAGTGACCGAATTTGTTGGTTTCTGTTTGTAACCGAAATGGCGACTGATTGTAGGATCTAAATCAAACACTGATTAGAGTTGATACTGCGACCGAAATAGAGCGTAGCAGAGTTATCGGTCTCTATTTCGGTCACATAATAAAGGATAGTAAAAGTAAAAAACTTATGACTTTTTAGCGACCGAAATGGCGACCGAGTTAAATGCAACGGTTAAATTTTATCTATCTTTGCGACCGATATTAAATCGGTCGCTAAACGACGCGTAAAAAATTAAAATAGAGCGTTTTAGCGACCGAATTTTAAATCGGTCGCTAAATTTATGAATTCAATTTTCAAATTAACCCATTTAGTGACCGATTTAGCGACCGAATTATTCGGTCGCTAAAAATAAAATCCATAAATCACGATTTCCTTCCTCTCTTCCCCCATTTCTCTATTTTCTTCTCTTCTCTCTCACACGCAGGCGGCGCAGTAGCTCCTCTCCGGTCACCACCTCCTCCACACGGTAAGCATACATCTCTCGCTCCCTCTCCTTCTCTCCTTCTCTCTCTCACTCGCGTCTCTCTCTCCCTCTCTTTCTCTCCTTCTATCTCTCTCACTCGCGTCTCTCTCTCCTTCTCTCCTTCTCTCTCTCACTCGTGTCTCTCTCTCCCTCTGTCTCTCTCTCTTTGCAGGTTTTGCGCGGTTTGCAAGCTCTGTTTGCAGGTTTTACGCGGCTGAGAGAGCACCCTCTTGGGCCGCCGCACCGCCGTCTCTGCAACTGTGAAGGTAGGTTATTCAAGTGCCTCCCTTTCTTCTTTCAATCCAAGATCGTGATTGCACTCATCATTCTTTAGGTGGAGTAGCAAGTTGTATTTTGTTTAATCTTCATGTTGTTATACTATTTGATTGGTTGAACCTTTGATCTATGTGATGTTTACTGTTGATGATTGAAGCTATAAAGCATTGAAAATTAGATTTTCTGTTCTCTGTTACTTGCTAAACTGTTTGGTATTGATCAAATGGGTAAAGTTTCTGGGGATTATTGTCTTGTTTAAACAGTATGATAGGTGTTGAGGGTAATGATAGTAGGGTGTTTGATGAAAAGCCTGAATTACCATGATTTGTAAAGTATATATTTTTGCTAGGTGGTGCAGGTGCTGATTGGTTTTTAATTGTACTTTAAAATTGCTTGCATTATGACTACTTGAGTTCTGGTATTTTAGTGTTTATAGGATCATTATACTTCTGCCACCTTTTCGCATATATCCAATTGGTTCTAATCTGGTTTTGTTTCTACTTTTTAAATCCCTCTTTTGGTGTAGCTAAAGGTAAATAATATTTTTGTGATGTTAAAAATGAAAATAACTTAACTGAATGATCATTGTTTTAATTTGATTGACCTTTTGTGATATTTATGCTATGGTTATTGCCTAAGAGGATTTTTGATTTCGCAAGTCATCTTGGTGAACGTGCTACGCTGGTTTGTCTCATGTGCATTGCTCCATTTTACCACTTCTCTTTTTATTACTTCTTTTATTTTACCTCTCTATTTAGGGTTCCTGTACTATCAGTTCCCCACACTCTCTTCCCTTCCATTCACGCCACCTGCACACAGCACACTTTGGGCACATTTATATAAGTTGTTGAAGTACACATCATACCTTTTTTTTATTGCTTTGCCACTAAAACAATGTCCGGCTTAAACAAGCTATGGTACTGATATGTAATGAAAATGTTTTGTTTATACTTTCATGAGTGGCAAGTGTCGAAGTAGGTTAATGATTTCCATGTTTATACTTTTATCACAAGAGCCTTTGTTGATGTTATTATTTTTTCTTACAGTTTTCTTTGTCTATTGACAACCGCTCTAGTCGTCACTCGTTTTCACTATTTGCTTGGAGTTGAGGTAGGTCAAATACTCTATATTTTTCTTTATTGCTAGTGGTTTTTGAAGACTTTGAATTGATTTGTTGATTGTTAGTGAAGAGCTGAGCTCAATAGGATTCTGGTTGTGTGCTGGTAGATTAGAAATGATGCATGTGGTTGCAATTGAATATGTTGTTTGTTAGTGGAGAGCTGAGCTCAATAGGATGCTGGTTGTGTGCTGGTAGATTAAAATTGATGCATGTGGTTGTAAACTTTATATGTTGTTTGTTAGTGGAGAGCATAGCTCAATAGGATGGATGTGTCAATTCTATGCCTTGATTGCCATTTTTATGTCCGTATTAACGTTTTTGTCGCTAAAATTGTGCTCTGTATATAGAGTTAAATTTGTATCTTCTGTTATGGTTAATGAGTTAGAATAGCCTTAGTGGAGAGCAGAGCTCAATAGGATGTGATCCTGTCAAAAAGGCGGGATGCTTGTTGTGTGTTGCTAATTTAGAAGTTATGCATGTATTTGACAATTATGTGTTACTTGTTAGTGGAGAGCGGAGCTCAATAGGATGTTTGCTACTATATTTTATCTAAGTTTGTATTTAAATATGCTTCACTGCAATCCTTATAAGTCAATGGTTTTATTTTATGCTAGAGTTAATTATTAAGTTATGAAAGCCTAAGTTTCCTATTTGAGATTCAATATTAATGAGCATGCATACCTTCTCAGGGCACGCATGCTCATTGTATTGAATCTTGAATTGTCCAAGTGGGACAGTTTGGGAAAAAACCTTTTTCACACTCGTACAATAGTCATTTCAATGTTCAAATGCCTTATATACTTGTTGAAATCTCGGTCTGATGCATTTCCTTTTGTTCTCCTGGTGCATACTTGATCGCGGTGATTCTCACCGTGCTCAAGTCGTGTACTTGGAGACCGATGGGAAATGCTGCCCAAATTTTTTCAAGTATAAGGTATTTGAATATGGGAATAACTTAGCCGAGTGTGGTAAAGGTTTCTTCTCGAATGGGATAGGTTCATACATTGTCATAAGAACGAGATTGATGGAGTTATTGGAATGCACCGTAATATATAAGTGTTATTGTAGGATTGGTCAGGCTATTTAATTGCCAGCAATGGATATTCCGGAGAATCAGAAATGGATGTATCGTAGGTTGGATCGGAATAAACGTCTTAGGGAAGAGTATAGAGTTGGAGTGGGTGAGTTTATAGAGTTTGTTGTTAGTCAGGAGAGATTTATACGGCTGGGCGGTGATCATTTGAGGTGTCCTTGCAAAAGATGCAAGTGTCAATCTTTCAAAAGCGTTGATGGAGTTGTAGCCGATCTTTATGAGAAGGGCTTCATGCCTGATTACTATTGGTGGAGTAACCATGGTGAGACGTTGCCTGATTTAAACCCGATTGTGTTTGAAGGTTCGTACTATGGAAGTGGTGACCGAAGGAAAGAATTGAATCCATACGAGCAGATTATAATGGATCATACTGGACCATTGGTTGGTGTTGCACTAGAAGAAGATGGGGGAGAAGATGGTGGAATGGGATCCCAATACATAGAGGAGAATCCGAATCCCGAAGCTCAAAGATTCTATGATATGCTGAATGCTACACGATCTCCATTGTGGGAAGGATGTCGGGAGTACACGGAGTTGTCGATGTGCATGGAATGGTTGAGTATCAAATCTGACTACAATATGCAAGAAGGCTGTTTTAATCGCCTCACCAGGTCAGTGTCCAAGGCGTTGCCAGAAGACAATCGAATGCCTACTAGTTTTTATCATACTAAGAAGTCTGTGGAAAATTTGGGTCTGGGGTGTTTGAAAATTGATTGTTGCCCGAATGGATGTATGTTGTACTATAAGGATGATTCAGCAGAAAGCATAACATGTTGTCGATTTTGTGGTGCAGATCGGTATAAGACAACCACTAGGATGGGCATTGAGAAGAAGAGGTCGCTAAAAAAAGATGTGGTACTTTCCGCTCGTGCCAAGACTTACAAGATTGTACTCTTCGATGGCCACTGCAGCTCACATGAGGTGGCATAGTGAGCATGAGAGGGAGCAAGATGTCTTGTGTCATCCATCTGATGGAGAAGCTTGGAAGCATTTTGATAGGGTTCATATGGCATTTTCGCAGGACCCTCAGAACGTCCGATCGGGGTTATCTACTGATGGATTTAATCCTTTTGGGCAGTCTGGAAAAGCATACTCTTGTTGACCGGTTATCCTGACTCCGTACAATCTTCCCCCGGGGATGTGCATGAAGCGGGAGTTTATGTTCCTAACAGTCATAATTCCGGGTCCGTCTAATCCAAAAGGTAAGATTGATGTGTACTTGCAGCTGCTGTAGATGAGTTGACGATGCTGTGGAATGATGGTGTGTTGACATATGATGTATCTTTGAGGCAGAATTTCATCATGAAAGCAGCTTTGATGTGGACGATCAACAACTTTCCCGCCTATGGGATGATGTCGGTTTGGATGATCGCGGGGAAGCTTGGATGCCCAGTATGTATGGAGCGATTGAAGGCATTCATGCTTAAAAACAATCGAAAGATCTCATATTTTGATTGTCATCGTCAATTCCTTCCAGAAGATCATCCTTATAGGCGGAACAAGAATGCATTCAAGAAGCGTAGTGCGGAGACAACAACGCCTCCACCACGTTTGACTGGTCCTAATGTATGGCGCATAGTACAGTACTTACCGCTTGTCCATGAATCCCAAGGAGAACATATTCCTGATTATGGCGTCAACCATAATTGGACAAAACAAAGTATATTTTGGAGGTTGCCGTATTGGAGGACGCAACTACTCCGTCACAACATTGATGCCATGCATACTGAGAGGAATGTGTTTTTGAATGTGTTTGACACTGTGATGGACATCAAGGGGAGAACAAAGGATACAAATAAAGCCCGATTGGATCTGGCTGAAATTTGTAATCGGAAGAAGCTTGAGTTGCAGGACGGTGGTCGTGGCAGACTTATCAAACCGAAGGCAAGTTATACACTAAGCAAAACACAAAAGGTGGCCATCTGTAAGTGGGTTAAAGAACTAAAGTTACCAGATGGGTATGCTTCCAATCTGGGTAGATGTGTTGACATTAAGGAAGCAAAGTTACATGGAATGAAGAGTCATTTGCCACGTGTTCATGCAACGGTTGCTTCCAATTGCGTTCGACGCATTACCAAAGCAAATTTGGAACCCACTTGTTGAGCTTAGCCACTTTTTCAGAGAGCTTACATCGACAACACTAAATGTGAATCAATTAAAGGATATGGAAGTCAAGATACCCGTTTTGTTATGTAAGCTGGAGAAAATCTTCCCACCGAGTTTCTTTGATTCCATGGAACATCTGCCAGTTCATCTACCTTACGAAGCAAGAGTTGGTGGCCCTGTCCAATACCGCTGGATGTATCCATTTGAGAGGTAAACAAAATCAACTATTTTACTTAATACATATGAAATTCACGAACACAAAATCGTAGTTTAGCTTTCCCTAAAACTAGTAATTATTTGTATGTATCCCTCTTTAATAGGTTCCTGCACTCCCTTAAACACAAAGTCAAGAACAAGGCACGAGTGGAGGGTTCCATTTGTGAAGCATACTTAGTAGAGGAGACTTCCACTTTTGCCTCTTATTACTATCCGGACGAAGTTAACACGAGAAGGACAAGGATGCCTAGAAACGTTGATTCGGGCGAAGGAAGTTCAACTAGTCCTCCTATATCAATATTCAACTATCCGGGCAGATTTAGTGGCAAATCAAAAGGATATTTCTTGGAGCAGCGTGACATTAATGCTGCTCATCTGTATATCCTTCAAAATTGTGAAGAGGTGGCGCCATATTTAGAGTAAGTTTCTACAATGTATTTTATAAGTTCAATTGACATTTATGATTATTAATCGTCCTGCTGTTAGTCTCCCATATGTAGGATGTACGACAATTTTCTAAGGGATCTCCAACCTGACATTTCAAACAATCAGGTTGATCTAGAAATTACTTCTCACTTTGCTACGTGGTTTAGTAAATATGTAGGTTAAGCATCTTCATTTGTTGTAATACATTTTATCTCCTTAAATATATAGCATGTATAAGAATAATATAATATTTGATTTTTTAGGTACTAGATCCAGAAAACAATGTTCAAAATCCATTGTTGACAAATTTGGCATAGGGGCCTAACAGATGGGTTACATCATGGAATAATTACATTGTAAATGGATATAAATTTAACACAAGAACATGGAATGAAGGAATGCAGTCGTGTAACTATGGTGTTTGTGTGCGAGCTACTGATGGCAATGTAGAGGATGATTTCTATGGGGTTCTAACTGACATCCTTGAACTCGATTATACCGGTTTCCCCGTGATGAAGTTAGTTAACTTCAAGTGTGATTGGTTTGATCCTACTCTTGACATAGGGACAAAAATCGATAAAAAATATGGTATTGTTCAAGTTAGACTGTCTCGAAGGTATAATAAGGCATACGACCCATTCATTTTTTCATAACAGGCAGATCAGGTTTATTACTCTCCATATCCCGAAGGACATAAAGGCTGGTTGGGTGTTATTAAGATAAAGGCTCGCAGTATAATTACTGATAATGTAATCAACCAGCCTGATCAAGTGAGACTGATGAGAGTGAGGGTGAATTTAGTAACGGAGATTCTACTTAGGTAATTTATTTATGTCATAATTCATTGTGTAAATGTCATTCTACTTAGGTAATTTATTTTTGTATTATTTACACTGTTGTGTAATCATCTTTTCATTTTTTTACACAGATGGCAGATTCCTCTAGAGGTAGGGATCGTCGTGGAGGTCGTGGTAGAGGTCGTGCTGCGAGAGTCCCTTCGCCGGCCGACCCACAGCCTTCAGATCGACACCACCCTACCAGCACCTCTGTGGACGGGACACCTCAGGGTGATGGAGTTGCACCCCCTACCCAGCCTCGTGTGGTCGGCACACAGGTTGCACCCTCATCATCCACACCTATGACAGGACCATCATCATCATCGGGACAGGAGAGTCGTGGTCCATCCGACAAGAGGATTCTTCTTATCCCTGGGAGGGATAACGAGTAAGCTAATTTAATTTTTTAATATATATAAAGTATCGTTAATTTCTATTTACTTGTTTTTTCTACTATATTGATAACATTTATTAATGCTCTAATTTTGCTGCAGCTTTCTGCCTGCGAAGGGCCCTTCTGATTCGATATCGAAGATCCTGCGACGCAAGTTTGATGGTCCATGGCCTACATGGAAGGCCATCCCAGGGGGCCATAGGGATCAGTTGTTTCAAGAGTTTAAGGTAACAATTTATTAAGTTATTTAAATTAAATTTACATTATATATATACACACACACGAATTTCCTAACAACTGTAAGTTGCAGAAAGAGTATAGGTGGGGCGTAGCTTTAGAGGATCTCGTCAGGGACATATTTGAGCATAAAGGCTCACTGGTCATGAAGAATCTGACGAACAAGCTGAGGAAGGGTAAGAATAAGGGGAAGTGGGTGGATCCTGAAATCAGGAGGCAGCTGGACCAATACTGGGCTACTGAGAAGTTTCAGGAGATCCAGGCCACAGCTCGGCGTAATCGAGCTTCTGATGGTGTCTCATGTGCTTGGACCGGCGGTTATAAATCAGCCGCCGCCCACTACGACGAGCTGGTAATACATTAAACTTTTGACTTATTATACTATTTAATTAGTTTTCATTTTTAATTATTCTTATGAATTTAAGATTATATTTTTCTGTGCAGAAAGCACAGAAACAGTGGGCCCCCACTACTATGGAGTTGGTGGAGAGGACGAAGAAGTTGAAGTCGGGGACATGGGTCAACGACAAGGCCCGTAAGTATGCTGTAAGCAAAAAAATAAATTAGTGTTTACTTGTAATTTATTATAAATGATTTGTTAATATTGATTATAATTTTAACTAAATCTATTCAACTATACTTTGTAGGTGGGCTTCAACGAGAAGAAGGACGATGCCATATCACGTGCCTCACAGTCACAAGATGAGGCCTTGACTGGTGATGGGCCTAGCTCTCCTATCTTCATCGACGATAATGCCATTTATTTGGAGGTCGTCGGGGGTAGGAACAAGAAGGGGCACGTGTATGGCCTCGGACACCTGGGAGGCGAGTTTATCGCTTCATCATCCGGCACGCCTGCTCCTTCCTACGCCGATACCGTCCCTCAAGAGCAGTTCAACCAAATGCAGGACACCATCACGCAGCTGAATGCGGAGCTTCGGGAGAAGAGCGAGAGAGAGCAGTAGATGGCGAACCAGATTGCCGCGATTGACTTCGAGCACACCAAGAATGATGCGAGCGAGCATCGAGCGGGGCCGAATCTGCATGGCTGGTGTTGGAGCAGATGAGGATCCGAGACTCGGTTGCTCGGGTGATGCTCTGACGGTTGTGCCGCCTGCTGCCGCTCCTCCAGTTCCGCCGCCAGCTACTGATGCTGCTACTGCAGAGGACGATCAAATTGCAGACGTCGGTGGTTCGGACGTTGAGGATGATTGGTTCCTCCACCTCCCCCTCATCATGACTGATTTTTTTCTTTTTCATATTTTTGACTTTAAACGATTCTTGTACGACACTTTGGATTATTTTATATATATATATTCATTATTTCTTATGATTGTATATTTCATTAGTAATTTGGTGTGTTTTATTAGTATTTTTGCTAAACTTTAAAGAAAAACATAAAAAATTTATTATTTTAAAAATTAAATTTTAAAAAAAATTTAATAAAAACCAGTTTAGCGACCGAATTAGAAACCAATAATTCGGTCGCTAAACTTTAATTAACATTAACAGATTGTGGTCTAGCTACCGAAAATCCGTCGCTAATATAGGTTAACAGTAACCAACATTGGCGACCGAACTAGCAACCGATTATCGGTCGCTAAAAATGGTTACCCAAAACAATGCGACCAACCGTGTAGCGACCGTTTTTTATTATTTAGCGACCGAATTTACGGTCGCCATTTAGGACCGAATTATTATTTTGGTCTCTAAAAGCTTAGCGACCAAGTTATCAGTCACCACCATTAATCGGTCGCTAATTCGGTCGCTACATTAAATAGCGACCGAATTAGAAAGTTTAGCGACCGAATATGCCGGTCGCTAAATAGTTGTTTTTTTGTAGTGACTCCTGTAGGGAGATTTGCTTTTATCCCCCTATAGTCATTTTCATTATAACACTGGAAGGAACTCACTATTATGCCTTTGTTGTAATGTTACCTTCCCTCTCTAGATATTTCTTTTTGTTAATTACAGGTTCATCATCCTTCTTTTGTTACATAGATACTCTGTTACCCCTACCTCCCTCTGTACTTGCCAAAAAACCTCTTCCCCCTCCTCTTCAGATTAGAGTCCCCCGTCTGTCTCTAATTGAAAGACTGTCTTCTGTCTTTTCATCTCCTGTACTGACTATGTCAGAATCAAACCTTTGTTTAAAATTGATTTTCTTCTCTTCTTTTACTATAGAACCCTTCATCAGTGTGTCTTCCCTCGTATTTCTTCACCCTTTTCTATGCCCAAAGCACCCCCATTTTGGGCCTTGCCCTAGTACTTAGACCAGTCTGTTGTCTCATGTAGATTGACCACAGAAACCTCCACTACTCAACTGGTGGATCTACATCGCTTCAATCTGCTTCAAGCTCAGCTAGAAGAAACCAGAAGACATCTTGATGAAGAAAGGCATGCTAGGATGCTATTATAAAAGAGAGTAGAATCTCTGTTTTTGCTTTTTAGTCAGTCTAGGTAGCTCTTGTTTTTAAAATCTGCCTTGTATAAAGCTTATGATGAATAAAATACAACTTTTGTCTTCTATCTTTACTGTGTTATGCTTTTCTGCATTATAGTTGTTTCCTTTTTGTTGTTGACAAAAGGGGGAGAAAGTAAAGATTAAGATGATTAAATTGATTTGAACCTGTTTGAGTTGAATAACTGATCTTAATTGATGTTCAATTAACTCTAAGTTAAAAGGTTAAATGTGTTGGTCGTGGCAACCATAACCCAAGAGGAGGGTGAATTGGGTTTATAAAATTTTCTAAAATAATTTATCAAAAACGATTTTCTCAAAATAAATTATTAAATCGGACAATAAGGAATAAACAAAATATGAATATGCGAGAAATAATATGAATTAAACAATGGAGATAAGGAAGAGAATACTTGCACACGGATTTTATCCTGGTTCAACCACCGACCACTTGTGACCTACGTCCAGTCCCCACTCCACCTGTGGGATTTTCTTCCACTAATAAACAAGCTTATAAACTGGTGCTTGCAAACCTTTGTACACAACAGAGCACTATAACCACGTCTCTTGGGATACCTCACCCACCACGTGTGAGCCTCAGCGAACTCTAGCGCTCTCCCTCGCGCCTCCGGGATACCTCACCCGCGCTTCTGAGCCTAAAGTCGCACACCATAGGAATGTCCCGCCCTTTGCCACAGAAGGATACATCACCTTGTAATCAGAGGGATACCTCACCCTCTACCTAGGGATATCACACCCTATTTCAGAGTTGATACAAAGAGTAGAAGAAACTGAAGCACTCTAGATAATGCAGATGATACAAATTGAAGCACTATGAGTATGATGATTTTAACAAGTTTGGCTCACAAATAATTTTCAGATCAAAGTAGTATTTTTCGTGTGTTTTCTTCTCATCTTATTTGCAACCAAGAAACACATTTTTATAGACTTGAAAATATGACCGTTGCATCATATGATTAAATAATGAACTAATTTTATGAAAGTGGTCATTATTGATCAAATTACCGTTGCCAATCAATTGGCAATATTTAGTCAATCAATTTGTTTAATTCCAAACTCAATTAATCACGTTTTTTAATTGAGAAGAAAAGCTTGGTCAATTGAAAATAAAATCTCAATCATAAGTAAATTGAATCAAAGGCTCAAACGGTTGAAGCTTTAGTGCAAATCAGTTTTTATAAGATTGACAAATATTTTCCATTTGCATTGATTGCCATATGGTATATACTTTACGTTGACCAAACTCTGCACACGGTTTATAAAAGTCAAAAATGAATTTCAATTGAAATTGCATCATTTTTAAATTGCACTATTTGATATGTTGCAACGTATTGAATAAATTAATTGCACCTTGAAAATTAATAATTGCATGGGATTGAAAACTGATTTTACATTTTAAAAAACTTAATCTATATTTTTTGTTAAATCAGATTTCTATTTATTTATTTATTTTTAATTTAAAATCAATTTGAAAAATACTTTGTTAATCAAAAGCTTAATTAAAAACCTTTTATCCAAAAGTGTAATGTTTTAGTTAAGTTGATTAAATGAGCCAAAGTGAGTTTTAATCATCATACCCTTACAAGAACATCTAAGACCTAATATATTTACTCAATCTTGTTTGAGGTCTTGATGCTTGAAACTTGATACTCCTAGCTTGTTTGTGTCTTGCTTTGCCAGTCTTTGAGTACCTGCATGCTTGTAAATTATATTTTCTTTTTGTCCTGCATGCTTGTAGTTGGTGTTTGTCAATCATCAAAACATAATCAAATATATACTTTCAAAATGCACTCTGAACTGATATCTTGCTTTGATAATGTACTATGTGCTTTCTGCTATGAAATTTTTAATGTGAATTGAACCTAATTGCACCTGTCTGTGGAAGATTTTTTTTAGAGTTATTCTAATAATATTTTAAGAAGTGACAAATTTTTGAAAAAATAAGCTCTGCTAGGGTTTTGCAAGGTGCACTAGGGTTTTGCACCCTGCACACAATGGCAACCATCTCGGATTGCCATTGCACTTTCTCTTCCCCGAATCTTCTTCTTCTCCATCTCCCCTTCCTCATCATCCTCAGAATTCTCCTGCGAACCCAATATCTACTCCTCCATCTCACTCTTCTCCTTCGCTGCCTCGAAGGAAAACCTTTGCTCAAGCTTTACATAACGCTTGTGATATACCATTAAGCCAGTTGCCTGGCCCATGTCTCAAGGGTGATGCAATGGCAGTTCAGATTCCAAAGGATGAATATCTCAAAGGACTGGAAGGCTGCAAAAATAATTTGCACGGCAGACTTTTATTGTCTAAGGGTGATAATTCTATCAAATTTGATGACTTGCGATCCAAGCTTGATAAACTATGGAGGCCGATTTGAAATTGGAAGGTTGTTCCGATTGGGAAAGGATTCTTTGAGTTCTCTTTTTCGTCTATAGAGGATCTCAGGAAAGTATTGTCTGTGGGATCTTGGAGCCTTGATCAAGGTTTGATTCGTCTGTTTCAATGGTCTCCGGATTTCAACCCTGCTAAGGTTAAGAAGACAAATGCACAATGATGGGTCCGCATTCTTGGCCTCCCTCAAGAATACAGGTGACCTAAAATAATATTTGCCATTGCAAGAGGAATTGAAATCCCTGATGCAACTTCTAACAGAACTCTTGGTCACTTTGCAAGTGTGTTGGTAGATGTTGATCTGGCGAAGCCCTAAGGGATAGGATTATGGTTGAGAGGAAGGGTTTTGCATTCCATGTTGATATTCAGCATGAAAGACTGCCTCATTTTTGCTCTTTTTGTAAGATGATAGGGCATGGTAATGATAAATGCAAAAATAAGCAAGATAATATCACGAAGGCTGTTCCTAAGAAGCCAGTTCAGCAGTATGTCCCCAAAAGTAATAAAGCTTTGATACCTGAGAAGGAGGTTATGAATGGTAATCAATCAGATGCAGTTGAAAATAATGTTGATGCTCCTATGGATCCTATTAATAGACCTGATCAGGTAATTGATAAAGATTTGAGAAGATCAATTGATCCAGTCTTCTTGGATGAAAACCATCATGAAGAAAGGCAAGCTATCTCAGGTCATGAATAAGATGATGTGGAGATTGTCTTTGCAGAAAATCCACCTACTAGCTCTCATAATGAGCAGGGTAGTACCTCAGGAACTCATGTTCCTAATTCTTTAAGTACTGATAATGAGGTTGTGATAGACAGTGTGGAAACTCAACTTGCTAGTAATGATAATGCAGAAGCTGAGTCCTCTAGAGAGTTTACTCCTTTAACTATGCAGGCAGATTTAGCTATTGTTTCGAAATTTTGGGCCAATGCTGATGATGATCAGGAGCCTACTTATAATGTGCAACAACATGATGAAGAGAAGTTTGAGAAAGTGTTAACTAAGAGCCAAAAAAAAATTGAAAAAGCAGCAAAAGGTTCAAGGTAATGCTGACAGGAACATAACCCGATCAAGGGCAGGCCATTCTCCTGTTTTTAATGAGAATTCTTTATTGGAATGCTAGAGGAATAGCTAATCTAGACAGTAGATTAGTCCTTAAGAAGTTGTGCAATCTGCATAAACCAGATATCTTATTTATCTCTAAGCCCTGGATTTCAATTGATCAGGTTAGTGCTGGTTTTTGGAGAAGTCTGAATTTGAAGCTTATTAAAGTTAATGATAGGCCTGTTCCCAACATTTGGTGCTTTTGTTCTAAAAATTACTCTCCTTCCATTGTTTCTAACTCTTCTCAGCAAGTGTCTCTTTCCTTCTTGGTAAATGGTCAGCAGATCTATGTATCATCTATCTATGCATCTACATCTCATGTTCTTAGAAGCGCCTTATGGAATGAATTGTCAGGTTTACAGAATTTATATGTTGGTCCTTGGTGTTTTATTGGAGATTTCAATGCTGTCCTTAGATCTCATGAGCAAAGAGGTAGAAATCTGCCTCTGAATGTGTCCTGTGCAGAGTTTTAAAATTGGTCAGATATGAACAACTTAACTCATTTAGTAACCAGAGGTTCAGATTTTACCTGGAGCAATGGCAGAAGAGGAGTTGCTCACACTGAAAGAAGACTGGACAGGGCTGTATGCAGTGACAGTTGGCTTTCCTTCTGGGATTCATCTTCCTGTTGCACTCTTCCTAGGAGCAAGTCTGATCATCATCCAATTCTACTTGACTTGAAAAAAGGTGTTGGTTTCCATTCTGCTCCCTTTAAATTCTTGAGCATGTGGATTGAACATGAGGACAGTTATAGGCTTGTATCAGAAGTTTGGAACAAGACTTTCTATGGCTGTCCAATATCTATTCTTATGCAGAAGCTTAAGGTTCTTAAGACTGAGTTGAAAATATGGAACAAATCAGTTTTTGGTAATGTGCATCCCAGGGTTGATAAAGCTTTGACTGATGTGGAAGACATTCAAAACCAAATCTACTTTTCTGGTTGGTCTGAGGAGCTTCAGGAGAAAGAGGTCAAGGCTCAAATGGATCTTCAACAAGCTTTGTCTTTCCAAGAGAGCTTTTGGAAATAGAAGTCCAGGATCACTTGGCATGTGATAAGAACACAGCTTATTTCCATAGAGTTGCCAAGATTAGAAACTCCTCTAAGCTGATGTCTATATTGAAGCATGATGATGCTGTCCTTAGTGAGCCTGCTGAGCTAGAGCAACATGTATTATATGCTTCATAGAATGCTTGTACAGAGAATGAGCTAATTGGTAATGTGATTCCTAAGCTTGTATCCAATGAAGATAACTCAGTTCTAGTTGGTATGCCTACTAATGAGGAATTCAAGACTGCTCTCTTTGCCATGAATGGGGGAGATGCTCCAGGGCCTGATGGTTTTGGGGTAATTTTTTACCAAAGGTATTGGAGTGTGGTTGGTGATGTTGTGTGCAGGTTAGTTTCTCAATTCTTTGCTCAGAATTGGTTGCTTCCCAAAATTAATACCAACTTAGTGGTCTTAATTCCTAAAGTTCCAAATGCTGATAAGATTGAGGATTATAGACCAGTTGCCTTAGCTAATTTTCAGTTCAAGATAATCACTAAAATTCTTGCTGATAGATTAGCAATAATTGCCCCTAAGCTGATTTCTGACCAACAAAGAGGATTCATTAGAGGAAGGAGCATAGTGGAATGTATCAGTCTTGCCTCTGAGTCCATTAATCTGCTTGATTATAAATCATTTGGTGGGAACATTGCTCTTAAGTTTGATTTCAGAAAAGCATTTGACACCTTAGATTGGAGGTTTTTGCTTGATGTCCTCAAAGGTTTTGGGTTTGATTCCAAATTTTCTGATCGGATCTGCACAATCCTGCATGCTGCTAAGCTTTCTTTTTCAGTTAATGGCAAAGCAGTGGGGTTTATTTCTTGTAAAAGAGGTGTAAGGCAGGGTGATCCCCTCTCTCCCTTACTCTTTTGTTTAGCTGAAGAAGCTCTCAGCCGTGGCATCTCTTCTTTGGTTAGTTCTGGTACATTCAAGCCAATGTCAGGTCCAAAAGGTATTAAAGCCCCTTCTCACATCCTTTATGCAGATGATGTTTTGGTTTTTGGCAAAGCTACTAAGAAGAACTTGCAAGCTCTAATGTCCTTGTTCAAGTCTTATGGCCAAGCATCTGGCCAGTTGCTCAATTTACATAAAAGTGTTAGTTTCATGCAGGAAATCTGACCTCCAGCAGAATTGCAGACATCTCTAATGTGCTTGGATTCAATCAAGGAAGGCTGACATTTACTTATCTTGGTTTGCCAATTTTTAGAGGCAAGCCTAAGAGGATTCACTTAATGCCTATTGTTGATAGAATAAAAGCTAAAATGGCTAATTGGAAGGGTTCCCTGCTTTCTGCAATGGGAAGGCTGCAGCTAGTCAATTCAATCATCTATGGAACTTTAACATACAGATTCCACATATATGCTTGATCGGTTGCTTTATTGAAGTCCATCGATAAGTGAATTAGAAATTTTATCTGGACCGGGGACATTAATGCAAGGAAACTTGTCACTGTATCATGGACCATAGTCTGCAGTAAAACTGAAGAAGGAGGCCTTGGTCTAAGGTCTTTAAGGGCCATTAATAATGCTGCATTGTTGAAGCTCAACTGGGACATTTTCAGTGCCAACTCAGATTGGTCTTGTTTCATTAAAGCCAGGTTCTTTAAACATAACAGTCCCATATTCAATTATACCAAATCATCAATCTGGCCTGGAATTAAAGCTCACATGAACACTGTCATTCAGAACTCAGTTTGGCAAATTGGCAATGGTCAGTTGGTGAATTTTCGGAAAGATAAGTGGTTGAACTATCATATAGTGGAATTATTGCGAATTCCTAATCAAGTCCATGGTCTCCTACATTCTAATGTTGCAGATTCTATCAAAGATAATTCCTGGAATATCTATCAGGATTTGGCTCACAGGTTCCCTAATCTTGTTGCAGAAATCAAGCAGATCACAATTCCAATGTTTGACATAAATGGTAATCTGGTTTGGACTGGCACAGATTCTGGCTGCATGTCTTTCAAGGAAGCTTTCAGCTTCCAGTATCCAAGGCAAAACATTATTCCATGGTGTAAAGTTATTTGGTCTGCTGTGATTCCTCCCTCTAGATCCTTTTTGGTATGGAGAATGCTTCATGGCAAGCTTCCAACAGATGACAATTTGATGAAAAGGGGTTGTAATATAGCTTCTGTTTGCAGTCTTTGTAGTTGCAGTGTTGAAACCACTCAGCATCTGTTTCTTGATTGATGTTTTGCCAGGTTCATCTGGAATTGGGTTAGCAACTCCATCAATGTTCATCTGGACCTGACTTCTATTATTTCCATCCTTTCTATTTGTAACAGTGATTGGTCTACTCAATCTAAAGATCGTAACATTGCAGTAATTATAAATACCTGTTAGTTCATCTGGCACTGTAGGAATAAATCCATTTTTGAAGCTAAGAAGATTCATCCAAATACTGCCATCAGTTGGATTAGAGCTGCCACATCTATTTCTGGGAACCTGTCTAAGGAACAACTTCATCTTCCACCAAAGATTTGGTGCAGCTAAAAGTTTTTGCTGTTTCGAGTCATCCTGGTAAAGCACCTATTATCACTCAAGTAAACTGGATTCCTCCTCCTTGTGGTTGGATAAAATGCCACACTAATGGAGCTGCAAAAGGTAGCCCTGGCCATGGGGGTGGAGGTGGTATTTTTAGAGGCACGAATGCTGAAATAGCTGGCTGCTTTGCTCATTATTATGGCATTACTTTTGCACTTCATGCTGAGCTACTTGCTGTTATTTTTGCCATTGAATGTGACTCTAGCATGATTGTCTTGGCTTTCTTCAAGCCTAATTTGGCCCCTTGGAGACTTAGAGTGAGATGGCTGAATTGTATTAATCTAACTAGAAGCATGTGTTTTAGAATAACTCATATTTTTAGAGAAGGGAACAATTGTGCTGATAGGCTAACCAATTTTTGGTTTTCTTTCTAGTAGCAACTCTTAGCGGGATCTTGCCCATGCTTTCATTAGGAACGAGTTCTTCCATGATACACTCTCCTTACCTAATTTCAAGTTTAGGTGACTTTTTTGGGTTAAGGCTTAATGTCCCCCCATCTTGTATTTTTTTTTCTTATTATTTCAATAAATTCAAGGTATGCTGCAAATGATTGTTAAGGCTCTTGGTGCCAACCTAATTGGGATAATTTGCCTTATTGTGATGCCTTAGCATACCCTAGCCTTTTATTAAAAAAAAAAGTGCACCTGTCTACACAAACTTTCTGATTAAGAAAATTTCAACTTGTCTGAATTCTGTTTGTCTTATATGTTAATATTTTCTAAGGTTCATTAAATCATCTGAATGTTTGTCATCATCAAAAAGGGGGACATTGTTAAGTCTCCAAAATGTCTGATGTGCATCTACCTAAGTTTTGATGAAAACTAAATATTTGTTAATGATTTAATTAAACTTCATATTGGTTGCTGACCTGTCTATCTAGTATGCAGATCACAATAGTAAGAATTCATTTACTCACCTGTCTGCCCACATAGTAAAAGCCAACATGTCTACTGATTGGGATGTTGACTGTCTGCATTGAAGATCAACTTGTCTATGCAAAGCTCTCACACTCATCCGTGGTTCTTCGATGAGGAACACAAGTACAAAGAGCTTTTGAAAGCTGTCCCCTAATGCAGAAATCTCTGAAGCTTTCTCTCTCACGTTTATCAAGAAAGACAGAAGGTCATTCTCACAAGCAACCTAGGAACTCAGAAAACAAAGTCCAGTTAAAGAATGTTTACAACATACTTTATTCCCTCGTACTACTGGTTATTACATGAAAAGGGAAATGAACTCTGCAAAGTACAAAAGCAACCTGCACAACTCTGATGTGGCATCCGCATGATGCATAAAGCCCTGATCTTCCTTGTTAGAGTACAACCAACGTTCCTATTGCATTAATGGCTGCCCAAAATGTTTTTATTGCATTTAATGGAGCTCTGCCTCAAGCCAAACTTTGAAGGAATGTCTCTAACGGATCTTAAATGCTTGAAGGCTATAAATACAGAAGTCATTGAAGTTGAAGATAGATAACACACATTATTAAAGAGCCATTACTATGCGTATTCAATACTTCATTCTTTCAATCTGTATTCTTCAATCATTTGAAGTTATTACGCGGTATTTCTTAGCTTACATTTAATTCACTCTTCTGAGTGTTAGTGAAAGACTTGCAAATTGTATTTATTACAATCTTCTCTCAAACAAACCTGAGTGACTGATGGTCGCTCGAATCCGTAAGTGAACGGCTTCGTCATCAAGTAATAAAAAGATTGATCCCACAGGGACCGTGATCTTAAACAACAATCAATTTATTAAATCAATTAAACTGGACTAGAAAAAAGATTTGGAAAATATTTGGTTTTTATAATAAGAATTAACTAGAAAATCAGATATTTAAAAACACAATCAATTAAAATAGGAAAGTAAATCAATTAGGGGTTTTTCAAATCAAAAGAGATTCTCAGGAATTGGGTTACCAACAAGACTGTTCATGTTACTAAATTGACTACCCCTCTTGTTAATTATCGAGATTTTGCTTTGAAGGTGAAGTTATCCTAAATAAGTTAATGTTCCCTCTCGAGATACAAGAACCGTGCCCGATTAAACTAACCCCTACTCTCGTGGTAGTTGAATTTAAATTGAACCCTTTAAGCTTGGTGACAATTCAGTGAACCCTCGAAGGACCGCTTCTAACTCTCGTGATTTAAGTCCTAAGTTCAATCCCTATAGATCCAATACCTAAGTTCACCACTAGGTTCCTCCTTAGAGTATCTATGACATGCAAATAAGTGCACACCAGATTCATAAGTAATTCATGCAATAGGAATCAAATCGAAAGCAAATTGAAATTAACAAGAAGTAAAACGTCAATTCTTAACACAAAATAAATCTTGAGCATAGCCCCAATTCCTAGAAATAAAAACACTACTCAAGCATTGCCATAGTCATAGCAAGCTTGATTAACAAAAGCATAAAAGAAAACCTGAGAGAAGAAGAAATTGAGAAGAAGAGAAATCCTAGTTTTTGCCTAAGGTAGCAGCCCAAGTCCCCCTATTTTTGAGCCTCTGGGTCCTATTTATAATGTAGGGTAACTTGCATCCAAAGAAATTACAAAATCAGATCAAATCAGTTTTTAAAATTCCAGATATTGCGCGTCACGGCCGTGATACCTGTCACGGCCAGGCCGTGATGGGTTCTGACTTGGAAATGGCTTCGCTGCAGGGTCTATCACGGCCGTGATCAGTTCTGCCTGTGAGGGTCTGGTTCAGTTGGCATGTCACGGCCGTGATGGCCATCACGGCCTTGCCGTGACCAGTTGAGTTCAATCTTCTTTCTTTTCGGCCCTACTCGATCATGGCCGTGATGGGCTCTGTTTGGCTCAGTTTTCTTGCTTTTCAAGCTCCGTCTTCATGCAAGCTCCATCATGATTGATCTTGATCATTTTAATCCTCAATTCCTGCACAACAACACCACAAAATCGCCTTACCGGTTCCAAGGTAAAAACTAACAAAAATCAAATTAAAAATGCCTAAACTACATGAAAATGCATGCAATATGATAAAGAAATATGAGGTGTAATCACACTCATCAAACTACCCCAAGCTTAAGATTTTGTCTGTCCTCAAGCGATAACCAAGGCCAGACAAGATAAACAATCAGAGCATGGACAGTGAACCAAGAACCCGAGTAACAAATCCAAGTGACAGGAACATCCAAATAAGTAACCAAGAGACAATCAATTTTAAGTCCAATTAGAAGCTTAGGTTCCCTAAATTCATATCTCTCACTAATTCGGGCACTCTTCTCACCTCACTCAAATGTTTAAGGGTATATGACAATTCACTCAATTTCCTCAAGGAAGGAATTCTACCATAAGCTTGACTATTAACCAAATCTCTACTTTATTAATGAAAACACATAAGAATCAAGAGGTCTTTTACTTTGGTTGTAATGGGGCCATGGGATTAATCGTTAGGTGGGGAAATCAAGAAAAGGAAAATTCAAGAAGGCTAAACAAAATATCAAACAATGCAAAGCATGACAACCTTCTAAAATACCTTTTTGGGCTTTAGTTCACTTTTCCACATTTCTTTCTTTTTTTTTCTTTTTTTTTTATTTCTCACTTTCTTTTTCTCATCCCCTACTCCATATTTTTGTTTATTTTTTTTTAATTTTTTTGGAGAAGGGGAGATTTTCAACATAAGAGAAATATTTTTCTAACTTTTTCATCCCACAATTTTATTTTTCAAACCACCTTTTTGCCCTTTATGCAATACTTTAAAAGGTTTCATACCAAGCATCATTCATCAAAATAATTCAAGGTACCAAGAAAAGCATTTTATTCTATTAGGCTCAAAATTGGGTAACTAATGGGTAGCATTTAATCAATCAAAGCTCAGGAGGCCAGAAAAATACCTAGTGCCTCAATCATTTTCAAATATGTTTTCAAAAAAAATTTAAGTTTCAGAATGGTTTCAACTCAAGTTCTAGAGAACGCAATCCAAGAGGAATAAAACACTCAATCACAAAGAATGGGGTAGATTTAGTGAGTACCTCTTTTAGGCTCAAAAATCTCACATTTAGTAGTTTAAAATCAATGAGAAACACAAATCTAAGGAATCACATGCTAATTATCAACTATCAGAAGATCATCTCAAGAATTTTTATTTTTAGCCTATCACAAGAATACAACAATTGGGTTCAAAAAATCAGTCTCAATTCATTTGGCGCAAAGTTCTCACAATTGGATGCATACTATAAGCGAGGGGCAATCTAATCATATGATTATGTAAAACTATGCCTATATGAATGCAACATGAAAAATGCAAAAATGCAAAAAAATGCAAAAATACCCCTACCCCAAGCTTAAAAACTTACATTGTCCCCAATATAAATAATCAAGTCGGAGAGAGGAGAAAAATGGAACAACTCACCGAGATGGTGAAGGGTCCTGGCTCACATGCCAGTCAAAGAGCTGCTAGAAGACGTGTCACGGCCAAAACGCTCATCGCGGCTATGGACTAGTTCTGGTGTCAAGCGAGTCCCCATCACAGGCGTGATATACATCACGACTGGGCCGTGATCAATTCGGGTCTATAGGAGCTGGCCTCTCACGGCCGTGACTTCCATCACGGCTAGGCCGTGATACATTATGATCTTCTGGGCCCTTCTCATCACGGCTGTGAAGGCTATCACGGCTGGGCCGTGTTCCTTTCTGATCTTCAGTTGTTGGACCACCGTCACGGCTAGGCCGTGATCTCCTCTGACTTTATTTTTCCATGCCTTTTTGCTCTTCCTGCCTTCATAACCTGAAAATACTTGGCAAAACAATCAATTAGTGACCTTTCTTCTCTTAATCTTCTCAAATTATTCAAAAACAAAATTAAAAAACAAATGGAAAAGGGAAAGAAAACTTGGGTTGCCTCCCAAGAAGCGCTTATTTACGGTCTTAAGCTTGACCATACTCCCTTCAATCAACCGGGATTAGCTGGGCTTGGAAGTGCAAGAACACCTCTCTTCCATGGAAGTCCTTCGAAGAGCCTATTTTGTTCATATGACCAATTGTGCTTTCGCTTTGCTCTTTTCACTCTGAGTTTCATGGCCCTACTTCCTCCCGGCGAAAGTTCTAAATCCACATGATGAGCAACTCCAACTTCATCACTATTTGGTGCATCATTTGTCATGCAAAGTTTCGGAGTTGCTTCCATGTTAAGCTCTTCCTTCACCTTTGTAGGCATTATCTCAATCCTGCACACATGACTCTCAAAAGGAGGGTTGTTATATGAGTTAGTCAAATCAAAATCCACCCTACCTTCCTCTACATTCAATGAGAGCCTACCATTTTTTACATCTATTATTGCTCCATCTGTGGGAAAGAATGGCCTTCCAAGAATGATAGGGAATTTAGAATTCTCGTTCATGTCCAACACCATGAAATCGGTAGGAATGAAAATTTTCCCTACCATTATGGGAACATTCTCTAGTATGCCTAGAGGAGTTTTAGTTGAGCCATCCGCAAATTGTAAAGAGGACTTGGATGGACTCAATTCCTTGGTTCCTAACCTCTCAAAGATAGTAAGCGGCATCAAACTCGCACTAGCCCCTAAATCACATAAGGCTTGGTCTATTTTTAATTCTCCAATTGAGCAAGCAATAGAGAAACTTCCTGGATCTTTTCGTTTATGAGGCATATTAGTTTTTATCATGGCATCATGCTCCTCAATTAAGCTCTTAGTTTCCTTTTCTACTTGCTTTTTCTTGACCAACCTTTGTGGGAAAGGTATTGGGGGTTGGTAAGGTGGTGGAGGGACATACTTTGGCTCTATCTCTTCTTGTTCACTCATGTCCTCCTCACATTCCACATCCTTTTCAACTACCCCAAGCTTATCATCCCTCAAGTATATAGCATTACAGTGCTCATTGGGATTAACTTCGGGTTATCCTGGAAACGTACCCTTAGTTCTAGAATATGTACTAGCTTGTTAGGCAATCTGAGTTTCTAACATCTTATTATGGATGGCTAATTATCTACCTTAGATGCTAACTCTTTTATTGCCTCATTGACTGCCCTACCTTGTTGCCTAAACTCTTCATTTTGCTTTGTTTGAGTTTCAACAAAATTTTCCAAAAGAGACTCAAGTTTAGACTTTTGTACCTGAGGATACCCCGATGCAGGTTTCCTATCACCTTGGCCTTCCTGGAATTCGTGGTTCAACGTGTTGTTGTAGTTCCCATAGGAGAGATAAGGGCTATTCTTCCTTCCTTGGTTGTAAGAATTTGGGGGAACATAGTTTGGCAACTTCAGGTTCGTGTCATAGAAGTTGTGAAAAGAGTTCACTTGTTCCCCCGAAGCACCGGATCCAGGAGCAATACCATGTGGGCACTCCATTATGTCATGTCCCTACATTCCACAAATCCCACAAACAACATTAGTAGCACCTATTGAACTCACATCAGCCTTTTCAAGCTTATCAAAGCGTTTATTCAATGAGTCAAATTTAGACATAATTAAATCAGTACTATTCATTTCAAACTTACCCCCCGAAAGCTTTTTTGGCTTATTACCTCTTTCCGAACCCCATTGGTGATAGTTGGTGGCTACGTTTTCAATGATATTGAACGCTTCAGTAAGAGGTCTATTCATAAAGGCTCCACCAGCTGCGGAGTCAAGTGACACCTTCGAAGAGTAATCCAATCCGTTGTAGAAGGTATGCACTAACAACCACCTCTCGAGCCCATGATTTGGGCAAGACTCTAGCAATCCTTTGTAACGATCCCAAGCTTCGGATAAGCATTCTCCGTCCTTTTGGAAGAAGCTGGTGATCTGAGTTCGTAGGTGAGCAGTCTTGGATGGAGGGAATAATTTCTCCAAGAATGCCTGCTCCATTTGGTCCCAAGTTGACAAGGTATTAGTGGGCACTTGCTTCAACCAAGCTTTTTCCTTTCCAATAAGAGAGGAAGGGAATAACCTCAAGCGAATAGCATCAATCGGGGCACCTTGAATTCTAATTGCATCGGTAAACTCCAAGAATGTCTCCACATGATCAGTCGGGTCCTCCGAGGGTAATCCTCCAAATTGATGTTGCCTTATCATGCCAATTAACATAGGTGGTATAGTGTAGTTCTCCGCCTCAATTTCTGGCCTAGCAATCCCAGTTCGCAAACCCCTAGCATTTGGGGCTGCGTAGTCCTTCAGTGGTTTGGTATCCGGTAGATTCGCCATGAGTGGAATGGGCATCAACCTCTCTCTCTCCATTTGTCTTTGTAGTCACTCACGTCTATGAAAGGTCCTTTCGATCTCGGGGTCAACTTCACTGAGATTTCCAAGACTTTGGGATCTTCTCATAAGAGAAAAAAAATACATGTAAAGAGAGAGATAGGTACTAGAAAAAGAAAAAGAGATAAATGAAAAAAGAGAAAATTTAATAAAATAATAATAAATAAATAAAAAGTCCAGAAAAATCAATTTAAAAATTAAATTGAGATTCAAGAAAGCACAGTCCCCGGCAATGGTGCCAAAAACTTGATGGTCGCTCGAATCCGCAAGTGAACGGCTTCGTCGTCAAGTAATAAAAAGATCGATCCCATAGGGGCCGTGATCTTAAACAACAATCAATTTATTAAATCAATTAAACTGGACTAGAAAAAAGATTTGGAAAAGATTTGGTTTTTATAATAAGAATTAACTAGAAAATCAGATATTTAAAAACGTAATCAATTAAAAAAGGAAAGTAAATCAATGAGGGCGTTTTCAAATCAAAAAAGATTCCCAGGAATTGGGTTACCAACAAGACTGTTCATATTACTAAATTGACTACCCCTCTTGTTAATTATCGAAATTTTGCTTTGAAGGTGAATTTATCCTAAATAAGTTAATGTCCCTCTCGGGATACAAGAATCGTGCCTGATTAAACCAACCCATACTCTCGTGGTAGTTGAATTTAAATTGAACCCTTTAAGCTTGGTGACAATTCAGTAAACCCTCGAAGGACCGCTTCTAACTCTCATGATTTAAGTCCTAAGTTCAATCCCTATAGATCCAATACCTAAGTTCACCGCTAGGTTCCTCCTTAGAGTATCTATGACATGTAAATAAGTGCGCACCAGATTCACAAGTAATTCATGCAATAGGAATTAAATCGAAAGCAAATTGAAATTAACAAGAAGTAAAATGTCAATTCATAACACAAAACAAATCATGGGCATAGCCCCAATTCCTAGAAATAAAAACACTACTCAAGCATTGTCATGTTCATAGCAAGCTTGATTAACAAAAGCATAAAATAAAACCTAAGAGAGAAGAAGAAATTGAGAAGAAGAGAAATCCTAGTTTTTGCCTAAGGTAGTAGCCCAAGTCCCCCTATTTTCGAGCCTCTAGGTCCTATTTATAATGTAGGGTAACTTGCATCCCAAGCAATTACAAAATCAGATCAAATCAGTTTTTAAAATTCCAAATATTGCGTGTCACGACCGTGATGCCTGTCACGGCCAGGCCGTGATGGGTTCTGACTTGGAAATGGCTTCGCTGCTGGGTCTATCACGGTCGTGACCATCCTCACGGCATAGTCGTGATCAGTTCTTCCTGTGAGGGTCTGGTTTAGTTGGCATGTCACGGCCGTGGTCGCCATCACGGCCTTGCCATGACCAGTCTTGAGTTCAATCTTCTTTCTTTTCGGCCCTACTCGATCATGGCCGTGATGCCTATCATGGGTAGACCGTGATGGTCTCTGTTTGGCTCAGTTTTCTTGCTTTTCAAGCTCCGTCTTCATGCAAGCTCCATCATGGTTGATCTTGAACATTTTAATCTTCAATTCCTGCACAACAACACCACAAAACCGCCTTACCCGTTCCAAGGTAAAAACTAACAAAAATCAAATTAAAAATGCCTAAACTACATGAAAATGCCTGCAAGATGATAAAAAAATATGAGGTGTAATCACACTCATCAGTGACCTGAAGAGGCTAGGTGAGCAAAGAATACTTGTCTTTGAGCCTGGAGAGGCTAGGTGTGCAAATAATACTTGGAGTCTGTAACCTGATCAGTTATAGTGGAGAAAACTTGGTGCTGCCAAGTACTGGAAGTAGCCCTAGTTGTTAAAGGGTGAACGAGGATAGATCACTATATTTATCTCTCATCCCTTAAACTCTTTAGTGGCTTTGATTATATTATTTGTTATCTAACTAAAGGGGTTAAAGTGTGAATATCAAACTTTTTTTCAAGTTCTGTGTTTGTGTGTCCTTATGTTAAAATCACACCAGATAGGTAACCTGTTTGTGTAGTGTTTTTCACACTTATCTGAACTTAACTTCTGTGTGCGGAAAGTTTTTAACTTTGTTTTAGTTTCTGATTAACACAATTCTACCCCCTTCTCGTGTTTATAGCTGTCTATTTCAAAGAGTTCTCCAAGTTGATGCGGAATAAGTTTGAGATGAGCATGATGAGAGAATTGAAGTTTTTCTTGGTCTGCAAATAAAAAAGACGAGTGATGGAATCTACATCCATCAGCAAAAATATAGTAAGGAACTTCTAAAGAAGTATAAGATGGAAAATTCAAAGGCTATGAGTACTCATATGCAACCATCAGTTGTTCTAAACAAGGATGAGGAAGGTAAAAAGATAGATCAAACTGTCTACCGAGGTATGATTAGATCTCTAGTATACTTAACTGCTAGCAAACCTAACACTCAGTTCAGTGTTTGTCTTTGTGCTAAATTTCAATCAGATCATAGAGAGTCTCACTATAAGGATGTTAAAAGAATTTTTAGATATCTCATTGGAACCACTAAAATTGGTCTATTGTATAAGAAATCTAAATATTTCAGGTTAGCTGGATTCTGTGATACTGATTTTGTTGGAGATAGAATTGATTGAAAAAGCACCGGTGGATTATGTCACTTCACTAGAGCAAACATGATCTCCTGGTCAAGCAAAAGGCAAAGCACAATTGCTCTCTCAACATTTGAAGCTGAATATATATCTGCAGCAAGTTGTTGTTCACAACTGCTTTGGGTAAAATATCCACTTGAGGATTATTCTATGTTCGAGCATAACGTACCTATCTGGTGTGATAATACTAGTGCTATTAACTTGTATAAAAATCCTATACAGTATTCTAGGGCAAAGCATATAGAAATAAATCATCATTTTATTAGAGATTATGTGCAAAAAGGTGTTTTTGAAATCAAGTTTGTCAACACTGAAAATCATAGGGATAACATTTTTACTAAACCTTTAAGTGAAGAGAGAGTTGTTATTATTAGAAGGAATCTTAACATGTATAATGTGTCTGAATAATTGTATGCTCACTTGTCTGAAAATTTACTTGTCTAATTTTCTGCTTGACTCGTCTATTTTAGACAAGCATCTGATGACGTGGCTAAAGGCATTCAAAAGTGCTAACCCTGATTGAGACACGTGTACATTGAAAAAGTTCCCACCTTTTTCTAAAAAACGCTCTGTCTTTTCACAAGTGTCATTTCAAATTTATTACATTAAGACATAACATCTCTCATTGTTCCCAATTCTAAAGCACTCATTGTTTCCTTTTCTTCTCTTAAAAGCAAACCAAATCATTTTAGAAACCTTTTACACACTCTGAAACCTTTGTTCTCTCTCTGAAATTTGTGTCTTCAATCTCCTAAACAACCCTCCTTCCGTAAACCCTAAAACTTCTTCTTCTCAAAACTAAAATGGCACCCAAAAGCTTTCTCGAAACCATTGTTTAACAAGCAAACCTCTCCGTGAGTGAAATGAAGAAGGTTCACCCTGGGAGAGTTCCAAACTTCGAGGAACTCAAAAACAAGGGAATGGGTGTCTCGAATGAGATTGCTGTTGCCGGATGGATGCCATTCTTCACTTTGCAGGAAGTTGTGTACCCTTCTCTGGTTAGGGCTTTCTGGAGAAGTGCTAAAGTCACCAAGGAAAACCTCACGGCTAAGATTTCTGGGGATGTTGGGGATGATCATGTCATCATCACCCACGAGTCGCTTCTTTGAAGTGACTAAATGTCCAAGGGAAGGTGCTTTGGGTTTGTTCTTTGATTGGATGAAGCCCATTGGAACAGAAGTCGTCAACATTGCCATCTATGGAGTCCCACAACCAAAAGACCTGGATTCCAAGTGTCTGATCCCTAAGCCAAGATTCTTGCATGTTCTTATTATCAACTGTGTCATGCCTAGAACTGGGTCTAGAGACCATGTAAGTAAAATAGAGAAATTTTCTATCTATCACCCCATTCAAAAGATTAAGATAGATATCACTAATCTTCTGTTTAGACACATGGAAAAGTATACTAAGGGAAATAATAAAGGCTATCCCTATGGTATGTTAATGACCAGAGTATTTAGGGCAAATACTCTGATGAATCTGGACACTGCCTTTAGTGCCAATCTCTGGACATAGATTACAACCAAGACTCTATCTCTGATGAAAGTGCAATTGGAGAATTTTGAGGAACCTGCTTTGGAACAACCTCAACAAGTCAATCTTTCTTGAAGCATCTCTGCAGCTACCATCTACTCTCTTTTCACTCTCGCTACCATGCCACAGAAACTGCCTGCTAAGAGGAAGAGAACCTCTAAGGAAGTTGGACAAGCTGAGGGGGAGTCTCAAGCTCCTGAGACTGTGATCCCTAAGAAAAAGAGGACTACATGAACAATTATGAAAGCATCTGAGCCTCTTAGACAATCCACAAGAATCAACACTACAAGAATAAGGCTAATTAGCGACGGAATTTTTGCGACGGCCTCAAATCCGTCACTAATTTTATGTTTTCCGACGACTTAGGCCGTCGCAAATGGTAAAAGAGATTACTGATGGCATTTCCGTCGCAAATCAGTCAGTAACGTTCCCGCCATTTTACTCGAAATGTTGGTACCACTTTCCGACGGGCATGGCCATCGCTAATGTGCAAATGTTTGTCCAAAGTCATTTGTGATGGCCATATTGGTTTGTGACGGACTGTACTTTTGCGACGGGTATTCTCAATTTGTGACGGAATTAATCCTCATTTGCGACGGTCTTATTGGTTTGCGACGGACATTCTCAATTTGTGACGGAATCCTCATTTGCAATGGCTAGGCCGTCGCTAATTTCCATTAAGATACTGAACAATTTTCTTCCTCCCTCAGTTCTCATTTTCGTAAAAACCCTTTTCTTCCTCTCCTCTCACTGTGTTTCTCTGCTCCCACCGCGCACCGCCCATCCACCACCTCTCGTGCCGCCACTGTCGACCCCTCGTACCGCCTCCCTCACCTCCCACCGTCATCTACCCCTTGTATCGCCTCCCGTGCAAGCTGCGCCTCCCACTGCCATCAACCCTTACAACCACTGCGGGTAAGAACTCTGGCCGCTGTCCATTGGTGTTTTTCCACCATTTTTGAACCTTTCCTCTTCTTGTCCAGATCTTAATCTCAGTTTTCAATTGTGTTTTGTTACAGGAAGCATAACCCCGTCGTTCTCCCCCGTGTCTCCACCATCGCCGCTGCGTCTCCTCCATCGCCACCGCGTTAGACCTCTCTGATCAGCCACTACCTCTTCATGATGTTGGTAAAGACTCACACCCCCTATGGGTTTATGACTGTTGATGCACAAACAACAAACATAAATTTCTTTGTACTGTGTCAATTCCCTGCAATTTGTGAATAAAACTGATCCTCAAGGTTATAGCTTGAACTTCAAATCGCTGCCATTTTGAGCAATTAGGAATCGTTTTACTTGCTTCTTGAAGTGTTTTGATGTAGACAGAATGTGTCCAGTTCTGGAATATTATGAAAAATCTTAGTTGTTCAAAATTGTTCTTGCAATTTCAAAATACCAATTCATATAGATCTTCCAAAATATCAGTAATTCCAAAAGTGACACTGAAGGTGTATTAACATCATTTCATCATCAATATGAGTAGTGTCAGTTCACTTCTTTTTCTTTTCTGCTTTTTGACTAGGTATAGGTTCAACTTCTCACTAATTGTAAAAATAAAAATTGAAAATAGAAGTAATCTTTGGCATCTTTGTTCATTTTTATTCTTGAATTTCTTGATCAATAATTCCTGTAATTCAATTTTCATCTTCTGAATAGGACCTGCACCTGTATGGTGTATCCCCATGTCACCTCCTGGCTCCATTAGGGGACCCCATCCTCGGCATTTTGTTCCATATGCTGTCAACCCAACACCTCAGTCACTGCCTTCAGAAACTCTAGGTCTGAGGACTAGCATTGTTAAACAAATAGACTAATATTTTATGTGAGTAATTTAATTGTTGACTATGGATTCTATATCTTGCTTTATTTTGATCTGTTACCTGCAATTAAATATATGTCCTAAATACCCAACATGATAAAATGTTTCTTGGTTGTTCTTTTCATCTAACATATGCTTATCTAACTTGTAAGAATGATGTTTCCGTTGATGTCAAAATATTATTATTTTATTTTATTTTTACTAATATAATTTAGACTCATGGACGTCAAACCTGGTGTCTCCTAGATTAGGATGAATGTACAAATTTAGCTCTTAGACGGGATTGTCTAAGAATTATTGCCTTAGATGGTGAAGTGGAACTCATTTGTAGTGTTTGGAGAGTTAAAGCAACAAAGTCTAAAATGATTATTGCTTACTTTAGTAGGCCATAAATTCCAAGTTGAGAGTTGAGACACAGAATGAGCTAATAGAAATAAAAATTCCTTAAGAACCCTGTAATCATATCAATGTTGTGAAAATAAATAAATGTAATTCATATTTTGTCTACAATATTAGTTTCCTTATTGAGTATATAGAATAATTCTTACAAGTTCTTGAGATATATAGTATAGATGCATTGAACTTTTGATAGTTACATAGTACTGCTAGATGTTAACTCAAGAGGACAATTTTGTTTACTCTTTTAAATTCAAGGTTCAAACTAGATTTTGACAAGATGGTTATGCTTGTAAGCTTTGAGACCATAGCACTTCTTGTTTTCATGTGTAGATTCTATATTTATGTAAAGAATAACTTATTCATACTTTCAAAGCCAGCTTTAAGTTACCACAGCATAAATGGCATGGAAAATTGGTGATACGTTACCAATGAGTTGAATTTATTTATTTTCTAATTTATTTTATTTTATATGTTGCTTCATTTTCTAAGTTTCCCTCATTTGTGACTTGTTATACTTTTATAGGGTGACAAGATATGGAAACAAGACCCCCCCACAGCCGCAGTGGCCGTCGTCCCAGCCTAAGGGTCATCAGCAGACCGGTGATGAGGAGGATCAATCCTTTACAAATTTGTTGCGGGAATATAGAGAGAATTATTAGTTTCTTTAAGATTAGATTTCATTTTGTATGATGTACGCACTCTTTGTCAAAACAGTTTCTTTTAGTTATAAATTTCATTCATCGTTTAAAATTATTATCCATTTATCATTTAAAATTATTATTTATTTATCATATTATAGTCTAAATTATAATAAGGAAAAAAATAACTAAAGTTTATATTAATTATGAATTTATATTAAATATTAAATATTTAATTAAAAATAATTCATAATTTAAATAATCAATTAATTAATTAAATTATTTATTTTAAACAAAAAATGTACATTTGTGACAGCCAAGCTGTCGCTACCTTCTGGTTATTTGCGACGGCCATGCCGTCGCTACTTTCTGGTGATTTACGACGGCCAGGCCGTCGCTAATGTCTACTGATTTGTGACGGCCTGTTGCGACGGCCAATTATAAAAAGCCGTCAGAAACGGTTTGCGACGACCCTATATGCGACGGATTTGTGACCGTCGCAAATCCGTCAGAAACACATGTTTTGTGACAGATTTGTGCGATTTGGCCCTCGCTAAAACCAATTTTTCTTGTAGTGCAAGAGGAAGTTGGTTTTGCAGGAAACACCACCATCATCACCCTCTCAAACCAAAATGCTAACCCCTCCAACTACCAAAATTTCAACTCCACCTCCTAACAAAACTAGAACACCATCACCTCCACCCAAAACCAGAACACCATCACCACCTCTTGATACCAAATCACCCTCACCACAAAAGGCTCCCACACCACCACCTCCATCACCCACATATGAACCTGACACTCGTCTGAACTCTCAACACCACACTCATCCCACTCTTATGAAACTCACCATGATGATCAATTTCATGACTTTGACATCTTTGACTCACCTAACTCACCTCAATCCAGACCTCCTACCCGGCTACACCTGACTAGCTGAAAAATCAATGCCTTATCCCTTTGAGAAAGATTTTTTCCTGATCTTTTCTCTGATATCAGACATAACCCATTCCCAAATCCACCCTACCTCCATATGATCCTACTGTAAATCAAACCCCTTTTGAAATCTCTGTTAATTGTCCTCCTGCAATGGTAATTGGAAAAGATTTGGAGATTATTGTTGCTCTAGAGATGGAGAAAGTTATGGCAGAGAAACAATATCTTCTGAATAACACAACCAAATGGAAGCCAAATCCTTCTATCATCATGAAGCCTTCCACTGTGATTAAGATTCATCTTGGCTCCATGACTCTGAAAGGAAAACATAAGGTGATAAACATCCCTGGGAAGCAGGAAGACTGCCTTATCAAGATGAATGACAGGAAACTGAAGTTCAGAAAGAAGGTTGTCACCACTGGAATACCATCTGCCTTCAAAAAGTCTAGTCAAAGCTCTGGTGTGTCTATGAGAGAGAAGAAGAAAATCCCCACCATTGGGAGACCAGCCTATGCCCTTTATCCCTTCTCACCTTCTATCTACACTTTCCCTCCCTTCTTTGTCATCTTACCCTTCTGTCTTTTAAACTTTCCTTAGTCTACACATGTAACCCCCATCAATCTGATTAGAAGATCCTATGAGTTTATGTTAACTCAAGTCGACTCTCCTCTGCATCAGGACAAGATCAAATGGTTTCTGGAAAACTTCTTTCCCAACAATGATTTTGAAACCACTTTGTCAACCAATGTTTTCATGGACCCTCAGCTTGAGGATGGAATTCTGGTTGAAGAGATTATGCCTACTCCTCCTCCTTCTGTGAATGTCACTCTGCAACTTCTTTGGCTACCACAGACTCCACAACTGCTGTTGTTGCACATGACCCTATTGCTCCTGAACGGATGGATGAAATGGTAGCTTTTCTGCAAACAGTTATGCAGAAGCAAGATCAATCCATGGACCAACAAGCATCTTTTCAAGCTACAATCTTAGCACAACAGTCTATAATGCAGAAGATGATGGAAGCCTTCTTCAAAGGTCAATGAGGACCTAGTAGTTAGTCTTTAGGTCTTAACTTTTCTGGGTCTGAGTCATGCAATGTACTTTCTATGATGTCTTAACATCATTTTATCCATTTTTTTGTACTTGTCTGTCAGACTCTCTTATATATAAAGACTGAATTTCTTTTGGATATTTCTTTCCCCTTACTGCTTTTCTTTAAGCTTTTTGGATTGGTGCCAAAAGGGGGAGGAAGTAAAATTGAACCTATTTTATCTGATGCATTAATTAAGGGGGAGCATATTTACAAACTGATGTATTAAATGAATGTTCCAATATATATCTAAGTAACTCTTGTCTATATTTTGTTATATTGCGTTGATGTTCAATAAAATCAAAAAAAAAAAATTTGTCATCATCAAAAAGGGGTAGAATGTTTAGACCTCATAAGTCTGGAACACATTTGATGTGTAAATTCTCTAAGTTTTGATGATTCCAAATATATTAAGTATGATTATATTAAATCATGTGAAATTACTAATAATATTGTTCGAGTGTGCATAAAAATGGCTTTAAGGCCACACGTCCCAAACTGACCCGTCTAAGTTTTACAAAGATACAGTTTTTCAGACTTGTATGAAAAACCACCCATCTGAAAAAGGACAGCTCAATCAGAGCCCAAGTCAACTCACAGTCAAAGATCTGTTCTAGAAGATGACGTAGCAAAAATCAAGATCTGAAAAACCATCAGTGGGTCACTCGTCTGAAAAAGACTTGCACACTCTTCTAAAAACTGGATCAGTACATTCGTCTAAAAATGAACTCTACTGCACCCATCTACTGATCAATTATCAGAAGAAAGTCCAAGTCAACTTTCTTTGATCAAGATCCTTCGTTTTGAAGACCTCGAAGACCTCTTGACAAAAACACCAAGCATGAAGAATAAAGAAATTATTCTTTCAAGGTTTTAAGGAATAAACACGCCACCTTTGCATCAAGTCAGTTGCTTTTTGCTATTTAAAGTACAAAGAAAAATTACTTTCCAAAAGGTGAACTGAGTGTTGCACTGAAATGGGAAAGTCGTCTGCTGCAAGTACAACAGCTCTGTTGCTGCATCTCTGAAACAACAACTTCTCAGAATAAAGTGTAAGGTTGTATATGTCAAAGCTCAACGTCCCCAAGCATTTAATGAACATTTAGAATGACTCTTTGTCATTAATGGCGTCCCAGAAGTTCAAGTTAACGAAACTCAGTTTATGAAGCTATGTCTGACGGATAAATTGATTGAAGCCTTTAAATAGTGCAAACCATGAAGATGAAGATAAGAGATTATGAACATATTCAAGAAGCATTTACTCTGCTCATTTACTCTTCATTCCTACATGGATTATCTCTGCAATCATTTGATAATAATTCACAGTATTTCATTCTCATATTTATTTCACTCTCTGAGTGCTACCAGAAAGACTTGCAAAGCTGTATTAAATACATAAACTCTTTTATCCTTTTATTGTTGAGCCTGGAGAGGCTAGGTGAGAAAATAATACTTGTTTAAAAGTGAGCCTAGAGAGTCTAGGTGGGAAAAGAATACTTGTATTGTAATATGATCAGTTATAGTGGAGGAACTCGGTGCTGCCAAGAACTGGATGTAGCCCTGTTGATATTAAGGTGAACCAATATAAATTTCTCGAGTGATATTCTTTTCCCTAATCTCTTTAATTTCTTTAAGAGTTTATTTGTTTTAGCATTTTAACTGGGGATTTAAAATTGTGACTGAAAGAAAAGAAGCACCTGACTTAAAGTGGCAAAAGCCCCAATTCCAACAAATGTGCAATGTGGCCTATTCACGTCAGGTTTGCACGCACCTTTTTTTTTAAAGACCAATATTATATCTTAATAATCAATAAATAATTCTAATAAATTTTTATACTAATAATTTTCTACACTAAACTTTATGATAACTTAATATTTTTATTAAAATAATTATATTGAAATTTTAGGATGTTACATTTTTCCCCTCCTTCAAGAAATTTCGTCCCCAAAATTTCAACATCTAAACACTCATAGGAAAAAAATTATAAATAAATAAACAGGCAACTAAAAAAAATTGATTTACCTACACTATAGAGACATGAACTATGACCATCAAAATAATTTTTCAATACAACAAACAATCTCAGGTAAGTTCAATCACAATCAATAGTTAATTAAAATCAACAACATATAATAAGTATAGTACACCAAAGAACAATTTATACAGGAATTGGAGGTAAAACAACATACACACACACACAAAACAATCAAGCACCAGTCTACTCCAAAGTTTCTCACACATGACAAAACTCATACCCTTACATGTTAGTCGCTATAAATTAGTACATCACCAATCGAATATTGGGTTGGCCAGGTCCGGCAACTAAAAGAATAGCGTGCAGTCTTTATAACACCAACACTAGTCCTATGCACCCAAGTTTTGATTTTAGAAAAAAGTCCCACCACATAGTCCAATTTAAGATTGAACTGTTCTGATACCATAAATGTAACGCCCTTCGTTACATCAGTAGCCCAAATTAATTTTCTATAAAAACCTTTAAAACGTTTAAATTAAATAATCGAGTCATAAAATTTTTCACAATCAAATTAAATCTGAAAATATCTCGTATATTCAAAATAATTAAATAAAATAATAATGCTAAATAAACCATTATCCAAATAAAATAAAGCCTCAAAAATATCAATTAATAAAAATCACATAACTCTTTTACAATTGTTTTTGCCTCAAAACATGGACATCTAATAAACCAAAAGAAATAAATAAAAATAAATTAGAACTAATAATTTCAAGACTTTCTCAAGTCATTGCCTCATCTATGTTATCACCTGTAAACTCTTAAAGACAACACCACTAATGAGATTTATAATCCCAGTAAGTAAATACGGTTCTAAAAGGTTTTCGAAAAGATGTTGCTTTCAGCCGGTGCGGTAACCGAAAAAACAACCATGGTAATCCGTCATTTTCAAAATGATATAATCTCAAAGTGTTTCAAATAATACCATAAATAAATCACAACACATATAATAAAATGAACAAAACAAACATATGAATGCAATGACATCTCATTGCCTTCTCTTCGTAGGAGTCCCTTTGCCATTGCCTCGCATTAGGCCAATCTGTCATCGCTATGAGTTAGGCCCTTTGCCATCTCTATGAAGGAAGTATACACAACCTTGCAATGTCCAACATTGCCTTCTCCATGTAGGAGGCCATTTGCCATCTCCTCGAATTATGCCAATATATCATCGCTATGAGTTAGTCCCTCTTGCCATCTTTACGAAGGAGGTACCCATACCCTTGCAATAATCATCACTGCCTTATCCTTGAGGGAGGCCCTTGCCATTGCCTCGCATTAGGCCAATCTGCCATCGCTACGAGTTAGGCCATTTGTCATCTCCTCGAAAGAGGTATCTCAAACGATTATCTCTCACCAAAGTAGATAATCAAACTCACACATATTACCAAATAGTAATTCCAAAATAACATCAATACATAACATCATGTCATATGCATTAATATTCATCAAATTCATATCAGAACAACACTAAGGCATCACACATCACAAAAAGACACCAAATAATAATAATAATAATCATATCACCAATTATGTAAATATTTAGTCACGTAATAATTAATCACAACATCAATTTCATTTTAAAAAACAAAACCCCTTATAATTACTCTTTAATTTCATGCTCAAACCCTTTAAAATAATTACCATGGAAGTTTAAGAAAAGAGTGTTTACTTACTTCTCGTAGAACTCCAAAAAGCTCTAAAATTTATGTATGACAAAAGTTAGTGCTTCACCAAAAATTCTTCTTTCTCTTAACTGAGATGTTTTTGGATCTATCCGGTGTAATGATGTGTGTGAAACAACATCACTTTTTGTTCTTGTTTTGCATGCATTTTTAGTTCATTTAGGTGTATTTGCTTGTTTCTTTACTTATTTTTCATTTAGTTCGGATAATTGCGGTGTTTCTAGTGGTGTTGTGCAGGATTTGTGCCTAATTGACTTAGAAAAGGGTGGAAAGCTTGAAGAAATAAAGATAGGACTTAAAAAGAAGCTAAATGGGACGAAAATATCACTCTAGAAGCATCCACGGCCTGGCCATGGATTGAGCAACTGCGCAGAAAGGAACAAATGGGCGAGGTAGTAGCGTCCACAGCCTGGCCGTGGAATGGCCCGCGATCGTGGAACGCAGCAAGCAGAAGCGGGAGAGAGCACTCAACGCATCCACGGCCTGGCCGTGGAATGGTCCACGACCGTGGATCGCAGTCTGACACATAAATTCAGTTTCGTTTTTCTTTCTTTCTTTGGGTTTGGACCTTTTTAGACCCTTAGGGTATATATAGTTGTTATGAATACGAAATTAGGGTTCGAATTTGGTTTGGAAGGAGGGACTTTGGAGGCTCTAGATCATCATATTCCTCCTCTCTTCTCCCTTCATTACAGGTTTGAATGATCTTTCTGGTTTGTTCTTCTCAATGTCTGAGTAGTTTCTTTATTTCTAGGATTGGGTAATGCCCTTTAATAGTATTATGATGAATATTTGATCTTTCCCTTTTGTTAATGTTTGACTCATTGATTTGGTTCTTATTGTGCTTCATCCATGTGAATTGATTAATCACTTATTTGCATGTCTTAGATATTATAGGGAGGAACTGAGAAGTGAACCTAGGTATTGGATCCATAAGAATTGAACTTACGACTTAAATCACGAGAGTTGGAAGCGATTGATCAGCCTCTGGCTCGACTAGTTTTTAACTAGTAAGACCATAGGTTTTATTCGAGTTTAATCTCGTTTTCGCCCAAATTAGACTTGATTGTCTTCAAGCAACATTTTGAGTCTCTAAAGCAGTTTTAGGGTAATTTAGCTGATTTAGAGTCAAATAAAGCACTTACTGCTATTTCTTGTTTTCAGGTTAATAAAGAGAAGCAATTCTGGAATTATTCGCCCCGCGAGAGGCTACTCGCCTCGCGAAAGCCTGAAGACCAGCAAGTGATGAGAAGACAGAGACCATCACGGCCTAGCCGTGATGAAGGTCACGGCCATGACAGATAAGCACCCAAAGTCAGAAGTGATCACGGCCTGCCCGTGATAGGCATCACGGCTGTGACAAACTGGAGTTTGAAGTCTCGCCTCACGAACTGCTCTCTCGCCTCGCGAGAACCCAATTTGAACTCGCGCCATAATTAATATTCGCGTCGTGAGAGTATGCTCGCCTCGCGAGCGTGCACAGATCCTGGGCTTATAAATTGCTGTTTAGGGCAGATTAGAGGGGTATCCAGACTTTTGATTATAGTACGGCTGCGAATTAGGTTTAGCGATTTTGTGTTTCCTTGTAATGGAGAACTAGTCTCCTTCGATTGATCTGCTGTAATCGGGTTCCATTGACGCTTGAGGTTTTGTAATTCCTGATTTCATTGCTTTTCTCTTTCAATACTATTCTATATTCTCTGTTTGCTTAATTCAGTTTGTATCAAATGGGTATTGATTTGTTTCGATGATTGTGTGTTCCTATACTTAATCGCGTTTGCTTAATTCGCGTGTGTTCATTCGTGTTTGCTTAATTCACGAGAGCTTCACCCCGTTTGCTTAATTCAGGAATAGGAACATACGTCGTGTAGTGTCGGTTTCGCTTGTTAATTGTCGCTACCATCGAAAAGGGTTTAGAATCCGCTTAGGGCTTGGATTTATATGAACCAATGATAGTGGGAAACCGAAAGCAGTAGATTGATCGTTTAGCTTATTTGATAATTAATTAGTTTGCATTGTTTTTCTGCTTTGTTTTATTTATTTAGTTTCAAATCTTAAACTCCCCCCCAAAAAAACTGATTTTTTTGTTAACAACAATCCGAGAGTCCTTGAGAGACGATACTCGAGTTGTCGCACCCTAACTACATATTTTTATAAACCGCTCGCTTTTTGACGCGTGCGCGACAGCGTGTCAAAAATTGGCGCCGTTGCCGGGGACTCTGGTTGTTATTAATAGAAAATAAAATAAAAATTGCATTGCTGAATTAGTTATGGATGTTTTGTCTGGTTGTGAATCTTAGTACTTCCCATGGATAATTACATGCATGGTTATATGCCTAATGTTGATTATGAGCCACCACCCTGCATATATTATCCTAACTTTGATGGAGGTTATGAGTTTAATAGGGATTGTGGCATGTTTGGAGTGAATGATCATTCTAGTTAACATGGTGGAGGACAGGGCATATTGGATGAGATAGCTTCCATGGTGCAACAGATGAGAGAGAACAATCAACGGATGGCACAGAACAATCTTGAATTTCAACAGAGGATGGAACCAAGTCTTCAGGATTTTGCCACTCAGAATGCTTACATCGTTTCCGCCTTGGCTACACTGCAAACTCCACATCTCCTTGAAGAACGTACAGATTCACAAATAGTTGTTCTTGACAATACTTCCTCTGAGGATAATTTTGACAATAATGTCAAGAACACTATTATTGATGAACTGTGTGTTGAATTTCCAGACATTCAAGCCTTTTCTGATGCAGTTTGTTGTACTATATGTACTGACTGTACTAACACTAACCTTTGTGTGGCGTGTGCTGAGATTTCTGCATGTATAGCAGGTGATGGATTTGTTAGTGCAGTGAATGAAGAACGTGCAGAAGTTGAAGTGGCACCAGAGACCCTCTCTACCTATTTGCCACCTCCCATTGTGGAACCACCAGCGATGGAGTTCAAGCCTCTGGATTTTGCACCCTTGGATATGAAGGCACTATGGCCAGTCCAAGAGGTTGAACCCCATTTTTATTGGGAGGACTTTGTTGACAAGGTTGACAAGGAGGTCATCTTTGACCCAAGAGGGAGTAAGAAGCTCGCCGCACTAGGCGAGGTCACCATAAATGGCAAGCGCTCACTTCCATGCTTATGCTTCATGCCATGGGATCTGGGAGGATCATATCGTACTTTGAGCATTCCGTGGCCGCTGTATCACAGACAGTGGGATCCCGGTGGAACCACCTCCATGAGTTTCTCTAAACCCTCTTCTTTTTAATTGTCTTTTCCTTGCTTTGTTTTTGTTTTGTTTTCTTTTAGCTCTTGAATAATTTGAGAAGATCAAGAGTTTGTGTGTTGAGTCTTGTGTCGACAAGCTTGATTGGATTTTTATCAAATTTTGCATAGATGGATTGCATGATAATTGTTGACTGTTGATGATTTCCCCTAGGTTTTGAAATTGAAAATTGATCCCCATGTGAAAAATTGAAAATTGAACTTTGAGATATTTTATTGTGATTGCATGATTTTTGATAAGTTTGGGGTGAAGGGATGCACACACTAGGGATAGAATCACGGTCAAACAGTTGCAAAATGTCCAGGCGAGGAATTTGAGCCTCCAACATGTTCTAACTGTGTGAATCACTTTCAAGTTGCACTTTCCGAATTTGCTTGAATTTCTTCTTGGTTTGCATGCTTATTTGATTGCATCGGATGATTTAGGCAGATTTTCTTTGAATTAGCTACTTGGCCTAAATTGAACCATCCCTAATGTATGTTCCCTAGTGAGCCCATTGAGCCCGATTAGCCTGTTGTTCTTGATAACCTCATGTTATAAGCCAAAATCTGGAAAAACCATGTTAACCCAATCTTAGGATTAGGAGAGCATGGAAGTCCAAAGAAGAAAAGGTTTGCAAGAAACTAAGTTTGTGGTGGCTACAAGGATATGATGTGTTGTCCGGGATTGAGAAAAAGAAAAAAATATATAAAGGTTGAAGCCAAGGGCAAAGAAAAAAAAAGAGAAAAGAAAAAATTTTGCCAAAAAGAAAAGGGGCAAAACAAAAATGGTGTCAAAGGAAAAAGGTGTAGCCACCCAAAGCACCAAAAAGAAAAAAATGGAAAAAGGAATTAGAGTGAAAAAAATAATAGTGTACAAGCTTCATGCTCTCTTAGTTCCTAGGGACTTAAGCCTAGTTCCTTTGTATATCTTACCCTTAGCTGTGGCCCCATTACAACATTTGAAAGACCTTTTAATGTTGCATGCATGTTTTCGTGGGAACCTTGATTGAGATGAAAATCAAATTCATGGGAAGTGCTCTTGAAATGTGAACTGAGTGAAAAAGTTGATAGCCTAGACAAAAATTGAGCGAATGAGTGAAATATTACTTGCCCTTGTGAGGAAGGCAATTGTTTGAAATTGGTGATCCCCCTTTTGTGTGTAACTTGGATCCTCAACTTAGATTAATGATTGCATGACTGATGGAATTCTCAATTGTTCAAAGTAAATGAATGTGGGGATTGCATTGTTGAAAAGGGGGGAATCATTGAGGAAAAATTGTTTTGTGAAATTGCATGAAAGTTGTGCGAATTTGATTGAATCTTTTAAGCTTGCCATCCTTTTTGAGTTTTAGTTTGCTTGGGGACAAGCAAAGTTTAAGTTTGGGGTATTTTGATCGAAGATCTCGCTCGACTAGTTTTTAACTAGTAAGACCATAGGTTTTATTCGAGTTTAATCTCGTTTTACGCCAAATTAGACTTGATTGTCTTCAAGCAACATTTTGAGTCTCTAAAGTAGTTTTAGGGTAATTTAGATGATTTAGAGTCAAATAAAGCACTTACTTGCTATTTCTTGTTTTCGAGTTAATAAAGAGAAGCAATTCTGGAATTATTCGCCCCGCGAGAGGCTACTTGCCTCGCGAAAGCCTGAAGACCAGCAAGTGATGAGAAGACAGAGACCATCACGGCCTAGTCGTGATGAAGGTCACGTCCATGACAGATAAGCACCCAAAGTCAGAAGTGATCACAGCCTACCCGTGATAGGCATCACTACCGTGACAAACTGGGGTTTGAAGTCTCGCCTCGCGAACTGCTCTCTCACCTCGCGAGAACCCAATTTGAACTCGCGCCATAATTAATATTCGCGTCGCGAGAGTATGCTCGCCTCGCGAGCGTGCGCAGATCCTGGTCTTATAAATTGTTGTTTAGGGCAGATTAGAAGGGTATCCAGACTTTTGATTATAGTACGGCTGCGAATTAGGTTTAGTGTTTTTGTGTTTCCTTGTAATGGAGAACTAGTCTCCTTCGATTGATCTGCTGTAATCGGGTTCCATTGACGCTTGAGGTTTTGTAATTCCTGATTTCATTGCTTTTCTCTTTCAATACTATTCTATATTCTCTGTTTGCTTAATTCAGTTTGTATCGAATGGGTATTGATTTGTTTCGATGATTGTGTGTTCCTATACTTAATCGTGTTTGCTTAATTCGCGTGTGTTCATTCGTGTTTGCTTAATTCACGAGAGCTTCACCCCGTTTGCTTAATTCAGGAATAGGAACATACGTCGTGTAGTGTCGGTTTCGCTTGTTAATTGTCGCTACAATCGAAAAGGGTTTAGAATCCGCTTAGGGCTTGGATTTATATGAACAAATGATAGTGGGAAACCGAAAGCAGTAGATTGATCGTTTAGCTTATTTGATAATTAATTAGTTTGCATTGTTTTTCTGCTTTGTTTTCTTTATTTAGTTTCAAATCTTAACCACCCCCCAAAACTGATTTTTCTGTTAACAACAATCCGAGAGTCCTTGTGAGACGATACTCGAGTTGTCGCACCCTAACTACATATTTTTACAAACCGCTCGCTTTCTGACGCGTGCGCGACAGCGTGTCAGCGATCCTTCGAGGGTACCATTGAATTATCATAAATCGTAATGTGTTCAATTTAAATACAATTATCACGAGAGTAGGAGTTTGTTTAATTGAGCACGATTTTTATATATCGAGAGGGAACATTAACTAAGTTAGGATGATTCACTTTCAACTGAGTTAGATATCAATAAAGGGATCGTCAATTAGGATTCATAATTGATCATTGTGGTAGCCTCAATTTTACAAATCTCTCTTCTCATATTTAAAAACCCAAAAATATTTGATTTCTTTTTTTGTTTCTTTTATTTTCTTGAAATCTATTCACGTCAATTTCTTAGTCTAAATAGTTGATCTGCTACTCTTCTCTCACCCTCTCACTATTTGCGACGCTGGAGAACGGTTTCTCTATTATTTTTGTTGCAATTTCACCCTATTCTTTTTACTACATGCTAGACACATTATCCTTTTAAGTGTTGTCATGGGCTAAAAGCCCTGCCACATGACCTAGCTTGATTGTTATTATTTTTATTATTTTTTATTTACTTATTTTTCTTAATGAAAGAAAAGAGGCACCATGCTTGAAGTGGCAAAAGCCACGATTCCAACAAATGTGCAATGTGGCCTATTCAGGTCAGGTTTGCATGCACCTATTTCTTTTTCTTTTTTTTAAAAGACCAATATTATATCTTAATAATCATTAAATAATTCTAATAAATTTTTATACTAATAATTTTCTACACTAAACCTTATGATAACTTAAACCTTTTATTAAAATAATTATATTGAAATTTTAGGATGTTACAACAGTTTTAATATACATAATTGTTTGGAGTAAAAATATATATTTATAAATTATAAATACAAAGGTCACCACATGAATAAGATTGATCTTGTCAAGGAATTTTTTATTTGGTAAGTTATTATCAAGGAATTGTACCTGGGACTAGAGTTTTTTGTACTGAGTGATGAGGGAAGAAAATGATAGTACAACGCAAACCTTCTTGGTACTTTCTCTTCTTTTTTTTGACACAAGGTACTTTCTCTTCTCAATGAATAAAATTGTGTGCATTAGCGGACTTGTCAGAATGGATTGTTATATAAGACATGAGTGCAAAATTTTTTTTTTTGGTCTGTTGTGAGGGATGTTGAGGAAAATTGATAACTGCACCAAATCGTTAACTATACTAATAAAAATATCGTCCTTAAGGATTGGACCGTTAACTACTAATATACCAACTCAACTTCGTTTGAGCAACCAAATGGTTTGAAATTGGCTTTCGCCAATAAGCAAGAACAACAACAGAAAATATTTTTGGTATTTTTCAAGTGAGAGAATAAAACACAGAAAATTGGTTTTTAATAATCAAAGAAGAAATTGTTAAAGGATCGATTTCCCTGTCCGTCCTACCTATTCAATCATGGAAATTAACTTGAACAGTTTATCCAATTTTAAGAAACTGAGTTTTGTAATTTATACTCTAATTCCTTAGGTGAATAAACCTTTCTGTCTAAGTTACTAATTCAATTCCTTGAATATTAGATAAATAACAGAAGCATTGAGAAAGATTTCCACTCAAAACTAATTTGGTTGTGTTTTTATTCCTAAGTAACACGCGCAAATCGTTTATTCACAAACCGCAATTAAATCGAATTTCCCAATTGCAAATTTCATACAGTAGATAAACATGTCAACAGTGAATAAGCTCTTGAAATTAAACAAACCAGAATAAATAATTATCCAGAATCAAAATAAGTTATCTAGACAGTTCTATCTAACTCTAACAAAAGAAATTTAGCTAAACATGTTAAACCGTGAAATAAAATAAAATAGAAAGACACATAAAGATAAAGAGTGAAGAGAAAACTTGATAATAGAGATGACAAGAGAACACTACAATACTGAATTCCTCTTGCAATGTTGCGCCTCCTGTTATTCGCTGCTGCCTTTTAATGTACGCTGCGGCCCCCTTTTTTTTTTCGTTACTGTTTGCACAGTACTTCCTTTTGTAAATGATATTCTCCAACGTTTTTCTTTTCTTTGTACGTTGCAAATTCAATTGAGCTGTGTTAATTTCATACAGATTTGCGACATCATACGCAATAGATGTTACAGTAATATATTGTAACCTTACTGTAGCATTTTTTTTAAAAATTTTGACTTTTTAAAAAAAATAAAATTTTATTTCTAAAAAAACTCATTTATCAGATAATGAACTGAATTCATCAGATATTTATACATGATTCACCATATATTTACGCATACTTAACCAAAAAATTTATTTTTCAAAAAAACTCATTCACTAGATATTTACACATACTTAATCCAAAAAATTATTTATAAAAAAACGTATTCAACAGATAATGAATTGAATTCATCAGATATTTATATCTGATTCACCATATATTTGCACATATTTAACCAAAAAATTTATTTCTCAAAAAAACATATTCACTAGATAATGAACTGAATTCACCAGATATTTATACATGATTCACATATATTTGCACATACTTAACCAAAATAATTATTTCTAAAAAAACTCATTCACCATAATAAACTGAATTCATCAGATATTTATACCCGATTCACCAGATATTTATACATACTTAATCAAAAAAATTATTTATAAAATTATTTTAAAAAAAAAAAAATCTACTGTAATACCGTACAGTACAGCTACAGTATCGTACAGTAGGGCACATTCAATGTCGCGTGTTGATTCCCCAAAATTATGTAAATTTAGCATTTCTGAATTCAATTAGACTCAAAGATTTCATGTGCGTGGGTCCATGACAATTTTGCAACTTTTTTTTCATTGAAAATCCTCTTCATTTTTGCTAAGCTCAGGGAGCTTCACGTGGGCCTTCCCCACTTTTCTAATACCAATTCAATTGTCCAATTGCCCAGCAGGAGAACTTTCACGTGGGCTCCCACATTACATAGGCTTTAGCAAAATTATATCATTAGACTTGCTTCTTGCCCAAATTAATACATATTTTTATTATTCTTATAAATATAAATAAATAAAAATATTATTAGATAAATTTTAAAAACATGAAATTAAAATAAAATACATAAAATATTATTATAAATTAAATTATCTAAACTTAGAGACAAAACTCAATCAATTAACACTAATATTTATATTTGTCATTTGAATTAAATATTATAATAATTTATTTCAAAGAAAATTAACCTATCTGTAATGCACGGGTCAACTACTCTAGTATCAATTTACTAGGCAAGTGCTTTTTTTTTGTTTTTTGTTTTTGGTTTTTAATGAGCTTGTTTGTGACAACATTGTTGACTTTGTTTTAAAATAATTTGTTGACATTGTTTTAAATATAGTTTGTTTAAAAAAAATGACATTGTTGACGCAAATATTTTTAAAAGCTATCTATTCACAAAATTATTAAACTACATTGGTCAAGGACCAAATGCCTGCAATTATCGGTTGTCTACAATTAAAATGCACATTACAATTATTTATTATTATCAATTAAATTAAAAAATTTCTATGATCCTCTGAAAGTGTAACAATCGATTTTTCATGTGACTATGCAGCAATGCTATATATGGCACTCGCACCTTTTTCGCCCTAAGCAAAAAAGGAAACAGCAAACAATGATAAAATCTAAAATGTTAATGTCTTTTCTTTTTGTATTGCTTAAGGTTCTTACTATTGTCGTTCTGGTTCAAGCTCAGGATCAATCAGGTCTGGGTATCAAAATTTGAAGAGTTGCTTAAAATTGTTACATAATTATATACATAGCTAAAGTTTTCATTGTTTCTATCTCACAGGTTTCATTAGCATAGATTGTGGGCTACCTGAAGATTCTAGCTACACTGAGCCGACTAGAGGTATAAATTACATCTCAGATGCTAAATTTATTGATACTGGTGTAAGTAGGAGCTTATCGCCTTCAGAAAAGAGTAGTGTTCAACAGCAGTTATGGTATGTAAGGAGCTTTCCTAGTGGAGTGAGAAACTGTTACAGAATAAATGTGACAAGTGGTATTAAATATTTAATCCGATCCACTTTTTATTATGGAAACTATGATGGTCTAAATAAGGCACCAAAATTTGATCTTCATCTTGGAGCTAATCCATGGAGAGAAGTGAGCTTCGGCACTAATGCATCACTCTACACATACTTTGAGATCATTCACTCTCCAACACAAGATTATATACATATCTGTCTCGTTAACACAAACACTGGGACACCATTTATTTCAGCTATAGAATTGAGGAAATTGACAAATGATATTTATGACGCTCAATCAAGATCATTGTCACTCTTCGGGCGATATGATTTAGGCTCTACCACTGACTTGACATACAGGTGAGTCCATAATATTGAATCAGATTAGTTCATTTACATACCATTATAGACAACTTTGCTTAATTTTTATAACACATAATATGGAAAAAGCAAAGTTACCTGAAAGTTATGGAGAATGGTTGTTTTATTTTGAATTTTCCTTTTTTTTTTAATTTTCAATTTTCATTAATAATTGTAAAAGTGTCGTATTGTATTTTCATTATGTTTCATGTTTTCAAATATTTGTACTAGAGACATTTTTTCTTCTACAAATCTTGGAAACATGAAATGAAATAGAATAAACACAATATGATATTAATTTTTGCAATTATCAATAAAAACAAGAACATGAAATTGGAAACAAAATAAAACGGACTATGGTGGCGTTTGGAAGTGTTTATTTAAGCTCCTTTTGACTTATCTGATGACATAAGCTCTTATGCAGTGTGTTTGGCAAAGCTTATAAAAATAACTTATGTCATCCCATAAGGAGTTTTTGACTTATTTTCATAAGTCACTGGGAGAAGCTTATGGAATTATCATAAGAGCTTATGCACTAAACACCCTCTCCGTGTTTTTCACTATTCGAATCCTCTCATGCCCATTTCTTTCTTTTTCTTTCTTTAAGCGCTTATGACATAAGCTCTTATGCGATAAGGTCTTATGTGATAAGCTCTTAATTAATAGGGGTGTAAGCGGATCTGATCCGATCCGCGAACCCAGCGGATCCGATCCGAACCGGTTTTGGTGGATTGGTTCGGATCATCGGATCGGATCGGATTCCAAAACACCGATCCGAACAAGATCGGTTCGGGTCTCGGATTCGAGAAATCTAATCCGAACCCTATAAAATATTTATTTTTAAATTATTTTATATAATATTAATATATTATTATATAGATATTTAATATAATTAATAATTAAATATGTATATTTTATTTTATTTTTTTGATTTTTTATTAATATTTAAGTGTAAATAAAATAAAATAAAATAAATAGGTAACCCGATGATCCGAACCGAACCGTCCGATTGTGATCGGTTCGGTTCGGTTCGGTTCGGATCCGTAGTTGAAAATTTGACAAATCCGAACTGATCCGAACCGATCAAATTTGATTGGTTCGGATGATGAAACCCCTCAAATCCGATCCAAACCGACCCGATTACACCCCTATTAATTAAGTTGTTTACCCAAACGCACCCTGTATCTTAAACGCTTATAAAAACATGATAGTGATGTACTCTCAACAGATACAAAGATGATGTTTATGACCGTATTTGGGAGCCTTGTTTAAAGCCGATGTGGACACAATTAAACACTTCACTTGGCAATGATGATTTATCTCAGAATGATTATAAACCACCAGCAATTGTAATGAGCACTGCTGCTACACCAATAAATGCTAGTGCTTCTTTTGATTTCTCCTGGGATTCGGATGATGTAAGTGCTCAATACTACGCTTACCTGCACTTTAATGAGATTCAAAAGTTGGCACCAAATGAAACTAGAGCATTCAGTTACTCCTGCAATGGCGAGTTTCTGTATGGGCCTGTGGTACCTGAATACCAGACGGCTACTACCGCATATAGTGTATCACCTTTGACTGGAGCCACAAGGTATCAATATTCACTTTTTAAGACAGAGACTTCAACCCTTCCACCCATCATCAATGCCATTGAGGTTTATATGGTCATGGATTTCTCACAACCAGAAACTCAACAAGATGATGGTACGCTCTTTATCTTAACATATGCTTTTTTAGTAGGTCCCTCAGCTATCTTGTAATTTGGTCCTTGAACATATAGAAAATCTGTAGTTAAGTGATTCATTTACTCATTATTTGTTGTTGGCCTCTAAATTTTTTGAAAAACCTCAAATAGCTCCATATACCTTTTAGGAAAATTCAAATACTTTGTAATTTTCAAAACCTCCTATCGAAAAAGTGTATGAGGGACTTAATTACAAATTCTTTTTGTATTCAAGGACCTAATTAAAAATTAAAAAAATACGAACTTTTAAAGTATAGGGACATATTTGAAATTTCCAAATAATTCAGTGCCCTACAAATTAAATTTAACCTAATTTTAAACTATGTATACCTTGGCTTGACATTCATGTATACTCTTTTTGAATATCAAATACTAGTTGATGCTATCACAAACATCAAGAAAACTTATGGGATGGATAGAAATTGGCAAGGAGATCCATGTGTCCCTATAACATACATGTGGGAAGGTCTAAACTGTAGTATTGATGGTGATAACTCCCCGAGAATAACATACTTGTAAGTTTACTATTCAAATGACAAACTATTCATAAACTCTAACCATCAATTGATAATAATAATAATAATAATAATATATTTGGAAATGAAACCAGGAATTTGTCTTCAAGTGGACTGACCGGGCAGATAGCATCTTACATCTCCAACCTTTCAATGTTACAGTACCTGTGAGTGCCTCATCTCATTTAGTTAATATATGATGGAACCAAATTCATTTAGTTTGTAATTTTTGAGATTCAAAATCGTAATACTGTATGTGATTGCCCCATTCAGGGACTTATCAAACAACAGCTTAAGTGGACCGGTACCTGATTTTCTGACACAACTGCAGTCACTGAAAGTCTTGTAAGTTAATCCCTTACCAGTGCATCAATGTATTCCTTGGTTATAAAAGAGAAAAGGGTGTCATATTAATTTGTACTGTTTTGGCAGAAACTTGAGGGATAACCTACTTACGGGTGTTGTCCCCGGTGAACTTGTTGATAGATCAAAGAAAGGTTCACTATCGTTGAGGTATGCCTAGTACTTAAAGCCATGAATCTACAATGCAGTTAATATTGAAGATGATTGCTATCTTAATTTATCTATTATACCATTAGATATTGTTTTGACTATTAATTATAGTGTTAATATTTTCCTGATCTTATATATGAATGAAGATCTTCTGTCCCATTTTTTTGTACCATATCATGTCCCCACCAATACCATTTTGCCACATCAATACCAATTAAAAATATTACATGAAATTTTAACTGATATGGCAAGATAGTATTGGTGATGATATGGTATGGTACAGGAAAATGGGTCCCTTATATACATGTAGCATAGAATTAAATTTGTATCTATTAGAAATGTTGCAACTTTTATTATTATTTCTTTTCTTCACAAAAATATTTTCTCAGAAACATGAAAAATAAGAAATACCAACCAAAGTTATTGGCATCACTTTTACTTGTTTCATTCTTGATTTGACTTTAATTTCATCTAAATAATGCTAGCGTGGAGCAAAATCCAAATCTATGCACATCTGCTTCATGCAACCAGCTGAACCAACAAAAAAAGAAAAACAATATTCCAGTGGTAGCAGTAGTTGCGGGGATTTTGGTGCTCCTAGTAATTGCATCAGTAGCTATCATCTGTGGCCTTAAAAAGAGAAAACCACGAGGTAGCTGCTAACTACCATTTACGTTCTTCTAATCTTGGTTAATCACACACGTTATGATTCATTGTAACTTGTAAACAACTGAAATTAGCAGCTCTGAACATTCATATGGAGCCCAATACTTCAATTGGATCACAACTGGAATCCAAGCAACGAAAATATTCATTAGATGATCTTGCCCAGATAACCAACAACTTTGTTAAAATTCTTGGTAGAGGTGGATTTGGAACAGTTTACCATGGCTTTATTGATGAAACTCAAGTAGCTGTCAAGTTGCTTTCCTCATCATCAGTACAAGGATATCAACAATTTGCTGCTGAGGCAAGTGATCATTACTTGCACAAAAGTTATTTGTGTTCAACCAAAATTATGGTTATCTATCATGACATAAAAGTAGCCTTGAATTGCAGGTTAAACTTCTGATGAGAGTTCATCACAGAAATCTAACTTCTCTTGTTGGATATTGCAATGAAGGAAGCAGTGTAGGACTCATCTATGAATATATGGCAAATGGAAACCTTGATGAACATCTTTCAGGTATGTTCACAACCTTAAATATTTCATTGAGATTCAAATTCAATCAATTTTATGCCACGAGCTTTCAAAAGTACTAAGTTTTGATTGTACAGGAAGAAATAGCACATCAAAGTTGTTGACATGGGAAGATAGACTCCGAATAGCAGTGGATGCGGCACAAGGTTAGCATGCAAACTAGATATGCAAATTTCTCCTTTAATCATTTGATTCTTCCATTCTATTTATGTTAAAAATTTGATGTCAGGACTGGAATATCTGCATAATGGTTGCAAGCCACCTATAATCCATAGAGATGTGAAATGTACAAATATTTTATTAAATGAAAATTTCCAAGCAAAATTGGCTGATTTTGGCTTATCTAAAAGCTTTCCTACTTACGTGGGCACACATTTGTCCACTGTTGTTGCGGGAACTCCTGGTTACTTGGATCCTGAGTAAGTGCTTGAATTATATGGTTTAATATTACTTTCATTAATGGAACAACATTCTACATGTTATTGAGATAATCTCATTTTTTCATGTTCATCCAAAAACTAATGAGAAATGAACTAAATTGTATGATGTGCAGGTATAGTATATCAAATAGGTTGACAGAGAAAAGTGATGTTTATGGCTTTGGAGTTGTTGTTTTGAAGATAATCACTGGTCTACCAGCAATAACAAAAAGGCATGACCACATAAGTCAGTGGGTTAGCTCCAAGCTTTCTAAAGGGGATATCAAAAGTATTGTGGACTCAAAATTACAAGGAGATTTTGATACTAGCTCAGCCTGGAAAGTTGTGGAAATAGCAATGGATTGTGTATCCATTAGTTCTGCCAAAAGGCCAAACATGAGTGATGTAGTGACCGAGCTAAAAGAGTGTTTGGCTTCAGAAATAGCTCGAAAAAGAACTGATCGAAACACTGAAAACAAAGATTTAATTGGGATGTTTGCCATGAATCTGAGTGTTGAACTCGGTCCCCATGCTAGGTAGTAGATTCCTGATGCTAAAAATAAAACACCAGGATGTTGTGGTGTGTTTCAATTTCAGTTTGATGTACATGTATTTAATAGTCTTGCATGTTCCATTATTTTTTTTTTTTTTTTTGATCAACAAAATATATGTATATATAAGTATGAGTACCTTTGTACTTAGTCAATTACACCCCTGTATTTACAACTATAAGTTTCCTACCACTGTACCACATGAGTTTTGCTGCAATTCAATACTGACAGCAAAATTGGTACCACCCTATGACCACAACTTTACAACACTTTTAATGAACACCCTTTGGTCACAACTCACGCAGACTTGGTAAAACCCCCTTCCTATAACTATGCTGCGCCCCCAAACACTTTATAAGACAGCTTCATTTTTCTTCCAAATTGTAAGTCCTACTCATAAAAAAGAGTTCATAAGAATTTAGTTATGCTGCCACCATTCCTTCATCAGTGCAGCATTATTTTTCCTTGACAGAGCCACACTTCCTGCATTAGGCTGGCATTACTCTGCTGCTTCCCAACCAGTTTTAACCATTTCCTGTATCAGTCGAATTCTGCAGCTCCTGCACTATATCTGTACACCGAGTTTCGATTGGGAACACTCCATAGGACATAAGCACCAATCACAGAATATTATACATCCATCACCTCTACTATTAAACCAACTCCATGATCTAGACTTTATTAGATCTAACATTCTCAGCAAATCTTTTTTTTTTTTTTTGTTGAAGACCACATCATTTCTCTCTAACCAAATGGTCCATATTACTGCGTGCCAAATTATCATTCCTGGCTTCTTCCTCTCCTTGCCTTTGAACAACCTTCTATGTTGTATGAAGTGTTGTTGAATATTCACTGGTTGCGGCCCTGCATAATTCACCCACCCATAGACTTTGCTCCATAACTTGTAAGTGACTTCGCATGTCATAAACAAGTGTTCTTCATTTTCTGCATACCTGCCACAAAACACACATCTTTGGTCCTCATTTGTCAATGTAATTCCTCTTGTCATGAGGTTCATCTTTGTTGGTATTCTTCCTTTTAGTAGCTGCCATGTAAATGCTAATACTTTGGATGGTGTTCCGTCCAAATATCTCAAGTGAGAGATACTCGTCCGGAGAAGCTCTTGTGGGAGTGTTTTGGAATAGCTTGACAGAATCGGAATTATGCTCCTACGTATCCATATGGGAATCAAAGCAAACATAGTTCTAAGTGAGGGGGTTGGTCCCCTATTTATAGAGATGTTTTGGTGTAACAGTTTGAGTTGGACTGTTATTGAGATCCTATTTGTTAGGATCAGGTTGTTATCTTAACTAGATAAAGATAAGGATAAGGCTCCGAGTTATACGGAGGGATATTTGGACCAGCGAGATATTCGGCCCAGTCAGTTGTGACTGGATTGCTCGGGACCGAGATATCTTCATTCGCGGCCTGTTGTGGAGTAGGCCCGAGTAATTATCCTCGGGTGTCAAGTGCATTAATAGGTCTTCGGCTTTGTGGGGTTCGGGTCACGACCCACTTACAAGAATGAGCTCGGTCGTATTGACAATCCTCGGCCTTATATCTTCGGCCAGTACACAAGCCCCCCGAGCTCTGAGCTTAAATAAGCGAAAGAGCTGACAAGTATTAAACCGAGCTTATACGTCGGCCACGTGGACTTTCGTATTTCCAACTGTCATTTCAACCGAACCTTCCCTCCCATTTTTTGTCAGAGAAGGCAATCATTTCCCTTAATCCTTCTGCGGCACGTTACAGGTGAGTAACCCTAGAGTTCCGCGCCCATTTAATGAGGGGAAAATTAAAAGTCGCGCCTTCTTTTTTATTTCAAGAAACGTGGACTATTGATCATATCTCATCATCAACCACAGCAGCTATAAATATCTCCTCTAACTCCACCTTATTCCCCCTTGCCCCCTACCTTCCTCCACTCTTCATCTCTGTCTTTCAAGTTTCTGTAATCGTCCTCCTGCCTTTCGCTCTCCAGGTACGCCCAGCCTTCTTCCTTCTTTCAAATTTCTAAGTTTATTTCTGGATTCCGGTCATGAGTTCATCCGAGTCCACCGAGTCAAACACTTCACCTCTGGTGGAGCGCGAGGTTTCCCCCATTGGGGGCTCTCCTTCCACCTATTTTGCTCCTTCACAGGAACTAAACATCGGTCAGGTGAGACCGTCCTCCTCCGGGTCGTCTTCTTCTGAGTCTGATTCTTCTGGGTCCGACCCTTCTAGGTCTGGTTCTCCATCCCCCTAAATTTCCAAACCCGCCGCTCGCAAACAACGCCAAAGGGTTTCAAAAGACCCTGTTCCCGATATTACCCTACCTGGGTATACCTGGGTTAAGGGCGAAGTTGGGGCTTATTTTTCTGACTTTCAGTCTTCAGATTCAATTGCTCGTCTTCGGTCCCACTACAACAGATTAGACTTTTAATAACGCACCTTTTATAGCATTTCCGTGTGGAAATGCTATTAAAAGTGATGGGGGGGCTTTTAATAGCGTTTCCTTTAGAAAACGCTATCTTAGGTATCACCTAAGATAGCATTTCCTTGTGGAACCGCTATTAAAAGTGCCACTTAGGAAAAGATAGCGGTTCCACACGGAAACGCTATCTTAGGTATCCCTTTTCTTCAGAACAACAAATTAAACGCGGGACCTTGGTTTTCTTCCCTCTTTTTTCTTGCTCTCTTCATTCTACTGTAGCTCGTTGCCATCTCTTTTTTCTTCCCTCACCTTCGTTGCTCGCCGCCGCTGCTGTTGTTGACCATCCTGCAGCCGTCACCGCCCGTTCAAGCCCTTCCCTCTTCCATCGCATTATCCTCTTCGCTGATTGGTAAGTCATTGCATTTTCCACAATCTCAGACTCAGCCCCAGCCCCAGCTGCCTCGTCTCTCAGTTTCACCGCCAACACCGGCCGTCATTCACAATCACATCGATTTTGGTAATACCCTTTTCTTCTTTCTTTCTAATTTATCAGCTTTTGAAAGAAAAAAACAAAGAGGAACCAATTTTGGGTACTTTCTCATATTGCTGCTTGTGCCAGATTTTTATATCTTATTTGGGTTTGTCGATCTTAGTTGTATCAAAGATTTTACCTTACCCTTTTGCATGCACCTTATTCTTATACCGTTGATGAGTGGTATTTTATTTGATATTAAAATCATAAGAAATTTTTATTATGTGTTGCCGTTAATATAAACTCTTCTTATTGAGTGAGTTTTGATGCAACTCAGTTATTGTTTGAAGAAGATACTTTTTTTTCTAAGACTACAGCTGATTGTTTCTCTTTTTTCTCCCTTGTTGGAAAGGATGCTTATTATGACATTACTTAGATTTTCTCATATTGGGGTTCCTCCAAGTGTATCTTATAAAACTGAAGTTTTGTCTTGTTCCTAGGTGAGCTTACATTTGAAAGCTTCTCAAATGTTGTGAAACTCCTAGGTCCACGAAATGAAGTAACTATCCATTTCAAAGGTAACTCTATCTGTTGGAATCGTTCACTATATATGCAGAAGATTTTTATTGAGTTAATGAAGGCATCTGTTAATGAAGATAAATGTCTCGTGTAGATAAAATGTAGATTTTATTAATGTTAATTATTCATTATCTCAAGTATCCAGTTATGTTGGGATTGTTAAGTCTTTGTTGGATAATAGCAACAACTATTGCATCTTTGACCTCTTTTGTTGCACATGACTTAAGGTTTTTTGTAGCTTTTTCTCGTGTGTTATTTCCTCGAGATCATTGAGGATTTTGAAGTTTGCACTTAGTACTAAGACTTTGATATCGATTAGGCATGCACCACAAGTCGATAGATCTAATTGTTGAGGAAAGTACATATGTTAATTAGAACCTGGTTTATGTTATAAATAAATCAAGTAATGAAAACAAGATAAATTCCATTTACTCTGAAGCTGAACTGAAATGAACATTCAATTACCATAACCATTATTTCCTTTCCAGACCGATAGCCCATTAATGGTCAAGCCACAAATATGAGATTCTCCTGCAGCTAATCTTGACATTGGCAAACTCTTAAACTATCTCTGAATCTATGCTCCTCTTCCCCAATGTGCCCAATACCAAACTCTAATCTTGACTCTTGTTACTTGGAATGACATATAGGCAGCCTCTTCTGCAGTTAAGTCTGGTTTTGTTTCATTTTGTAAATTTCCTAGAGGTAGGTGTGCATCTTCAGGTTGTGATTTATTAAAGTGTGTGACCCTTTTGTCACATACCTTGTTTAAAAAAAGAAATAGCAAATCAAATTTCAGGTATCTTAAGTAATTTAATTAAGCATGCTAATGTACTGTTGTAGCTGTTATGGTGAGATAATACTATTAAAGCAATGTTTAGTACTTCTCCATTGATATAGCATTTATGTTGCTAGGTTTAATGAATTTGATGCCAATGGTGGACCCATTGCGAAGGAGTTGATTCCCAAGCTCACTGTTTTGAAGAAAAGCTGGTCCTCTAGATTGGGGTTAGAACTAGCAGATATTGATGTAAGGCCATCTTTTCTCTCACTATTGTTTTAGCTTAACGGATTTCATTTTTCACCTGTAGTTCCCTTCTAATTGAGATGTTAAATACAGGCTCGGCAATTCATTGCCACTATCATATTTCTAAAGGGGGTTTGAGGGGTTCTATTTGTGTTTGGTAGCACACTTGGAGCTTATCTACTGGTAAAGGCTTGGTGTTGCTTTGGACTGTGAAGAAGTTGCTATTCTTAAGTTTACTTTAAGTTCCCCTCATTGTTGTGGTTCCAAAACATAATAGTCCTGAATGAAGTTTTCCTTTTTCTGTAGCTTATGCATCTGGCTATTACTACTCCGCTGCTGTATGATTTTTATAACTATAGACCAAGTGAGCTGAATATACTCTATTGCTGAATGATTTCTTGCAGGTTTGTCCGAACTTCTTTGATTTGCTTTGTTTTTTGATGATGGTTTCATCTTTGTGAGAACTATATATATATGGTGGAATCCACATAGGGACAAACTGCTAAATTGTGCTAATTACCAATACCAATGAATTTAACTTCTGATAGTAAGTTATATTGAGTTAAAAATTGATCCTGCTTGGATTATGGGCAAATAAGGTGTTTGCTTGTCTAGGTAATAGGTTTTGTTGTCATTTGTTAATTGTCATAGTATATACTACGGGTAAATCTAAGATTGATGGAAGAGAATCCAGTATTTCCATGAGGTTTGTGCTCCCATTAGTTGGTATTCTAAATTTTTCTTTAATACCATTAGTAACTTCAACAGTCTTAATTTACCTTTGGTTCAAATGGTTTCAGACTTCCCTTCACCTGCCCGTTCAACCTATCTAGTAGCTGCCTTGCCATTGGATGCCAAGATTGAAATCGAGTGCATAGCTGCACTATAAGCACCGGTTGGTTCCTTCAGCAAACTCAGGTTAATAATGAACGTGGAAACTTAACCTAGTATTGGAGTTTAATTTTGGTTTGTCCTCCTTGAATCATGATGCTCTTGTCATTACTATTATTGCTCTAGTATCCTGATAGGAAGGATATTAATCATCGGATTCTCTCTCAAGATTATGTGCCCCATTAAAAGGGAAAGAAACTAAGTCAGCGACAATGTGTTTTGTTTGCAGCTTTTGTAATGATCGAGTATGAATTCTGATTGTTCCAAACAGGATTTTTGTCTAAACTTCAAAGAAACCTCATTTAACTATGGATATTGTTCCGTAAATACTTTGAGACAAGATTTTCAAGGAAATCCCTGTCTCTTTCTTTTATATTAGGAAAGGCAGATAAGGTTGGAAAACTGACATTTCCCATACCAGTACTTTGATATAGATCCTTAAAGAAATCTGAAACTAAGTTCTGTAATTGCAATAGTTTTCTTCTTGTTTCACAATCCTCTCCTTGAACATAAAAGATACAACAGGTTCTTCAAGGGACCTGAAACTGCGACACTGATCCTTTCCTTTACCCAACTGAATACCCCCCTCTCTCCCATCTTTCCCTTATGATGCTTCCCCACTAATACACAGCCCCTGTCCACATTCAATTTGCCATGCGGAAAAACGGTAAAAGTTTTCATTCCTTTCATTCCTTTAATCTGTATACATTGTATGTAGACCTCAACCACTCTAAACTCAAAGTAAATATGTTTAATAAATATTTTTGTAGACCGGGAAAGCGTGGATCGGAAATGGATGTCTGCCAATCGTTTAACGAAGGAGTATGAGGATGGGGTGAAAGAGTTCATTAGTTTTGCAGTTCGGCATGCGGAAAACCCTAGTACAATCATATGTCCTTGTTTAGATTGTTGTTATGCAAGGCGAGTTAGTGCAGCCGATTTGGAAGAACATTTAGTGTGTAATGGAATCGATCAAAGTTATACATGTTGGACAAAACATGGTGAGACAAGAGCTGAGTCTAGTGAAATGAGGAATCGTGTGAGATATTCATCATACGATACCGACACAAATACTTATGAGGGCGATCGTTTTGAAGACATTGCAAATGCTTTATAAGAGGATCTTCGGGATTGTCCTCAAATGTTTGGGAGGTTGGTAAGTGATGCAGAGCAACCATTGTATGATGGTTGTACTAAATTCACAAGATTGTCGGCGATGTTAAAGTTGTATAACTTGAAATCGGGCAACGGATGGACTGATAAGAGCTTTACGGACTTACTCACACTATTGAAAGACATGTTGCCAGAGGATAATGTGCTTCCTAGTCGGACATATGAGGCTAAACAAATGTTACGCTCTATTGGCATGAGCTACGAGAGGATACATGCTTGTCCTAACGATTGCATTTTATTTCGGAATGAATATGCATCGTTAAAGATGTGTCCTAAATGTAATGCCTCACGATATAAGAAGAAAGAATCAGATCCAGAGAAGGTTGTGTGGTATTTTCCCATAACACCCAGATTTAGGCGCATGTACCGTAGTTCTGAAGATTCAAAGCACTTGACATGGCATGAGGATGAAAGGATCAAAGATGGCAAGCTGCGGCACCCGGCAGATTCTCCGCAATGGAAGAAATTTGATCATGATTATCCTGATTTTGGGCAAGAATCAAGAAACCTACGACTTGCATTGGCTCTTGTGGATTTAACCCGCATGGTGTTCAAAGTAGCTCTCACAGTACATGGCCTGTGATTTTGGTGATTTATAAACTATCCCCATGGCTATGCATGAAGCACAAATTTATGATGTTATCTATGTTAATTTATGGGCCCAAACAACCAGGAAATGATATAGACGTGTATTTGACTCCTTTGATTGAAGACTTGAAACAACTGTGGGAGACAGGTGTGGAGGTGTATGATGGGTATAAGGATGAAAGTTTCAATTTGAGAGCTATGTTGTTTGGCACAATTAATGATTTTCCAGCCTACGATGTCTGTCAGGGATATAGCATCAAGGGTCAATGTGCATGCCCTATATGTGAAGAGGGTACGGATTGGATGCGGTTAGAACATTGTAAGAAGAATGTCTTTCTTGGGCATCATAGATTTTTGCATCCAAGTCATCATTACCGGTGGTGGAGAAAGGCGTTCAATGGGAACTCGGAAGAAGGTAGAGCTCCTTCACCTTTGACGGGTGATCAACTTTTTGAAAAGGTAAAGGATTTGAATATCCAATTCGGTAAACCTTTTGCGAGAGATATTGTCACAAGAGGGTGGAAGAAAAGGTCGATTTTCTTTGAGTTGCCATATTGGAAATCATTATATATAAGACATTTCCTCGATGTGATGCACGTTGAAAAAAATATCTGTGATAGTGTCATTGGTACGTTACTCAATGTGCCAGGGAAGACTAAAGATGGCATCAATGCAAGGTTGGACTTGGTTAGTATGGGAATAAGAAGAGAATTGGGATCGACGAAGAAGGGTAAAAGTACATATCTTCCTCCGGCTGCTTACACTCTATCTAGAAAAGAAAAAACTGTTTTTTGTAAGTTTCTTGAAGGAGTTAAGGTTCCGGAAGGGTACTCTTCAAACATTAGGAACCTCGTTATTTCCGTATATATCAGGTACTAAATCAGGCTTAAAGTGTACAATATTTTTTTAGTCTTTCCATTTAAATATTGATGTCATTGGTGTAATCCATTTTTATATTTTAATTGAAGGTATTTGTATGAAGAATTGTTGCTTCCAAAGGAAAGAACGAGGAGGTTTCTGTTCTTGTCCCCACACCAAACAGATACATACGGCTTCTTCGGGAGGGATTCACAGACAAAGTATATAGCTGACCGCTTTGCAACTACAGAAAGAGAATATCAACCCTTGTTTCTAGCACCGTGCAATGTTGGGTGAGTCATTTATCCTATAGGACTTAATTCACAATAATGAATTACATAAAAGTTGAGGTGCTTAGGATTTGTTATCTCAACATTTTTGTAGGAATAATTGGGTGCTGTGCGCGATAAATATTGTTGAAGAGATTATTTACTATCTGGATCCCTTGAATGTTGATCCTAGGGGTCGCCCAGAATTAAAGAATCTGTTTGGTAAGTAAGCATGCTTTTATATTTCTGATTTTCTATGATTCTGTCGAATGGCTTCCATGGTAGATACATGTTGCAAGTTGTCATGGTCCTAATGTGCTTTTGATTTTTGACATTAGAACATGTGTTGAATTGACATATACTGGGTTGTGGCTGTTGTGGTTCAAAATAAAAAAAAGCATGCGTGTGTTTGTGATGATTGAAAATATGTTTCTTAATGAACTCTGTTTGATTTTGTGATTAGTGCTTTGCAAGTTTATCGTGCAAATATCGGAGCTAAGGTGCCGCGTTTAAAGGCAACCAACATTAAATGGATTCAGATAGAGGTACATTTGCAAAAACTTAATGCGCAATTAGATAAAAAAAAACCTATATTGATTTACTATTTTATTTTTTATAGTGCCCAAGACAACCCAACAGTACAGATTGTGGGTACTATGTGATGCGTTTCATGAAGGAAACTATCTTGCAGAACCAAATTAAAATACCAATGGCGGTATGTTGTTTACTTAGCTTTTAATCAGATTTGTTCAAATGTTTTAGCAATTGTAACTTAATTTATTTAATTTTTATGTCGCAGTACTTCCCTGACTTCAAATGCTCCACATACTCCACTGCTCAACTATCTGAAGTCAAGGAAGATTGGTGTCGCTATATTGTTGAGAAGTTCGTTTGATTATGTCAAATTGATCAACAGTAGTTGCAGCAATACTCATTGGTATGCGAATAATGCTTTTGATCACAAAGTAATGCATGTTACAAGTGTATGTTTTGGCTTCGTAGGATGCAGAAAGTGAATGGCAATTTATAAATATTACATGAAATTGTATATAGCACTTGCTTTCTTTGGTGATTGGGTTATTGATGCTAAATTTCAAAATCTTGTTCATAAAATGTTCATTATGGGAGTTTTCTATAACAACCAACAGGACGTATGGTTATACTTTTCTATGGCAATCTTTAATTTATTTTATGCCTAATGAATCTGGAAATGGTGGTTTATATACACCTTTTTCAGCATATACATGCCTTCTCTTTAGCTCGGTGGATGCGTACTATCTTCTCTTGGTCCTGGTACACTTAGTTCAAACCATATTGATTTGGTGCTTGTGTTTGCTTCTGAGACTCAACGTGCTTTTACACCAAAACAAATAAATGAAGCATGCTATGTTGACATGAAGGCTAACAAAGATGTTTTTGACAGTCTGAGGAAAAACCCAAAAGTAAAATATGATGGGCAACGGTTCTCTTATAATGATGGAGTTATTGACCTTAAGGATGCTTAAGGATACACGAGTTTCCAGAGGACATTGTTGTTATTGACCTTAAGGATGCTTACCCAACTGTGATGGAGAACTTTTGTTAGTTTCTTGTTATTTGTTGAACATTTCTGACATTGATGGTTCAGTAACATTGTTCGTTAGGGAAGGTACAATGACTTTTATTAGTTTCTTGTTATTTGTTGAACATTTCACATTTCTGACATTGATGGTTCATTAACATTGGTAGATTTGTTCATTGATATATGTTTGTTCTTATTTCTCACAGATTTCCCTCCTCTTTGCATAAATGAATTTTGGTGTAGTTCAATATGCAGGAATGGATTTAGTTAAGAAATATGTAAAAAAAAAAAAAAAAAGGGGAATAGATAGCGTTTGTTATTAACAAACGCTATCTAAAGTGACTTTAGATAGCGTTTGTTAATACAAACGCTATCTAAAGTCAGACTTTAGATAGCGTTTCCGTGTACAAACGCCATCTAAAGTCACCTATTAATAGCGCTTCCTAAATGCTATCTTTGCTAACGAGTTTTAATAGCGGTAGCATAGATAGCGGTTATAAACGCTATTAAAAGGCATACGGAAACACTATCTAAAGTCTAATCTGTTGTAGTGTCCCAGATTAATATCTCGGCATCCGGAGACGAATCCGAGTTTATTTGTTCCCCATGCTCGGGTACCGAGTATGTTTTCCTCAGGGATCATCCTTCTGAGCCTCCTTTTACATATATGTATAAAACACTATTTACTCAGCTGCGCGTGTCTCTTCCTTTTACTGAGTTTGAGTGTGATGTTCTGAGAACCATGAATGTCGCACCTACTCAGCTTCATCCCAACAGTTGGGCTTTTATAAAAGCCTTTCAAATTCTGTGTAAATACATCGGGATGGAGCCCACTACTCCCAAATTTTTGTACTTTTACCAAACAAGGTTTGGTGAGAAAACGGGATGGATTTCCCTCAATGGGCTGAACCGAAGAGGACTGATTAGTTTATACACATCATTGTATAAAGACTTCAAAGTCGGCTTCTTCCGAGTTCGCCCCTCGGGCTCTTACTCTTCCCACTTTTTTGATGAAAATGGATGCGCCAGGTTTCCTTTATACTGGCAATCATCTCCTACCAAATTCGTTGGTTTTGAATACCAATCCCTTCCTGCCTAGGATAGACGGGATATAGATATATTAGAAAAACTTCCTCGGCCTCTCCATTGTGGACGTCTTCTGAAACTCCCCTTTTCATCCACTCCGAGAGCCGACTTTAAAAGTAAGTGTTCGGCTTTTTAGTTTTTAAATCTTTTTTGTATATGTTCCTGTACTAACAACTTTTCTTTTCGGCAGTTATCATGGGGAAATTCAACTTCTCCAAGCTTTTGAAATCTGCAGCGAAAGAGGGTCAGGGTCCCTCAGCGACCGAGAAGAAAAAGAAAAGAATTCCTCCAGCCGCTGCTAAGGCCACTACCAAGGGGGCTTCATCCTCCGCCCCTCACAAAAGGAAAAGGGTAGAGATAGTAGTCGACACCGAAGATCCTTCCCCTCCTCGCTCGAGTACCCCACTTCCTGCCACTCATGAGACGGGAACTACGGGGCGAGAAGAGCAACTTCCACCTTCTACCGAGGTGAAGTGGTATAACACTTCTCTGAGAGCAGGAATCTCGTCTCTCTGGGGCGATGACTTCAATCCCTTCCCTTCCTTTGACTCAAATTTCTTGAAGCCCGCCGATCTCCGCATGATTAAGCAGCATGGGGCTCGGTCTAGCATGGAGGCCCTCTCAGTCTACTGTCTCCGAGCCGCTGCTTTGGCCCGCTTATGTAGCCGAGAATTGCAGAGACTGAGAGAAAGTCTCAGCACTTGGAGGCTGAGTTTGCTTCAATTGAGAAGCTGAAGGAAGATTTCGCCCGGATTTCCGCGGAGCGTGATGAGTTGGGAAAAGCCAATAATCTCCTGAGTACTACCATTGCCGAGCTTAAGGGTAGGAACTCCGAGTTGAACTCTCAAGCAAAGTTATCTGAGGAGGAGAAAGCTCATGCTGAGGAGGAGCTCAAGGAGGCTCGAGTTGTAATTGAACAACTTAAAGATGACTTGAGTGCCGAGACTAAGGCCAAGCTGGAGATTCAGGAGGATTTGAAAGAGGCCACCAACTGCATCCTTGAGGAGCATCGGGCAGGTTTTGCCAAGGCCATCGCTCAACTTCAAGTTCTTGCCCCGGGGATTGACATCTCGGGTGTCGATGTGCATAAGGAGGTGCAGAATGGGGAACTTGTTCCCATTATCCCCGAAGAGGAAGAGGAGGCGGAAGGGGGGGAAGATTCTCCTGAGGATCACATCGACGCCGAAGAGGGCTCTAGGGACGAATAACTGTATTTTTATTTTTCGTACCTCTGTAATGGGTTTTTCCCCTTGTAATCCTTGTTAATCTAATGAAAAACTCTTTCCGCATTTTGATGACTTCCTCTTACTTTTATAGCATTTGTTTGGCTGAGATATTCTTCGAAATATTTTTATACTCCCACGTTGTTTGCATTGCGTGCTCGGCTGTTTAAACAAGACCTCGATTAAAGCCGAGATATTTTATCATCCGTATCAAAAACGGATATTTGTTGTCACATGTGAAATGCATGATTCACGTTTTGTATATGTGGTCACACGTTATGTGCCTTGGAAACCCCAGTGGGTTCATGCAATTACTGCTTTTTGCTGAGTTTCGAGATTTATTTTTTCAATAAACCTTTTCCCAGCGCATATTCCTCCTTTCCAACGCCTCTCCCCCTTATAAATAGGGTTGTTTCTTCGCTTCACTTATTCATTCTTCATTTTTTCCACCAGCAAAATTCGTCCTCTTTCGTCCCGAGTAGTTCGATAATATTGCTAGGGGTTTACGTTCCTCTCTCCCAGTAACATCCTTTTTCGAGCATTAAAGTTGCCAAAAAGGGTGTAATTGGGATATGGGATCCAGAATCTCTTTCATGATGTAACCCCTTTTTAAAAAGGATGTTAGCTGGGAGAATAGCAGTTTCCGGGAGTGGAGAAAGGGGTAGTAACCATCTCTTCCCGAAGCAGGCCGAGTACCTCATTGCCCAGCTTTCTCAGGGGGAAGTGATTACTTCCTCCTTCGAAGGAAAGTCATGGCGTCCGATTGGGGGGACTACTGGCCAACCGGTCTTGCTCCAGTTCTAATTGGGGAGACTACTGGCCAATCGGGGGGGCTTATTTCCAATTTCAGCTCTGTAACTAAGTCGTAGTATTTTCTAATACTCGACCCGTACCTTGTTTTCATTTTCAGCATTGTACTCGATTTCCTAAAAAATTTTAATGGCAAGAACTCGGCCTTTAGATTTAAACTTGGTTCTTCTCAATTGCTCGTATTTGATTTCGCTTAAGCAATTTCGGCCTTAAACAATTTAATCGGCTCGAACTCGGCCTTAAACAATTTAATCGGCTCGAACTCGACCTTCAGGCTCAAACTTGGCCTTAAAAATTTGAATGGCTCGAACTCGGCCTTCAGGCTCAAACTTGGCCTTAAAAATTTAAATGGCTCGAACTCAGCCTTAATAATTTAAATGGCTCGTACTCGACCATAGCAATTTAATATTCGCGGAATAAATACATTGGCAAAATAGAACAAGGTTCATAATAAGTTCTTTTATTGGATAGAAAAGAAAGTCTGCGGTGTGCCTCGTTAAAACCTTCTCGGTCAAAACCCTTTTTTGGGATAAAATACCGAGGTAGTAAAAAGAGTACATCACCTGACTATATACATCAACTGTAATAAAATTTCAAACGGGAAGCATTCCACGTTATCGGGATAGGCTTCCCTGACAATTCTTCTAACCTATATGCTCCGTTTCCCAAGTTTTCTACCACTCGGAATGGTCCTCCCCAATTTGCTGCTAGCTTGCCCTCCGTATGATCTCTTCTTGCTTCTCCTTTCATTCTTAGCACCAAGTCTCCGCGCACGAAGTTCCTCGGTTTCAGCTTTGAATTATACCTCCGAGTAGCTCTTCGTTTGCTGGCTTCCTCAATGATTTTAGCCTCCTCTCTGATCTCCTCCACCAAGTCAAGTTCGACCCTTAAGTTTTTTTTTCATTCTCATTCTGCTCATGTTGCATACGCCGAAAATACGGCTCACCAACCTCAACTGGGATCATGGCGTCTGTTCCGTATGTCAGCCTGAAGGGTGTTTCTTGAGGAGTGGATTGTGGCGTGCAGTGGTAGGACCAAAGAATACTCGGCAATTCCTCTGCCCAAGATCCTTTGGCTTTTCCCACTCTCTTCTTCAGTTCTCCGAGGATGACTTTGTTGGCCGCCTCGGCCTGCCCATTGGTTTGGGGATGTTCCACTGATGTGACGTGGTGTTTAACACCGAGATTGACATAGAATTCTCGCAATGTCTTATCTACAAACTGCCTCCCGTTATCAATGACAATTGTAAAGGAAATTCCGTGCCTACAGATGAGACTTTTCCACACAAACTTTTGTACCTTCTCGACAGTAATTTTTGCCAAAGGTTCTGCTTCAATCCATTTTGTGAAGTAGTCCACTGCTACCAAGAGAAATTTGACTTGCCCTTTGGCTATGGGGAATGGTCCAAGTATATCCACCCCCCACATAGCAAAGGGCCAAGGCGAGTTTAATGTGTGAAGTTCTTCGGACGGGGTACGACTTATATTGGCAAATCTTTGACATTCATCACATTGTCTTGTCCACTCGATGCAATCTGCTCGGATGGTAGGCCAATAGTATTCTGCTCGGACTACCTTGGAGGCCATTGATCTGTCCCTGCAGTGAAAACCACAGATTCCTCTATGAACTTCTTCCATTACATACTTTGACTGAGCTTTGGTCAGACATTTTAACATCGGTACCGAGAATCCCCATTTATACAACTTTCTGGAAACAATAGCAAAGTGACTTGCTCTGAGCCTGATCTTTCTGGCCTCGGCGTGATCTGGGGGCAGAGTATCTGAGGATAAATATTCCCATATGGGTGTCATCCATTCTCGGTCAACCGGCTCGTTAGCCATCACCTCTCCAAGCGTGATACTCGATTCATTGAGAGTTTCTTGAATAATTGTTCTATGCTGGCCTGACCTCTTCGTGCTGGCCAATTTCGACAGTAGATCGGCCCGAGTATTTTCTTCTCTAGGAATGTGTTCCATAGCAAATTTCTCAAAGCTGGAAATTAACTGATTTACTTTACATAAATACATGGTGAGTTGAGGCTCTTTTGTTTGGTATTCTCCAGAGATTTGTCCTGTGACTAGCTGTGAATCACTTCGGCATCTAACAGCCTTTGCTCCCATTTCTTTAGCCAGCATTAACCCCGCTATCAAGGCTTCGTACTCAGCTTGGTTGTTTGAGGTTTTGAACTCAAACTTCAATGACTGCTCTAGGATTAGCTCTCCTGGACCTTCCAGTATTATCCCAACTCCACTGCCTTTGACATTCGAGGATCCATACACATACAAATTCCACCATAAATCTTCGGTTATCGACAGCGGATTGAGCTCGGATACAAAGTCGGAGATACATTGAGCTTTCAGAGGACCTCTCAACTCGTATTTCAGGCCAAACTCGGATAACTCCACCGACCAAGCAATCATACGGCCTGCCAACTTGGGCTTTTTGAGAATCTGCTTAATCGGGTGATGTTTTGACAATCACCTGGTGACTCTGGAAATACGGACGCAATCGCCGAGCTAAAGTTACTGGAGCCAAAACCAGCTTTTCTATGACCTGATACCGAGTTTCGACGTCATGAAGGACCCTGCTGATGAAATACACTTGCATTTGCGTTTTCTCTACTTCTTGCACAATGACCGCACTGATGGCGTACTTGGTGGCTGACAGGTATAAATACAACTCTTTCCCTGGGATAGGTCGAGTTAATATTGGCGGTGAGGATAAAAAGGCCTTGAAGTCGACAAAGGCCTTCTCGCATTCCTCGGTCCACGCGAAGGTTTGAGGCCTCTTCAACAATCTAAAGAAAGGCCGAGCTTTCTCTGCAGATCTGGGGAGGAATCGAGATAATGATGCCAGCCGCCCTGCAAGTCACTGCACTTCTTTAATATTTTGTGGGCTTCGCATCTCAATCACAGCTCAGCATTTATCAGGATTGGCCTCGATTCGCCGGTGTGTCAACATAAAGCCGAGGAATTTTCCACCCTGGACACCAAAAACACACTTTTTCGGATTCAGTCTCATATTGTACTTTCTCAACTACCGAAAAATTTCCTCCAAATCCCTCGGGTGGTTGTTGTGGTCATCGGATTTTACGACCATATCATCCACATAAACCTCCATAGTCCTTCCGATCTGTTTTTCAAACACCCTGTCCATTAGCCTTTGGTAGGTGGCTCCAGCATTTTTCAATCCGAATGGCATTACCCAGTAACAATAGTTAGAGCCTTCAGTTATGAAAGCCGTTTTCTCCTCGTCTGGGGGATACATCGGATCTGATTGTACCCCGAGTATGCATCCAAGAAGCTCAAAATTCTGTACCCGGAAGCACCATCCACCAACCTATCAATACTCGGTAAAGGATAAGAATCCTTCGGACAAGCTTTATTTAAGTCTGTGTAATCAGTGCACATGCGCCACTTGCCGTTTGCTTTTTTGACTAGAACCACGTTGACCAGCCAAGTAGTGTATTCCACTTCTCGAATAAAGTTGGCTTTAACCAACTTCGCTGTTTCTTCTTCCACCACTTTTCTCCTTTCCTCACCAAGTCTCCTTTTCCTTTGAGCTACCGGTTTTGCCTCAGGACAGATTGCCAGCTTGTGGCATAAGAAATCGGGGTCAATCCCCGGCATGTCTGATGTTGTCCAGGCGAACAAATCGGCGTTGCTGCGGAGTACTCCATTTATTTTCTCTTTTAAAGTCGGTTCAAGTTGACCGGCTAACTTGGTGCACTGATCGGGCTGTGATCCCAGCTGGAATTTCTCCAACTCCTCAATGGGTTGTGGCCGTTGTTCTTGCATGTCAGTCCTCGGGTCTAGTTCGACAATACTAACTGAATTTACTGACTTGTCTTTTCCTCTGTCTAGTGCTTCTGCAGGTGCAGGTTTGAGTTTGCTCACACGCAAACTATCGGCATAGCACTGTCTGGCCATTTTCTGATCAGCCCGGATAGCAACTATGTCTCCCGAGTTGGAAGGGAACTTCATTGTGAGGTGGGGAGTAGAGACCACAGCTTCCAACTCGTTCAAAGATGGTCTTCCGATCAAGATATTATACGATGTTACTGCATTAACCAACACGTACCTGACCAAGATAGTTTTGGACGTTTTGCCATCTCCAAAAGTAGTTAGGAGGTCTATGTATCCTCGGGTATCCACCTGTTCCCCAGAAAAGTCGACGAGTTTACTATCGTATGGCTAAATAGATTTTTCTGGGATCCCGAGCTTCTGAAATGTTGAATAATATAGGATATCAGCCGAGCTCCCCTGGTCGACGAGAGTTCTTTTGACCGAGTAGTTGACCAATTGCACTGTGATTACCATTGGGTCGTCCTGATTAGGATCCACACCCAAGAAGTCTTCATCGGAGAAAATAATCGGTGGGGAAATCCTCGGAGGTTTACCAGCTACCGAGTTTACAGCCCGAATAGCCTGCAGGTGTTTTCTCCGAGCTGAACTCGTCGTTCCTCCTCCCGCAAATCCACCTGAAATAGTGTTTATCACACCTCGGACATTATTATCCTCCTCCTGCCTTTCATTCTGATCTTCCCTAATTTCCGCTCTTTCATTATTTTGCCGACCGCCGCCCCTTCCCGGGCTTTGGCCACCTCCTCTTCTTCTACCTCTGCCACGCCCTTCACCATTGTTGTGATTTCTCCGAACGAAATTATTTAGATGACCAGCCTGCACTAACTCTTCAATCTTGTCACGCAGGACCCAGCACTCCTCGGTGGTGTGCCCATAGTTATGATGATACCGACAATGCTTCTGTCTATCAGCATTCTGGGGCGTGTGGCCACGGTTGGGGAGCTGCAAAAGTTCCGCGTTGTAAGCTTCCTCAAATACCCGAGCTCGATTGGTGTTGAGGGGGGTATAATGCTCATACTTCGGCCCCCTATGTAAATGCTCAGATGTGTTTTTGTATTTCTGCTTGTCACCTCCAGCCCTCCTCTTCTCTCTCCCTTCTCGTTTGTCAGAATCATCGGTTCTTTCTTTTCTCTTAGACTCTTCGATTTCCTCCATATTAATGAATTCGGCAGCTTTCCTCCTCAACTCATCCATACTGGTTGGAGGCTTCCGAGCTAGGTTTCTGGCGAAAGGGCCAGGCCGTAATCCGGTCAAGATAGTATGTAGTGCGACATCGGCACTGAGGTTCCAGATGAGGACAGTCTCTTTGCTGAACCTGGCCATAAAATCACGCAGAGACTCGTTTTTTTCTTGCTTAAAATTTACCAACGAGGCCGAGGTTTTTTGATGAGCTCGGCTCGTGGCAAACTGAGCATTGAATTTAGTCATAAACGTGTCAAAAGAGTCAACTGATGCTGGCGGTAACTGAGTATACCAGCTTAATGCAGCATCTTTCAGAGTGGTAGGGAAGACTTTACACATGACAGCATCATCGTCGGTAAAGAGGTACATTTGAGTAGTGAAAGCATCTAAATGACGTTCCGGATCTGATGTGCCATCATACCTGTCAATATTTATTGGTTTGTAGTTGGCTGGTAGAGGAACCTCCATGATGGCGTCGGTGAAGGGATGTCTTGGCCTCCGCGCGCCAGCCCTTTCATTAGGCCTATTTGCCTGAAGTGAAAGTTCAGGGGCCTGCCTAGGAAATTCCTCCTCGTCTCCTCGGTCAACATGGTGAGAAACACGGGGTTGTGGGATTCCTTCTTCTCTGCGCGTGTTTCTGGATCCTTCATTTTCAGCTGTCCGGCGCTCCCTCTCATGAGGAGAAGAGACAGACCTTTCTATGCTTTGTTCTCGTTCACGACGACTGTTCTGCTGACGAATCTCCTCATTCTCCCTTCTCAGCATTGCCACTTGTACGAGGAGTTCTTGAATAATGGGATTGTCGGTCGCCATTGCTGGGTTTATGGATCATTCTCCATTATCCCCATTGTTGGCATTCTCTGGCTCCTCTCTCCTGCAGTTTCCGCTCCTGGTCCTCATCATAGTTTGTGGTATGGGATAATTTTGCTTCGATTCCCACAGACGACGCCAAATGTTCCGTCCAAATATCTCAAGTGAGAGATACTCGTCCGGAAAACCTCTTGTGGGAGTGTTTTGGAATAGCTTGACAGAATCGGAATTCTGCTCCTACTTATCCAAATGGGAATCAAAGCAAACGTAGTTCTAAGTGAGGGGGTTGGTCCCCTATTTATAGAGATGTTTTGGTGTAACAGTTTGAGTTGGACTGTTATTGAGATCCTATTTGTTAGGATCAGGTTGTTATCTTAACTAGATAAAGATAAGGATAATGCTCCGAGTTATACGGAAGGATATTTGGACCAGGGAGATATTCGGCCCAGTCAGTTGTGACTGGATTGCTCGGGACCGAGATATCTTCATTCGCGGCCTGTTGTGGAGTAGGCCCGAGTAATTATCCTCGGGTGTCAAGTGCATTAATAGGTCTTCGGCTTTGTGGGGTTCGGGTCACGGCCCACTTACAAGAATGAGCTCGGTCGTATTGACAATCCTCGGCCTTATATCTTCGGCCAGTACAGATGGTATTTTGCATTTCCAAAGCATTTTATAGGCCTCCAAATCATCTACAGAACTCTGTTGCGCCACCAGGATTTGATTTTGTAGGAAAGTGTATGCTGACTTTGTTGAGTACATACCTATTCCGTCCTTCTCCTACTTCCAGTCATCATGAATCTCCATGTTAAGAATTGTTCCCACTCAAATCTGTTTCTTCTCCATTTTAATTCTCATTCCCACTTCTCATCCTTCCATTCTCGACGGTCTTTAATACACACATTTTTATCCCCTGAGATTTGGTATAACCTTGGGAATACTTCTATAAAAGCTCTTGTACCCAACCATTTATCCTCCCAAAATTTCGTCTTGTCACCCATTCTTAAACACCTTTTTAAACCCTCCCTAAACCAGTCAGTAACAAATTCTGACTCACCACATCTACCTATACCTCTCCACCATGATGACTCATAACCCCCATGTGGTCCTATTTCCCCCCATAACACCGAAGCATCTACAGACCGTACCTAGCCTTCACCACTCTACCCCACAATCCTTCACCCCCTTTTAATAACCTCCATCTCCATTTCCTTAATAGAGCCCTATTAAACAACTCCAAATTTTTTACTCCTAAACCCCCCACTTTTTATGGCAAACAAATCGTCTCCCATTTAACCCAAGCAATTTTTCTCTTCTCCCCATGCCTACCCCATAAAAATTACTTTGAATAGAAACAAGTGACTTTATAACCTTTTTTGGAGCTTTAAAAAAAGAGAAAAAATAAGTTGGGAGAGAGTGTAGAACCAAATTGATAAGTGACACCCTACCCCCAAGTGAGAGATGCTTCCTCTTCCAGTTTGTTAGCCCTTTCTTCATAGTCTCAATGACCGGCTTCCACGTTTCACTCTCCTGGGATCCGCACCTATAGGTAAGCCTAGATAATTAAATGGCAATCTTCCATCCTTGCAATTTAAAAATACCGCTGCTTCATGGTTGAACCTCTCATCCACATTCAATCATATGATCCTGCTCTTGTGAAAGTTCACCTTCAAACCAGATACCAATTCAAAACATCTGAGTATTACCTTCATTGTCCACAGATTCTCCCAAGTAGCTTCATCCACTAGAAGTGCGTCGTCCGCATACTGTAGGATTGAGACTTTTTCCCCTTCATTTCCCACTTTGTATCCTTTAAAAATTCCAACTTCCTTGGCATTTCTCAACAAACCAGTTAGCCCCTCCGCCACCATAAAAAATAGGAATGGTGCTAATGGATCTCCTTGCTTTAATCCTTTCTGAATTGTCACCTCTTCCGTTGGACTTCCATTCACCAAGACTGATAGATCACCTTTGCATACACACTCTCTTATCCATTGTTTCCATTTATCATTCATGCCAAATCTTCCCATCATGTACCTCAAAAAGTTTCAATTCACAGAATTGTACGCCTTCTCAAAATCCACTTTGAATACTAAACATTTCTTCTTCAGTTTCCTGGCATCATCTATCACTTCATTTATTATTACCACCCCATCCAAAATATATCTATCTTTCAAGAAACCGAATTGGTTGGAAGCTATGATGGTTGGTAGTACCCTCCTCAATCTTGCCGCCAATACCTTTGCAATGATTTTATACACACTTCCTAATAGTGAGGTCGGCCTACAGTCACCAAGCCTACGCGGATTATCTTTCTTAGGAATTAAAGCCAAGAAGTAAGAAGTTATACCCTTCGGTAGTTTTGCATTCGTATGAAATTCTTCCAACATCCCCCACAAATCCATCTTCAGTATGTTCTAGAACTTCTTAATAAAATTAAAATTGAAGCCATCCAGCCCCGGAGCCTTATTCCCATCACAACTCCAAACCGCTCCCTCCAATTTCTCCACAAAAAAATGAGTTGTAAGATCTAGTACCTGAGAAGAATTTAACTGCATAAAGTCGACCCCATCAAGAACCGGTCTGCACCAAGTAACCTCCTCAACCACCTTCAAGAAGTATTTTTTAACCTCCTCTTTAACTGCACCCGGTTCCTCCACCCAATTTCCATCCACTTGAAGTGCTACAAGCTGATTTTTCCTCATTCTATATCGTATACTTTCATGAAAGAAAGCTGTGTTTGCATCTCCCTCAAGTAACCACCGTTATCGTGTGTTGCTTCTGTCTGCCCCAAGTAACCTCCTCAACCGCCTTCAAGAAGTATTTTTTTAACCTCCTCTTTAACTGCACCCGGCTCCTCCACCCAATTTCCATCCACTTGAAGTGCTACAAGCTGATGTTTCCATTCTTGCAACTTATTGCTTCTGTGCACTATTTTTTTCTTGTGTGTTGCGGTTTTGTACCTAGCAATTCTTCTTTGATCATAAACAAATTAGTTAATATGCTTTATATCTTTTGCTTTTGAAGTGAACCTATTCAAGAGTAAGTATATATTAAGGATCGATATTCATGTGATTCAGAAGAAAATGTTAACATCTACTTCTTGCTCTAGATTCTCTCTTTAATTAGGGAATTTGATATTAGATATATGTTAAAACAGTGAAATTCTAGTAATTGATTTATGTTTAAATACTTTATTGTGAAAAGTAATTTTGGTTAAATGACTATTGTTTGGATTATGTCATTCAAACTAACTTTTAAATATGTACTATCCAAAAGATTTATATGAATATAAAAAATGATAAAATTTAAGGATAATACAATAAAAATAGTAGTTCAAAACTCAAACTGAGTCTTGGGAAAGGCAAAGTAACAATTTTTTGCTTCTTCCTAAACTCAAGTTTAACCCCAAAATTAATTCTTCCAGCTAAGTCCAATGGTATAAAAAAATGGCAAAAGCAAGTTTGGATTTCTAACTTATGTTTGGGCTCAGAATATAATATAAGTAAATAACTACGTTCAATAAACACGTCCAAATTTTTTTTCTTCGAAATGCGAACATTTAATAGCATAAAAGCTATGAATTTAAACTATGTTACATCCCATCAAAACATAACCATCCATACGATGATAAAAAAGTTTTTCTGCCAAAGCGTACAAGTATTCAAATATACATAATTACAGTTATCCAAAAGAAATAAAGGAGCCATAACATACCATAAATAAACAACGTAGAAAAAGACTCCCAAAACTCTTACACCAAAAAGACGACTCCACAGCTGGTCACCCCTAGAGAGAACCGTTGAATAACTATCTAACGTCATTCTCACTACCGGAAGCTTCGGAGGGATCCTCCTCTTCCTCACTACTCGATACGCTACCAAACTAAAGGTCTCCCACCCACACCTTCATCTTTGGTTTCAAGGAATTCCAACTTCATGGTCCCTGAATGATCCGAGGGACAGTTGAGCAGCATCTGAACACATGACAATGAACACAATAGGAGATCCAATATATACGTAGCAAGGGTGAGATACTCGTACACAAGTTTATCACGATAGCTGCATAAGAAATACACAAAGCAACAAGATATAAATGCAGTGATATAAATGTAAAGCATCCACCTAACAAAGTCTCAGTACTGTAAAACCCACACAAGAGAGTTATACTCCAAAAATCAATTTGAGTTGTAAGAATGCATGAGACTTCAGTAATCCACTTTCTATTTTCTTAATCTCCTGATCTTAACTTCCCTTCATCGAGCGATAGGCCCGCAGTACTCCCATAACACAATTGTTCTCAGAGGCCGGCCTCTCAATTTAGGTCTGAGCTCCAATTGTTCAAGGTATCACGTCTCAACCTAAATAATGTTGTCCAGTCTTTGATTGAGTCCAATTGTGTTTGGCAGTCGATTACCACGATGCGAAGTCGTGAGGCTTCCGGCCTTCTGTGGCATTCGAAGCTAGATGTCCCTAGAGACCTAGTGGTCTTAACTGGCTCAACTTGTCAATCCACAATGGATTGTAGCCCGAATTCCATGGCACGTATACCAGTTCATGCATGTAAAAAAGTTGGTTTTCTGTTTTCTTTTTCGTTTGTTCTTTCTTGTCAAGCACAAAGCCCACGACTCATTTTTACAGGTATTTAGCCTTTTCAAACAAAACACATGACACATAGTCCAAGTACTCAATCCACAAGTACTAGGCCGATATCGTGGACACTAGACTCGCATACATAGCACACAAAGTCCGCTCTTACGAAAACACAAGACACATAGTACGAGTGCTCAATGAGACACCCCAATGTCCCATTAAAGAAAACCTAATTAACTAAACCTTAATCGTGGTATAAACGATAAACATCCATACAAAAAGGCGAATGTATTAAAAACTTTAAACATAAAAGACATGAACATAAACATCACACACACACACACACACACTATATATATATATATATATAACACATACCTTTACTGTCAAGGGTACCCGTCAGTAGGGCCCCACAAAGATACAAAATGATAAAAATATGATAAAATACATCACTCTCTTACTCTGTCATGTGTCTAAATCATTCTCTGTTAGCCCGTGTGTGCTTTGATCAGCCAAAACATTGAGCAAACGATTTTAATTGAACTGTCTAAATATTGCTAATCATCTGCTTGAGATGTGCAGAAAAGACATTATTCGTAATAGGTCAATCTAATAAAAGGGTCAAAGCATACTTCGTGCGTCTAACCTTTGGAAGCTCAAGCATCAACTAAAGCAATGCGTCCGACAAAAGATCAAATGCTGAAGTATTAAAGCAGCTCTCATATATCAGACTCCTTGAAGATAAAGGAAGCAAATAAGAGAAAAAACCAATGTGATATTCATTACCAAACATCTTGAAGAGTGGAAGAAGAATATAAGTATCAATTGATCATCAAATTACTCATTGTGAAGATTCTGTTGAAGAATAAGGAGTGGTCCTACTCAAAGATCTTCACCTTATCTCTCAGATTGAGGATAAAAAAATTCTTCATATGCTATACACTGATCAAATACTTTTTAAGCCAGATTACAAAGAGTTAAAAATGCAATCTTTTGAAGAAAGCTGAAAGAAGACAGATCAAGTTGCAGACTAAGTCTTCAGTAAGACTAATGCAAAGAAGTGTTTGATTATTTAAAGATGCCTCTGAAGCTCTGTCGGAAACTGAAAGGCACTTAGCACATATCAGAACCAACAAAACACCCGGAATGCACTCAAGGTCATATCTCTTGTTTTGAAGACATGATAAAAGAAGCATTTAAGCCTAAAGGATATATTTTCTCTCTTTAATGAAGTAACATTCAAGAGAAAATATTGCTTAAAAAAAATACTTGGAAATATGAATGGAAGAGTATCCTCAAAGAAAGGTATCAAGTTTTTAAAATATGAATAATAATCCTTCTCCTTGTCTTCAAATGAGTACAAAAAGGATGGAAAGATGAAGACCCTGCTACAACTCTTCTTTTATGCAATAAAGTGAAAAGTGTAACATCCCCCTTGGGCATTACTTTGTAAACACGTGCGGAAATAAATTAAAAAGAAATTTTGCTGGTTGCTTTCGAAAATTTATTTACTTCAAGTCAGAAAAACTTGGGTATAAAAATTTTTCTTTTGATATACTTCGAAAAATGATGTGCACATTACAATAGTAAAATTATCTTATACTCACCAACACACCTAAACTAATTTTATTCATAATCAAAAACTTCTACAACGTACAGGTTTCTCTGGAAAATACTTCATTATTCACAACAGAATTGCAAACCATATAAAGGTTTTCAAACCACAAACATTGACTTTCTCAAAACACATCACCCAAAGAAAAATCCTAAGCTGGTCACTCTAATAGACATATACTGGAAAGACCTCCATAATTCTCACCATTATCACTAACTTCTCCAAGGATCGGAAGTAATATCCTCAAGTGAAGCTAGGAACTCCTCTGCACCATCTGTACTCATGTACCAAGATACAATAGCAAAACCAGAAAACTGATATATGCTAGGGTGAGATACCAGTATATGGATTTAAACACGATAACTACATGCGCGACACACAAAAACAACATATATACATATATCCACAACATAGGAAACTTTCAACATGAACACAATAGTTTATCAAGGGGTTTCATACCCGACAGTCATCGTCATTTAAAATAATGCATGACACTTCTATATTCACCATCTAAAATTTTGTACTTAATCTCTGGAGATCCCTCACCATATAAATGAGGTGATCAAGTCGCTTTGCCAAATAAGGCACACCGGATTTAACCATAGCACTATCCAAAACTAGGAACAATGATCACCGTATATGGTTTCATCGTCCATCAAGGCACAATGATACAACGTCTTGAATACCTTGCAATCAAGATATCCAGATTAACACCATAGGCACGTCTGTCGAATAATGCATGTAAAGCATTTTATTTCTCGTCACTTTTCTTTTTGTTCAATCTTTCCTTGTAAAAGCTCAAAGGCTCACGACCATCTCAACTTTTAAATATTTAAGTTTATCTTTCACTTTCAACAATAGGACGCAAAGTCCGAATGTGCAAATCACAAAGTTATAGACCGATGAACCAGTCTTAGATTCGTAGATTACAGCGCACAAAAATCAACACGACTTTTATAGGACACACAGTCCACAACTTCAACTTTAGGACACACAGTCCACAACTTCAACTTTAAGTACACAGTCCACAACATATACCATAGAATACTAGAATCCCGACGTCTCGGCTACTAGGTTCACTTTCAACTTTAACATCATTTTCGTTATGTGAAACACAAATCCAAAATAAAACCTTTGAAACTTATCCAAGTTTGTCGGAATATTTTCGCCGAGTAAAAACTCTTTTGCAAAAAATCCTTTCTGTTTGAAATTCGTTTATAAAACGTCAAAGCGCAGAGAAATCCATCTTTTTTTCAAATCTGTTTTCTTTTGGAAATTTCTTTTCCAAACAACATCAAATCCACATAAAATCATTTCTAACCTATTTTTGTCCGAAATAATAAAAATGTTCCTTATAGTTTTCACCGTAAAATACTTTTCTAAATTATTTTCCATTGGAAATAAAGCCATTTATAAATCAAATGATTTTCTCTTTTACAAAATGTTCTTCGCCATCAATGTTTAAATATTCTTGACACTTACTTTCTTGTAATAACTTTTCATCCTATTTTTTGAATTTATTCTGAAAAAGATAACGTAACTAAAATATTTTAAAGATGTCGTCCTCGCTATTACTCATCAATCACTCTTTCACTGAAATATCATCAATTATTATTATTTTCTATATTTTTTTCCACTTCTATAAATCAAATCCTTTAAATTTCTCCTCACGCTTTTTCAAAGTTTTTATCTTTAATTTAGTTGAGCACTGACCACTGTCAGGCTTTCAGTCAATCAATCAACTATACAGATAATCCATACATCACAGATATAATCATGTTTTCACAGAAAACATTATGAACCACATAACAGTCATTTAACAACTTAATTTAACACCACACATCATAACAAATAAAACCACATATGACACACATGTAGCATATAGCTATCGAAAACCCCTCATGTAAACTCCCCTTACCTTTGAAGACAAGAGAAATATCCTCGTCTTAATGCTCCAATTAGTTTCGAGAGTGCAAACTCTACTCCACCAAGCAAGTATAGCCTCGTACAACGTCCGAGAGACACAAACCAAGCATGATAACAAACAGACAATTTCACCAAATCAATTTTCATCCTCAAAACATACAATCAAAAGAAACCATATATTTAATTTAACAAAATAGAATCATTTTCCGAAGAACTTGATTTTGAGTAAATAGGATTCATTAACACAAATTGGGGAAAAAGAGATTTGATCACCGAAACATGAAATTAGCTTAGGGAATCATCAATTTATAACTCCAATAGCATTAAAACTAAAACAATTTCATAGCTGAAGTTAAGATGAAAATTTGGGATTTTTGTGAAATTGGGGGAAATTAGATTTGCTCATAGAAATGTGAAATTGATTTATCAGAACATCAATTAACAGTCCCAATTTCATATATACAAAGTTAATTTTACAACAACATAACCAATTTCAATTAAAAATCAAATTGGGCTTTAGGGTTCCTAATCTCAATTTGGGGGAAAATTGTTCTGGTCATAAAAACATGAAATTGACATTGGAAATCATCATTAAACAACTTCAGTTGCAACAAAATAGAATCAATTTCATAATTAGAGTAAGATGAAAAATTAGGTTTTTGAGTGGAATTAGGGGAAATTCAAAATTAAGGGAAAATTGGAGAAATTGACCGGGGGAATTTGAAATTGACATACCCAATTTAATAACAATACCATCAATTTGGGGATTGAGGTTCTAATTTAGAACTTAGGGTTAGGGTTTCAAAATTGGGGATTTAGAAATGAAACACAATAAGTGGTTTTCACTCACCTAAACAAGGAATAAGAAGAAGCACACGGTGGTGCTGTGATGGACGCGCGGAGGGGCAGTCCATTCTGCAATAGCTATGACCAAACAAAATGGGTACATTTTCAAGGAAAGGAGAAGGGAAGTCTCAAAGTGACAAAAATGAGGTTGAAACCACCTTGGACAGTGGCTAAAAGCTCCTCACCGTGACAGACATGGTGTCAGACGGCGGAGCGAAGGGCCAAACCGCGTACAGAGTCGTGGATGTCCTCTCCCTACACGACGGGGTCTAACGGCGACGGGCTGGACGGCGGAGCACGGCTAGACGGTGACTTGAGGGTTGATGGAGGTGCTGGAACCCAAGAGAGAAAAGGGAGAGTTGCTTAAGAAAGGGAGAAGAAGAAGGAAGCAACAGAAATAAAGAAGGAAAATAGTGGGGGTATCGTGCGCACATAGGGACCAGAGGAAAGAAAATGTATTCTTCATTTGCATTTTTTTTTTAAATGGTGACAAGTAAAAAAATAATGGTTAAGATTAAGTCTAGAAAAAGAAATAATGTTTCCCCTTGGATCTAAAAATAATGGGTGACAAATATATACTTCCAAAATTTTAATTATACTCAAGATTGATAGTTAAACTGATCAACTAAGAAAATCAATGGTCCAAAATTAATCTCTGATTAATTTTAAACCAACATATTTTCAACTCTAAAATTAAATAGGTTAAAATATGAAAATAATTTTCTTTCAATCATATTATTTAAAATATTTTTCTAAACAAATACTAATAGTGACAATAACATAACATTATTGTCTAGTAATCGTGCATACACTGACATGAGACAGTATTAACGCACTCAAAATTAATTTTAAACGAGTAATTAAAATTACTCAAACCAAACCACATAAAAAAAAAACAACTAGAAAATTAATCTGTCCAAAAAAAATAATCTAAACATATACACATATTTACTGTTATTGAAAAATAGTAAAAATCGGGGTGTTACATTACTATCCCACATAAAAAAGTTTCGTCCTTGAAATTTCGTGATTCAAAACTAGACAGGATCTTGCATCCCACACTGACCCCGAGGTCCTACCTTGTATTACTCGTCGTTTCATTTCTCCTATCGATAACCTCATAACCTAATCCATCTCTATATCGTTCTATTTATCCTCAGAACTTTCCACTACCACATTATTCCCACTATCTTCAACATTTCACCTTAGGCTATTTTACTTTTAAAGGACAAAATCAACACTTAATCTCTTCACTTCTCAATATTGATCCACTAGAAAACTTTCTCCAACATCTAACTTTCACAGCTAACACCAAAGTCAACACGAACTTTATCATAACATGCATCAACTTTCTACTCAAGGAATTCAGTCGTAGTCTCAGTCCCTTTGGACGTAGCCTACTTTTCCAGGTTATATCAGATTCACACATTTCAAGTCTCCAAGTAAAACACCATAACATTCCTTAAGGTAAGCTAAATAAAAAAAAGAAATCACACCGGTTAGGATTATCTAACTCATCAACTTTGAACTCCTTCAGAAACTTAATTTACACAAGAGCTTAACTCTTTTTCTCAAATCCACCTAAGTGAAATTACTATAGGCACTCTTCCTGTTAATCTTCCAAATTCATACAATTAATCTTAACTACAGACATTGATCATTACCCTAGGTTCCCCAACGATTACTCTACCTTGATCGACATTTGATTTATAATAATTGTCACACTTACTGAGATTGATCTTAAGCTTCACATCTTACTAGTCATCACTATATCTCAACAAAATTCCCATCACTTCTTGTCTATCCTGCTAAAGGGATGATCGTAGTTAGACACTACACTTACTCCCAACCAGCTTTCTAAAGATCAGATTGTTTTTCTCGCTCATCCACTCTAGTTGTGGGTGATCTGTTGGACTCAATCTCAACTTGGTCCTCAACACTTGGAGCAGAATTTACCAAACCGTTAGTAAACTTCAGATCTTCATTTGAAACGATGCTTAAAGATAATCCATGAAGTCTGATCAGTCCTCTGATACATATTTCGGTTAGCTGCTCCACTACATAGTGGATCTTAACAGGTAAGAAGGATGTTAACTTTGTCAGTCGGTCCATGATCACTCGAAATTAACCAAGACTCTTAGAGGTCTTCGGTAAACTCATAACGAAATACATTGCAACTCTAATATCTTGACAAGGAAGGTCTTAAACCTTAAGTTATCTCTTTTTCATTGTACTCGACTAACTTTGACATCCTGATATGAATCAGATACCCATCCTCATGACTCATGAGATAAGTCACACGTCAACGACGCTTGAAACGATATAGGATCAAATTGATCAAAAAGTAGTAAGTTCCATCAAACTGCAATAAAACATGACTTTGAAAATCACAAAGAATTTTTCAAGAGGAAATTTCTTGATCTTGCCTTCACAAAAATCTGATAAAAAAATTTCATCAATCAAAAAGATACAGGAACATCCAGTATGGAAAAAGATTCTTCAATAGGTTCGTGGGTGTAAAAATGTATGGCCAATACACGTTTACAAACATGAATCTAATAAATTTACTCCATCCATGAGAATTTCCTCGGATAGAAAAAAATGTAGAGCTTTTAACTCAAAGAGTATTTAACGTACTACTAGACGTTTATCAAAGGATGGTTTTAAAGGGAATCAGTCTGGCAAAATTGGACTGGGTCACATCTACCAAGGGTAAAAGTGATTAGAGTAAGTTTCATCAAGAAACTTCTGTTATCAAGAAGCCATCTATGTTACAACTCGAGAAATAGTCATAACAAACATATGAAATTACGGACAAACATAACCGAGGTATGAGTCCCGATAGATTTCAAATCAAAGTCAGAAAATTCAGTTTGACACATACAAAATCGGTAGTCATGATTGTCTAATACAACCATAGAGACTCAAGAGATAAATTGTCAAATTGAAAATTCGTAAGAATCGAATAGTACAGTGAAGAGTTTCTTAATCACGAGACACTCACCCAAAGTTGAAGGTTCGGATTAGCTTCTCTTGGTCCCAAACAAGCACCAAGGTCCTTCCAGACACACTTAATATGGTCACTCTAAATCGGCACGATCACGGACAACTTAGTCCGTGTCTCAATCATGCGAAGAGTTGATCTTTCCTCGTAAGGTGAGTCAACGATGCAACAATCTTTGATAGATCCTCAATGAACCATAACAGGTTAAAACAACAAAACTGCGTGTCTCTGTCACAGTCCTCGGTTGCTCCCATAAAAGCCTTTCTTTCCACTTTTGCAGGGTCGACAACAATACCTTCCTCTGTAATCTCTTATCCCACAGCTATTTTGACAGCAGACTTTCCAGTTAAATCGAGTTATTCTAACTCGACTAACTTTATAGGCGACATACTACACGAAGCGATAGAGGTCGGACCGAATCTAGAAACTAGATCGATCGAACCCTCAATATCCTTTCGCAATGTCTGATGGCGAACATTCCTAGAAAATTTACCTTAACATGCATACTATTCAAATGTCTGACACAAACCAGAAGAATAACCCAATGTGTCACACATGAACCAAAGCACAACCTACAAACCATTGTTTCCCACCAGACAAAACTAGTGGAAACCTATCAAGAAAAACAGATACTTATAAGATAACACACATTGTTTCGACAAGGAAACAATTCAAACAAGGTCCAACCAGAGATCACACAACAAAAACATAACAGACATATTCCTCAAGGTTCCCGAAAGACTCGACCTGTAACATCCCTGGCTACTCTATGTGTGACGGCGAACATTCCTAGAAAATCTACCTTAACAGGCATACTATTCAAATATCTGACACAAACCAGAAGAATAACCCAATGTGTCACACATGAACCAAAGCACAACCCACAAACCATTGTTTCCCACCAGACAAAACTAGTGGAAACCTATCAAGAAAATTAGATACTTATAAGATAACACACATTGTTTCGACAAGGAAACAATTCAAACAAGGTCCAACCAGAGATCACACAACAAAAACATAACAGACATATTCCCCAAGGTTCCCGAAAGACTCGACCTGTAACATCCCTGGCTGCTCTATGGATTGACGACTGTCCCCCCAGACCAACACGGGTCTTTTCAGCGTGCTTTATCCTCACTCACACGCTTCTTGGGAAAACTTCCCATGAGGTCACCCATCCTATAATTGCTCCATGTCAAGCACGCTTAACTGTGGAGTTCTTAAGTGATGGGCTCCCGAAAAGAAGATACATCTTGTTAGTATAGGTAGTACCAATCAATTCATATAAGCCATCCTCTACTGTACAGTTACATACCTACACAGTCCAATGATCCCTCTCGTTCCGGTGTGTAATCGGTTCATTCACGTGTCCCTCCGCCTAGAAGCCTGCCAGGAGCCGTTCCTTGTCCGTACATCGTACAGGGAGTGGTGCCGCTCTGATGGAAAATTCCCATGTGGAGTTCTTAAGCGATGGGCTACCGAAAAGAATATGCACCTTGTTGGTATAGGTAGTATCAATCAATTCATATAACCCATATTCAACTGTATAGTCCCATACCTACACAATCTCAAGATCCCTCTCATTCTGGTGTGTAATCAGTTCATTCATGTGTCCCTCCACCTATAAGCCTGCCAAGAGCCTCTCCTTGTCCGTGCCTTCTTGCACTAGCGACCACTCCCCGCCCTCGTCAACCCCGGGGTCCACATGCCCACTAGCTTTCGCTCGGTTAGTCCTCGAACCACACAGTATTGGGAGAAGTGTCACTCTGAATGCATTTGTAACATCCCTGACTGCTCTATGGATTGACGACTGTCCCCTCAAACCAACACAGGTCTTTTCAGCATGTTTTGTCCTTACTCGCATGCTTCCTGGGAAAACTTCCCAAGAGGTCACCCATCCCATAATTGCTCTAAGTCAAGCATGCTTAACTGTGGAGTTCTTAAGTGATGGGCTCCTGAAAAGAAGATGCATCTTGTTAGTATAAGAAGTACCAATCAATTCATATAAGTCATCCCCAACTGTACAGTCCCATACCTACACAGTCTCAGGATCCCTCTCGTTCCGGTGTGTAATCGGTTCATTCACGTGTCCCTCCGCCTAGTAGCCTGCCAAGAGCCGCTCCTTGTCCGTGCCTTCTTGCACCGGCTACCACTCCCCACCCTCGCCAGCCCTGGGTGTCACATGCCCACCAGCTATCGCTTGGTTCGTCACTGAACCACACCATACTGGGAGATGTGCTGCTCTGATACCACTAATGTAACACTACTAGAAAACTTGAATTTTCGGACGGAATTTTCGGACGGAAATGTTTCCGTCTGAAATTTTCGGACGGATTTCACACGGATTGTGTTATTTTTTATATTTTCCTTGATCCGTCTGAAATCCGTCCGAAATTTCGGACGGATTTCACACTGATTGTGTTATTTTTTATATTTTCCTTGATCCGTCTGAAATCCGTCCAAAAATTTTGGACGGATTTCACACGGATTGTGTTATTTTTTATATTTTCGTTGATTTATCTTACATCCATCTGAAATCCGTCCGAAAATTTCGGACGGATTTCACACGGATTTGTTATTTTTTATATTTTCCTTGATTTATCTTACATCCGTCAGAAATCTGTCCGAAAATTTCGGATGGATTTCACACGGATTGTGTTATTTTTTATATTTCTTACATCCGTCTGAAATCCGTTCGAAAATTTCGGACGGATTTCACACGGATTGTGTTGTTTTGTTTATATTTCTTACATCCGTCTGAAATCCGTCCGAAAATTTCGGACGGATTTCGGACGGATTTCACACGGAATTTGTTATTTTTTATATTTTCCTTGAAAAAAGATTAAATAATTTATCTTATAAATATGATTAAAATATTTGATCTTAATAAATTTAAAAGTAAACAAGATTTATGAAAAAAAAATTAAAAATCAAATTTAGACTAATAAAATGAAATCAATCCCTATTAAAGCAATCCGTACCGGTTTAGTTTGAGTAATTAAATTACTCTCTTCAAATTATTTTATTGGGTGCGTTAGCACTGACTTATTTCAGTGAATGCACGCTTACTAGACAATAATTTACGTTATTGTCACTATTATTACCAGTACAGAAAAATGTTTTAAATAATATGATTAAGAGAAAAACATTTTCATATTTTCATTCTATTTAATTTTAGAGTTGAAAATAAACTAGTTTGACATCAATCGGAGATTAAATTTTGGACCGATTGTTTTCTTAGTTGATCAGTTCAGCTATTAATCTTTACTCTAAATTGAATTTTGAAATCATATATTTATCAATCTTTATTTTTAGATTCAAAAACTAAAAACATGTTTATTTTTAGGCTTAATATTTTATCACTCATTTTTATACCTATCACTAAATGTTAAGTTTAAAACACAAAAACTCTCTCCTTCCCCCCATCAGACCCGTAAACCCCCCTTCTCTCTTTCTTCTTCTTTCTCCTTCCTTCTCTGCTGCTACCTTCTCTTCCTGCCTTCAACCTAATCTTCTTCCTCCTTCCTCTCACCATAGCAGTGCCGCCCACACCGCCTGGAAGCTCGCTGGCCACCGCTCAACGTAGGGAGGAGAAGATGCGATGGCGCCACCGCCTGCATGCCATCGCGTGATCGTCGCTCCACCGCGGTAAGCACCGCGCGCCGCCGCCTCCATGGTGGTTCCCACAATGTGAGTTATCTTAATCTCTTCCTTTTTCCTTGGTCTTACTCTATCTCTCTTGTTGGAACAGAACCACCACGAACCGCCACTGACCGTCGCGTCGCTGCCGTCCGCCGCCGCATCGCCGCATCATAGTACCACCACAACTTCTTATTCTTCCTTGGGTGAGGCAAAACCCTCTCTTGTGTCTTAGACTCAAAACCCCCAAATTGATTTTGAAACCCTAACCCTAACCCTTTGATTTCAGATTTTAATCTTAAAGAATAAACCTTGTTTTATGAAATTGGGACTGTGAATTAGTGTTTCCCTAAACCAATTTCATTATTCTTTAGTTAAAATGAGTTTTCCCAAAATTGTATTTAGGAGCCCTAAATCCCAATTTGATTTTATTTGAAGTTGGTTATGTTTTTGTGAAATTAATTATGATTTAGTGCAATTAGGACTCTTAATTGATGATTCCCAAGTTCTCTTTCATGATCCTTTAATCAAAACAAAGTTTCCTCAAAGGGTATTGTGAAGCGTAAGCTCCAAACATGATTTTCTTTGAAAATAACCTTGTTTGGTAATAAGATTAAGTGTTTAGATCAAATTAGAATGTGTGTTTGGTCATGCGTAATTGATTTCTTGATTTCTGAATGTTGCGCGTTGTTTGATTCCCTCTCTAAGACGTTTGACATGGCTATGCTTGCTTGATGGAGTAGATAATTACACTCTTGGAGCTAACGTGAGCATTAAAACGAGGATCCTTTACTTGTTTGTTTATTTTCAATTACATGTAATGAGTGTTGCAATTACTCATGGACTGATGCAAGATCTAGGAAAACATATGTCCTGTTTGATGGGTGGATGGGTGGAGTTTCCAAGTTTCTTCTTTCATTTTGTTTGCTAATTGCTATTCTATGCAGAGAGAGAAAGTAAGAATGAGTTAGAGAGAGAGATAGGAATAAGAAAAACAAAGGAGGGTTATTGAAGTTTGAAGATAGGTGCTGCAAAAAAATAAAATAAAACAAAAGGAAAGGGATATAAATGAAATGAAAATGGGATGATGTTGTTTCTCTGCTAATTGTAACACCCTAGTTTTTACACATATGATTAATTATTTTATTTGGATGTTTATGTTAATTTTGTTATGTGGTTTAGTTTGAGTAATTAAATTACTCTCTTCAAATTATTTTATTGGGTGCGTTAGCACTGACTTATTTCAGTGAATGCACGCTTACTAGACAATAAGTTACATTATTGTCACTATTATTACCAGTACAGAAAAATATTTTAAATAATAAGATTAAGAGAAAAGCATTTTCATATTTTCATTCTATTTAATTTTAGAGTTGAAAATAAACTGGTTTGACATTTATCGGAGATTAAATTTTGGACTGAGTATTTTCTTAGTTGATCAGTTCAACTATTAATCTTTACTCTAATTTGAATTTCGAAATCATATATTTATCAATCTTTATTTTTAGATTCCAAAAAAAAGTAAAAACATGATTATTTTAGGCTTAATATTTATCACTCATTTTGTACCTATTACTAAATAATTAACTTAAAAACCTAACTTTCTCATTTTTTTTTCTCTCTCTCTCTCGACGCCTCTCCCTCACTTTTTATTTTCTTTCTCTGCTTCTCCTTCTTTCTCCCTTCTTCTTCTTCCCCACTTCTTCTCCCCCCAAACTCAACTCTTCCCTCTTCCTTCCTGTCTGGTTCGCGCCGCCACTAGGGAGACCAACATCCAGTCACCGCTCAGAGCAAGGGGTAGGCTGCGTGCTTCTGTTCTCCTCCTACGCGTTCTGTTCAAGCGCGCCTCAGTTCATTCTTTGTCATCACACACGCCACAAGCTCTCTTTTGGTCGTCGTTTATGGTGTTTCCACCATAGTTTGGGTTGTTGATCCTTCTTTTCTCTTCCTTTGAAGCTTAACTCTTTTTTCTTTTGGATTTTGGTGGTTGTACAGAAAACATGTTGCCGTTCTCCGCCCCTACTGCCGCGCCGTCCACCGTCACCACCACCTTGGGCCGTCGTCGCAGTGCCTTTTCCTTCATCTTGGGTAAGTGTTTACCCCTAATCTCTTCTAGATTCAAAACCCCCAAATTGATTTTGAAACCCTAACCCAAATTTACTTTAATTTCAATTGTTAAACATGAAATTAATTATGTTTTAATCAATTGAATTGTTGAATTAGTGATTTCTTGAACTAATTTCATGATTTTTTAGTTAAAATGAGTTTTCCCCAAATTGTATTTAGGAGCCCTAAACCTCAATTTGATTTTATTTGAGTTTGATTCTGTTTTTGTGAAATTAATTATGATTTAGTGCAATTAGGACTCTTAATTGATGATTCCTAAGTTCATTTTCATGATCCTTTAATCAAAACAAAGTTTCCTCAAAGTGTATTGTGAAGCGTAAGCTCCAAACATGATTTTCTTTGAAAATAACCTTGTTTGGTAATAAGATAAAGTGTTTAGATCAAATTAGAATGCGTATTTGATCATGTGTAATTGATTTCTTGATTTCTGGTTGTTGCGCGTTGTGGGATTCCCTCTATGAGACGTTTGACACGGCTATGCTTGCTTGATGGAGTAGATAGTTACACTCTTGGAGCTAACGTGAGCATTAAGACGATGATCCTTTACTTGTCTTCGAAGGTAAGGGGAGACTGCCTGAGGGATTTTTGGTAACTGCATGCTATTTGTGCGTTGTATTTGAGTTTATCTGTTGTGATGTGTGGTGTTAAATTAAGGTGTTATATGACTGTTATGTGGTTTTTAATGTTTTCTGTGAAAGCATGATTATACTATGATGTATGGAGTCGTGCCAAATTTTTATACCCAATTTCAGACGTTTATGTATTTATATAAATTATTTTCCGAAAGCAACCAGCAAACTATCCTTTTAATTTTATTTCCGCACGTGGTTACAAAGTAATGCCCAAGGGGGGTGTTACACTAATGTTGTACATGTAGCAGTTTTTGGCTGGTTACAACCTCCTTATTTTTAGGCTTTGCTGTTTCACTTTATTTTGCTTTTAGTTTTTGGCATCTAGCTTTTAGTTCTTTATTTTGCTTTTAGCTTATAGTTCTTGATATCTGATTTATGTTGAATGTTCATTTGCGCAGATTGAAAAGCCCTTGCAAAGACATGGAGGCAGGCTTGAGCACAATGAGACTTATTGTGGCTCCTGTTTGCACCTGAAAATTTAAAGGACCATATAGGTGTTTAAATACAGTTTTTAAGATTTCATCCTTCTTTGATCAATTGTGTTTCTAAACCCCAAATTTTGACTTCCATTAAGTGTTTAAATACAGTTTTTGAGATGTTGTTCCTGATCCTCTTTTATATATAGGTCCGCATTGGGCAATACTTAAATTGGATTTATATACTATTGTTTGTACTTGTTAGCCGTCCATTGTTTGTAGCTTGTTCTAAGGCTAAGTTGGTGTTTGATGCTAAAGCATAATAGTAGTATGTTTTTCAAAAATGTTTGATGTTTGATGATTCTTATCCCCTTTGGACATAGGGCTTTTCAAAAATCATCCATAGAATGCGCGTCACGGTCGTGACAGCTTCTGTCTTGAACGTTGCTTCACTAAATGGTCTGTCACGGCCGTGATAGGTATCACGGTCTGGCCGTGACAGATTTTGCCTAGAAGGGGTCTGGCTCACTTGACATGTCACGATGGTCGCGCTGTCGCGCACGCGCCAAAAAGAACGAGCGGTTTTTAAACTGTAGTTTAGGGCGACAACTCGGATGTCGTCTCACAAGGACTCTTGAAGTGTTATTTGTCACAAAAATCAGTTTGGGGGGATTGGAATGCAAATAAGAAACAAAGTAAAATAAAGCAATGAAAACAGAGCAGTTGAAAAGGTTATCAAGTAGCTAAAGACGATTAATCTACTATTCTTGATTTCACAACTATCATCGGTTCATGTAATCCCAAGCCCTAAGCAGATTCTAATCCCCTCCCGGTTGTAGCAACAATTTACAACGAAATCGCTACCACGGATATATGTTCCTATTCCCGAAATAACAAACGGGGTTAAGCCCTCATGAACTAACGAACATGAATGAACACACGCGAAATAACAAACGCGATTAAATAAAGGAACATAACATCACCGAAATGAATCAACACAACACTATACACTCCTGAAATAACAAACAGAAATGCATAACATGGCATTGAAAAAGGAAAAGCATACAAAACAGGGATTACAAAACCTCAAGTACGGTGGAAATCAATTACAGTAGATTAATCTATGAAATTTAGTTCTCCATGAAAACGAAATACACACAGAAAATATATAAAACAAAACAGTGGAGAAGCAAAAGTTCTTCCAATCTGCCCAGAACAGCCTTTTATACTATTCAGAATTTTAGCCCACTTGCGAGGTGAACCTTCTCTCGCGAGGCGAATGTTATGAAGAGTCAGCAACCTTTGGCATTCTCGCGAGGCGAACAACGGCTCGCGGGGCGAAGAACTGAAGAGTCTTCTTATTACGCCCGTTATGAACATCAGGGGCCAACCGTGATGCTTTCTAACTTCCATTATCGCGAGGCGAAGAAGTTATTCGCGAGGTGACCCCGAGAGCTTGCATATTTCTGGAACAGTCATCCTTCAGGGTCGCGAGGCGAAGAGCTGTTCGCGGGGCGAACCAGAGAGGATGCCATTTTTACTGTTCTGCTGGCTTTCAGGGTCGCGAGGCGAATCCACTGTTTCTTTATTCCCTCAACTTCTACTTAACCTGAAAACAAAGAAATGGCCATAAGTGCTTTATTTGACTAAAAACTAGCTAAATTAACCTAAAACTACTTTAGAGACTCAGAACCTTGCTTGAGGACAATCTAATCTAATTCGGGTGAAAATAGGATATAATTTGCACAAAACCCTGGTCATACTAGCCATAAAACTAGATGAGCCAGAGGCTTATCAAAATACCCCAAACTTAAACTTTGCTTGTCCCCAAGCAAACTAAAACTCAAAAATGAAAAAGACTCAAGACCTGGCAAGCTTAAAAGATTCAATCAACCTTGCACAAATTCAAGCAGTTTCATCAAAACAGTTTTCTTCAATGTCCCCCCCCCCCCTTTCAAGCAAAGCAATCCCCACAATCATTCATTCTAAACAATTGAGAATTTCATCATTAAAACAATCATTAATCTAAGCAGGGGATCCAAGTCACACACAAGAGGGAGATCACCAAATTCAAACAACTGCCTTCCTCACAATGGCATTTAGTGTTCACTCATTCGCTTAGTTTGCGTCAGGCTAACAACATTTCACTCAGTTTCACTTTCAAGAGCACTTCCCATAAATTTTATTTTCATCTCCAAATGATTCCCACAGAAAACATGCAAGCAACATCAAAAGGTCTTTTATGGTTGTAATGGGGCCTGGCTAAGGGTAGGATATACAAGGGTACTAGGCTGAAGACCCTAGGAACTAAGAGAGCATGAAACACTTCAAAACATTGAAATTCCACTCAAGTTCCTTTTCTCATTCATCTTTCCAATTGCCTTGGGTGACTACAGCCTCTTTTATTTCAATATCCTTTTTGAAATTTTTGTACTTTTTATTTCTCTTTTTTTTTCCCTACAAGCCTTTGGCTCCAACCTTTTTATTGTATTTTTTCTTCAATCCCAAACAACATATTACACCTTGTAGCCACCCCAAACTTAGTTTCTTGCACTCTTTCTCTTTCTAAGATTCCATGCTCTCCTAATCCTAAGATCGGGTTAACATGGTTTTCCAGATTTTTTTGGGCTTATAACATTAGGTTATCAAGAATTAACAGGCTAATCAGGCTCAATGGGGCTAACTAAGGAACATGCATTAGGAATTGGTTATTTTTAGGCTAAGTAGCTATTTACAAAGAAAATGCCTAAATCATTTGAAGCAAACACATAATCATGCAAACCATAAAGAGATTCAAGCAAATTCAGGAAAGTGCAACTTAAAAGTGAGTTCACACAGTTAGAAAACATGTTGGAGGCTCAAAACCTCACCTGGACATTCATGTAAATTGTTTGACAGAGATTCTATCCCTAGTGTGTGTTTCCTATCACCCCAAACTTATCTTAAATCATGCCATCATAACAAAATCTCAAAGTTCAGTTTTCAATCACATGGGGATCACTTTTCAAAAAATTTATTCAACCTAGGGGGATCATCACATCAATCATGCAATCAATCTGTGCAAAATCAATCAAACTTGCCAACATAAGACTTAACACAATTTATTCAAGAGCTAAAAGAAAAAACAAAACAAAACAAAACTACACTAGTTCCCTCCCCCACACTTAAAACATGCATTGTCCCCAATGAAACAACATAACAATAAAATCAGAGTGAGGGAAAGGAAATGGTACTCCCTGATCAAGTGTCAGTGTATGTGGGAGCTTCCAAGGAGAGCTCCTCAACATTAGCATCCACAGGAACACCAGCATCCACACCATGGAATGGCTTCAGCCTCTGCCCGTTAACCTTGAAGGGCTTGTGGGTACCTGCACGTGTAATCTCTACTGCACCATAAGGAAAAACGTTAGTAACAACAAAGGGTCCATCCCATTTTGACCTAAGTTTCCCAGCCATCAATTTCAGGCGGGAGTTAAACAGTAAGACTTGCTGGCCCACAAAAAATTCTTTCCTAGCAATCATCCTATCATGAAAAAGTTTTGTTTTCTCTTTATAAATCCGGGAGCTTTCATAGGCTTCTAGCCTAAGCTCCTCAAGTTGCTGCAACTGTAGTTTCCTTTCAACACCAGCTTTCTTTATGTCCATGTTACAACACTTGACTGCCCAGTATGCACGGTGCTCAACTTCCACCGGGAGGTGACATGCCTTACCAAATACAAGCCTGAAGGGGGACATTCCTATTGGCGTCTTGAAAGCGGTCCTCTGAGCCCACAGTGCGTCTTCCAGACGGCGGCTCCATTCCTTTCTATTCGGCTGCACCATCTTCTCAAGAATCTGCTTGATCTCCCTGTTTGATATCTCAGTCTGGCCATTGGTCTGGGGATGGTAAGCAGTGGAAACTCTATGCACAACCCCATACTTCCTGAGTAAGGCTTCCATGGTTCGGTTGCAGAAGTGAGTGCCCTGGTCACTGATGATAGCCTTAGGTATGCCAAACCTGCAAAAAATGTTGGACCTAACAAATTTGGAAACAACTTTAGCATCGTTAGTCCTAGTGGGGATTGCTTCCACCCACTTTGAAACATAGTCAACAGCCAAAAGAATATACAGAAACCCAAAAGAAACAGGGAAAGGACCCATAAAATCAATCCCCCACACATCAAAAACCTCACAAAAAAGCATGGGCTGCTGAGGCATCTCACTCCTACGAGTGATGGCAGGGCCTGCTATTTGACATTCCTTGCAATTCCTGTAGACCTCATAGGCATCTCTAAAAATTGTGGGCCAGTAGAACCCAGAATCAAGGACTTTTCTTGCCGTCCTCTGTGGTCCAAAATGTCCTCCAACTTGAGAGGCATGTGAAAAGTGCAAGATGGACTCTGTCTCATGATCGGGGACACACCTCCGAATCACCTGATCACTGCAAAACTTCCAAAGGTACGGATCATCCCACACATAGTACTTTGCATCGCTCTTGAGCTTGTGGAACTTGGATCTACTTGTACCTGCAGGAACAACACCAGCAACAAGAAAGTTAACTATGTCAGCAAACCAGGGGGTTACCCCATACAAATGTAGAAGTCTCTCATCAGGAAAATCATCTTGGATGGGAGAAGGATCCTCATCCCTTGCTATTCGGCTCAAGTGATCGGCTACCAAATTTTCAGCTCCACTCTTGTCTTTTATCTCCACATTGAATTCTTGGAGCAAAAGCATCCACCGGACCAGTCTTGGCTTAGTTTCTAGTTTCTTTAAAAGGTATTTCAGAGCTGCATGGTCAGTGAAAACAATAACTTTTGAACCTATCAAATAAGACCTAAATTTATCAAGTGCAAACACAACAGCTAGCAGTTCTTTCTCAGTGGTGGTGTAATTGGATTGTGCAGCATCTAATGTCCTAGAAGCATAATGAATTACATGGGCAACCTTGCCCACCCTTTGTGCCAGAACCGCTCCCACAGCAAAATTGGAAGCATCACACATGAGTTCAAAAGGGAGTGTCCAGTCTGGGGGCTGGATGATGGGGGTAGAGGTCAATGCTCTTTTCAGGTAGTCAAATGCCTTCTTGCAATTTTCATCAAAATGGAACACGGCATCATTCTTCAGCATGTTTGACAATGGCAGAGCTATCTTGCTGAAGTCCTTAATAAAGCGCCTGTAGAAACCTGCATGGCCAAGAAAAGAACAGATCTCGCGTACGCAAGATGGGTAAGGCAATGAAGAAATCACATCAATTTTTACAGGATCTACGGAAACACCCTCTTTAGAAATTACATGACCCAAAACAATCCCCTGTTCTACCATAAAGTGACATTTCTCATAGTTCAAAATCAAATCAGTCTCAATGCATCTTTCTAGAACTAAACTCAGACTATGCAGACATGCATCAAATGAGGAGCCATATACAGTGAAGTCATCCATGAACACCTCCATGCAATTTTCAATGAATTCAGTAAAAATGCTAAGCATGCATCTTTGGAAGGTGCCAAGAGCATTACAAAGGCCAAATGGCATCCTCCTATAGGCAAAGTGATGAGATTTACCAGCCAGCCGATCCAGCATCTGATCTATGAACGACAAAGGAAAGTGATCCTTTTTGGTGGCCTGGTTCAACTTCCTATAATCTATACAGACTCGCCAGCTATTCTGGACTCTAGTGGGTACAAGCTCATTATTATCATTCCTAACTACTGTAAGACCGGACTTTTTGGGTACAACTTGCACCGGACTTACCCAAGTACTATTAGAGATGGGGTATATAATACCTGCCTACAGAAGTTTAGTCACCTCTTTCTTCACCACATCTAGAATCAATGGGTTTAGCCGCCTTTGGGCTTGCCTTACTGGTTTAGTTCCATCCTCCAATAGAATTCTGTGCATACATCTGGAGGGGCTAATTCCTGGAATGTCAGCTAAGGTCCACCCAATAGCCTTCTTGTGCTTCTTCAGAACCTCTAAAAGCTTAGCTTCCTGGTCAGAGTCAAGGCTGGAGGAAATGATGACTGGAAGTTTTTCATTCGTCTCCAGGTAGGCATACTTCAGGTTCCCAGGAAGTGGCTTGAGCTCTAGGGAGGGTGGCTGCTCAACGGATGGTACATTGGAAGTAGCCATGATGCCACGGACTTCTGCTGAACAGATAGCTTCACTCTCACTATCACTATCACCCTGCAAAGTTGAATCAAGAAACTCGGCACAAACAGAACAAGGGTTAGTGTCAGTACAGTTAGTACATGAATACAAATCATCAAAACCAGAAATGAATGGAAAATCAGAAATAAAGTCCTCATGGGTATCCTCAATAAGCTCAGAAAGCAACTCTAATTGGAAAATCGAGTGCTCCTCCAGTGGGTGTTTCATAGCATCAAAGATGTTGAACTTTGCCACAATATCACCAAACTCCATAGACATAGTCCCATCATTAACATCAATCTTAGTCTTGGCTGTCTTCATGAATGGTCTGCCCAAGATTATTGGTGATCTACTGGATGTGTCTCTCCTGCCATGTCCAGGATGTAGAAGTCAGCAGGGAAGATCAAATCATCAACTTGCACCAGCACATCTTCTACCATTCCCATGGGGCGGGCACTGGTCCTGTGGCCAACTGGATGGTGAGACCTGTATACTGCAAAGGCCCAAGATCAAGGTTATTGAAAATAGAAGTGGGCATGACATTTATGGAGGCTCCCAAATCCAGCATGCAATTTTCAAATCTTCTATCCCCAATAGTGCATGGAATAGTAAATGTGCCCGGATCCTTGCACTTTTGTGGTAATGCCTGAGTAGGGGCTAAAACAGCAACTCTTTCTGGTGCAGGTTTAGACTGGATAAGAGCTGAAACATTTCTTCCCAAGTCAACTCTCTCATTATTCTTCAACTTCCTCTTATTGGTGCATAGATCTTTCAGAAATTTTGCATACTTAGGAACCTGCTTGATCACATCCAAAAGAGGAATATTTACAGCCACCTTTCTGAACACATCAAGAATTTCCCTCTCCTTGTCTTCTCCACCAATCTTCTTATTATTCTGCAATCTGTGTGGGAATGGGATTGGTGGTATGTACAATTTCTCTGCTTCAACATCAACATTAGGCTCAGGAGTTACCGCAACAGTTTCTTCATTTTTCTCAGAGGATGCCTCAACAACTCTTCCAGATCTCAGATAAATGGCACTCACATTAGGATTGGAGGCATTGGGATTTATCACTGTTTGTGCCGGCAGCTGGGTTGTCCCTTGACCTTGCTGTATGTTGTTTATGGATGCGGCAAGCTGTCCAACCTGTGTATGCAAAGCCTGAATGCTAGCATCTGTTCGCTGCTGAAACTGTGCCTGTGAAGCCTGGAACTGACCTACTTGCTGCTGAAACTGTAGATTGGTTGCAACCATTTGCTTGACCAAGTCTTCTAATGAAGGTCCAGAAGGTGCAGAAGTGGTCACTGGAGGAGGATTCTGAGGTGCCATCGGTTGTTGTTGGGATGAGTTCCCATACCGAAGATTAGGATGATTCCTCCAATTGGGATGGTACCTATTTGTGGAGAGGTCTGGAGTGTTGTACTGGTTCTGACTATTTCCTTGATTATAGGGATTTACTGCATAAGCTTGAGGCGCTTCACTGACAAACTCTTCTCTCTGGATGGGGCATGCATCATATGGGTGCTCAGGAGAATTGCATATGGCACATAACCTTGCAGGCTGAACCCTGTCTATTGCCAATTGCCTTACAAAAGAAGTTAGCTCATCCATTCTATTCTCAAGGGCCTGGTTGGACGAGGAACTATGGACCTCATGCACACCTCTTGTCTCAACAGAATTTCTTTTGGTAGTAAACTGCTGGGAATTCAGTGACATATTTTCAATGAGTTGATTGGCAGCAGCTGGGGTCTTATCAACAAGTGCTCCCCCACTAGCAGCATCCAAAAGATTCCTATCCATCGACAGTAATCCCTCATAAAAGTACTGGATAAGAAGTTGTTCAGAAATCTGATGCTGAGGGCAGCTGGATACCAAATGCTTGAATCTTTCCCAATATTCAGCTAGCGACTCATTCCCTTGCCTGATGCCACATATTTCCTTCCTTATTGACGCAGCTCTGGAAGCAGGAAAATATCTCTCTAAGAAAACCCTCTTCAAATCATTCCAGGTGGTGATAGAGTTGGGCTCAAGATATAACAGCCAATCCTTTGCAGCTCCCTGGAGTGAGAACGGAAAAGCTTTCAGCTTGATGCTATCCTCAGTTACTCCCTCTGATCTCGAGGTTGTGGAGTAGACAACCTGGAATTCCTTCAAGTGCTTGTGTGGATCCTCACCTGCAAGACCATTAAACTTTGGCAACAAGTGAATGAAACCAGATTTTAGTTCAAAAGGAGTATCAGCACCAGGATATGCAATACACAATCCATTGTAATTTACATCAGGGGCAGCAAGCTGTCTTAATGTCCTTTGGTCACCCATGTTTTCAAAAACAATTTTAGAATTAGAATGACTACTAGCGCTAGCCTGAAATTCTCTACGGCGTGTGTGCAGTGTTCTTTCAATTTCAGGATCAAAATTACACAATTCAGAGCAATTAGACCTAGTAGCCAGACCAATTCAAAACAAAAGCGAAATTAAAAGAAAGAAAAATAAAATGTGAAGAATAACAAACAAGAGTCCCCGGCAACGGCGCCAATTTTTTGGTCGCGCTGTCGCGCACGCGCCAAAAAGAATGAGCGGTTTTTAAAACTGTAGTTTAGGGCGACAACTCGGATGTCGTCTCACAAGGACTCTTGAAGTGTTATTTGTCACAAAAAACAGTTTTGGGGGGGGGGTGGGGGTGGGGGGGGGGGTTGGATTGGAATGCAAATAAGAAACAAAGTAAAATAAAGCAATGAAAACAGAGCAGTTGAAAAGGTTATCAAGTAGCTAAAGACGATTAATCTACTGTTCTTGATTTCACAACTATCATCGGTTCATGTAATCCCAAGCCCTAAGCAGATTCTAATCCCCTCCCGGTTGTAGCAACAATTTACAACGAAATCGCTACCACGGATATATGTTCCTATTCCCGAAATAACAAACGGGGTTAAGCCCTCATGAACTAACGAACATGAATGAACACACGCGAAATAACAAATGCGATTAAATATAGGAACATAACATCACCGAAATGAATCAACACAACACTATACACTCCTAAAATAACAAACAGAAATGCATAACATGGCATTGAAAAGGGAAAAGCATACAAAACAGGGATTACAAAACCTCAAGTACGGTGGAAATCAATTACAGTAGATTAATCTATGAAATTTAGTTCTCCATGAAAATGAAATACACACAGAAAATATATAAAACAAAACAGTGGAGAAGCAAAAGTTCTTCCAATCTGCCCAGAACAGCCTTTTATACTATTCAGAATTTTAGCCCACTCGCGAGGCGAACTTTCTCTCGCGAGGCGAATGTTATGAAGAGTCAGCAACCTTTGGCATTCTCGCGAGGCGAACAACGGCTCGCGGGGCGAAGAACTGAAGAGTCTTCTTATTACGCCCGTTATGAACATCAGGGGCCAACCGTGATGCTTTCTAACTTCCATTATCGCGAGGCGAAGAAGTTATTCGCGAGGCGACCCCGAGAGCTTGCATATTTCTGGAACAGTCATCCTTCAGGGTCGCGAGGCGAAGAGCTGTTCGCGGGGCGAACCAGAGAGGATGCCATTTTTACTGTTCTACTGGCTTTCAGGGTCGCGAGGCGAGAAAACTCTCGCGAGGCGAATCCACTGTTTCTTTATTCCCTCAACTTCTACTTAACCTGAAAACAAAGAAATGGCCATAAGTGCTTTATTTGACTAAAAACTAGCTAAATTAACCTAAAACTACTTTAGAGACTCAGAACCTTGCTTGAGGACAATCTAATCTAATTCGGGTGAAAATAGGATATAATTTGCACAAAACCCTGGTCATACTAGCCATAAAACTAGATGAGCCAGAGGCTTATCACGCGACCATGATGGGCATCACGGCCTGGCCATGACAGATTCTGACTTTTCATTCTTCCGTGGGAAATCCGTCCCAAATCCGTTGGAAAACAAAAATAAATCTATCCGAAATCCGTCCGAACAATAACCAACAAAATCACAACATCCGTCCCAAATCCGTTGGAAAACAAAAATAAATATGTCCGAAATCCGTCCGAACAATAACCAAAATCCGGATTTCCACGTTGTTCATATTCCGTCCGCAATCCGTCTGTAAATATTTTCGGAGAGAATTTGGGACGGATTTTATAATTTCCCACGAGGCTTTTTCAGACGGGTGCCATTCCGTCCGAAATCCGTCCGAAATGAATTATCCGTCCGAAATTTGTCCAATTTTCGTCCGAAATCCATCTGAAATTCTGTCCAAAAAAGATGGATTTCTAGTAGTGTAACACCCCCCTTGGGCATTACATATCTAAATCCTTTCGAAAATGGAAAGAGAAAAAAATAATATTAATAAAAGTTGCTGGTTTGCTTTTGGAAATAAATAAATTTAGGTATATACTTATAGTACAAAAATGTGGGTCTAAGATTTTTTCTTTCGTAACAACTGCTTATAGACATCAAGGCTAGAAAAATAAAATCACAATTCATACATCACAAATAAATCTCCACAAAATTCTCAAAAGACTTTTCTCCCCAAGTTATATCAGTTTTCAAAATAGTCATAACAGACCATGATAATTTTCTTAAGAAAGACCCTAAAAACTCTTACACCAAAAAGACTACTCCACATCTGGTCATAGTTTAAAACATCTGTAAATAAAATTAAAAATTATAACATAAATCAATGAAGAGACTCTCAGAGTCAAAATACAGATAATCATAAAACTTAACCAAATTAATAATGGACTCGATAGCCTAAGCTGGTCGAACTATGAGACTCTTACTAGAAAAGACAACATGATTATTCCAGTAAATCAACTTTCTTAAAAAGTCGGGACGATCCCTCCGAGTGGGACAAACAACTCTTCTGCATCATCTGTTCTCTCAAATCCAAAATACCACAAATAGAAGCCAAACATAAATAACGCAAAGGTGAGATACCAATATATGAGTCATCATAGTAGCCACATACACGACTCTCACACAATAATATACAATACATAACAATAGATACTCATAATATTTTAACTATAAACACAAGGATTCATTCCCGACCACCAAATGCATTTTGTAAAACATTTCATGTCACTTCAATATTCACTATCTATTTCATAATCTCCGGAGCTCCTAACCTCCCTTCGTCGAGCATGATAGGATCGCGATAATGCCTTTAACACAATTGTTTCGCGTTGGATCGACCTCTCGTGGGTATGAATCCCCAATTATTCTAGGGTATCGCATCTCACCTAAATAATACAGAATAGTTCCTGATTGAGTATATTTCGAGAAGGGTAACCGAGTTCCACAACCAGAGATTGCAGCCCCAAGCATTTCATGGATTTCGAACCCGAATGTCCCTGATGACCAAAAAACTAAAGAATCCATCTTTTGTCTGTAACTATTCAGTTTGTCAGTTCATCCTGTGTGAAACTGTAGCTCGATACACAACGGCACGTCTGCCTAACTTTGCATGTAAAACAATGGTATTTCGTTTTTCTCTTTCGCTTCTTTCTTACCTCGTCAAGGGTTAAAGCTCCCGACTACCACGTTTCCTTCACAAATTATCATAATACAAGTTAATTTTTAAAAAAATCCTACTAGTTCACCTAGGATTAGATTTCGACCTTTTAGGTGAAATTAGGCTAGGGATTTTTGTTGGATCTAAGATTTTGGATTTTGATTATCTAGGTACCAGAGAGTCTAAAACAAGCATTAGATTGAAAAAATGGAACAAAAATATCAACCCCACTCTCCTTGAGAGTTTCGACCACATAGGGTTTTAAGGGGTTGGGGTTTTCATTTTTGTCAACACACTTAACTAATAGGAATTAGAACCTTAGATTGATGATCCATATGGTCATGAAACAAGAATCAAATGGATCAATATCATGTTTCTTTCCATTTTTATGATCAAAGCAAAAATGGGTTTCAATTAACCAAGAACATGAAAAGGAAAGGAATGACCTCAAGGAGAAAGAAAGAAGATCAAGTTACCTCTAGTGATGAAGATTGAAGAAGAAGATTGATGATGATCTTGATGAATCTCCCACAAAGTTATCAACTTTAGCTCTTAGGAAGGGTTTGAGTTCTTATGGCAAATGAACAAATATGAGCCAAATGAGTGTTTTAAAGGGAGGGCAGAGTGAGGGGTTTGGGTTTGCTTAGGGGAGAAGAATTGGATTTAGGCATTGTTTGCATCTTAGGTTCACATTAATGGGTTTTGGGTTAATATAAAATCATATTCTTAAAGTGTAATAATGATTTTAAAATCTATGATGTGACAAATTCTCACAAGTCCTATCAATCACTTGCCCCATCTCTGCTCCATATTATCTCTGCACCACATCCAGTTCCTCGTTTACCCGACTTAAGATTTCTTACGTGCGTTTCGTTTGATTATTTTCACCCGAATAAAATATAATATTTATTTTAGAGCAAAAATTTTGGAAATGACTCATATCTCTTGAAAAGAGATAAAAATCATTGATCTTTCATTCATTGTTCAAAATTAGGTTTTCTGAATCAGTAAATTATACTGTCAGTGAAAACGCAGACCAATTTTCATCTGAATTTTCAACCCAAAATTTTATTGGAACTTCTTACTATCTACTATGATCTAGATATGATTTTGTTTTAGTCAAAATCATTTTTGAGGTTTCGTATAAAAATATAAAAATATCAATATCTTTACAGATATTGGAAAGCGTTGAAAATCATTGGTGTCGCCGTGAATGTCAATATGGGTTACCGAAGACCTCTAAGAGTCTTGATTAGCTTCGAGTAACTATGGATAGGCTAACAAAGTCGACACCCTTCTTACTGGTTAAGATCCACTATGCAGTGGAGAAGCTAATCGAAACATGTATTAGAGGACTGATCAAACTTCATGGAGTATCTTCTAGCATCGTTCCAAATGAAGACCCGAAGTTTACCAACGATTATCGGTAAAGTTCGCTCTAAGTGTTGAGTACCAAGTTGAGGCTAAATCCAACTGATCACCTTCAACTCGAATGGGCAAGTAAGAAATGATCAAATCCTTAGAAGGTGGACAAGGAGTAAGTGTCATCCCTAGAGTAGGATAGACAAAATTGATATGAGTTTTGTTGATGTGTAGATGTGACTGGTAAGATGAGAACCCCTAGGGTCAACGCCATTAAGTAAGACTATTATAATAGATCTTATCATGATTTAAGACATAATGTTACTAAAGGATTCTAGAGTGATGATCAGATGCTTGTAGTTAAGATTGATTGTATGAGTTTGGAAGTTTTAAAGGAAAATGTCTATAGTAATTTCACCTAAGTTGATTTGAATCGAAAGAGATAAACTCGTATGTTGTCTAAGTTGTTAGGGAAATTCAAAGTTGATGAGTTAGATAATCCCACCTGGCGTATTGTATTTTGATTTCAGTTTATCTTGAGAAGTAGTATGATGTTTTGATTGGGGTCTGGAAATGTGTTATTTTGAAATAACCTAGAAAAGTATACTTTGTTTAGAGGGGCTAAGACTACAATTGGATACCTGGAGTAGGAAGTGGATGCTTGTTTGCGATAAAGTTAGTTTGATATTGATGATAACTATGAGAGTTAGATGGGTGGAAAGCAGTTTTTCTAGTGGATCGGTAATTGAAAATAGAAGTGATTAAGTTTTGATTTTTCTCTTCATGTAGGAGGAACTAAGTTAAAATTCATGGACAGTGGATATAATGTGGTGGTAGATAATTTCGACGATAAAAGAGAACGACGTAAAAATTGATTTTGTTATGGAGTTAACAATAAGAGGAATGAAACGATTGGGAATGCAACATAGAATCTAGGATAGAAACTGATGTGTGTTCTGTGAAGAAAGTGGGAATCTTAGTTTAAATTCTAAAGTAACACAAAGAGTTAAAGATGTCGAAGGAAGAAATTTTCTAATGGACTAGTATTAAAGGAATAAGAGATTAAGTTTTGATTATATCTTTATGTGAGGAAGATTAAGATAAAATTGTTGAGGACAGGAAGTATGGATTGAAGATAAGGGATTAAATTTTGAGGATCAGTATAATGGAGAATAAGTATGAAATGTGTTATTAAGTTACAAAAGTCATCTAAAAGAAAGTGAATACGAGAAGTACAATGTAGGATCTTTGGATTAAGATGTAATTACAAGATCCTGTCTAGTATAGACTCACGAAATTTCGAGCACGAATTTTTTTTTATGTGGGGTAGTAATGTAACACCCCGATTTTCAACGCTTTCCAATATCTGTAAAGATATTGATATGTTTATATTTTTATACGAAACCTCGAAAATGATTTTGACTAAAACAAAATCATATCTAGATCATAGTAGATAGTAAGAAGTTCCAGTAAAATTTTGGGTTGAAAATTCAGACGAAAATTGGTCTGCGTTTTCACTGATAGTATAATTTACTAATTCAGAAAACCTAATTTTGAACAATGAACGAAAGATCAATGATTTTTATCTCTTTTTAAGAGATATGAGTCATTTTCAAAATTTTCGCTCTAAAATAAATATTATATTTTATTCGGGTGAAAATAATTAAACGAAACGCACGCAAGAAATCTTAAGTCGGGTAAACGACGGAACTGGATGTGGTGTAGAGATAATATGGAGCAGAGATGGGGGAAGTGATTGATAGGACTTGTGAGAATTTGTCACATCATAGCTTTTAAAATCATTATTACACTTTAAGAATATGATTTTATATTAACCCAAAACCCATTAATTTGAACCTAAGATGCAAACAATGCCTAAATCCAATTCTTCTCCCCTAAGCAAACCCAAACCCCTCACGCTGCCCTCCCTTTAAAACACTCATTTGGCTCATATTTGTTCATTTGCCATAAGAACACAAACCCTTCCTAAGGGCTAAAGTTGATAACTTTGTGGGAGATTCATCAAGATCATCATCAATCTTCTTCTTCAATCTTCGTCACTAGAGGTAACTTGATCTTCTTTCTTTCTCCTTGAGGTCATTCCTTTCCTTTTCATGTTCTTGGTTAATTGAAACCCATTTTTTCTTTGATCATAAAAATGGAAAGAAACATGATATTGATCCATTTGATTCTTGTTTCATGACCACATAGACCATCAATCTAAGGTTTTAATTCCTATTAGTTAAGTGTGTTGACAAAAATGAAAACCCCAACCCCTTAAAACCCTATGTGGCCGAAACTCTCAAGGAGAGTGGGGTTGATATTTTTGTTCCATTTTTTCAATCTAATGCTTGTTTTAGACTCTCTAGTACCTAGATAATCAAAATCCAAAAGCTTAGATCCAACAAAAATCCTTAGCCTATTTTCACCTAAAAGGTCAAAATCTACTCCTAGGTGAACCAGTAGGATTTTTTTAAAAATTATCTTGTATTATGATAATTTGTGAAGGAAACGTGGTATAAGTATATTGTCTGGATTCGTGGGAGGAAACTGGAGCTTGGACAATCATTCGCAGGCAAAGATTTCACTGTTTGAGGTAAAGAGAGTTTACCTGAGGAGCTCATATTAGTCATGTACCTTATTGTGTAATGTTAGATATTGTTTTGTAATGATTCTAGATATTTATATATGTTGAGGTTGTATGATATGAATGATGATATATATATATATATATATAGGATGATTGGATGATATTACTATGTTTTTTTATTGTGATTGGCTGATGGCATGACACTGGTCATTGCTTGTTAATAAAGACTAAGACATTAAAATACTTTAACTTAGAAGGATTGAAAAAGTGGTGTTTTAGTTATTTGGAAAGTGAGAAGAAAAATTCTAATGATGAAAGTGTGGAGATAGAACAAAGTATAGGAAAAGAAAGAAATTGGAAAACATCAAAAATTTATAAAAACTATTTAAAAGAATTTTAGAAAGGGAAAAGCTTTTGGAAAACAAAGACTTTATTATAGGTTTTATTAAAAAAAAGTTGTTTAAAAAATGGAAAGATTTAGAGAAAATGCCTCTTTGATAAATCGATTTGTAAGAGTTTCGTAGTTGGTTTTAAAGTGAGAAAAGCATTTTAGAAGTCTTCTAAGTTTTCGGAAAATGGATTTAGAAAAGAAAAAGTTTTAGTGAAAAATTTACTTCTAGGAATGAAAAAGTATTCATGGCACCAAGTTGAGAAGACATGGATTTTTTTTTTCGATTTAGTTTTTCACTGAAAGAAAAAGAAAATCAAGTGGAAAGAAGTGAAAGTGGAAAAGACATAGATTACTGAAATGACGGTCTAGGATTCATGTTTTGAGTTTTGAGGAAAGGAAAGAACCTAGATTACCGATGTCGAGATTCGAGCTGAATCTGGATTGCCGAGATATCGGTCTAGATTCAGATTACCGAGAAGTCGGGCTAGTGTTCCGATTGAGAATAACCTAGATTTCCGAGACGTCGGGCTAGTGTTCGATTGAGAAGGAGATTATGAACCATTGTTTTTGGTTTGAAAATCCTAAGATGGTATTAAAGTTTATTTAATACATGAACAAAAGTAGTCGGGAGCTTTAAGCCTCGATGAGGAAAGAAAGAAGCAAAAAAGAAAAACGAAAAACCATTGTTTTGTATGCATAGTTAGGCAGATGTGCCGTTGTGTATTGAGCTACAGTTTCACACAGGGTGAACTTACAAACTGAATAGTTACGGACCAAAGACGGATTCTTTAGTTTTTGGATCTTCAGGGACATTCGGGTTCGAAATCCATGAAATTCTCGAGGCTGCAATCTCGGGTCGTGGAACTCAGTTACCCTGCTCGAAATGTACTTAATCAGGAACTATTATGTATTATTTAGGTAAGATGTGATACCCTAGAACAATTGGGGATTCAGACCCACAAGAGGCCGATCCACCGTGAAACAATTGTGTTATAGTAATTATCGCGATCCTATCATGCTCGACGAAGGGAAGTTAGGAGCTCCGGAGATTATGAAATAGATAGTGAATATTGAAGTGACATGAAATGTTTTACAAAATGCATTTGGTGGTCGGGAATGAATCCCTGTGTTTATAGTTATAATATTATGTGAAGTATCTATTGTTATGTATTATATGTTATTGTGTGAGAGTTGTGTATGTGGCAACTATGATGACTCATATATTGGTATCTCACCTTTGCGTTATTTCTGTTTGGCTTCTATTAATGGTATTTTGGATTTAAGAGCACAGATGATGCAGAGGAGTTCTCTGTCCCACTCGGAGGGATCGTCCCAACTTTTGAAGAAAGTTGATTTACTAGAATAATCATGGTGTCTTTTCCAATAAGAGTCTCATAGTTAGACCAGCTTAGACTATCGAGTCCATTATTATTTTTGAGAAGTTTTATGATTATCTGTATTTTGACTGTGAGTCTCTTCTTTGATTTATGTTATGATTATTAATTTTATTTACATATGTTTTAAACTATGACCAGATGTGGAGTAGTCTTTTTGGTGTAAGAGTTTTTAGGGTCTTTCTTAAGAAAATTATCATGGTCTGTTATGACTATTTTGAAAACTGATATAACTTGGTGAGAAAAACCGTTTGAGAATTTTGTGGAGATTTATTTGTGATGTATGAATTATGATTTTATTTTTCCAGCCTTGATGTCTATAAGCAGTTGTTACGAAAGAAAAAATCTTAGACCCACATTTTGGTACTATAAGTATATACCTAAATTTATTTTTTCTGAAAGCAAACCAACAACTTTTATTATCATTATTTATTTTCTCTTTCCATTGTCGAAAGGAGTTAGATATGTAACACCCAAGGGGGGTGAGACACCCCGTTGTGCCCCATTGTATTATTATATTAAATACTTAATTATTTATTTACCTAATCGCGCGCTTAACGTTGAAAATACGTAAAAATTAAAAACTTTAGTTAAACAATCATATAACTTCTAAAAATATAAAACACACCAAAATATATTACATAAATACACACATAAGTATCCTTTATTTTACACAACTTGCTTATAACTAACGGAAAACAAAACATCTTATGTGACTCACTGGCCCTAAACTTACTACGCTACATTATCAGGATCAGTAGGTGGTTCTTCAGCGTCAACTTCATACGGAACGTCGTTCAACTCTTCAACAATCTCCGTCTCGTATGGGGTTCCATCCACCTCTTCCGTAACATAGTCGTCCATATGGTCTTCTAACGTAACAAAGTAGACATACACCAAAAATACCGAAATAGGGAGATAAGAAACAGTTCTATCATCATAAGTGGAAAAGATTCATAGCATATAATACAATAACGGTCACAAACATGCATCACTCATAATTTACAATCATCCATACTTTATAACATCATCCTCTACCCTTCAACTCATGCAACTAGACCTTTATGCTGACGTGGCCACTACTACTCCTGTCACACATCCCTCGTTAGGGATGCCAGTTAGTCGTCCAAGTGACACGTTCCCCACGTCGGTGCACATTCTCATCCATGGTAGGAATGCTCATGCAAAGCAATGACACTATAGCTGCACAGTACCGTTGGTGCACACCCTGGTTCTCTCTCTCAACTCTATCAAGGGTGCTCATGCATAGCAATGACACTATAGTTGCACAACTTAAATTCTAATTTGGAATGGTCTACAAGAACTCCAGACCTCGTGTATCTCAAATACACGGTTATGAACAACAATGCAACACATGATTCTCACTGACTTTTATCAATAACAACCTAGTACATCAAGATTTTCCTCATAACCTCCACTTACACTCTATATCACATCACTTCTATAAAATAATAGCGAGGCACTTCTAATTCATATTCAAAACTCTCACCCAAACAAAATACCTCCGAGCAATATATATCTTTCCTTAAAATTATCTACGCATAGAATTAAACCCAGGCAGATCATGCATAACACATTAATCAACAGAATATTCAAACATCTCAATATCATATAAGTCAATTTATCACAACCAAATCATAATAGTTCAACCAAATAAATAACAGTCAGATTCTATGACGGCCTGGCCGTGATAGCCATCACGGCCGTGACAGACATCAAAGGCAAGAATTCTACAAAACAGAACCTGTCACGGCCTGGCCATGACAACCATCACGGCCGTGACAGACAACAAACATCCTCAATATCATAAATATTCAAACACCAAAACAATACGTCACATGCAGATGGAATACCTCAACCAGCGTATCACAAACAGTCAAAAGTAAATAATTCAAACATCCTCAAATATGAATAATTAACCTAAGGCGATAAACCCACAATTCCCAAATCGTCATTGGTATTACGGAAAAGTTTCCAATACGATTTTGGTATTGTCGATTACTCGACCACTAGTAGGGTTTTGGTCGCCCTACACCATTATTATAAATTATATACTACTTATCGGTTCCGACGATGGAATGGTTCTTTCTCCCACCTGAGTTTGCACCGGAAACACGTACACGACGATCCTCGTTATCCCGCCACGAATTAACACAACCAACTTCAACCAAACAACATAATTATAATTAATCAACTAACACCCATCTATGACACTTTAGGGCTAGGTTCGACCAAGACTTAGAAAATAGGTTTAGGATTATCTTCTTAATGCCATCTTTTGGATCCTAGTTAATAGAGTCTTAACTAACATAGATTACTTATTACAAGACTAAAATTTGAAACAAAATCCTCTAACCTTTAGGGTTAGGGTTTCGGCCAAGGACTGACTTTTAGGGTTCAAAATCCTTAAAATTCCTAATCATGATTAAGTCATAGATTAATGATCCTTGATTACCCTAAATCATGAATTAGTGACTAAACAACTAAAGTTGAAACTCAAAACTTCCTATCTCTTTTATACAAGGATTCAGCCTCAACATGTTCATAGGGTTAGGGTTCTTAGTTTAATAAACCAACTTGGATTTATTAAGCATACATACTAATAGCTTTATTAACAAGATCATTAATGAAAACCATAAACAAAAACTCTACCAAACCTACTTTGATAGATTCGGCCAAGGCTAGGTTTTTAGGAAAGAAAATTTTGATTACATGATGCTCTTAGATTTAGATAATATGCATGATATCAAGAAGATAGAAAGTAGTTTCATCATCATTAGATTTTTCTAGAATTTATTATGACTTTTCAAAGTTCTAGGGTTAGAAACTTGAAAATGATGAACACCTATAAAACAAACTTTGAATCAAGAAACTTGCTAAAGAACATAGGCATGATTAAGGAAGAATATTAGGATTTACCTCTTGAAAATCAATGACAAAGGAAATCCAAGAAACTTACTTCACAAATCTATCACTAAAAGACTTGTGAACTTAGGGTTTTGAAAAAAAAGGCATTAGAAACTAAGTGAAAAGTGAGAGTATGGTATTTATAGAGATAGTGGCGCCATCTTAGGAAGACTCTAGAAGTGATGAGTTGTCTTGCTAAAAGGATTCAAATGCAATTAAGTTCTAAGGACCAATTTGCAAAGATTCCAAAAATTGAAGGACTAGTTTGCAAATTGTCAATAAAGTGTCATGATGATGATTTTGCCACATTTAATGCAAGCTTATCTTGACCAAAGTTGGCTGATTTTTGAGTCAAAGATATTTTAAGACAATTCAAGAATGTTTGAGAAGATTATAGAAACTTGAAGAACAAAGTGGAAGAATGTAGAACAATCTAGAGTTTTCTTGACTCATCCAACAACAAATGAGGGCAGCCATCAATCCTTATGGGCTTGCGCATGGGCTTGGTAAGTTTGGGCTTGGTTTCATTTTTGTGGGGCCCACTTGAAGATTTAAACATAAATCTTGACATAGGAAACTTGTATAGTTTCAAATGGGCTTTAAGGAACCAATTCATGAACTGGACAATTTGGGCTTCATAGCCACGTCCATTAAGAGATTGAGAACAAGGATTCTAGCCCAATTCACTTGAAAAAAACTTAGAAACTAACTTAGGGACAAAAGGGTAATTAACAGAAAGTTCAGGGGCTTAAGCGTAAAATTCATAGATTTTCTATTTAACCCTGAAAAACCTTCTAGACTTAAAAATATGATTCATCCCCTTGAATCATCTCAAAATCCTAAGATAAACCCTCTATCGGTTCTGAGAAACTCCGAAATCCCCTCCATCATCTACCCGATTACGTGTTTCGCCCGAAAAACATAAATTATTTTATTTTTTTCCAAAATAATTATAAAAACACAGAATTGTAGGAAATAAAATAATAATCTTAAGTATTTCATTCATGAATTAAAATTAGGTCTTTTGAGCAGTATAATTATACTGTCAATGGAATCCGCGGGCCGGGTTTCGCCTGACTTTCCAACCTAATTTTCAATCGTAGCTTCCTACATTCAAGTAGGATTGAGTAGTAAACTCCTTGTATTTAAAATAATTTTATAAAACTCAAATAACTTTATAAACATATTTATATGTATTACTGTTATTTAAAACAGTGAAATACAGGGTGTTACAGGGGGTGTTTCACAACCAGCTCTGATACCACTCTTTAACACCCCACTTGGCTATTACTTTGTAAACACGTGCGGAAATAAATTAAAAAGAAATTTTGCTCGTTGATTTCGGAAATTTATTTACTTTAAGTCAGAAAAAATTGGGTATAAATTTTTTCATCTGATATACTTCGAAAAATGATGTGCACATCACAATAGTAAAATTATCTTATACTCACCAACACACCTAAACTGATTTTATTCATAATAAAAAACTTCTACAACGTACAGGTTTCTCAGGAAAATACTTCATTATTCACAACAGAATTGCAAACCATATAAAGGTTTTCAAACCACAAACATCGACTTTCTTAGAACACATCACCCAAAGAAAAATCCTAAGCTGGTCACTCTAATAGACATATACTGGAAAGACCTCCATAATTCTCACCATTATCACTAACTTTTCCAAGGATCAGAAGTAATATCCTCAAGTGAAGCTAGGAACTCCTCTGCACCATATACGTACTCGTGTACCAAGATACAGTAGCAAAACCAGAAAAATAGATATATGCAAGGGTGAGATACCAATATATGGATTTAAACAAGATAACTACATGCATGGCACACAAAAACAACATATATACAAATATCCACACCATAAGAAATTTTCAACATGAACACAATAATTTATCAAGGGGTTTCATACCGGACAGTCATCGTCATTTAAAATAATGCATGACACTTCAATATTCACCGTCTAAAATTTTGTACTTAATCTCCGGAGATCCCTCGCCATATAAATGAGCTGATCAAGCTCGCTTTACCATATAAGGCACACCGGATTTAACCATAGCACTGTCCAAAACTAGGCACAGTGATCACCGTATATGGTTTCATTGTCCATCAAGGCACAATGATACAACGCCTTGAATACCTTGCCATCAAGATATCCAAATTAACACCATACACACGTCTGTTGAATAATGCATGTAAAACATTTTATTTCTCGTCACTTTTCTTTTTTTTCATTCTTTCCTTGTCGAAGCTCAAAGGCTCACGACCATCTCAACTTTTAAACATTTAAGTTTACCTTTCACTTTCAATAATAGGACGCAAAGTCCGAATATTCAAATCACAAAGTTCTAGACCGATGCACCAGCCTTAGATTCGTACATTATAGCGTACAAAAATCAACACGACTTTTATTGGACACACAGTCCACAACTTCAACTTTAGAACACACAGTCCACAACATATACCATAGAACACTATAATCCCGACATCTTGGCTACCAGGTTCACTTTTCAACTTAAACACCATTTTCGTTCTGTGAAACACAAATCCAAAATAACACCTCCGAAACTTATCCAAGTTTGTCGGAATATTTTCACTGAGTAAAAAATCTTTTGCAAAAAATCAAAAAATCCTTTCCGTTTGAAATTCGTTTATAAAACGTCAAAGCGTAGAGAAATCCATCTTTTTCTCAAATCTATTTTCTTTTGGAAATTTCTTTTCCAAACAACATCAAATCCTCATAAAATCATTTCCAACCCATTTCTGTCCGAAATAATAAAAATGTTCCTTATAGTTTTCGCCATAAAATACTTTTCTAAATTATTTTCCATTGGAAATAAAGCCATTTATAAATCAAATGATTTTCTCTTTTACAAAATGTTCTTCACCATCAATGTTGAAATATTCTTGACACTTAATTTCTTGTAATAATTCTTCATCCTATTTTTAAATTTATTTTGAAAAATATAACGTAAATGAAAAATTTTCATGATGTCGTCCTCGCTATTACTCATTAATCACTCTTTCACCGAAATATCATCAATTATTATTATTTTCTATATTTTTCTTCCACTTATATAAATCAAATCCTTTAAATTTCTCCTCATGCTTTTTCAAAGCTTTTATCTTTAATTTAGTTGAGCATTGACTACTGTCAGGCTTTCAGTCAATCAATCAACTAAATAGATAATCCATACATCACAGATATAATCATGTTTTCACAGAAAAAATTAAAAACACATAACAGTCATATCGCAACTTAATTTAACACCACACATCACAACAAATAAAACCACATATGACACACATGTAGCATATAGCTATCAAAAACCCCTTAGGTAAACTCCTCTTACCTTTGAAGACAAGAGAAAGATCCTTGTGTTAATGCTCCAATTAGTTCCGAGAGTGCAAACTCTACTCCACTAAGCAAGTATAGCCATGTTCAACATCCCAGAGACACAAACCAAGCATGATAACAAACAGACAATTTCACCAAATCAATTTTCATCCTCAAAACATACAATAAAAAGAAACCATATATTTAATTTAACAAAATAGAATTATTTTCTGAAAAACTTGATTTTGAGTAAATAGGATTCATTAACATAAATTGGAGAAAAAGAGATTTGATCACCGAAACATTAAATTAGCTTTGGGAATCATCAATTTATAACTCCAATTGCCTTAAAACAAAAACAATTTCAGAGCTGAAGTTAAGATGAAAATTTGGGATTTTAGTGAAATTGGGGAAAATTATATTTGCTCATAGAAATGTAAAATTGATTTATCAGAACATCAATTAACAGTCCCTATTTCATATATATAAAGTTAATTTTACAACAACAAAACCAATTTCAATTAAAAATCAAATTGGGCTTTAGGGTTCCTAATCTCAATTTGGGGGAAAATTGTTCTGGTCATAAAAACATGAAATTGACATTGGAAATCATCATTAAACAACTTCAATTACACCAAAATAGAATCAATTTCAAAATTAGAGTAAGATGAAAAATTAGTTTTATGAGTGGAATTAGGGGAAAATTGGAGAAATTGACAGGGGGAATTTGAAATTGACATACCAAATTTAATAACAATACCATCGATTTGGGGATGGAGGTTCTAATTTAGAACTTTTGGTTAGGGTTTCAAAATTGGGGATTTAGAAATTGAAACACAATAAGTGGTTTTCACTCACCCAAACAAGGAAGAAGAAGAAGCACGCGGTGGTGCTATGATGGACGCGCAGTGGCGGCAGCAACGTGGTGGAGGGATGGTGGAGCTCTTTTCTGCAAAAGCTATGACCAAACAAAATGGGTAAGTTTTCAAGGAAAGGAGAAGGAAAGTCTCAAACTGACAAAAACGACGTTGAAACCACCTTGGACAGTGGCTAAAAGCTCCTCATCGCCGTGGACATGACGTCGGACGGCGGAGAGAAGGGCCAAACCTCGTATAGAGTCGCGGATGTCCTCTCCCTACGCGACGGGGTCGAAAGGCGACCGGCGGCGGGCTGGACGGCATAGCACGGCTGGACGATGGCTTGAGGGTGGATGGAGGTGCTGGAACCCATGAGAGAAAAGGGAGAGTTGTTTAAGAGAGGAGGAAGAAGAAGGAAGTAGCATAAATAAAAAAGGAAAAGAGTGGGGGTATCATGCGCATATAGGGACCAGAGGAAAGAAAATGTATTTTTAATTTTCATTTTTTTAAATGGTGACATGTACAAAACTGAATGGTTAAGATTAAGTCTAGAAAAAGAAATAATGTTGCTTCTTGGATCTAAAAATAATGGGTGACAAATATATACTTCCAAAATTTTAATTATACTCAAGATTGATAGTTAAACCGATTAACTAAGAAAATCAACGGTCCAAAATTAATCTCTGATTAATTTTAAACCGACATATTTTAAACTCTAAAATTAAATTGAGTAAAATATGAAAATAACTTTCTTTCAAACATATTATTTAAAATATTTTTCTAAACAAATACTAATAGTGACAATAACATAACATTATTGTCTAGTAATCATGCATACACTGATATAAGACAGTATTAACGCACTCAAAATTAATTTTAAATGAGTAATTAAAATAACTCAAACCAAACCACATAAAAATAAACAAAAATAAACATATAGCAAATTAATCCTTCCAAATAAAATAATTTAAACATATACACATATTTACTGTTATTGAAAAACAGTAAAAACCCGGGTGTTACAAAAAGCACCTTTCTCTAAGCTTTTTCATGTGTTGCACAAATAAGGTAAGAAACTCTACCCCGAGTAAAAAAGCATTTCTGCTATCCACTGTGGTCAACAAAGGACCTCCAACATCTCAAACATTTAATGTCTGGCCAGAACGATCCTTTTATGGCCAGAAGATAAAGAGAAGATCCCTGATCATGCTTCAACGGATCTATTATTGACAAGTATAAAAGGAGAAACTCGAAGACTGAAATATGAATCAGAGATAAGATACTCACAAGAGACATACGAGAGACAAGAAAAACTAGAGTCTCTCATATTCAAAAGAAAAACACTCTTACCGAGAATACAAAAAACTGAAAGCTCTCACACTCTGATCAATATTCTCTCCAAATTATAAATAATCTAGAGAAGACACCACTCTGCAATCTACCTGATCATAAATCCCGATTCACTCTTTGAAGTGGTATTCGGTTGAATTGCTTTTATGTAATACTGGAGTTGTGCTTCAAACAACTTTCAAACTCCTTATGCCTGAAGAGGCTTGTTGAAAGCATACTTGTTGTTGAGCCTGGAGAGGCTAGGTGTGCATATAGTACTCATATGTAACATTGATAAGTTATAATGTTAAAAGTTGGTGAAGCCAATGACTGGACGTAGCACAAAGACTGTGGGTGAACCAGGATAAGTCCCTGAGTACCTTCTTCCCACTCTTAGTGATTCAGCTTGCTGAAACAGGCGTCTGTAATAAAGTGTCTTATTTACACTGAATCTTGTTTTGTACTTTGAAAACTCGGATTTCCGAAAACACTATTCAACCCCCCTTCTGGTGTTGTTTTGTGCAATTTCATGTGATTGAGGGGGGACCATGGCATCCAAAGGCCCCTGTCTCCCTCCGCCTCTGTTTGTAAAGGTTTCTAGTTGAGCTTGTTAAAAGCTAGTTTTGAGTGAAAATCCTTGGTGTTTGGCCTTGGGGACTGAATGTAGGCCATGTGGCCGAACCAGGATATATCTTGTATCATCTCTCTTCCCTATCCATTTTTACTTATCACAATTTACTTTCCGCCATTTAAATTATCACTCTTTACAATTCCTCCATTTACTTTATCGCACTTTATCTTATCGCAATTTACTTGCTTGTCATTTACTTTCTGCGATTTATAATTCAAGCATTTACTTATTGGGTTTTAAATTCTAGTTATTTACATTCAAACGTTTTATTTTCAAAAAGATTTTCAAATTCAAATTCACACACAATTCACCCTGTAACATCCTAAAATTTCAATATTTTTTTAAAGTAAAAGAATGGCGTGCAGAGGCATCACTGTAGTGCAAGGCATCCTAACTAGGTTGACACCCCAAACACCACCAATCATCAGCAACACACCATCAATTTATTCAAAAAATAACAAAAGAATACAACGAGCATGGGGGATATTGGCCTTACCCATGAAAAAATGCTAACAAAACCTATAAAAAGGTAATTGAAATCTCTTTCTAAAGAAATCCTCCCTAGCAAAATTAGGTACAAGGTCGCACCAAATAAAATCCTGAATTATTAGCCCATGTGCTGCCAATTTATCCGCACAAGAATTCCCTTCTCTAAAAATATGCGTAATTGAAAAGTACATTTGCTTTTTTAAATGAATACAATTCAGCCATTTTTTCTTAACTGCCAAGGAACACTATAAGGATCCTTGAAAGCATGCAATACCAACATAGAGTCACACTCTAGCCATAGCATTTTCCATCCTTTCTCAAAAGCTATGTTAACAGCAGAAATCACAGCAGATAATTCAACATTAAATGAGAAAGTAACCCCAAGGTTGATTGCAAAACAGCCTAAGATTTCTGCTGAATTGTCCTTGAAAATTCCACCTCCGGCAGCCATTCCCGGAGCACCTCTAACTGTTCCATCAATGTTGCATTTAATCCAAGAACATGGGGGAGGAAGCCAAAGAATAGGCTTGATCACTAGAGCTTTCCTAGCATGGCCCGAAATGTTGAAAGATTTCAGGATGATGAACTCTTTCATATTGTTTGACATATGTCCTGATGGTAAATTTCCAGTAAGAGAAACTGATGCAGAAACCAGATTAATGGCTTGCCTAAAGGAGATGATTTTATTATCAAACCTTGCTTTGTTTCTACAAAACCAAATGATCCAAATGGCATTGACAACAACTTCACTCACAATATCCTGAACCTGAGGACTCCAGCTTCTATGGCAGGAAGCAATAACAGATTGGATGGAGGAAGTATCAACAGAACAGTTGACCACACTACTCAACCAATTCCAGACCTCTTGAGCAAAAGTGCAGGAAAGAAACATATGATTTGATGATTCAACACTTGTGCCACATAGATTACACTGTGAAACCATATTGCAACCTCTTAGACAGAGATTTTCATCGGTTGGCATTTTGCCATTAATCAATCTCCAAATTTGAAAGGATCTGGATGGAGGAATATGCTTATTCCAAACAAATTTTGTCCAAGATAAAGCCTGCTTGGGAGGAGACAGAGAAGATAAAAAGCTTATTTTAAGGACAGAGTTCCTGAAGCTGAATTATGCCAAACTAACTAGTCACTACAGCACCAACTTGGAATGAAGGCTTTACTGATTTCATTGGCTAAATCAGAACTTCTTGAGGTAATTAGTATTTTTAATAAAAAGATTAAGCTATTATAAAGTTTAGTGTAAAATCAAATGTTAGTATAAGAATTTATTGGAATTATTAATTAATTAATATAATGTAAATCTAAATTCAAATTTTATAATTAATAGGGTTCGCTTAATTCTCAAGTTGATGTAATTGCCTTTACCCGAATTCAATGTCAGTTTACTAGTTTAGAGAGAAGAATTCTTATATTAAGGTAATTAAGTGGATCCCACTATTGAAAAAAAGATAAAAAAATATAAATAAAAAGAGAATGGCTCCATGGTCTTGTTAAAGAAGGAGTTAGGTGGAATATTGGAGATGGCTCCATGGTCCGAGTTTTTTCTGACCCTTGGCTACACGACAAAGACAGCAAGATTTTGATGGGTCCTATTCATGCGAGTTTAGAAGATCACAAAGTGAAGAATCTTTTTATTCCAGAGACAAAAATCTTGAATGTTCCCTTGCTTAAAAATTTAATGCTCCCTCATGAAGTTGAAAGTATTTTGAGTGTGCCTATTTTCAAGTCAGTACTGCAAGATAATCTCATTTGGTGGCCTAGTGCGAATGGAATTTATTCTGTGAAAACAGCCTACCATATTTCATTATCAAAGTTGTTGATGTTTCTCATTTGCAGCAGGTTGGAAACTGGAAAATGATATGGGAGATGGACATTCTTAATGAGGTGAAAGTCTTCCTTTGGCAGTTGGTAAGAAATTGTCTTCCTGTTAGAACCAGGCTTCAAGATAAAAGAGTTAGTTGTCCAGCCATTTGCCCTCTTTGTTCTTCTCCGCTGGAAACTAACTGACATTTGTTCTTGGCCTGTTCGCATAGCCAAAGCTGCTGGAGGAAGGTTGGTTTTCTTGATAGCATGGAGCATAGCTTTGATGAGGTAGAAAGCTTCCAAGACTTCTTCTTCCATTTTGGTGCTTTGCAGAACTGGGAGAAGAGGAAAACCTTTGCTATGGTATTTGTGGAACTCGGGTGGATCATCACTTCTTATTTTAGCAAGGCAATCATAGTGTTCTGTTATACATCTTTTAGCAATGTGATATTCTGTTATTTCAGGTAGTTGGTTAGTAGAAGATATCGCTCTTGTAACCACCTTAGAACTAGCTAGGAGAAGAATATATAAGTGTTGGCTGTGAAGTATGTAATCAGCTTTATGATGTAATCTGGTTGTCTGACTTAGAGAAGAGTGATTCAGGTTCTTGTATTCGAGTGCAAGTGAGGAAAGAGTGAATCCCATACCTGTGTAAAGTCTTGTACTGGTTTTCTTCTTGATCTGAATAGAAGTCTCATCTCAGTGTGGATGTAGGAGTTTTGGATCTCAAAACTCTGAACTACGATAAACATTGTGTTGTGCTGTTTGTGCTTTTTGCTTTCTTTCATATTGTTAAGCTTTCTGTTTAGCTGGTTCCATTTCTTTTTTCTGCTGCATAATTGCTTGACAGTTCCTACAATTGGTATCAGGAGCTAATCAGATTTTGGATTTGGTTTGAAAATGGTAACCACAAAGTTTGATGTGGAGAAGTTTAATGGTGAAAATGACTTCAGCCTTTGGAGAATCAAGATGAAGGCTTTACAGGTCCATCAAGGACTTGATAAAGCCTTGGCAGGTGAGGCCAAGCTCCCTGTGACTCTCCCAGAGAAAGAAAAGAAAGAACTCATCAGTAAAGCTCATGGCACCATTATCCTCTCCCTCGGTGATGAAGTCCTAAGGGAAGTGGAGAAACCACAGCAACGGGTGTATGGCTCAAATTAGAAAGCTTGTATATGACAAAGTCCCTTACCAATAAGTTGTAATTAACGAAGAGACTCTATCAGTTGAAGATGGAAGAAGGAGATTCAATTAAAGAACACGTTTCTCTGTTCACAAAAGTTGTTCTTGACCTTAAGAGTGTTGATGTGAAAATTGATGAAGAAGATCAGGCTGTAATGTTACTATGTTCTTTACCTCCATCTTTCGAAAACCTTGTGGATACTATGTTATTCGGAAGGGAGACTCTCACCCTGGAGGAGGTTAAAGCCACCCTGAATTCTAGAGAATTAAAGAAAGAGGCAGAAGGGTTACTAGCTCGAGGAAGATCTAACAAGCGGGAGAACAAGTATAAAGGTAAGCACAGATCAAAATCCAAATCCAAGAGTTTTCTGATGCTGCAGTAGCTGAGGATGGTTATGATAGTGCTGATGCTCTTGTGGTTTCCACTGAAAATTGTGCAGATGAGTGGATCCTTGATTCAGGGTGTTCATTCCACATGACCCCTAATCAAGATTGGTTCAACTCATATAAAGAAATTGATGGTGGAAAGTTTCTAATGGAACAATGTTGCATGCAAAGTCATTGGATTGGAGTTGTCAAGCTGAAGCTGTCAGATGGTTCCTCAAAACTCCTCCCAAATGTGAGACATGTACCTGATCTCAAGAGGAATCTCCACTCCTTAGGGATGCTAGAACAAGCAGGATATGTTTTCAAAGGAGAAGGTGGAGTCCTTACGGTGTACAAAGGAGCTATGCACAAGTGCTGAAAGGTGTCAGGGTAAATGGCCTCTATAAATTGCAAGGTATTTCTATTCCCAACTCTGTAGGCTTAGTTTCAATTTCTAAAACTATTTCTTCAAAACTTTGGCACTATAGACTTGGCCATGTGAGTCAAAAGGGATTAGAAATATTGCATAAGCAAGGTCTATTTGGTAAAGAAAACTTAGAAAAGTTAGATTTCTAGGAACATTGCTTGTATGGCAAGCATAAAAGTGTAAAGTTTCCCTCTACCATTCATACCACTAAAGGCATAGTTGATTATGTACACCCAGACATTTGGGGGCCATCTAAAGTTCCATCTTTAGGAGGAGCTAGGTATTTTGAAAAATTTTGAATCATTCTCTCTCTAATTTCAAACTCCCTCCCTTCTCTCTACACACAGCCGCGTGCCACCATTAGAGGGGGTGGTTTTGAGCCATTTTTTGACTTGGAACCACCCCTTTACTTGGTTTTTTCTCCCATTTTATCTAAATAAGTGGTTTTTCCTCATAGATCTGGTTTTTCTTCTTCGTTTTTTTTCATGTTTTTCGTCTTCTGTGTGCGGCGGTATTGTTGTTCGTCGTCTTGGTAAGGCGTTGTTTGATTTCCCGTCTTGGTGCAGGGTTTGTTTGATTTCCCGTCTTGGTGCGGTGTTCGTTTGGTTCAGATTGGCAGATTTGCTTCGATCCATCACATATTTGATCAAGAATTGGGCGTCAATGTTACAGATCCGGAAACATGGTTATTCCGGTGACTCTGATTTTGTCACTTTTGTAGGCATTTTGATTTTGCCGTGTTATGCTATTAACCTTGGTGCTGTGAGTTTGTTCGCAGATTCATCCTTTTCGGTTTTTAGCGATGTTGGATTTGTGTTGTTCGATGTATTTTATCAATTTGAATGAATGAATATCTTTTTAGTAAAAAAAAAAGGTATTTTGTAACATTTAAACATGATTGGTCAAGGAAAGTATGGGTTTATCTTATTAAACTATTATAAGGTTTAGTGTAACCTTATTTTTCTCACATTATAACCTTCTTCAACCTTTACCCAATGGTAGCCATCTTCAACCTGATGGCTCTAATTTGTTTCTAATTGTAATTTGTCTCCTCACTATTTTTTTCTTTCCGTGACACAATTGCAACTCCTCTCCTCATTAAGTTATTTCTTTCCCTGATCTCACCCAATTTACATGACCCGCGGTTCTTTCCTTTCTCACATCCGCCGCACAAGAAAGTAGGAAAAGAAAGTCTTCTTTACATATCCAAATAAAAAGCACTAAAGCAGCATGACAGGAGGCATAGAAGTGGTTGCCTATTATCAGTCAACAAGTAAATGTAATGATTATTTCAGTCACCGAGATTAACGGATGGTATATAGAAAACTAAAATAAAATAAATTATAATTAAAGATAAAAATGTATAAATATAATCTGTTTCCACCCGCGGTTGTATGAGCATGATGAGAATCAATGTTGATAATCTTGTTCCACTCGTAGTTAAGGAGGACGAACGGTCTCTCGCGGCTCACGGCGTAGAAGGAACAACTGACTGTGCTTGCCTCATTCTGTGTCTCTTGCCAATGGCTGCCATGGCTAAAGGTTGAAGAAGGTTAAAATGTGAGAGGAAAAAAGTTGCAGAGACAACAAGAATGGTTTTTTTTTTTTGAAACAACAAGAATGGTTATTAGTAAGTGAAAAAAAAATCAGGAATAAAAAGCAAGTCAGGTGAGTGGATTAAGTGAGCAATTTTAGACCATCAGATTTGTATTATATATCAATAGCTGAGATCAAGTGTAAGAAGTAAATTTTTTGGGTGTAAGTAGATCCCTCCACACACACACACACACACACACACACACACACACATATATATATATATATATATGTATGTATATGATGTTAGAGAATTCATTGAAGGATACAGGTGAAGAAGCAAAATATAAAAATATCAGAGTAGAGAAATATCAAAGTATATAATAAAATATTAAACAAAATATTGATTTTGATTTTCAAAGTTCACTATATGCCAAAGATTTAGGCGAATGTTACAAAATGTTGAAATATCACAGAAACTTACAAAGTATTGAAGCTTGTAAGAAAACTTGAGAATACTAAGAAAACTGCAAGATTACAAACAAGAGAGATTAGTAAGCTCTGATGGAAATAAGCGATGCTATCAACTGAGTCTTGAGGTTCCTTATATAGAGGGAGGAGCCTTCAGCTGAGGGTCGCGGATTTCAAATGTTTCAAATCCGAAAAGCAGGTACTATTCTCTTTTGATTTCTGGTACCAGCTTTTACTGTAGAGCATATTTTCTTGTCTGCCACGAAGCTTCTTTCGGCACAAAGCGACAAACAACTTTTCTTTAATAAAGCAGAATGGCACATGGGCGGCCACATTTGTGTCCAAAGGACTCTGCTTTATTTTCTGAGTGGGAATCCATTTTATTTTGTCGGCCATTTTTTCAACTTTTCAGAGATGCGACAAAACTGATTTTAAACATTTTAGTCAAAAAATCCTATATCTGGGTCATTATTTTCCAGATAAGGATTAAATTCTTCAAAATCCTCTGCTTCAATAGCTGGCACTCCAGTTTCTTCATCTGAACCAACTGTTGATGCAGCTTCTAACATTTTTTTCTTTAATTCTGCTGGGGATGAGGCGTCCAATGTTAATGTATATGGAGAAAAAGGACTGGTTGGCTGTGAAATCACCGAGGAAGCAGTCCCAACAATATTCTTATCTTTATTTCTGGAAGGAGAATTGGCAGGAGTGATGGACTGAGGCAGTCTCCTCTTCTGAAGTCCATGCTTCTTCCAAGTCTCAAACTTTGATAATACAAAATCCTCATTAAACTTGCGCCACCAAGAAACAAGAATGGAAGCACAAATCCATTTGGGAAAAGGCTCAGGGAGATGTGCATGAATATCATAGCTATATCAAAGCAACCATGAAATTCCAAACTGAGCACAAAAATGTAGTAATTTTTCATGAGCCTGAAGTTTTGGAGTTAGAGTTTTAAACTCTAAGTATTTTGAATAAATGGCGTTTGGGAGTATTTCAACAGACAACCCAAAACGCACAAACCAATCCATAAACCAAGAAGGGTAAATAGATTGATTACTCACTATAATGAAATACCAAGAATGTTTTTCATTGGGAATATTTAAAAAGTGTTCCCAAGCAATTTGGTAGTCCACATAGTCATATACTGCCGGGTCGAATACCCGAGAAAATCTTTTGGGCTTCAAATGGTGTTGACCCCAATCAGACATGGTCAACACTTTTAAAATCTTGCATTGGGAATACGCCACTATTCCCTTAGCCTTTTCATTTTCATTTTCATTTATCTCAACAGACCCAGAGTCTATCAAAATAAATTGATAAAATTTCAAATTTTTCTTGGATCCAAAAGCTTGAATCCAACCACATCCTTCTTGAAAGTATTTTGAGTAAATGTTCCAGGGTCCTGAAACACTATTTGATGGATCACCCATTTCAGGCTCCAGAAGTAGTAACCTTTGACATTGGGGTTTAAATTTTTGTTGGAGAGGTTCTCTTTCGAGAGTTTGGATATTTTGTTGTGGGCTTTTTGGTTGGGTATTTGGGGGTTTACCCAAAGGGGTAAAACGGTTGGTTATTTCAAGGGAAGTATTTTTAGTGGGCTGTTGGGCCGATATTGGGGTAGAGGCTATTTTAGTTGCACTGGGTGCAAATGAGTCTATTGTGAGAGGTTTTGATTTTGAAGAGGAAGGGGATGCCCCACCTCTGGTAGACCCTCCTTGGGCCATGTGCGCCATTATTTTATAGAAACCTGCAAAAATTCCCTCGTTAGATAATCAGGGATGAAATTAGTTTCTCCTTTTAAATATTCAATTTCAAAATCAAAGCAACTCAAAAGACTTTGCCATCTGGCAAAAATATGTTTTGAAACAAGATTTTTAACATCTTTTTCTAAAACATCTTTTGCATCTTTGCAATCAATTCTAAGTAAAAAATTTTTGTTAAACAAATCATCTTGAAATTTTGTGATACATAGCACTATAGATAAAATTTCCTTTTTAATAGTACTATATTTTTCTTGCACTGAGATCCAAAGACCAGAGTGGTATCTGACAATTTGCTCCAGTTTTGACTCTGGAAGAATTTGTAGCAGGATGCCACCATATCCTTTATCTGATGCATCAGTCTGGACTATAAGACTAGCATCGGGATGAGGAATACCAAGACACGGTAGAGACTTGACTTCCTGTTTAATTTCAGCCACTGATCTAGACAACTCATCAGACCAAGGTTTGGGATTCTTAGTCTTTCTAAGTCTACTATAGAGAGGCTTACACTTGATTCTAATGTTGGGAATAAATTCCGAAACATAATTCAAACAACCTAAAAATCTTTGAAGTTGTGTTTTGTCTTTCAACTCATTTGGAAAATTATCAGCAAAAGCAATACTCCTGCTGATGGGTGTTATTGTGCCCTGAAATATTTCATGGCCCAAAAACCTCATTTTAGTTAAACAAAGTTTTGTCTTTTTGGCAGACAAAGCCATTCCATTTCTTTTGATTGTTTCTTTGAAAACATGCAAATGCTTAAAATGTTGTTCCAAAGAATTTGAAAATATTAAGATATCATCGATATATATTAATGCAAACTCCGAATGAGGCTTTAATATTTCATCCATGATATTTTGAAATTCAGAAGGTGCATTTTTCAAACCTAGAGGCATTACATTCCACTCATAATGTCCCAGAGGAACAGTAAAAGCAGTTTTGTATTTATCCTCTTCTTTTAAAGCTATTTGATAATAACCAGATTTCAAATCGAATTTTGAAAAAATAACTGCATTGTGCAGTCTTTTGATCAAATCCTTTTTATTTGGAACGGGGTAGCGAATCCACTGCAACGCTTTGTTTAATGGTTTATAATTAATAACCATTCGAGGTTCGCCACGCTCAATTTCAGAATTATTATTTACGTAAAAGGCAGTGCAACTCCAAGGGGACTTGCTAGGCCTTCCATTCTTGTTTCTTGGTGGCGCAAGTTCAATGAGGATTTTGTCTTATCAAAATTTGAGACTTGGAAGAAGCATGGACTTCAGAAGAGGAGACTGCCTCAGTCCATCACTCCTGCCAATTCTCCTTCCAGAAATAAAGATAAGAATATTGTTGGGACTGCTTCCTCGGTGATTTCACAGCCAGCCAGTCCTTTTTCTCCATATACATTAACATTGGACGCCTCGTCCCCAGCTGAATTAAAGAAAAAATTGTTAGAAGCTGCATCAACAGTTGGTTCAGATGAAGAAACTGAAGTGCCTGCTATTGAAGCAGAGGATTTTGAAGAATTTAATCCTTATCTGGAAAATAATGACCCAGATATAGGATTTTTTGACTAAAATGTTTAAAATCAGTTTTGTCGCATCTCCGAAAGGTTGAAAAAATGGCCGACAAAATAAAATGGATTCCCACTCAGAAAATAAAGCAAAGTCCTTTGGACACAAATGTGGCCGCCCATGTGCCATTCTGCTTTATTAAAGAAAAGTTGTTTGTCGCTTTGTGCCGAAAGAAGCTTCGTGGCAGACAAGAAAATATGCTCTACAGTAAAAGCTGGTACCAGAAATCAAAAGAGAATAGTACCTGCTTTTCGGATTTGAAACATTTGAAATCCGCGACCCTCAGCTGAAGGCTCCTCCCTCTATATAAGGAACCTCAAGACTCAGTTGATAGCATCGCTTATTTCCATCAGAGCTTACTAATCTCTCTTGTTTGTAATCTTGCAGTTTTCTTAGTATTCTCAAGTTTTCTTACAAGCTTCAATACTTTGTAAGTTTCTGTGATATTTCAACATTTTGTAACATTCGCCTAAATCTTTGGCATATAGTGAACTTTGAAAATCAAAATCAATATTTTGTTTAATATTTTATTATATACTTTGATATTTCTCTACTCTGATATTTTTATATTTTACTTCTTCACCTGTATCCTTCAATGAATTCTCTAACATCTTTTTGTGAAATGATCCGCAGTGGCCCTTGTGGTATCAGAGCCACAAGGGCCACTGCGGATCACTGTTTTCAAAAGCTTGATTAATCTCAGATAGAGTCGGAGACTCTCTCTGTATTTCCTGTTGCACCTGAATAGGGGTTTCAACCCTATATTCTGGTTGAGGTATAACAGGATGATTGCTCACTCCGGCTAATCTCAAAGAATGGAAATAATCCATTGATCTTCGTGAATTGTTTGTATTAGTTTGTCTAGATCACTCAGGACAAGTCCTAAAAGATCTTGTGGAATTACTCCTATTTAAAGGAACAAAACTAATAGAAACATTTCCTGAAGAATATTCAATGGGTATTGAATTATACAAATCAACTGTTATATCAGGTTGCTAGTACAACAGAAGAATTTGACACTTCGACCAAAGTCGAATCTTCTTCCAGACCAATTTCAAAATTAGAAAAACCTTTGATTACTCCTTACAAATTGTCTGATTCTGAAATTAAGGAGCTAAAAATTCGAAAAGAGTCCAATATAACTCTATTGGATGAAATTAACAAACAATTGGCCTCTTTAAAAATATCTTCTTCAAAAGTAAATGTTTTGAAAAATGAGGATGTTTTAGAACTTGAAAAACAATTCCAAGATTCAGAAGCTGATGTTGTGAATAAAATTAAAAATACATCAAGATCCTATCCCACTTCTAGAAACTATTACCACAGGCCCACATTGCCTGATATTCAATTTGAAGATAATAGTCTAGATAATACTTCACAATACAATGGTGAAGGCATTTTGGAATGGAATATTGATGGATTTTCTGAACATCAGATTTTGAGAAGATTGGAAGAAATGTCCATGGCAGCTACTGCTTATAGAGCTCGTAGTAATAATGCTCTAAGTACTGTCAAAATCCTTGTTAATGGTTTCTCTGGAAGCCTTAAAGGATGGTGGGACAACAATTTGAAAGAAAATGAACGAAATGCGGTTTTCTCCTCAGTCAAAACTGAGACCCGTTTAGAAAATGGTCAACCTGTTGAACGCACTGTTGATCAACAAGTTGAAACTTTGATTTTTGGAATTTCTCAAGCTTTTATTGGCGACACTAATACGTTTGCCGATAGGTCCCTTGAGATTTTAAATAATTTATACTGTCCTACTCTTGGTGAGTTCAGATGGTATAAAGATAATTTTTTAACAAAAATTTATACGAGAACTGACTGTAGAGAAGCTTATTGGAAAGACAGGTTTATATCTGGACTTCCAAAAAACTTTGCTACTAAAGTTAGAGCTCAAATAAAAATGGAGTACCCTGGCACTCCTTTGGAGGAATTAACCTATGGAAGGATAATTTCTATCATCAACAAAACTGGTTTACAATTTTGTACTGATATCAAAATGCATCGCCAAGCGAAATTTGAAAGTAAAACCAATTCCAAAGAATTGGGAAATTTTTGTGAACAATTTGGTTATGAGAAGTTAACTCCTCCCTCCAAGTAGAGAAGAGTTAATACTCAAAAGTTTTCAAAACGGTTTTCAAAAACAAAAAGGTTTTATAAAAAGGAAAAAGAAGTAAAACCTTCTAAGAAATCCCAAAGGAAATCTTATAAGAAACCCTTTTCAAAGGATTTTAAGAAAAATATAACTTGTTATAAGTGTGGTCGTGTTGGTCACATGGCAAGAGACTGTAGAGTCAAACAAAAAATAAAAGAGTTGAAAATGGATAATGATCTTAAGGATCAAATTTCGAAAATTCTTCTCTATGATACTAATTCTTCAGAAGAATCATCTTCTGATGATGATGATTCAGACGTGATATATCAGAATCAAGAAACTTCTTCAGATTCTGATGCCGGCTGTTTAAGCTGTGGTTGCTTAAGTGATAACTGTAATTGTAAGTTTACAATTAATGTTATTACTAAAGAAGCAAGAGTTCTGCTTGATCTGATAAATCAAGTAGACGATCCACAAGTTAAACTACCTATGCTGGAAAAATATAAAGAATTAGAATCACAAGAGGTAGAAAAAGAAGAATTTAAAGGTTATTCTTTAAAGGAAATTATGTCTTCACAAAATGTTGCAGAATCCTCTTTTAATCAAGAACCTTTAAGTCTTTCATTTTTGTACAAGGAAATTAAAGTTTTGAAATTTGAAATTTCTGATTTGAAACTCAAAACCAAAATTTTGGAGCAAAATTTTTCAAAAACCCCAGGGAAATGTCAGGCAAATCTTTCTACTTCATCTTCTTCCCAAAGTTTCAAAAATGATTTTCCAGCTGCTAATCCTGAGTTGGGCGAAGATCATTTCTTACTGAGAATCAAAACTTTACAGCAAAAATGGCATGTGAAAGTCAATTTGAAAATTAAAAACTCTTTTCACAAACCATTTATTGCATTAATTGATTCAGGAGCAGATCTAAATTGTATCCAAGAAGGTCTGATCCCCACTCAATATTATCAGAAAACAATACAAAAGTTATATACTGCAAATAATGAGAAGCTTCAAGTTAAGTATAAGCTTGAAGAAGCTAGTATTTGCAATAATGGCATTTGTTTTAAAAATTCGTTTTTGTTAGTAAAAAATATGTCTGAACAAATTATATTAGGAACTCCTTTTATTACTCAACTTTATCCTTTTGGAGTTTCTGAAAATGGTTTGACTACAAAAAGGAATAATCAGGAAATTCTTTTTGAATTTTTGAATCCTATTAAATCCAAGGATTTAAATTCAATTTCTGATACTTTTGATGAAACAAATTTTTTATCTATTTTAAATGGAAAACAAAACCAGATTTGTTTTCTTCAAAAGGAAATTCTTTATCAAAAAATTGAAAAATAATTACAGGATCCTTTGATTAAGGAGAAAGTAATTGCTTTGCAAAAAGAATTTGAAACATAAGTTTGTTCCATTATTCCTAATGCTTTTTGGAATAGAAAGATTCATACTGTTTCTTTGCCATATGAAAAAGATTTTGATGAAAGAAATATTCCAACTAAAGCTCGACCTATTCAGATGAATAGTGAGACTTTGGAGTTTTGTAAAAAGGATATTCAAGATCTTTTGAATAAGAAATTGATAAGGCCTAGCAAGTCCCCTTGGAGTTGCACTGCCTTTTACGTAAATAATAATTCTGAAATTGAGCGTGGCGAACCTCGAATGGTTATTAATTATAAACCATTAAACAAAGCATTGCAGTGGATTCGCTACCCCGTTCCAAATAAAAAGGATTTGATCAAAAGACTGCACAATGCAGTTATTTTTTCAAAATTCGATTTGAAATCTGGTTATTATCAAATAGCTTTAAAAGAAGAGGATAAATACAAAACTGCTTTTACTGTTCCTCTAGGACATTATGAGTGGAATGTAATGCCTCTAGGTTTGAAAATTGCGCCTTCTGAATTTCAAAATATCATGGATGAAATATTAAAGCCTCATTCGGAGTTTGCTTTAATATATATCGATGATATCTTAATATTTTCAAATTCTTTGGAACAGCATTTTAAGCATTTGCATGTTTTCAAAGAAACAATCAAAAGAAATGGAATGGCTTTGTCTGCCAAAAAGACAAAACTTTGTTTAACTAAAATGAGGTTTTTGGGCCATGAAATATTTCAGGGCACAATAACACCCATCAGCAGGAGTATTGCTTTTGCTGATAATTTTCCAAATGAGTTGAAAGACAAAACACAACTTCAAAGATTTTTAGGTTGTTTGAATTATGTTTCGGAATTTATTCCCAACATTAGAATCAAGTGTAAGCCTCTCTATAGTAGACTAAGAAAGACTAAGAATCCCAAACCTTGGTCTGATGAGTTGTCTAGATTAGTGGCTGAAATTAAACAGGAAGTCAAGTCTCTACCGTGTCTTGGTATTCCTCATCCCGATGCTAGTCTTATAGTCCAGACTGATGCATCAGATAAAGGATATGGTGGCATCCTGCTACAAATTCTTCAAGAGTCAAAAGTGGAGCAAATTGTCAGATACCACTCTGGTCTTTGGATCTCAGCGCAAGAAAAATATAGTACTATTAAAAAGGAAATTTTATCTATAGTGCTATGTATCACAAAATTTCAAGATGATTTGTTTAACAAAATTTTTTTACTTAGAATTGATTGCAAAGCTGCAAAAGATGTTTTAGAAAAAGATGTTAAAAATCTTGTTTCAAAACATATTTTTACCAGATGGCAAAGTCTTTTGAGTTGCTTTGATTTTGAAATTGAATATTTAAAAGGAGAAAATAATTTCATCCCTGATTATCTAACCAGGGAATTTTTGCAGGTTTCTATAAAATAATGGCGCACAGGGCCCAAGGAAGGTCTACCAGAGGTGGGGCATCCCCTTCCTCTTCAAAATCAAAACCTCTCACAATAGACTCATTTGCACCCAGTGCAACTAAAATAGCCTCTACCCCAATATCGGCCCAACAGCCCACTAAAAATACTTCCCTTGAAATAACCAACCGTTTTACCCCTTTGGGTAAACCCCCAAATACCCAACCAAAAAGCCCACAACAAAATATCCAAACTCTCGAAAGAGAACCTCTCCAACAAAAATTTAAACCCCAATGTCAAAGGTTACTACTTCTGGAGCCCGAAATGGGTGATCCATCAAATAGTGTTTCAGGACCTTGGAGCATTTACTCAAAATACTTTCAAGAAGGATGTGGTTGGATTCAAGGTTTTGGATCCAAGAAAAATTTGAAATTTTATCAATTTATTTTGATAAACTATGGGTCTGTTGAGATAAATGAAAATGAAAATGAAAAGGCTAAGGGAATAGTGGCGTATTCCCAATGCAAGATTTTAAAAGTGTTGACCATGTCTGATTGGGGTCAACACCCTATGAAGCCCAAAAGATTTTCTCGGGTATTCGACCCGGCAGTATATGACTATGCGGACTACCAAAATGCTTGTGAACACTTTTTAAATATTCCCAATGAAAAACATTCTTGGTATTTCATTATAGTGAGTAATCAATCTATTTACCCTTCTTGGTTTATGGATTGGTTTGTGCGTTTTGGGTTGTCTGTTGAAATACTCCCAAACGCCATTTATTCAAAATACTTAGAGTTTAAAACTCTAACTCCAAAACTTCAGGCTCATGAAAAAATCACTACATTTTTGTGCTCAGTTTGGAATTTCATGGTTGCTTCGATATAGCTATGATATTCATGCACATCTCCCTGAGCCTTTTCCCAAATGGATTTGTGCTTCCATTCTTGTTTCTTGGTGGCGCAAGTTCAATGAGGATTTTGTATTATCAAAATTTGAGACTTGGAAGAAGCATGGACTTCAGAAGAGGAGACTGCCTCAGTCCATCACTCCTGCCAATTCTCCTTCCAGAAATAAAGATAAGAATATTGTTGGGACTGCTTCCTCGGTGATTTCACAGCCAGCCAGTCCTTTTTCTCCATATTCATTAACATTGGACGCCTCGTCCCCAGCAGAATTAAAGAAAAAATTGTTAGAAGCTGCATCAACAGTTGGTTCAGATGAAGAAACTGAAGTGCCAGCTATTGAAGCAGAGGATTTTGAAGAATTTAATCCTTATCTGGAAAATAATGACCCAGATATAGGATTTTTTGACTAAAATGTTTAAAATCAGTTTTGTCGCATCTCCGAAAGGTTGAAAAAATGGCCGACAAAATAAAATGGATTCACAATCAGAAAATAAAGCAGAGTCCTTTGGACACAAATGTGGCCGCCCATGTGCCATTCTGCTTTATTAAAGAAAAGTTGTTTGTCACTTTGTGCCGAAAGAAGCTTCGTGGCAGACAAGAAAATATGCTCTACAGTAAAAGCTGGTACCAGAAATCAAAAGAGAATAGTACCTGCTTTTCGGATTTGAAACATTTGAAATCCGCAACCCTCAGCTGAAGGCTCCTCCCTCTATATAAGGAACCTCAAGACTCAGTTGATAGCATCGCTTATTTCCATCAGAGCTTACTAATCTCTCTTGTTTGTAATCTTGCAGTTTTCTTAGTATTCTCAAGTTTTCTTACAAGCTTCAATACTTTGTAAGTTTCTGTGATATTTCAACATTTTGTAACATTCGCCTAAATCTTTGGCATATAGTGAACTTTGAAAATCAAAATCAATATTTTGTTTAATATTTTATTATATACTTTGATATTTCTCTACTCTGATATTTTTATATTTTGCTTCTTCACCTGTATCCTTCAATGAATTCTCTAACATCTTTTTGTGAAATGATCCGCAGTGGCCCTTGTGGTATCAGAGCCTAAGGGTTCTGTTACTTACTACAGTTTTTTGAGTTGTCCTTTCTTGCAGCGTTGGTAAGCCTGAAGGGTGTTCCCGGTTGTAAAGCCTAAGGTAGGTAGTAAATCCGTTGGTAAGCCTGGTGTTCCCGGTGTTGGTCAGGTCAGCATGAGTCTCTGTCGTAAGTATTAGAGCTTTTAGGTTAGGTTATCATGTCTAGCCTTCTAAAGATGATTTCTAAAAAAGGTAAAGAGAAAATTGAGGAAATAGGTGAACCTAGTTCATCTCCTTTTCAAAATTCCTCTTTGATAAATGAACAACAAATAATTTTGCCAGATATAGAACAGAAACTAAATAATTGGAGCATCCCTTCAATTAATGTTTCTGAAATATATAAGACGAAATTACTTGACAAGTTCAAGTCAGATTTCATCATCAAAACTGTTGAATATACCATCAAGGTAGATAAAACTCAAGAATCTTTAAATCTCTTGAATTTATCTATGTTGAAGGAACATAAGCAAAAATACAAATTTTTGCATATTGGTTTAATCCAAGTCGCGATAAAACCTTTAAATTCTTCTTTTTCGACCGTTTTTCTATGGTAAACGAAGTAAAACCTTATAAGAAATCCCAAAGGAAATCTTATAAGAAACCATTTTCAAAGGATTTTAAGAAAAATATAACTTGTTATAAGTGTGGTCGTGTTGGTCACATGGCAAGAGACTGTAGAGTCAAACAAAAAATAAAAGAGTTGAAAATGGATAATGATCTTAAGGATCAAATTTCAAAAATTCTTCTCTATGATACTAATTCTTCAGAAGAATCATCTTCTGATGATGATGATTCAGACGTGATATATCAGAATCAAGAAACTTCTTCAGATTCTGATGCCGGCTGTTTAAGCTGTGGTTGCTTAGGTGATAACTGTAATTGTAAGTTTACAATTAATGTTATTACTAAAGAAGCAAGAGTTCTGCTTGATCTGATAAATCAAGTAGACGATCCACAAGTTAAACTACCTATGCTGGAAAAATATAAAGAATTAGAATCACAAGAGGTAGAAAAAGAAGAATTTAAAGGTTATTCTTTAAAGGAAATTCTGTCTTCACAAAATGTTGCAGAAGCCTCTTTTAATCAAGAACCTTTAAGTCTTTCATTTTTGTACAAGGAAATTAAAGTTTTGAAATCTGAAATTTCTGATTTGAAACTCAAAACCAAAATTTTGGAGCAAAATTTTTCAAAAACCCCAGGGAAAGGTCGGGCAAATCTTTCTGCTTCATCTTCTTCCCAAAGTTTCAAAAATGATTTTCCAGCTGCTAATCCTGAGTTGGGCGAAGATCATTTCTTACTGAGAATCAAAACTTTACAGCAAAAATGGCATGTGAAAGTCAATTTGAAAATTAAAAACTCTTTTCACAAACCATTTATTGCATTAATTGATTCAGGAGCAGATCTAAATTGTATCCAAGAAGGTCTGATCCCCCCTCAATATTATCAGAAAACAATACAAAAGTTATATACTGCAAATAATGAGAAGCTTCAAGTTAAGTATAAGCTTGAAGAAGCTAGTATTTGCAATAATGGCATTTGTTTTAAAAATTCGTTTTTGTTAATCAAAAATATGTCTGAACAAATTATATTAGGAACTCCTTTTATTACTCAACTTTATCCTTTTGGAGTTTCTGAAAATGGTTTGACTACAAAAAGGAATAATCAGGAAATTCTTTTTGAATTTTTGAATCCTATTAAATCCAAGGATTTAAATTCAATTTCTGATACTTTTGTTGAAACAAATTTTTTATCTATTTTAAATGGAAAACAAAACCAGATTTGTTTGCTTCAAAAGGAAATTCTTTATCAAAAAATTGAAAAACAATTACAGGATCCTTTGATTAAGGAGAAAGTAATTGCTTTGCAAAAAGAATATGAAACAGAAGTTTGTTCCATTATTCCTAATGCTTTTTGGAATAGAAAGATTCATATTGTTTCTTTGCCATATGAAAAAGATTTTGTGAAATGATCCGCAGTGGCCCTTGTGGTATCAGAGCCTAAGGGTTCTGGTACTTACTACAGTTTTTTGAGTTGTCCTTTCTTGCAGCGTTGGTAAGCCTGAAGGGTGTTCCCAGTTGTAAAGCCTAAGGTAGGTAGTAAATCCGTTGGTACGCCTGGTGTTCCCGGTGTTGGTCAGGTCAGCATGAGTCTCTGTCGTAAGTATTAGATCTTTTAGGTTAGGTTATCATGTCTAGCCTTCTAAAGATGATTTCTAAAAAAGGTAAAGAGAAAATTGAGGAAATAGGTGAACCTAGTTCATCTCCTTTTCAAAATGAATTTCAAAATTCCTCTTTGATAAATGAACAACAAATAATTTTGCCAGATATAGAACATAAACTAAATAATTGGAGAATCCCTTCAATTAATGTTTCTGAAATATATAAGACAAAATTACTTGACAAGTTCAAGTCAGATTTCATCATCAAAACTGCTGAATATACCATCAAGGTAGATAAAACTCAAGAATCTTTAAATCTCTTGAATTTATCTATGTTGAAGGAACATAAGCAAAAATACAAATTTTTGCATATTGGTTTAATCCAAGTCGCGATAAAACCTTTGCATAGACTAGGCATAGACACACCTGTGTGTGTATGTCTAAGAGATACGCGACCAACAAAATTTGAAGATCAAATCTTGTCTATAATTGAGACCAATCTTCATGATGGTCCCACGTTTTTCAATAATTTTCCAAACTACACAATGTCTTTGGAAAGTTTGGGTAAAAACAAGCATAATATCAAATTGGATATTAAAATAAAGGAAGGAATTTGGAATCCCAATTCCTATCCAATGGCTGTAATATACAAAATATATTATAAAGCCATGAGGACGAATATTTCGCCAAAAGCATTGAACATATCTTCCAAAGAAGATACTTTGCTTTTGCAAGTAAATTTGAATAAAGCAAATGCGGTTACACCAAGGAGACCAAATCACAATGAAGTCTCTAGAAATTTAGAATGGAATTTACAAGAAATTCTGCCTCCTGAAGAGCCAGAATCTTCTGTCATGTCAATACCCATTGAATATTCTTCAGGAAATGTTTCTATTAGTTTTGCTCCTTTAAATAGGAGTAATTCCACAAGATCTTTTAGGACTTGTCCTGAGGGATCTAGACAAACTAATACAAACAATTCACGAAGATCAATGGATTCTTTCCATTCTTTGAGATTAGTCGGAGTGAGCAATCATCGTGTTATACCTCAACCAGAATATAGGGTTGAAACCCCTATTCCGGTGCAACAGGAAATACAGAGAGAGTCTCCGACTCTATCTGAGATTAATCAAGCTTTTGAAACCTCGAATCAAATTTTTGTTTTGACAAAATTTATTGCTGATAGACAAAAAGTTCAAAAAGAATTTTTGAAACCTGAATTTGAAGAAAAGCGAAAATGGTTTTTTTTTTCTTTTTCTCAACCTGAAATAAGAAAATATCGTGAAAAATTTTATTCTTATTTGGAGGAGGTAGAGGATGACACTATTCCTTTCTTCGAATGGTTTCAAAATCATTGTTTTCAGCACTTAGAGTTAAAAGTTCTTAACTCTGCGAAAAAGATTTGGAAAACCAAAAAGGGTAAAGAAGTAATTTCAGTTATTCCATCTTTGGAAGAGATCACAATTCCAAATGTAGATAACGTTGAAATTACAGCATCTCCTTTCAAATCAATGAAAGAAGATGACAAAACCCTTTCTGTTCAAAATCTGACACGTTATGATATCAAAAATATTCAACACCAATTGAATTATACAAATCAACTGTTGTATCAGGTTGCTAGTACAACAGAAGAATTTGACACTTCGACCAAAATCGAATCTTCTTCCAGACCAATTTCAAAATTAGAAAAACCTTTGATTACTCCATAAAAATTGTCTGATTCTGAAATTAAGGAGAAAAAAGTCCAATACAACTCTATTGGATGAAATTAACAAACAATTGGCCTCTTTAAAAATATCTTCTTCAAAAGTAAATGTTTTGAAAAATGAGGATGTTTTAGAACTTGAAAAACAATTCCAAGATTCAGAAACTGATGTTGTGAATAAAATTAAAAATACATCAAGATCCTATCCCACTTCTAGAAAATATTATCACAGGCCCACATTGCCTGATATTCAATTTGAAGATAATAGTCTAGATAATGCTTCACAATACAATGGTGAAGGCATTTTGGAATGGAATATTGATGGATTTTCTGAACATCAGATTTTGAGAAGATTGGAAGAAATGTCCATGGCAGCTACTGCTTATAGAGCTCATGGTAATAATGCTCTAAGTACTGTCAAAATCCTTGTTAATGGTTTCTCTGGAAGCCTTAAAGGATGGTGGGACAACAATTTGAAAGAAAATGAACGAAATGCGGTTTTCTCCTCAGTCAAAACTGAGACCCGTTTAGAAAATGGTCAACCTATTGAATGCACTGTTGATCAACAAGTTGAAACTTTGATTTTTGGAATTTCTCAAGATTTTATTGGCGACACTAATACGTTTGCCGATAGGTCCCTTGAGATTTTAAATAATTTATACTGTCCTACTCTTGGTGAGTTTAGATGGTATAAAGATAATTTTTTAACAAAAATTTATAAGAGAACTGACTGTAGAGAAGCTTATTGGAAAGACAGGTTTATATCTGGACTTCCAAAAAAACTTTGCTACTAAAGTTAGAGCTCAAATAAAAATGGAGTACCCTGGCACTCCTTTGGAGGAATTAACCTATGGAAGGATAATTTCTATCATCAACAAAACTGGTTTGCAATTTTGTACTGATATCAAAATGCATCGCTTATTTCCATCAGAGCTTACTAATCTCTCTTGTTTGTAATCTTGCAGTTTTCTTAGTATTCTCAAGTTTTCTTACAAGCTTCAATACTTTGTAAGTTTCTGTGATATTTCAACATTTTGCAACATTCGCCTAAATCTTTGGCATATAGTGAACTTTGAAAATCAAAATCAATATTTTGTTTAATATTTTATTATATACTTTGATATTTCTCTACTCTGATATTTTTATATTTTGCTTCTTCACCTGTATCCTTCAATGAATTCTCTAACATCTTTTTGTGAAATGATCCGCAGTGGCCCTTGTGGTATCAGAGCCTAAGGGTTCTGTTACTTACTACAGTTTTTTGAGTTGTCCTTTCTTGCAGCGTTGGTAAGCCTGAAGGGTGTTCCCGGTTGTAAAGCCTAAGGTAGGTAGTAAATCCGTTGGTAAGCCTGGTGTTCCCGGTGTTGGTCAGGTCAGCATGAGTCTCTGTCGTAAGTATTAGAGCTTTTAGGTTAGGTTATCATGTCTAGCCTTCTAAAGATGATTTCTAAAAAAGGTAAAGAGAAAATTGAGGAAATAGGTGATTTGTATAATTCAATACCCATTGAATATTCTTCAGGAAATGTTTCTATTAGTTTTGCTCCTTTAAATAGGAGTAATTCCACAAGATCTTTTAGGACTTGTCCTGAGGGATCTAGACAAACTAATACAAACAATTCACGAAGATCAATGGATTCTTTCCATTCTTTGAGATTAGTCGGAGTGAGCAATCATCCTGTTATACCTCAACCAGAATATAGGGTTGAAACCCCTATTCCGGTGCAACAGGAAATACAGAGAGAGTCTCCGAATGGTTTCAAAATCACTATTTTCAGCACTTAGAGTTAAAAGTTCTTAACTCTGCGAAAAAGATTTGGAAAACCAAAAAGGGTAAAGAAGTAATTTCAGTTATTCCACCTTTGGAAGAGATCACAATTCCAAATGTAGATAACGTTGAAATTACAGCATCTCCTTTCAAATCAATGAAAGAAGATGACAAAACCCTTTCTGTTCAAAATCCGACACGTTATGATATCAAAAATATTCAACACCAATTGAATTATACAAATCAACTGTTGTATCAGGTTGCTAGTACAACAGAAGAATTTGACACTTCGACCAAAGTCGAATCTTCTTCCAGACCAATTTCAAAATTAGAAAAACCTTTGATTGCTCCTTACAAATTGTCTGATTCTGAAATTAAGGAGCTAAAAATTGGAAAAGAGTCCAATACAACTCTATTGGATGAAATTAACAAACAATTGGCCTCTTTAAAAATATCTTCTTCAAAAGTAAATGTTTTGAAAAATGAGGATGTTTTAGAACTTGAAAAACAATTCCAACATTCAGAAGCTGATGTTGTGAATAAAATTAAAAATACATCAAGATCTTATCCCACTTCTAGAAACTATTATCACAGGTCCACATTGCCTGATATTCAATTTGATGATAATAGTCTAGATAATGCTTCACAATACAATGGTGAAGGCATTTTGGAATGGAATATTGATGGATTTTCTGAACATCAGATTTTGAGAAGATTGGAAGAAATGTCCATGGCAGCTACTGCTTATAGAGCTCGTGGTAATAATGCTCTAAGTACTGTCAAAATCCTTGTTAATGGTTTCTCTGGAAGCCTTAAAGGATGGTGGGACAACAATTTGAAAGAAAATGAACGAAATGCGGTTTTCTCCTCAGTCAAAACTGAGACCCGTTTAGAAAATGGTCAACCTGTTGAACACACTGTTGATCAACAAGTTGAAACTTTGATTTTTGGAATTTCTCAAGATTTTATTCGCGACACTAATACGTTTGCCGATAGGTCCCTTGAGATTTTAAAGAATTTATACTGTCCTACTCTTGGTGAGTTTAGATGGTATAAAGATAATTTTTTAACAAAAATTTATACGGGAACTGACTGTAGAGAAGCTTATTGGAAAGACAGGTTTATATCTGGACTTCCAAAAAACTTTGCTACTAAAGTTAGAGCTCAAATAAAAATGGAGTACCCTGGCACTCCTTTGGAGGAATTAACCTATGGAAGGATAATTTCTATCATCAACAAAACTGGTTTACAATTTTGTACTGATATCAAAATGCATCGCCAAGCGAAATTTGAAAGTAAAACAAATTCCAAAGAATTGGGAAATTTTTGTGAACAATTTGGTTATGAGAAGTTAACTCCTCCCTCCAAGCAGAGAAGAGTTAATACTCAAAAGTTTTCAAAACGGTTTTCAAAAATAAGAAGGTTTTATAAAAAGGAAAAAGAAGTAAAACCTTATAAGAAATCCCAAAAGAAATCTTATAAGAAACCCTTTTCAAAGGATTTTAAGAAAAATATAATTTGTTATAATTGTGGTCGTGTTGGTCACATGGCAAGAGACTGTAGAGTCAAACAAAAAATAAAAGAGTTGAAAATGGATAATGATCTTAAGGATCAAATTTCGAAAATTCTTCTCTATGATACTAATTCTTTAGAAGAATCATCTTCTGATGATGATGATTCAGATGTGATATATCAGAATCAAGAAACTTCTTCAGATTCTGATGCCGGCTGTTTAAGCTGTGGTTGCTTAGGTGATAACTGTAATTGTAAGTTTACAATTAATGTTATTATTAAAGAAGCAAGAGTTCTGCTTGATCTGATAAATCAAGGAGACGATCCACAAGTTAAACTAGCTATGCTGGAAATATATAAAGAATTAGAATCACAAGAGGTAGAAAAAGAAGAATTCAAAGGTTATTCTTTAAAGGAAATTCTGTCTTCACAAAATGTTGCAGAATCCTCTTTTAATCAAGAACCTTTAAGTCTTTCATTTTTGTACAAGGAAATTAAAGTTTTGAAATATGAAATTTCTGATTTGAAACTCAAAACCAAAATTTTGGAGCAAAATTTTTCAAAAACCCCAGGGAAAGGTCAGGCAAATCTTTTTGCTTCATCTTCTTCCCAAAGTTTCAAAAATGATTTTCCAGCTGCTAATCCTGAGTTGGGCGAAGATCATTTCTTACTGAGAATCAAAACTTTACAGCAAAAATGGCATGTGAAAGTCAATTTGAAAATTAAAAACTCTTTTCACAAACCATTTATTGTATTAATTGATTCAGGAGCAGATCTAAATTGTATCCAAGAAGGTCTGATCCCCACTCAATATTATCAGAAAACAATACAAAAGTTATATACTGCAAATAATGAGAAGCTTCAAGTTAAGTATAAGCTTGAAGAAGCTAGTATTTGCAATAATGGCATTTGTTTTAAAAATTCGTTTTTGTTAGTAAAAAATATGTCTGAACAAATTATATTAGGAACTCCTTTTATTACTCAACTTTATCCTTTTGGAGTTTCTGAAAATGGTTTGACTACAAAAAGGAATAATCAGGAAATTCTTTTTGAATTTTTGAATCCTATTAAATCCAAGGATTTAAATTCAATTTCTGATACTTTTGATGAAACAAATTTTTTATCTATTTTAAATGGAAAACAAAACCAACTTTGTTTTCTTCAAAAGGAAATTCTTTATCAAAAAATTGAAAAACAATTACAGGATCCTTTGATTAAGGAGAAAGTAATTGCTTTGCAAAAAGAATTTGAAACAGAAGTTTGTTCCATTATTCCTAATGCTTTTTGGAATAGAAAGATTCATACTGTTTCTTTGCCATATGAAAAAGATTTTGATGAAAGAAATATTCCAACTAAAGCTCGACCTATTCAGATGAATAGTGAGACTTTGGAGTTTTGTAAAAAGGATATTCAAGATCTTTTGAATAAGAAATTGATAAGGTCTAGCAAGTCGCCTTGGAGTTGCACTGCCTTTTACGTAAATAATAATTCTGAAATTGAGCGTGGCGAACCTCGAATGGTTATTAATTATAAACCATTAAACAAAGCGTTGCAGTGGATTCGCTACCCCATTCCAAATAAAAAGGATTTGATCAAAAGACTGCACAATGCAGTTATTTTTTCAAAATTCGATTTGAAATCTGGTTATTATCAAATAGCTTTAAAAGAAGAGGATAAATACAAAACTGCTTTTACTGTTCCTCTGGGACATTATAAGTGGAATGTAATGCCTCTAGGTTTGAAAAATGCGCCTTATGAATTTCAAAATATCATGGATGAAATATTAAATCCTCATTCGGAGTTTGCTTTAATATATATCGTTGATATCTTAATATTTTCAATTTCTTTGGAACAACATTTTAAGCATTTGCATGTTTTCAAAGAAACAATCAAAAGAAATGGAATGGCTTTGTCTGCCAAAAAGACAAAACTTTGTTTAACTAAAATGAAGTTTTTGGGCCATGAAATATTTCAGGGCACAATAACACCCATCAGCAGGAGTATTGCTTTTGCTGATAATTTTCCAAATGAGTTGAAAGACAAAACACAACTTCAAAGATTTTTAGGTTGTTTGAATTATGTTTCGGAATTTATTCCCAACATTAGAATCAAGTGTAAGCCTCTCTATAGTAGACTTAGAAAGACTAAGAATCCCAAACCTTGGTCTGATGAGTTGTCTAGATTAGTGGCTGAAATTAAATAGGAAGTCAAGTCTCTACCGTGTCTTGGTATTCCTCATCCCGATGCTAGTCTTATAGTCCAGACTGATGCATCAGATAAAGGATATGGTGGCATCCTGCTACAAATTCTTCCAGAGTCAAAAGTGGAGCAAATTGTCAGATACCACTCTGGTCTTTGGATCTCAAATAAGAAAAAATATAGTACTATTAAAAATGAAATTTTATCTACAGTGCTATGTATCACAAAATTTCAAGATGATTTGTTTAACAAAATTTTTTTACTTAGAATTGATTGCAAAGCTTCAAAAGATGTTTTAGAAAAAGATGTTAAAAATCTTGTTTCAAAACATATTTTTTCCATATGGTAAAGTCTTTTGAGTTGCTTTGACTTTGAAATTGAATATTTAAAAGGAGAAAATAATTTCATCCCTGATTATCTAACCAGGGAATTTTCGCAGGTTTCTATAAAATAATGGCGCACAGGGCCCAAGGAGGGTCTACCAGAGGTGGGGCATCCCCTTCCTCTTCAAAATCAAAACCTCTCACAATAGACTCATTTGCACCCAGTGCAACTAAAATAGCCTCTACCCCAATATCGGCCCAACAGCCCACTAAAAATACTTCCCTTGAAATAACCATCCGTTTTACCCCTTTGGGTAAACCCCCAAATACCCAACCAAAAAGCCCACAACAAAATATCCAAACTCTCGAAAGAGAACCTCTCCAACAAAAATTTAAACCCTAATGTCAAAGGTTACTACTTCTGGAGCCCGAAATGGGTGATCCATCAAATAGTGTTTCAGGACCCTGGAACATTTACTCAAAATACTTTCAAGAAGGATGTGGTTGGATTCAAGCTTTTGGATCCAAGAAAAATTTGAAATTTTATCAATTTATTTTGATAGACTCTGGGTCTGTTGAGATAAATGAAAATGAAAATGAAAAGGCTAAGGGAATAGTGGCGTATCCCCAATGCAAGATTTTAAAAGTGTTGACCATGTCTGATTGGGGTCAACACCCTTTGAAGCCCAAAAGATTTTCTCGGGTATTCGACCCGGCAGTATATGACTATGTGGACTACCAAAATGCTTGGGAACACTTTTTAAATATTCCCAATGAAAAACATTCTTGGTATTTCATTATAGTGAGTAATCAATCTATTTACCCTTCTTAGTTTATGGATTGGTTTGTGCGTTTTCGGTTGTCTGTTGAAATACTCCCAAACGCCATTTATTCAAAATACTTAGAGTTTAAAATTCTAACTCCAAAACTTCAGGCTCATGAAAAATTACTACATTTTTGTGCTCAGTTTGGAATTTCATGGTTGCTTCGATATAGCTATGATATTCATGCACATCTCCCTGAGCCTTTTCCCAAATGGATTTGTGCTTCCATTCTTGTTTCTTGGTGGCGCAAGTTCAATGAGGATTTTGTATTATCAAAATTTGAGACTTGGAAGAAGCATGGACTTCAGAAGAGGAGACTGCCTCAGTCCATCACTCCTGCCAATTCTCCTTCCAGAAATAAAGATAAGAATATTGTTGGGACTGCTTCCTCGGTGATTTCACAGCCAGCCATTCCTTTTTCTCCATATACATTAACATTGGACGCCTCGTCCCCGGCAGAATTAAAGAAAAAATTGTTAGAAGCTGCATCAACAGTTGGTTCAGATGAAGAAACTGAAGTGCCAGCTATTGAAGAAGAGGATTTTGAAGAATTTAATCCTTATCTGGAAAATAATGACCCAGATATAGGATTTTTTGACTAAAATGTTTAAAATCAGTTTTGTCGCATCTCCGAAAGGTTGAAAAAATGGCCGACAAAATAAAATGGATTCCCACTCAGAAAATAAAGCAGAGTCCTTTGGAAACAAATGTGGCCGCCCATGTGCCATTCTGCTTTATTAAAGAAAAGTTGTTTGTCGCTTTGTGCCGAAAGAAGCTTCGTGGCAGACAAGAAAATATGCTCTACTGTAAAAGCTGGTACCAGAAATCAAAAGAGAATAGTACCTGCTTTTCGGATTTGAAACATTTGAAATCCGCGACCCTCAGCTGAAGGCTCCTCCCTCTATATAAGGAACCTCAAGACTCAGTTGATAGCATCGCTTATTTCCATCAGAGCTTACTAATCTCTCTTGTTTGTAATCTTGCAGTTTTCTTAGTATTCTCAAGTTTTCTTACAAGCTTCAATACTTTGTAAGTTTCTGTGATATTTCAACATTTTGTAACATTCGCCTAAATCTTTGGCATATAGTGAACTTTGAAAATCAAAATCAATATTTTGTTTAATATTTTATTATATACTTTGATATTTCTCTACTCTGATATTTTTATATTTTGCTTCTTCACCTGTATCCTTCCATGAATTCTCTAACATCTTTTTGTGAAATGATCCGCAGTGGCCCTTGTGTCGATGATAGAAATTATCCTTCCATAGGTTAATTCCTCCAAAGGAGTGCCAGGGTACTCCATTTTTATTTGAGCTCTAACTTTAGTAGCAAAGTTTTTTGGAAGTCCAGATATAAACCTGTCTTTCCAATAAGCTTCTCTACAGTCAATTCTCGTATAAATTTTTGTTAAAAAATTATCTTTATACCATCTAAACTCACTAAGAGTAGGACAGTATAAATTATTTAAAATCTCAAGGGACCTATCGGCAAACGTATTAGTGTCGCCAATAAAAGCTTTAGAAATTCCAAAAATCAAAGTTTCAACTTGTTGATCAACAGTGCGTTCAACAGGTTGACCATTTTCTAAACGGGTCTCAGTTTTGACTGAGGAGAAAACCGCATTTCGTTCATTTTCTTTCAAATTGTTGTCCCGCCATCCTTTAAGGCTTCCAGAGAAACCATTAACAAGGATTTTGACAGTACTTAGAGCATTATTACCACGAGCTCTATAAGCAGTAGCTGCCATGGACATTTCTTCCAATCTTCTCAAAATCTTATGTTCAGAAAATCCATCAATATTCCATTCCAAAATGCCTTCACCATTGTATTGTGAAGCATTATCTAGACTATTATCTTCAAATTGAATATCAGGCAATGTGGGCCTGTGATAATAGTTTCTAGAAGTGGGATAGGATCTTGATGTATTTTTAATTTTATTCACAACATCAGCTTCTGAATGTTGGAATTGTTTTTCAAGTTCTAAAACATCCTCATTTTTCAAAACATTTACTTTTGAAGAAGATATTTTTAAAGAGGCCAATTGTTTGTTAATTTCATCCAATAGAGTTGTATTGGACTCTTTTCCAATTTTTAGCTCCTTAATTTAGAATGGAATTTACAGGAAATTCTGCCACCTGAAGAGCCAGAATCTTCTGTCATGTCAATACCCATTGAATATTCTTCAGGAAATGTTTCTATTAGTTTTGCTCCTTTAAATAGGAGTAATTCTGCAAGATCTTTTAGGACTTGTCCTGAGGGATCTAGACAAACTAATACAAACAATTCACGAAGATCAATGGATTCTTTCCATTCTTTGAGATTAGCCGGAGTGAGCAATCATCCTGTTATACCTCAACCAGAATATAGGGTTGAAACCCCTATTCCGGTGCAACAGGAAATACAGAGAGAGTCTCCGACTCTATCTGAGATTAATCAAGCTTTTGAAACCTCGAATCAAATTTTTGTTTTGACAAAATTTATTGCTGATAGACAAAAAGTTCAAAAAGACTTTTTGAAACCTGAATTTGAAGAAAAGCGAAAATGGTTTTTTTCGTCTTTTTCTCAACCTGAAATAAGAAAATATCGTGAAAAATTTTATTCTTATTTGGAGGAGGTAGAGGATGACACTATTCCTTTCTTCGAATGGTTTCAAAATCACTGTTTTCAACACTTAGAGTTAAAAGTTCTTAACTCTGCGAAAAAGATTTGGAAAACCAAAAAGGGTAAAGAAGTAATTTTTGTTATTCCACCTTTGGAAGAGATCACAATTCCAAATTGTGACACCCTAAACTCGGGTCATCACATGGTTACCCGTTTGCGGAAATAAAACTTAATTCGCTGGTTACTTTCCGAAAATAATGTTTTCTCAACGTTCATCTTTTCAAAATATGGTGATAAATTTTTTTCTTTCTTTTTAATCTCATAACATCATCAACGTAACCAAACCACACTTAAATACATAAGGAATATATGTCATACAACTATACTGCCTCATATATTTTCACACCTAAATCAACATCAGTTTTATCTTTAAAACATAATAGGACCTAAGCTGGTCGTAACTAACAGACATTACAGCCAATAGGAGCAGCACAACACACTTCCAACTAGACAGCCTTCCTCTTCTTGTAGGAATCATACCCCTTGTACGTCTCTGAGATGTGTTGTAAGGGTGAGACACCAATATATGGATTTATCACCATAACTAAATGCGCACCACAAAAGAAGGCACATACACATATACATATTTATAACAACATACTCATTCATATTATATCACATCGTTTATCAATGGGTTTCACACCCCAAACATCAACGTTGAAAAACTATGCATGAACACTTCAAAACATCATCTAAACATTCATACCTAATCTCATGAGATATCTCCAACATCGTGATGAGTTGATCAGACTCGATAGTTACATACGCACAGCCACAGACACGCAGTCACAGACACACTGTCACAAGCACACAGCCAAAACCCATCACACACTGTCCAACATCGTGGCACAGGTGTCACAACGTAGATGGGGCCTTATTGTCCACCATGCACAATAAGCACATCTTTATGATCTACCATGACGCCGCAAGGTAATCACTCGTTTTATCATGGCACGTCTGCCAAATGCTTGCAAGAAAACCTTTTGTTCTCAATACTTTTCTTTGTGCTATATCTTTATTTGTCAAAGCTCTCAAAAGCTTTCATCTTATCATCGTTTTAAACATCGAATGCTCTCAAAAGCATCATCGTTTTCAACATCGAATGCTCTCAAAAGCATCATCGTTTTCAACATCTTTACAACTTTTATTATCAACACAGGACCTCAAAGTCTGAGTGCTAAATCACGAAGCCCTTAGACCGTTGCAATCAGTCTTAGGTTCGTGGTAATAGAAAACATCTCAAAACGTTTTAACTTCTTTAAGTAGATACCCAGTCTACAACACAACGAACCTTAATACCCCGACGTCTCGGTTATTAAGTTCCATATCATTGTTTTACATCGTTTTTTGTCTGTGAAAAACAAATCCAAATAATACAACGTCATAAGAACACTAGCACCCCAACATCTCGGTTACTAAGTTCTATATCGTCGTTTAGTAAAACTCATTTACAGAAAATCATTTCTACTTGAAAACTATTTTACTGAAACTTCAGCTTTTAAAAATTAAATCAATTCCGATTAAACCTCTTCTCAAAACAAGTACTGCTATTTTTAAACTTTCACCGTAAATAATTTCAAAACTTGCCATCGTTAATCATTTTCCAAGAAAATATTTTTAAAGTCAAACTTTGACTTTTTATTTTATATTATTATTTTATTATTATTATTATTATTTTTTATAAAGTATTTTGGAATATTAATTTCACAAAATAACTTTTTGTAATATTTCAGAATTTATTGCGTAAAAATTAGCAGTATTAAAAAAATTTCACGGTTACGCTCTCACCGTGACTCATAAATTTCTTTTACAATGATAAATTATTAAAATAATAATAGTTCTCGAAAACTCATTATTTTTCCAAAATAATATTTTCCACCATTATTATATTCCAACATTTCCCATAAAATGTTGAATATAATTTTCACAACTTATTAAATCTTTTATCTGATTAATCGGTTGTGCACTGACCACTGTGAGGCCTCTCAAACAACATTCAACATTCATCATTCAACAACATCATCATAATTATATCACCAGGCAGATCATGCATTATAGCAACATAATATACTACTTCAGATAATTAAATAAATTAAAAGCAGATCAACCACCGATATACAGATAAACAACACAACATAAACAATATAAACAAATAATCACAACCACAGATAAGTCATATAAATCACACTACACGCAAATAGTTATAGAGAAAAATCCCTCAGGTAAGCTCCCCTTACCTCTTGAAGACTCGAACTAAGGGTTTCAAATAATCTCCCGATTTGATCCGGTTTCCTCCGTCGGCTTTAGGTCAAACCAACTCGATCGATTCCTTCATAACGAATTGCAACCAAAATAAATCAAAATCAAACAACAACACACTTAAATCAATAGGGGTAGGGTTCGGCCTCTTCAACTTTTCTAGGTTAGGAAAGTTAAAATTTTGTTAACTTAGGGATTTATGATCCTTAAGCAACTTAAGTATGATTAAGCACTTAATCCAAAATCATGAACTAAGAACTTTGAATGAAACTCATCTAGCTCCAAGAACTAGGGTTTCGGCCAAGGGCTGAGTTTGAGGTTAGAAATCTCTAAAATTTCTAAACTCTTGGATTTAATCAACATACAAAACTTAGAGTTGGATTCAAGTGTAACAAACAACTTTTGAATCACAAAACCATCAAGTGCTCATACCTAGGGTTTCGGACTTGATTGAAACAAATAGGTTAGAGTTTGGTTTTTGATCTTCTATGTACTTACATACAAGAACTATCAAGATACAAAAGGATTGAATCATGAATCAAGACATGAAAATGAAACAAAACCTAAGAACACAACTTTAACCTAGGTTCGGCCCAGTCCAGATTTTAGGGAAAGAAATTTCTCATGATCTTGTGCTTCTAGATGATGAAAATAGAGATGATTATAAGATCATAGCAATTGGTTTCATGTCAAAAGGATTTTTCTAGAATTAGTTATGAATTTTTGAATCTAGTTCCATGAACTTTGAACAAATGAAGAACATATGGATTTAAGTCATAGATCTAGAAAAGTGATGAAGAGAAATGATTTAAATGACAAGAGAATAAGTCATTACCTCTTGATGATCCAAGAAAACAAAGTTTGGATGATGTTCTTCAAGGACTTCTTATGGAGTTCTTAAGAAACTTAAAGAAGAAGATGAACGTAGTTAGGGTTTAGAACAGTTTTAGTATTTTGGGTAGATCTCTCAACATACTTGTCCGTTTTGGATGATCTTTATGTTGTTGGAAATAAGAGAGAAATATGAACAACTTTCATGTTGAAAGTTTTTCGAGATTCAAAATAGAAACTGGTCAGAATTGCTAGGCAAAATCTGACGAATTATGAACACTTTGAAGAAAAGAACATGGAAATGGAAGAAAATGGTTAATGAAGAAGGCAACAACTTAATGAAGAAGGAACCAAACTTAATGAAGAAGACTTGGAGCCGTGGGTTTTGGGTAAGCTTTAGTCAACTTTTCCAATGGCATTTACTTGAAATTGTCATATAAAGACAAGGGCAAAATGGTCATTTCATAGGAAAATTTCACTTTGTCATAAATGTGCCATTATGACTCGGATAAGCTTGACGAGCCTCTGGTTGACTGGTTTTATAACTAATAAAGACCTTGGCTTTGTGCTAATTTTATATCATTTTCACCCAAATTAGACTTGATTGTCCTTAAGTAAGATTTTGAGTCTGTAAAGTGTTTTTAAGCTAATTTAGTTGATTTAGAGTTAAATAAAATACTTACTGTTATTTCTTATTTTCATGTTAATAAAAATGAATAATTCTGGTTCGCCCCGCGAATAAGCTCTCGCCCCGCGAGTCACCAAGCCCAGAAAGTCAGAGACGATCACGGCTTGCCCGTGTTGAAGGTCACGGCTGTGGCAGTTTTTGAAGTTGAAGCGTTCGCCTCGCGAGCATCCATTCGCCTCGCGAGCCTGGAAGTCAGAAAGCATCATGGTTGGCCCCTGATATTAATAACGGGCGTAACAGAAGACTTTTCAGATTCTCGCCTCGCGAAGGTGTGTTCGCCTCGCGAGAATACCAAAGGTTGCAGACTGTTCACAAGATTCGCGTCGCGAGAGAGGCTTCGCCTCGCGAGAAAGCTGATTCCAGAAATTGTATTTAAGCGTTTTAGACATAACTGAAGGTGGTTGGTCAGAGTTAGCCAGTTTTGGCTAGTTCTTAGGCAGTATCTAGATAGCTTTTAGTCAGTAGTTCAGTGGTTTATTTCTTTTCTTTTCTGTTTAAGTCTGTAATGGAGAACTAGTCTCCTAGATTAATCTACTGGGATTGGTTTCCATTTAGATTTGAGGTTTTGTAATCCCTATTTTACTTGCTTTTCCCTTTTCAATACTACATTATACATTTCTATTTGTTATTTCAGGAGTGTGTAGTGTTGTATTGATTCGTTTCAGTGATGTTATGTTTCTATACTAAATCGTGTTTGTTATTTCGCGTGCGTTCATTCATGTTCGTTTGTTCATGAGAGCTTAACCCCGTTTGTTATTTCGGGAATAGGAACCTACATCCGTAGTAGCGATTACGTTGTTAATTGTTGCTACAACTGAAAGGGGATTAGAATCAGCTTAGGGCTTGGATTTATATGAACCAATGATAGTGGGAAACCGAGAACAGTAGGTTAATCGTTTCTTTGCTATTTGATAATTTCTAGTTTGCATTGACTTTTTGTTTGTTTTTCTTTATTTTATTTCAATTACCCAAAACCCCCAGAACTAATTTTCTGTTAATAATAACAACGCCTAAGAGTCCTTGAGAGACGATATCCGAGTTGTCGCTTCCCTATCTACATTATTTTTGTAAACGCTCGTTCTTTTGGCGCGTGGCGACAGGGCGGCCAAAAATTGGCGCCGTTGCCGGGGACTCTTGTTTGTTGTTATTAGCAGAAAATATTTAAAAAAAATAAAAAAAATAAAAAAAAATCTCTTTGCTGAATTAGTTTTGTCTGCATTGTCTGGTTGTAAATTTTAGCACCCCCCATGGATAATCACATATATGGTTACATGCCTAATGTTTACTATGAACCACCACCATGCATATATTTTCCTGATTTTATTGGTTTATCACACTGGTTGCCAAGGTTTAGTGGTTTTGCAGGTGAAAATCCGCAGGAGCATCTGAGGAAATTCCAGATTGCTTGTTCTATAATGCTGAGACCTGCAGGAATAACAGAAGACCACATCAAGATGGAAGCTTTCCAGTTCTCACTTGAAGGCGCTGCAAGGGATTGGCTGTATTGTCTTGATGAGAATTCCATCTCAAGCTGGTTTGATTTGAAGGAAGCCTTCCTGTTTAGATACTATCCTAGCCAAGTGACCACCTCTGCACCTTCCGAACCTTCACAGAGCACCTTGGATGAGATTGCTTGTATGCTACAACAAATGGCTGAGAACACTCAACAGATGATGGAAGAGAATAATCAAAGGTTGGCACAACAAAATCTTGAATTTCAATAGAGGATGGAGGCTGAATACCAGAGGAGCCAAGCTGAATATCAGAAGTTGTCCGCTCTAATTGATCAAATAGCCGCCAACTCGGCTGCAATGCTAACTCCACAGCCCATTGAAGAACTTACAGAGTCACAAGTTATTCTTGAAGACACTTCTTATGATGATTGTGATAATATTTCTGTTGATGATGAATTGTGTGTTGAATCCCCTGACTCTAATGCATGTGATGATTGTTATTGTGATGGCACTGCTTTGTGTATATACTGTTATGCAGCTTTATTCTGTTCAGGAAACATAGAAAAGGAGGATCAGGAGGATCAGGAGGACATCTGCTTCCCCGTGCCTGAGGATAATGAAGAACCTTTGGAAGTAGATGATTCAAGTAAATCAATTGCAGGTGTTGAAAGTGATGGGGTGGATGAACCGTGTGCAAAAAGTCCAGACAATCAGACCTTTACTAACTCAGTTTCTTTTACTACATGTACTGACTGTACTGACACTAACCCGTGTGTTGTTTGTGGCCAGTTTCTTGATTCTATTTTGCAGGATGATAGTGAGAGTGATGCTGTTTGTTCAGCCGAAGTTCCAGCTATACCATCCATTGAGCAGCCACTTCCCCCTGTGGAACCAAAAGCTCTGGATTTTGCACCCTTGGATTTTGCACCATGGCCGGTCCAAGAGGTTGAGCCCCACTTCTATTGGGAGGATTTTATGGACTTTGTAGATAAAGAGGTCAGCTGTGACCTGAAGGGGAGTGAGAAGTCCGCCGCACTCGGTGAAGTCATCATAATTGTCAAGTGCTCACCCCCACATCAAGGCTGCAAGTTAGGGAAGCACGGAATGAGTGTCCAGACTTTGTCCATCACTTGGGCATTATGCTGCATACTATGGGATCCGGGAGGATCGTTTCACAATTTGAGCATCCCGTGGCCACTGTATCACAGACAATGGGATCCAGGCGGAAGCTCCTACACTGCCACTTGATCAGGGAGTTCCCTTTCCTTTCCCTCACTCTGATTTTATTGTTATGTTGTTTCATTGGGGACAATGTATGTTTTAAGTGTGGGGGAGGGAACTAGTTGTAGTTTTTGTTTTGTCTTGTTTTTTATTTTCCTTTTCTTTGAATAAAGCTCCTGAATAATTTGAGAAGCTCAGGAGTTGTGTTGAGTCTGGTATTGGCAAGTTTGATGGATTTGATTAATTTTGCATAGATTGATTGCATGATAGTGTTGACTGTTTTCCCCCTAGGATTTGAACAATTTTTGAAAAATTGATCCCCATATGATTGAAAACTGAACTTTGAGATTTTGTTATGATAGCATGATTTATGATAAGTTTGGGGTGATAGGAAGCACACACTAGGGATAGAATCTCTGTCAAACAATTTGCAAAAAAAATGTCCAGGTGAGGTTTTTGAGCCTCCAACATGTTTTTAACTGTGTGAAAATCACTTTTTAAGTTGCACTTTCCTGAATTTGCTTGAATCTCTTTTTGGTTTGCATGTTTATGTGTTTGCTTCATATGATTTAGGCATTTTCTTTGTAAATAACTACTTAGCCTAAAAATAACCAATTCCTAATGCATGTTCTCTAGTTAGCCCCTTTGAGCCTGATTAGCCTATTGCTTCTTGATAACCTAATGTTATAAGCCCAAAAATCTGGAAAACCATGTTAACCCGATCTTAGGATTAGGAGAGCATGGAATCTTAGAATGGGTACAAGAAATAAGTTTGGGGTGGCTGCAAGGTGTAATGTGTTGTTTGGGATTGAGAAAAAAAAATTGTGAAAAAAATAGAAAAAAATAATAATTTAAAAGTGCAAAAATGCCAAAAAGAAATAAAAAGGTTGTAGTCACCCAAAGCGAAATGAAAAATGAAAAAGGAACTTGATTTAAATTCAAAGTGTAAATAATGTTCATGCTCTCTTAGTTCCTAGGGTCTTCAGCCTACTTCTTTTGTATATCCTACCCTTAGCCGAGCCCCATTACAACCCATAAAAGACCTTTTGATGTTGCTTGCATGTTTTCTGTGGGAACCATTTTGAGATGAAAATCAAATTCAAGGGAAGTGTTCTTAAAAGTGAAAATGAGTGAAATGTTGATAGCCTGACAAAAATTGAGCGTTTGAGTGAACACAAATTTCCCTTGTGAGGAAGGCAGTTGTTTGGATTTGGTGATCTCCTTCTTGTGTGTGACTTGGATCCCCCTGCTTAGATTAATGAGTGTTTGAATGATGAAATTCTCAATTGTTTAGAATAAATGAATGTGGGGATTGCTTTATTTGAAAGGGGGGAACATTGAAGAAAATTGTTTTGATAGATTGCTTGAAATTGGTGCAAAGTTGATTGATCCTTAAGCTTGCCATGTCCTTAGTCTTTCTGAGTTTTTAAGTTTTAGTTTGCTTGGGGACAAGCAAAGTTTAAGTTTGGGGTATTTTGATGAGCCTCTGGTTGACTGGTTTTATAACTAATAAAGACCTTGGCTTTGTGCTAATTTTATATCATTTTCACCCAAATTAGACTTGATTGTCCTTAAGTAAGATTTTGAGTCTGTAAAGTGTTTTTAAGCTAATTTAGTTGATTTAGAGTTAAATAAAATACTTACTATTATTTCTTATTTTCAGGTTAATAAAAATGAATAATTCTGGTTCGCCCCGCGAATAAGCTCTCGCCCCGCGAGTCACCAAGCCCAGAAAGTCAGAGACGATCACGGCTTGCCCGTGTTGAAGGTCACGGCTGTGGCAGTTTTTGAAGTTGAAGCGTTCGCCTCGCGAGCATCCATTCGCCTCGCGAGCCTGTAAGTCAGAAAGCATCACGGTTGGCCCCTGATATTCATAACTGGCGTAACAGAAGACTTTTCAGATTCTCGCCTCGCGAAGGTGTGTTCGCCTCGCAAGAATACCAAAGGTTGCAGACTGTTCACAAGATTCGCGTCGCGAGAGAGGCTTCGCCTCGCGAGAAAGCTGATTCCAGAAATTGTATTTAAGCGTGTTAGACAGAACTGAAGGTGGTTGGTCAGAGTTAGCCAGTTTTGGCTAGTTCTTAGGCAGTAGCTAGATAGCTTTTAGTCAGTAGTTCAGTGGTTTATTTCTTTTCTTTTCTGTTTAAGTCTGTAATGGAGAACTAGTCTCCTAGATTAATCTACTGGGATTGGTTTCCATTTACATTTGAGGTTTTGTAATCCCTATTTTACTTGCTTTTCCCTTTTCAATACTACATTATACATTTCTGTTTGTTATTTCAGTAGTGTGTAGTGTTGTATTGATTCGTTTCAGTGATGTTATGTTTCTATACTAAATCGCGTTTGTTATTTCGTGTGCGTTCATTCATGTTCGTTTGTTCATGAGAGCTTAACCCCGTTTGTTATTTCGGGAATAGGAACCTACATCCGTAGTAGCGATTACGTTGTTAATTGTTGCTACAACTGAAAGGGGATTAGAATCTGCTTAGGGCTTGGATTTATATGAACCAATGATAGTGGGAAACCGAGAACAGTAGGTTAATCGTTTCTTTGCTATTTGATAATTTCTTGTTTGCATTGACTTTCTGTTTGTTTTTCTTTATTTTATTTCAATTACCCAAAACCCCCAGAACTAATTTTCTGTTAATAATAACAACGCCTAAGAGTCCTTGAGAGACGATATCCGAGTTGTCGCTTCCCTATCTACATTATTTTTGTAAACGATCGTTCTTTTTGGCGCGTGGCGACAGCGCGGCCAGCTCGTCATAAATACTCGGAAAATCGGTCAAATCCATCATCTCTGCTACATTGTCGACTCCTCGATTCATCCGACGCAAGCTTTTCCTAGAGACATCTCGACTTATACGCCCGCAACAAATATAATATTTTAAATTTTTTTTTACCAAAATTTTCAAAACTTCCAGTATCGTAGTAAATACGATAAAAACATTTTTCATCTCGTTCACGAGTTAAAATTAGGTCTTCTGAGCAGTAAACTTTTACTGTCAGTGAAAACACAGAAAACGACAGACCGGTTTCCGTCTGAATTTTCAACCAAAAATTTTCCCGTAACCTTATGATAATAAGTATAACATGGAAATGACCTTGGTTTATCCAAAATCATTTTCTAAGTCCCGGATAAAAATATATATTTATATATTTATTACCGATATTACGAAGCATCGAAAATCGGGGTGTTACACAAATGTAGATAACGTTGAAATTACAGCATCTCCTTTCAAATCAATGAAATAAGATGACAAAACCCTTTCTGTTCAAAATCCGACACGTTATGATATCAAAAATATTCAACACCAATTGAATTATACAAATCAACTGTTGTATCAGGTTGCTAGTACAACAGAAGAATTTGACACTTCGACCAAAGTCGAATCTTCTTCCAGACCAATTTCAAAATTAGAAAAACCTTTGATTACTCCTTACAAATTGTCTGAAGGGCCACTGCGGATCATTTCACAAAAAGATGTTAGAGAATTCATTGAAGGATACAGGTGAAGAAGCAAAATATAAAAATATCAGAGTAGAGAAATATCAAAGTATATAATAAAATATTAAACAAAATATTGATTTTGATTTTCAAAGTTCACTATATGCCAAAGATTTAGGCGAATGTTACAAAATGTTGAAATATCACAGAAACTTACAAAGTATTGAAGCTTGTAAGAAAACTTGAGAATACTAAGAAAACTGCAAGATTACAAACAAGAGAGATTAGTAGGCTCTGATGGAAATAAGCGATGCTATCAACTGAGTCTTGAGGTTCCTTATATAGAGGGAGGAGCCTTCAGCTGAGGGTCGCGGATTTCAAATGTTTCAAATCCGAAAAGCAGGTACTATTCTCTTTTGATTTCTGGTACCAGCTTTTACTGTAGAGCATATTTTCTTGTCTGCCACGAAGCTTCTTTCGGCACAAAGCGACAAACAACTTTTCTTTAATAAAGCAGAATGGCACATGGGCGGTGTTGAAAGATTTGGCAAGTGTACCAAATCGTACAAGTAATAAAGTGAGAGTAGAGTATCGTTCCCAACGAGGATTGTGTTTCAAGTATCAACTTAGCCTAGGCAATAGCTATTTGAACCAGTGAGTTTCATAGTTCCAATGAGTTTTTATGGATTTTTGTATTTAGAGCTCACAACAATGAATGAAACAATATCAATTAAAGAATATATTCAATATAGGTAAAAGCGGTTAGGCATCGGAATCCTCTAATTCTTCACTTAATGTAAATTCATTCAGTCCTAATTCCAATTCATTCCACTCAATTGTCATTCAAATCATTAACCTAGATTTATCCCTAATTCCTTAGGTGATAATCCTTTTGTACAAATTAAGAAGCCTAATTCCTTAGGTCACTCAAGCATTTGCACAAACATTAAGCATGTGATTCATAAGAATGCATTGAAACATAGTTCTATTCCTAGAATCAACATTCCAATGGTAATCTACTTCATTTCCAATCCAATAACCAATTTTCCAATTGTGAGATTGAATCTAACATCAATCTAGAGTTGATCAATCAATAGAAGCATTAAGCATAGAAGCAAATCACTCTAATTGAATGAAACAGAATTGAATTCAGAATCAAAATCAATTACATCAAGAATCAAATCAGAATCATCCTAACCTAACCTAAAATATCTAACAGCTCATAGTAAAAAGGGAAAAACGAGAAGAGAAGAAGAAACTTGAGTGGATGTGAGTGGAGGAAGCCATGGAAGCTCCAAATCTTGTTCCCAAGCTTGGATCTTCAAGGAAGCAGAGAGAAGATGATGGACCTCGAGTGTGAGAAGTGAAAAATGAGCCGAGAGATCCCTTTCAAATCTGTTCAAAACGAATTTATACTGGGTCGGCTCGTCTGCACAATACCAAGCGTCAAAACATCTTCTGCTGCTGAAGCACCAGCGCTGGGCTCTAATTGCTAGAGCTGGGCGCTAGCTTCCTTCCAATTTGCCAGCGCTGGGCGCCCAAACGTCTTCTGCTGCTGAATTGCAGAGCTGGACGCTGCATCATAGAGCTGGGCGCCAGCTTTCTAGAGCTGGGCGCCAGCTTTCTACCAATTATGCCAGCGCTGGGCGCTGGCCCATGCATTGCAGGATGCAGTTTTCTTCCGTTTTTGTCTGTGCTGAGCGTCCAATTCTAGGGCTGAGAGCTGGGCTACTATTCCTGCACATTTTCAACCTCTTTTAAGTATAATTTCAATATAAATTGAAATCTAAGTATCAAAACTCTATTCAAATGAATGTGTACATTTTCTTATCACTTTTCCTATAATTTCTAGGATTATTTACAAACTCTTTCCTAATTACACTTCCAAACTAACATATTTTACACATTCATCAGGCGGCCACATTTGTGTCCAAAGGACTCTGCTTTATTTTCTGAGTGGGAATCCATTTTATTTTGTCGGCCATTTTTTCAACCTTTCGGAGATGCGACAAAAGTGATTTTAAACATTTTAGTCAAAAAATCCTATATCTGGGTCATTATTTTCCAGATAAGGATTAAATTCTTCAAAATCCTCTGCTTCAATAGCCGGCACTTCAGTTTCTTCATCTGAACCAACTGTTGATGCAGCTTCTAACAATTTTTTCTTTAATTCTGCTGGGACGAGGCGTCCAATGTTAATGTATATGGAGAAAAAGGACTGGCTGGCTGTGAAATCACCGAGGAAGCAGTCCCAACAATATTCTTATCTTTATTTCTGGAAGGAGAATTGGCAGGAGTGATGGACTGAGGCAGTCTCCTCTTCTGAAGTCCATGCTTCTTCCAAGTCTCAAATTTTGATAATACAAAATCCTCATTGAACTTGCGCCACCAAGAAATAAGAATGGAAGCACAAATCCATTTGGGAAAAGGCTCAGGGAGATGTGCATGAATATCATAGCTATATCGAAGCAACCATGAAATTCCAAACTGAGCACAAAAATGTAGTAATTTTTCATGAGCCTGGAGTTTTGGAGTTAGAGTTTTAAACTCTGAGTATTTTGAATAAATGGCGTTTGGGAGTATTTCAACAGACAACCCAAAACGCACAAACCAATCCATAAACCAAGAAGGGTAAATAGATTGATTACTCACTATAATGAAATACCAAGAATGTTTTTCATTGGGAATATTTAAAAAGTGTTCCCAAGCATTTTGGTAGTCCACATAGTCATATACTACCGGGTCGAATACCTGAGAAAATCTTTTGGGCGTCAAAGGGTGTTGACCCCAATCAGACATGGTCAACACTTTTAAAATCTTGCAATGGGAATACACCACTATTCCCTTAGCCTTTTCATTTTCATTTTCATTTATCTCAACAGACCCAGAGTCTATCAAAATAAATTGATACAATTTCAAATTTTTCTTGGATCCAAAAGCTTGAATCCAACCACATCCTTCTTGAAAGTATTTTGAGTAAATGTTCCAGGGTCCTGAAACACTATTTGATGGATCACCCATTTCGGGCTCCAGAAGTAGTAACCTTTGACATTGGGGTTTAAATTTTTGTTGGAGAGGTTCTCTTTCGAGAATTTTTATATTTTGCTTCTTCACCTGTATCCTTCAATGAATTCTCTAACATCTTTTTATGAAATGATCCGCAGTGGCCCTTGTGGTATCAGAGCCTAAGGGTTCTGGTACTTACTACAGTTTTTTGAGTTGTCCTTTCTTGCAGCGTTGGTAAGCCTGAAGTGTGTTCCCGGTTGTAAAGCCTAAGGTAGGTAGTAAATCCGTTGGTAAGCCTGGTGTTCCCGGTGTTGGTCAGGTCAGCATGAGTCTCTGTCGTAAGTATTAGAGCTTTTAGGTTAGGTTATCATGTCTAGCCTTCTAAAGATGATTTCTAAAAAAGGTAAAGAGAAAATTGAGGAAATAGGTGAACCTAGTTCATCTCCTTTTCAAAATGAATTTCAAAATTCCTCTTTGATAAATGAACAACAAATAATTTTGCCAGATATAGAACATAAACTAAATAATTGGAGTATCCCTTCAATTAATGTTTCTGAAATATATAAGACAAAATTACTTGACAAGTTCAAGTCAGATTTCATCATCAAAACTGCTGAATATACCATCAAGGTAGATAAAACTCAAGAATCTTTAAATCTCTTGAATTTATCTATGTTGAAGGAACATAAGCAAAAATACAAATTTTTGCATATTGGTTTAATCCAAGTCGCGATAAAACCTTTGCATAGACTAGGAATAGACACACCTGTGTGTGTATGTCTAAGAGATACGCGACCAGCAAAATTTGAAGATCAAATCTTGTCTATAATTGAGACCAATCTTCATGATGGTCCCACGTTTTTCAATAATTTTCCAAACTACACAATGTCTTTGGAAAGTTTGGGTAAAAACAAGCATAATATCAAATTGGATATTAAAATAAAGGAAGGAATTTGGAATCCCAATTCCTATCCAATGGCTGTAATATACAAAATATATTATAAAGCCATGAGGACGAATATTTCGCCAAAAGCATTGAACATATCTTCCAAAGAAGATACTTTGCTTTTGCAAGTAAATTTGAATAAAGCAAATGCGGTTACACCAAGGAGACTAAATCACAATGAAGTCTCTAGAAATTTAGAATGGAATTTACAGGAAATTCTGCCTCCTGAAGAGCCAGAATCTTCTGTCATGTCAATACCCATTGAATATTCTTCAGGAAATGTTTCTATTAGTTTTGCTCCTTTAAATAGGAGTAATTCCACAAGATATTTTAGGACTTGTCCTGAGGGATCTAGACAAACTAATACAAACAATTCACGAAGATCAATGGATTTTTTCCATTCTTTGAGATTAGCCGGAGTGAGCAATCATCCTGTTATACCTCAACCAGAATATAGGGTTGAAACCCCTATTCCGGTGCAACAGGAAATACAGAGAGAGTCTCCGACTCTATCTGAGATTAATCAAGCTTTTGAAACCTCGAATCAAATTTTTGTTTTGACAAAATTTATTGCTGATAGACAAAAAGTTCAAAAAGATTTTTTGAAACCTGAATTTGAAGAAAAGCGAAAATGGTTTTTTTCGTCTTTTTCTCAACCTGAAATAAGAAAATATCGTGAAAAATTTTATTCTTATTTGGAGGAGGTAGAGGATGACACTATTCCTTTCTTCGAATGGTTTCAAAATCACTGTTTTCAGCACTTAGAGTTAAAAGTTCTTAACTCTGCGAAAAAGATTTGGAAAACCAAAAAGGGTAAAGAAGTAATTTCAGTTATTCCACCTTTGGAAGAGATCACAATTCCAAATGTAGATAACGTTGAAATTACAGCATCTCCTTTCAAATCAATGAAAGAAGATGACAAAACCCTTTCTGTTCAAAATCCGACACGTTATGATATCAAAAATATTCAACACCAATTGAATTATACAAATTAACTGTTGTATCAGGTTGCTAGTACAACAGAAGAATTTGACACTTCGACCAAAGTCGAATCTTCTTCCAGACCAATTTCAAAATTAGAAAAACCTTTGATTACTCCTTACAAATTGTCTGATTCTGAAATTAAGGAGCTTGTGACACCCTAAACTCGGGTCATCACATGGTTACCCGTTTGCAGAAATAAAACTTTATTTGCTGGTTACTTTCGGAAAATAATGTTTTCTCAACGTTCATATTTTCAAAATATGGTGATAAATTTTTTTTTCTTTTAACTTCACAACCACAACAACAAACATCAACAACAACGTAATCAAATTACACCCCAAACATCAACGTTGGAAAATTATGCATGAGCACTTCAATACATCATCTAACTTTTCCTAATCTCCGTAGATCCCACAACACCGCGTAAATGAGTTGATCAAGCTCGATAGTTACAGGCACGCAGCCACAGACACGCAGTCACAGACACGCAGTCACAAACACGCAGTCAAAAACCCATTACACACTGTCCAACATCGTGGCACAGGTGTCACAACGTAGATGGGGCCTCATTATCCACCAGGCACAATAAGAACATCTTTATGATCTACCATGAAGCCGCATGGTAATCACTCATTTGATCATGGCACGTCTGCCAAATGCATGCAATAAAAACCTTTTGTTCTCAACACTTTTCTTTGTGCTATATCTTTATTTGTCAAAGCTCTCAAAAGCTTTCTACCCATCATCGTTTTTAAACATCAAAGCTCTCAAAAGCTATCAACTTATCATCATTTTTAAACATCAAAGATCTCAAAAGCTTTCAACTTATCATCGTTTTCAACATCGAATGCTCTCAAAAGCATCATCGTTTTCAACATCGAATGCTCTCAAAAGCATCATCGTTTTCAACATCGAATGTTCTCAAAAGCATCATCGTTTTCAACCTCGAATGCTCTCAAAAGCATCATCGTTTTCAACCTCGAATGCTCTCAAAAGCATCATCGTTTTCAACATCTTTACAACTTTTATTAACAACACAGGACCTCAAAGTCCGAGTGCTCAATCACGAAACCCTTAGACCGTTGCAATCAGTCTTTGGTTCGTGGTAATAGATAACTTCTCAAAACGTTTTAACTTATTTACGTAGATACCCAGTCTACAACACAACGAACCTTAATACCCCGACGTCTCAGTTATTAAGTTCCATAACATCGTTTTACATCGTTTTTGTATGTGAAAAACAAATCCAAAATAGGACAACGTCATAAGAACACTAGCACCCCGACATCTCGGTTACTAAGTTCTATATCGTCGTTTAGTAAAACTCATTTACAGAAAATCATTTCTACTTGAAAACTCTTTTACTGAAACTTCAGCTTTAAAATCAATTCAGATTAAACTTCTTCTCAAAACAAGTACTACTATTTTTAAACTTTCACCATAAATAATTTCAAAACTTGCCATCATTTATCATTTTCCAAGAAAATATTTTTAAAGTTAAACTTTGACTTTTCATTTTATATTATTATTTTATTATTTTTATTTTTATAAAATATTTTTGAATATTAACTTTACAAAATAAATTTTTATAATATTTAGGAATTTCTTGCGTAAAAATTAGCAGTACTAAAAAAAATTTCACTGTTAAGCTCTCACCGTGACTCATAAATTTCTTTTATACTAATAAATCCTTAAAATAATAGTATTTCTCAAAAACTCATTATTTTTCAAAATAATATTTTTCCACCACTATTATATTCCAACATTCCCCATAAAACGTTGAATATAATGTTCACAGCTTATTAAATCTTTTATCTGATTAATCGGTTGTGCACTGACCACTGTCAGGCCTCTCAAACAACATTCCACATTCATCATTCAACAATATCATCATAATTATATCACCAGGCAGATCATGCATCATAGCAACATAATATATTACTGCAGATAATTAAATCAATTAAAAGCAGATAAATCACCGATACTCCGATAAACAACACAACGTAAGCCACATAAACAAATAATCACAACCACATATAAATCATATAAACCACACTACAAGCAAAGAGTTATTTAGAAAAATCCATCATGGCAAGCCCCCCTTACCTCTTGAAGATTGAACTAACCGTTCCTGTTAATCTCCTGATCCCGATCCGATTTTTCCTCTCCGTCAGCGTAAATCGGTTAACTCAGTTGTTTCCTTCAAACGAATTGCAACCAAAATAAATCAAATCAAACAAAAACATACTTGACTCATGGAGGTTAAGGTTCGGCCTCAACAACTTCTCTAGGTTAGGAAAGTTAAAATTTTGTTAACTTAAGGATTTATGATCCATAAGTAACTTAAACATGATTAAGCACTTAACCCAAGATTATGAACCAAGAACATGAACTAAAACTCATCTAGTTCCAAGAACTAGGGTTTCGGCCAAGGGCTGAGTTTGGAGTTAGAAATCTCTAAAATTTCTAAACTCTTGGATTTAATCAACATACAAAACCTAGAGTTAGATTCAAGTGTTACAAACAACTTTTGAATCATAAAACTAACAAGTGCTCATACCTAGGGTTTCGGTTTTGATGAGATCAATAGGTTAAAGTTTGATTTTTGATCTTCTATATACTTGAATACAAGAACTATTAAGTTATAATCATGAATCAAGACATGAAAATGAAACAAAACCTAAGAACACAAATTTGACCTAGATTCGGCCATGACCAGAAATCAAAGAAGGAAATTTCTCATGATCTTGTGCTTCTAGATGATGAAAATAGAGATGATTATAAGATCATAGCAATTGGTTTCATGTCAAAAGGATTTTTCTAGAATTAGTTATGAATTTTTGAATCTAGCTCCATGAACTTTGAACAAATGAAGAACATATGAATCTTAGCCATGAATCTACAAAAGATGTGAAGAGAAATGATTCAAATGTCAAGAGAATAAGTTATTACCTCTTGATTATCCAAGAAAACAAAGTTTGGATGATGTTCTTCAAGGTTTTCTTATGGTGTTCTTAAGAAACTTAAGGGAGAAGATGAACATAGTTAGGGTTTTAGAACAGTTTCAGTATTTTGGGAGATCTCTCAACATACTTATCCGTTTTGGATGATCTTTATGTCGTTGGAAAGAAGAGAGAAAGATGAACAACTTTCATGTTGAAAGTTTTCCGAGATTCAAAATAGAAACTGGTCAGAATTGCCAATCAAAATCTGGCGAATTATGAGCTCCAAAGAACATGAAAATGGAAAAATGCCTTAAGGAAGAAGATAACCTATTTAAATGAACAAAAAACCCAAACTTAATGAAGAAGGCATTGGAGCCGTGAGGATGGGGCAAGGTTTGGTCAACTTGTTCAATGGCAATTGTTAGAAATTGTCATAAAAAGACAAGGGCATTTTGGTCATTTGATAGGAAAATTTAATGTTGCCATAAATGTGCCATTATGGCCATTTATGATCGGATAAACTCGTCATAAATGCTCGTCAAGTCGGTCAATCCAATGTCTCTGCTACGTTGCCGACTTCCCGATTCATCTGACTCAGGCTCTGCCTAGAGACATCTCGACGTATAGGCCCGCAACAAATATAATATTTTAATTTTTTTACCAAAATTTTCAAAACTTCCAATATCGTAGTAAATACGATAAAAACATTTTTCATCTCGTTCATGACTCAAAATTAGGTCTTCTGAGCAGTAAACTTTTACTGTCAGTGAAAACGCAGAAAACAGCAGACCGGCTTCCGTCTGAGTTTTCAACCAAAAACTTCCCCGTAGCCTTATAAAAATAAGTATAACAAGGAAATGATCTTGGTTTATCCAAAATCATTTTCTCTTTCTCGGATAAAAATATATATATTTATATATTTATTTCCGATATTACGAAGCAGCGAAAATCGGGGTGTTACAGAGCTAAAAATTGGAAAAGAGTCCAATACAACTCTATTGGATGAAATTAACAAACAATTGGCCTCTTTAAAAATATCTTCTTCAAAAGTAAATGTTTTGAAAAATGAGGATGTTTTAGAACTTGAAAAACAATTCCAAGATTCAGAAGCTGATGTTGTGAATAAAATTAAAAATACATCAAGATTCTATCCCACTTCTAGAAACTATTATCACAGGCCCACATTGCCTGATATTCAATTTGAAGATAATAGTCTAGATAATGCTTCACAATACAATGGTGAAGGCATTTTGGAATGGAATATTGATGGATTTTCTGAACATCGGATTTTGAGAAGATTGGAAGAGATGTCCATGGCAGCTACTGCTTATAGAGCTCGTGGTAATAATGCTCTAAGTACTGTCAAAATCCATGTTAATGGTTTCTCTGGAAGTCTTAAAGGATGGTGGGACAACAATTTAAAAGAAAATGAACGAAATGCGGTTTTCTCTTCAGTCAAAACTGAGACCCATTTAGAAAATGGTCAACCTGTTGAGCGCACTGTTGATCAACAAGTTGAAACTTTGATTTTTGGAATTTCTCAAGCTTTTATTGGCGACACTAATACGTTTTCCGATAGGTCCCTTGAGATTTTAAATAATTTATACTGTCCTACTCTTGGTGAGTTTAGATGGTATAAAGATAATTTTTTAACAAAAAATTATACGAGAACTGACTGTAGAGAAGCTTATTGGAAAGACAGGTTTATATCTGGACTTCCAAAAAACTTTGCTACTAAAGTTAGAGCTCAAATAAAAATGGAGTACCCTAGCACTCCTTTGGAGGAATTAACCTATGGAAGGATAATTTCTATCATCAACAAAACTGGTTTACAATTTTGTACTGATATCAAAATGCATCGCCAAGCGAAATTTGAAAGTAAAACCAATTCCAAAGAATTGGGAAATTTTTGTGACAAATTTGGTTATGAGAAGTTAACTCCTCCCTCCAAGTAGAGAAGAGTTAATACTCAAAAGTTTTCAAAACTTTACAGCATAAATGGCATGTGAAAGTCAATTTGAAAATTAAAAACTCTTTTCACAAACCATTTATTGCATTAATTGATTCAGGAGCAGATCTAAATTGTATCCAAGAAGGTCTGATCCCCACTCATTGTTATCAGAAAACAATACAAAAGTTATATACTGCAAATAATGAGAAGCTTCAAGTTAAGTATAAGCTTGAAGAAGCTAGTATTTGCAATAATGGCATTTGTTTTAAAAATTCGTTTTTGTTAGTAAAAAATATGTCTGAACAAATTATATTAGGAACTCCTTTTATTACTCAACTTTATCCATTTGGAGTTTCTGAAAATGGTTTGACTACAAAAAGGAATAATCAGGAAATTCTTTTTGAATTTTTGAATCCTATTAAATCCAAGGATTTAAATTCAATTTCTGATACTTTTGATGAAACAAATTTTTTATCTATTTTAAATGGAAAACAAAACCAGATTTGTTTTCTTCAAAAGGAAATTCTTTATCAAAAAATTGAAAAATAATTACAGGATCCTTTGATTAAGGAGAAAGTAATTGCTTTGCAAAAAGAATTTGAAACAGAAGTTTGTTCCATTATTCCTAATGCTTTTTGGAATAGAAAGATTCATACTGTTTCTTTGCCATATGAAAAAGATTTTGATGAAAGAAATATTCCAACTAAAGCTCGACCTATTCAGATGAATGGTGAGACTTTGGAGTTTTGTAAAAAGGATATTCAAGATCTTTTGAATAAGAAATTGATAAGGCCTAGCAAGTCCCCTTGGAGTTGCACTGCCTTTTACGTAAATAATAATTCTGAAATTGAGCGTGGCGAACCTCAAATGGTTATTAATTATAAACCATTAAACAAAGCGTTGCAGTGGATTCGCTACCCCGTTCCAAATAAAAAGGATTTGATCAAAAGACTGCACAATGCAGTTATTTTTTCAAAATTCGATTTGAAATCTGGTTATTATCAAATAGCTTTAAAAGAAGAGGATAAATACAAAACTGCTTTTACTGTTCCTCTGGGACATTATGAGTGGAATGTAATGCCTCTAGGTTTGAAAAATGTGCCTTCTGAATTTCAAAATATCATGGATGAAATATTAAAGCCTCATTCGGAGTTTTCTTTAATATATATCGATGATATATTAATATTTTCAAATTCTTTGGAACAACATTTTAAGCATTTGCATGTTTTCAAAGAAACAATCAAAAGAAATGGAATGGCTTTGTCTGCCAAAAGGACAAAACTTTGTTTAACTAAAATGAGGTTTTTGGGCCATGAAATATTTCAGGGCACAATAACTCCCATCAGCAGGAGTATTGCTTTTGCTGATAATTTTCCAAATGAGTTGAAAGACAAAACACAACTTCAAAGATTTTTAGGTTGTTTGAATTATGTTTCGGAATTTATTCCCAACATTAGAATCAAGTGTAAGCCTCTCTATAGTAGACTTAGAAAGACTAAGAATCCCAAACCTTGGTCTGATGAGTTGTCTAGATTAGTGGCTGAAATTAAACAGGAAGTCAAGTCTCTACCGTGTCTTGGTATTCCTCATCCCGATGCTAGTCTTATAGTCCAGACTGATGCATCAGATAAAGGATATGGTGGCATCCTGCTACAAATTCTTCCAGAGTCCAAACTGGAGCAAATTGTCAGATACCACTCTGGTCTTTGGATCTCAGCGCAAGAAAAATATAGTACTATTAAAAAGGAAATTTTATCTATAGTGCTATGTATCACAAAATTTCAAGATGATTTGTTTAACAAAATTTTTTTACTTAGAATTGATTGCAAAGCTGCAAAAGATGTTTTAGAAAAAGATGTTAAAAATCTTGTTTCAAAACATATTTTTGCCAGATGGCAAAGTCTTTTGAGTTGCTTTGATTTTGAAATTGAATATTTAAAAGGAGAAAATAATTTCATCCCCGATTATCTAACCATGGAATTTTTGCAGGTTTCTATAAAATAATGGCACACAGGGCCCAAGGAGGGTCTTCCAGAGGTGGGGCATCCCCTTCCTCTTCAAAATCAAAACCTCTCACAATAGAATCATTTGCACCCAGTGCAACTAAAATAGCCTCTACCCCAATATCGGCCCAACAGCCCACTAAAAATACTTCCCTTGAAATAACCAACCGTTTTACCCCTTTGGGTAAACCCCCAAATACCCAACCAAAAATCCCACAACAAAATATCCAAACTCTCGAAAGAGAACCTCTCCAACAAAAATTTAAACCCCAATGTCAAAGGTTACTACTTCTGGAGCCCGAAATGGGTGATCCATCAAATAGTGTTTCAGGACCCTGGAACATTTACTCAAAATACTTTCAAGAAGGATGTGGTTGGATTCAAGATTTTGGATCCAAGAAAAATTTGAAATTTTATCAATTTATTTTGATAGACTCTGGGTCTGTTGAGATAAATGAAAATGAAAATGAAAAGGCTAAGGGAATAGTGGCGTATTCCCAATGCAAGATTTTAAAAGTGTTGACCATGTCTGATTGGGGTCAACACCCTTTGAAGCCCAAAAGATTTTCTCGGGTATTCGACCCGGCAGTATATGACTATGTGGACTACCAAAATGCTTGGGAACACTTTTTAAATATTCCCAATGAAAAACATTCTTGGTATTTCATTATAGTGAGTAATCAATCTATTTACCCTTCTTGGTTTATGGATTGGTTTGTGCGTTTTGGGTTGTCTGTTGAAATACTCCCAAACGCCATTTATTCAAAATACTTAGAGTTTAAAACTCTAACTCCAAAACTTCAGGCTCACGAAAAATTACTACATTTTTGTGCTCAGTTTGGAATTTCATGGTTGCTTCGATATAGCTATGATATTCATGCACATCTCCCTGAGCCTTTTCCCAAATGGATTTGTGCTTCCATTCTTGTTTCTTGGTGGCGCAAGTTCAATGAGGATTTTGTATTATCAAAATTTGAGACCTTTAAGTCTTTCATTTTTGTACAAGGAAATTAAAGTTTTGAAATCTGAAATTTCTGATTTGAAACTCAAAACCAAAATTTTGGAGCAAAATTTTTCAAAAACCCCAGGGAAAGGTCAGGCAAATCTTTCTGCTTCATCTTCTTCCCAAAGTTTCAAAAATGATTTTCCAGCTGCTAATCCTGAGTTGGGCGAAGATCATTTCTTACTGAGAATCAAAACTTTACAGCAAAAATGGCATGTGAAAGCCAATTTGAAAATTAAAAACTCTTTTCACAAACCATTTATTGCATTAATTGATTCAGGAGCAGATCTAAATTGTATCCAAGAAGGTCTGATCCCCACTCAATATTATCATAAAACAATACAAAAGTTATATACTGCAAATAATGAGAAGCTTCAAGTTAAGTATAAGCTTGAAGAAGCTAGTATTTGCAATAATGGCATTTGTTTTAAAAATTCGTTTTTGTTAGTAAAAAATATGTCTGAACAAATTATATTAGGAACTCCCTTTATTACTCAACTTTATCCTTTTGGAGTTTCTGAAAATGGTTTGACTACAAAAAGGAATAATCAGGAAATTCTTTTTGAATTTTTGAATCCTATTAAATCCAAGGATTTAAATTCAATTTCTGATACTTTTGATGAAACAAATTTTTTATCTATTTTAAATGGAAAACAAAACCAGATTTGTTTTCTTCAAAAGGAAATTCTTTATCAAAAAATTGAAAAACAATTACAGGATCCTTTGGAGTTTCGTAAAAAGGATATTCAAGATCTTTTGAATAAGAAATTGATAAGGCCTAGCAAGTCCCCTTGGAGTTGCACTGCCTTTTACGTTAATAATAATTCTGAAATTGAGCGTGGCGAACCTCGAATGGTTATTAATTATAAACCATTAAACAAAGCGTTGCAGTGGATTCGCTACCCCGTTCCAAATAAAAAGGATTTGATCAAAAGACTGCACAATGGAGTTATTTTTTCAAAATTCGATTTGAAATCTGGTTATTATCAAATAGCTTTAAAAGAAGAGGATAAATACAAAACTGATTTTACTGTTCCTCTGGGACATTATGAGTGGAATGTAATGCCTCTAGGTTTGAAAAATGCGTCTTCTGAATTTCAAAATATCATGGATGAAATATTAAATCCTCATTCGGAGTTTGATTTAATATATATCGATGATATCTTAATATTTTCAAATTCTTTGGAACAACATTTTAAGCATTTGCATGTTTTCAAAGAAACAATCAAAAGAAATGGAATGGCTTTGTCTGCCAAAAAGACAAAACTTTGTTTAACTAAAATGAGGTTTTTGGGCCATGAAATATTTCAGGGCACAATAACACCCATCAGCAGGAGTATTGCTTTTGCTGATAATTTTCCAAATGAGTTGAAAGACAAAACACAACTTCAAAGATTTTTAGGTTGTTTGAATTATGTTTCGGAATTTATTCCCAACATTAGAATCAAGTGTAAGCCTCTCTATAGTAGACTTAGAAAAACTAAGAATCCCAAATCTTGGTCTGATGAGTTGTCTAGATTAGTTGCTGAAATTAAACAGGAAGTCAAGTCTCTACCGTGTCTTGGTATTCCTCATCCCGATGCTAGTCTTATAGTCCAGACTGATGCGTCAGATAAAGGATATGGTGGCATCCTGCTACAAATTCTTCCAGAGTCAAAACTGGAGCAAATTGTCAGATACCACTCTGGTCGTTGGATCTCAGCGCAAGAAAAATATAGTACTACTAAAAAGGAAATTTTATCTATAGTGCTATGTATCACAAAATTTCAAGATGATTTGTTTAACAAAAAATTTTTACTTAGAATTGATTGCAAAGCTGCAAAAGATGTTTTAGAAAAAGATGTTAAAAATCTTGTTTCAAAACATATTTTTGCCAGATGGGAAAGTCTTTTGAGTTGCTTTGATTTTGAAATTGAATATTTAAAAGGAGAAAATAGTTTCATCCCTGATTATCTAACCAGGGAATTTTTGCAGGTTTCTATAAAATAATGGCGCACAGGGCCCAAGGAGGGTATACCAGAGGTGGGGCATCCCCTTCCCCTTGTGGTATCAGAGCCTAAGGGTTTTGGTACTTACTACAGTTTTTTGAGTTGTCCTTTCTTGCAGCGTTGGTAAGCCTGAAGGGTGTTCCCGGTTGTAAAGCCTAAGGTAGGTAGTAAATCCGTTGGTAAGCCTGGTGTTCCCGGTGTTGGTCAGGTCAGCATGAGTCTCTGTCGTAAGTATTAGAGCTTTTAGGTTAGGTTATCATGTCTAGCCTTCTAAAGATGATTTCTAAAAAAGGTAAAGAGAAAATTGAGGAAATAGGTGAACCTAGTTCATCTCCTTTTCAAAATGAATTTCAAAATTCCTCTTTGATAAATGAACAACAAATAATTTTGCCAGATATAGAACAGAAACTAAATAATTGGAGTATCCCTTCAATTAATGTTTCTGAAATATATAAGACAAAATTACTTGACAAGTTCAAGTCAGATTTCATCATCAAAACTGCTGAATATACCATCAAGGTAGATAAAACTCAAGAATCTTTAAATCTCTTGAATTTATCTATGTTGAAGGAACATAAGCAAAAATACAAATTTTTACATATTGGTTTAATCCAAGTCGCGATAAAACCTTTGCATAGACTAGGCATAGACACACCTGTGTGTGTATGTCTAAGAGATACACGACCAGCAAAATTTGAAGATCAAATCTTGTCTATAATTGAGACCAATCTTCATGATGGTCCCACGTTTTTCAATAATTTTCCAAACTACACAATGTCTTTGGAAAGTTTGGGTAAAAACAAGCATAATATCAAATTGGATATTAAAATAAAGGAAGGAATTTGGAATCCCAATTCCTATCCAATGGCTGTAATATACAAAATATATTATAAAGCCATGAGGACGAATATTTCGCCAAAAGCATTGAACATATCTTCCAAAGAAGATACTTTGCTTTTTCAAGTAAATTTGAATAAAGCAAATGCGGTTACACCAAGGAGACTAAATCACAATGAAGTCTCTAGAAATTTAGAATGGAATTTACAGGAAATTCTGCCTCCTGAAGAGCCAGAATATTCTGTCATGTCAATACCCATTGAATATTCTTCAGGAAATGTTTCTATTAGTTTTGCTCCTTTAAATAGGAGTAATTCCACAAGATCTTTTAGGACTTGTCCTGAGGGATCTAGACAAACTAATACAAACAATTCACGAAGATCAATGGATTCTTTCCATTCTTTGAGATTAGTCGGAGTGAGCAATCATCCTGTTATACCTCAACCAGAATATAGGGTTGAAACCCCTATTCCGGTGCAACAGGAAATACAGAGAGAGTCTCCGACTCTATCTGAGATTAATCAAGATTTTGAAACCTCGAATCAAAGTGTTGTTTTGACAAAATTTATTGCTGATAGATAAAAAGTTCAAAAAGATTTTTTGAAACCTGAATTTGAAGAAAAGCGAAAATGGTTTTTTTCGTCTTTTTCTCAACCTGAAATAAGAAAATATCGTGAAAAATTTTATTCTTATTTGGAGGAGGTAGAGGATGACACTATTCCTTTCTTCGAATGGTTTCAAAATCACTGTTTTCAGCACTTAGAGTTAAAAGTTCTTAACTCTGCGAAAAAGATTTGGAAAACCAAAAAGGGTAAAGAAGTAATTTCAGTTATTCCACCTTTGGAAGTGATCACAATTCCAAATGTAGATAACGTTGAAATTACAGCATCTCCTTTCAAATCAATGAAAGAAGATGACAAAACCCTTTCTGTTCAAAATCCGACACGTTATGATATCAAAAATATTCAACACCAATTGAATTATACAAATCAACTGTTGTATCAGGTTGCTAGTACAACAAAAGAATTTGACACTTCGACCAAAGTCGAATCTTCTTCCAGACCAATTTCAAAATTAGAAACACCTTTGATTACTCCTTACAAATTGTCTGATTCTGAAATTAAGGAGCTAAAATTTGGAAAAGAGTCCAATACAACTCTATTGGATGAAATTAACAAACAATTGGCCTCTTTAAAAATATCTTTTTCAAAAGTAAATGTTTTGAAAAATGAGGATGTTTTAGAACATGAAAAACAATTCCAAGATTCAGAAGCTGATGTTGTGAATAAAATTAAAAATACATCAAGATCCTATCCCACTTCTAGAAACTATTATCACAGGCCCACATTGCCTGATATTCAATTTGAAGATAATAGTCTAGATAATGCTTCACAATACAATGGTGAAGGCATTTTGAAATGGAATATTGATGGATTTTAGAACATCGGATTTTGAGAAGATTGGAAGAAATGTCCATGACAGCTACTGCTTATAGAGCTCGTGGTAATAATGCTCTAAGTACTGCCAAAATCCTTGTTAATGGTTTCTCTGGAAGCCTTAAAGGATGGTGGGACAACAATTTGAAAGAAAATGAACGAAATGCGGTTTTCTCCTCAGTCAAAACTAAGACCCGTTTAGAAAATGGTCAACCTGTTGAACGCACTGTTGATCAACAAGTTGAAACTTTGATTTTTGGAATTTCTCAAGCTTTTATTGGTGACACTAATACGTTTGCCGATAGGTCCCTTGAGATTTTAAATAATTTATACTGTCCTACTCTTGGTGAGTTTAGATGGTATAAAAATAATTTTTTAACAAAAATTTATACGAGAACTGACTGTAGATAAGCTTATTGGAAAGACAGGTTTATATCTGGACTTCCAAAAAACTTTGCTACTAAAGTTAGAGCTCAAATAAAAATGGAGTACCCTGGCACTCCTTTGGAGGAATTAACCTATGGAAGGATAACTTCTATCATCAACAAAACTGGTTTACAATTTTGTACTGATATCAAAATGCAACGCCAAGCGAAATTTGAAAGTAAAACCAATTCCAAAGAATTGGGAAATTTTTGTGAACAATTTGGTTATGAGAAGTTAACTCCTCCCTCCAAGCAGAGAAGAGTTAATACTCAAATGTTTTCAAAACGGTTTTCAAAAACAAAAAGGTTTTATAAAAAGGAAAAAGAAGTAAAATCTTATAAGAAATTCCAAAGGAGATCTTATAAGAAACCCTTTTCAAAGGATTTTAAGAAAAATATAACTTGTTATAAGTGTGGTCGTGTTGGTCACATGGCAAGAGACTGTAGAGTCAAACAAAAAATAAAATAGTTGAAAATGGATAATGATCTTAAGGATCAAATTTCGAAAATTCTTCTCTATGATACTAATTCTTCAGAAGAATCATCTTCTGATGATGATGATTCAGATGTGATATATCAGAATCAAGAAACTTCTTTAGATTCTGATGCCGGCTGTTTAAGCTGTGGTTGCTTAGGTGATAACTGTAATTGTAAGTTTACAATTAATGTTATTACTAAAGAAGCAAGAGTTCTGCTTGATCTGATAAATCAAGTAGACGATCCACAAGTTAAACTAGCTATGCTGGAAAAATATAAAGAATTAGAATCACAAGAGGTAGAAAAAGAAGAATTTAAAGGTTATTCTTTAAAGGAAATTCTATCTTCACAAAATGTTGCAAAATCCTCTTTTAATCAAGAACCTTTAAGCCTTTCATTTTTTTACAAGGAAATTAAAGTTTTGAAATCTGAAATTTCTGATTTGAAACTCAAAACCAAAATTTTGGAGCAAAATTTTTCAAAAACCCCAGGGAAAGGTCGGGCAAATCTTTCTGCTTCATCTTCTTCCCAAAGTTTCAAAAATGATTTTCCAGCTGCTAATCCTGAGTTGGGCGAAGATCATTTCTTACTGAGAATCAAAACTTTACAGCAAAAATGGCATGTGAAAGTCAATTTGAAAATTAAAAACTCTTTTCACAAACCATTTATTGCATTAATTGATTCAGGAGAAGATCTAAATTGTATCCAAGAAGGTCTGATCTCCACTCAATATTATCAGAAAACAATACAAAAGTTATATACTACAAATAATGAGAAGCTTCAAGTTAAGTATAAGCTTGAAGAAGCTAGTATTTGCAATAATGGCATTTGTTTTAAAAATTCGTTTTTGTTAGTCAAAAATATGTCTGAACAAATTATATTAGGAACTCCTTTTATTACTCAACTTTATCCTTTTGGAGTTTCTGAAAATGGTTTGACTACAAAAAGGAATAATCAGGAAATTCTTTTTGAATTTTTGAATCCTATTAAATCCAAGGATTTAAATTCAATTTCTGATACTTTTGATGAAACAAATTTTTTATCTATTTTAAATGGAAAACAAAACCAGATTTGTTTTCTTCAAAAGGAAATTCTTTATCAAAAAATTGAAAAACAATTCCAAGATTCAGAAGCTGATGTTGTGAAATGATCCGCAGTGGCCCTTGTGGTATCAGAGCCTAAGGGTTCTGGTACTTACTACAGTTTTGTGATATTATTAATAATATCACAAAACTGTAAAAGTAGTAAAAGCAGTTTTTATCGCGATAAAAGTATTTTGAGTAAATGTTTCAGGACCCTGGAACATTTACTCAAAATACTTTCAAGAAGGATGTGGTTGGATTCAAGCTTTTGGATCCAAGAAAAATTTGAAATTTTATCAATTTATTTTGATAGACTCTGGATCTGTTGAGATAAATGAAAATGAAAATGAAAAGGCTAAGGGAATAGTGGCGTATTCCCAATGCAAGATTTTAAAAGTGTTGACCATGACTGATTGGGGTCAACACCCTTTGAAGCCCAAAAGATTTTCTCGGGTATTCGACCCGGCAGTATATGACTATGTGGACTACCAAAATGCTTGGGAACCCATTGAATATTCTTCAGGAAATGTTTATATTAGTTTTGCTCCTTTAAATAGGAGTAATTCCACAAGATCTTTTAGGACTTGTCCTGAGGGATCTAGACAAACTAATACAAACAATTCACGAAGATCAATGGATTCTTTCCATTCTTTGAGATTAGCCGGAGTGAGCAATCATCCTGTTATACCTCAACCAGAATATAGGGTTGAAACCCCTATTCCGGTGCAACAGGAAATACAGAAAGAGTCTCCGACTCTATCTGAGATTAATCAAGCTTTTGAAACCTCGAATCAAATTTTTGTTTTGACAAAATTTATTGCTGATAGACAAAAAGTTCAAAAAGATTTTTTGAAACCTGAAAGTAAATTTGAAAGTAAAACCAATTCCAAAGAATTGGGAAATTTTTGTGAACAATTTGGTTATGAGAAGTTAACTCCTCCCTCCAAGCAGAGAAGAGTTAATACTCAAAAGTTTTCAAAACGGTTTTCAAAAACAAAAAGGTTTTATAAAAAGGAAAAAGAAGTAAAACCTTATAAGAAATCCCAAAGGAAATCTTATAAGAAACCCTTTTCAAAGGATTTTAAGAAAAATATAACTTGTTATAAGTGTGGTCGTGTTGGTCACATGGCAAGAGACTGTAAAGTCAAACAAAAAATAAAAGAGTTGAAAATGGATAATGATCTTAAGGATCAAATTTCGAAAATTCTTCTCTATGATACTAATTCTTCAGAAGAATCATCTTCTGATGATGATGATTCAGATGTGATATATCAGAATCGAGAAACTTCTTCAGATTCTGATGCCGGCTGTTTAAGCTGTGGTTGCTTAGGTGATAACTGTAATTGTAAGTTTACAATTAATGTTATTACTAAAGAAGCAAGAGTTCTGCTTGATCTGATAAATCAAGTAGACGATCCATAAGTTAAACTAGCTATGCTGGAAAAATATAAAGAATTAGAATCACAAGAGGTAGAAAAAGAAGAATTTAAAGGTTATTCTTTAAAGGAAATTCTATCTTCACAAAATGTTGCAGAATCCTCTTTTAATCAAGAACCTTTAAGTCTTTCATTTTTGTACAAGGAAATTAAAGTTTTGAAATATGAAATTTCTGATTTGAAACTCAAAACCAAAATTTTGGAGAAATTTTTTTCAAAAACCCCAGGGAAAGGTCAGGCAAATCTTTCTGCTTCATCTTAAACCCTAAACCCTAAACCCTAAACCCCTAAACCCTAAACCCTAAATCCCATCTGCTTCATCTTCTTCCCAAAGTTTCAAAAATGATTTTCCAGCTGCTAATCCTGAGTTGGGCGAAGATCATTTCTTACTGAGAATCAAACCTTTACAGCAAAAATGGCATGTGAAAGTCAATTTGAAAATTAAAAACTCTTTTCACAAACCATTTATTGCATTAATTGATTCAGGAGCAGATATAAATTGTATCCAAGAAGGTCTGATCCCCACTCAATATTATCAGAAAACAATATAAAAGGTATATACTGCAAATAATGAGTAGCTTCAAGTTAAGTATAAGCTTGAAGAAGCTAGTATTTGCAATAATGGCATTTGTTTTAAAAATTCGTTTTTGTTAGTCAAAAATATGTCTGAACAAATTATATTAGGAACTCCTTTTATTACTCAACTTTATCCTTTTGGAGTTTCTGAAAATGGTTTGACTACAAAAAGGAATAATCAGGAAATTCTTTTTGAATTTTTGAATCCTATTAAATCCAAGGATTTAAATTCAATTTCTGATACTTTTGATTAAACAAATTTTTTATCTATTTTAAATGGAAAACAAAACCAGATTTGTTTTCTTCAAAAGGAAATTCTTTATCAAAAAATTGAAAAACAATTACAGGATCCTTTGATTAAGGAGAAAGTAATTGCTTTGCAAAAAGAATTTGAAACGGAAGTTTGTTCCATTATTCCTAATGCTTTTTGGAATAGAAAGATTCATACTATTCTTTGCCATATGAAAAAGATTTTGATGAAAGAAATATTCCAACTAAAGCTCGACCTATTCAGATGAATAGTGAGACTTTGGAGTTTTGTAAAAAAGGATATTCAAGATCTTTTGAATAAGAAATTGATAAAGCCTAGCAAGTCCCCTTGGAGTTGCACTGCCTTTTACGTAAATAATAATTCTGAAATTGAGTGTGGCGAACCTCGAATGGTTATTAATTATAAACCATTAAACAAAGCGTTGCAGTGGATTCGCTACCCCGTTCCAAATAAAAAGGATTTGATCAAAAGACTGCACAATGCAGTTATTTTTTCAAAATTCGATTTGAAATCTGGTTATTATCAAATAGCTTTAAAAGAAGAGGATAAATACAAAACTGCTTTTACTGTTCCTCTGGGACATTATGAGTGGAATGTAATGCCTCTAGGTTTGAAAAATGCGCCTTCTGAATTTCAAAATATCATGGATGAAATGTTAAAGCCTAATTCAGAGTTTGCTTTAATATATATCGATGATATCTTAATATTTTCAAATTCTTTGGAACAACATTTTAAGCATTTGCATGTTTTCAAAGAAACAATCAAAAGAAATGGAATGGCTTTGTCTGCCAAAAAGACAAAACTTTGTTTAACTAAAATGAGGTTTTTGGGCCATGAAATATTTCAGAGCACAATAACACCTATCAGCAGGAGTATTGCTTTTGCTGATAATTTTCCAAATGAGTTGAAAGACAAAACACAACTTCAAAGATTTTTAGGTTGTTTGAATTATGTTTCGGAATTTATTCCCAACATTAGAATCAAGTGTAAGCCTCTCTATAGTAGACTTAGAAAGACTAAGAATCCCAAACCTTGGTCTGATGAGTTGTCTAGATTAGTGGATGAAATTAAACAGGAAATACAGAGAGAGTCTCCGACTCTATCTGAGATTAATCAAGCTTTTGAAACCTCGAATCAAATTTTTGTTTTGACAAAATTTATTGTTGATAGACAAAAAGTTCAAAAAGATTTTTTGAAACCCGAATTTGAAGAAAAGCGAAAATGGTTTTTTTCGTCTTTTTCTCAACCTGAAATAAGAAAATATCGTGAAAAATTTTATTCTTATTTGGAGGAGGTAGAGGATGACACTATTCCTTTCTTCGAATGGTTTCAAAATCACTGTTTTCAGCACTTAGAGTTAAAAGTTCTTAACTCTGCGAAAAAGATTTGGAAAACCAAAAAGGGTAAAGAAGTAATTTCAGTTATTCCACCTTTGGAAGAGATCACAATTCCAAATGTAGATAACGTTGAAATTACAGCATCTCCTTTCAAATCAATGAAAGAAGATGACAAAACCCTTTCTGTTCAAAATCCGACACGTTATGATATCAAAAATATTCAATACCAATTGAATTATACAAATCAACTGTTGTATCAGGTTGCTAGTACAAAAGAAGAATTTGACACTTCGACCAAAGTCGAATCTTCTTCCAGACCAATTTCAAAATTAGAAAAACCTTTGATTACTCCTTACAAATTGTCTGATCCGCAGTGGCCCTTGTGGTATCAGAGCCTAAGGGTTCTGGTACTTACTACAGTTTTTTGAAAACCGTTTTGAAAACTTTTGAGTATTAACTCTTCTCTGCTTGGAGGGAGGAGTTAACTTCTCATAACCAAATTGTTCACAAAAATTTCCCAATTCTTTGGAATTGGTTTTACTTTCAAATTTCGCTTGGCGATGCACTTTGATATCAGTACAAAATTGTAAACCAGTTTTGTTGATGATAGAAATTATCCTTCCATAGGTTAATTCCTCCAAAGGAGTGCCAGGGTACTCCATTTTTATTTGAGCTCTAACTTTAGTAGCAAAGTTTTTTGGAAGTCCAGATATAAACCTGTCTTTCCAATAAGCTTCTCTACAGTCAGTTCTCGTATAAATTTTTGTTAAAAAATTATCTTTATACCATCTAAACTCACCAAGAGTAGGACAGTATAAATTATTTAAAATCTCAAGGGGCCTATCGGCAAACGTATTAGTGTCGCCAATAAAAGCTTGATAAATTCCAAAAATCAAAGTTTCAACTTGTTGATCAACAGTGCGTTCAACAGGTTGACCATTTTCTAAACGGGTCTCAAAAAACTGTAGTAAGTACCAGAACCCTTAGGCTCTGATACCACAAGGGCCACTGCGGATCAGACAATTTTTAAGGAGTAATCAAAGGTTTTTCTAATTTTGAAATTGGTCTGGAAGATATGTTCAATGCTTTTGGCGAAATATTCGTCCTCATGGCTTTATAATATATTTTGTATATTACAGCCATTGGATAGGAATTGGGATTCCAAATTCCTTCCTTTATTTTAATATCCAATTTGATATTATGCTTGTTTTTACCCAAACTTTCCAAAGACATTGTGTAGTTTGGAAAATTATTGAAAAACGTGGGACCATCATGAAGATTGGTCTCAATTATAGACAAGATTTGATCTTCAAATTTTGCTGGTCGCGTATCTCTTAGACATACACACACAGGTGTGTCTATGCCTAGTCTATGCAAAGGTTTTATCGCGACTTGGATTAAACCAATATGCAAAAATTTGTATTTTTGCTTATGTTCACAAAGATGAATTGTGCTCCGATACCACAAGGGCCACTGCGGATCATTTCACAAAAAGATGTTAGAGAATTCATTGAAGGATACAGGTGAAGAAGCAAAATATAAAAATATCAGAGTAGAGAAATATCAAAGTATATAATAAAATATTAAACAAAATATTGATTTTGATTTTCAAAGTTCACTATATGCCAAAGATTTAGGCGAATGTTACAAAATGTTGAAATATCACAGAGACTTACAAATTATTGAAGCTTGTAAGAAAACTTGAGAATACTAAGAAAACTGCAAGATTACAAACAAGAGAGATTAGTAAGCTCTGATGGAAATAAGCGATGCTGTCAACTGAGTCTTGAGGTTCCTTATATAGAGGGAGGAGCCTTCAGCTAAGGGTTGCGGATTTCAAATGTTTCAAATCCGAAAAGCAGGTACTATTCTCTTTTGATTTCTGGTACCAGCTTTTACTGTAGAGCATATTTTCTTGTCTGCCACGAAGCTTCTTTCCGGACAAAGCGACAAACAACTTTTCTTTAATAAAGCAGAATGGCACATGGGCACCCACATTTGTGTCCAAAGGACTCTGCTTTATTTTCTGAGTGGGAATCCATTTTATTTTGTCGGCCATTTTTTCAACCTTTCGGAGATGCCACAAAACTGATTTTAAACATTTTAGTAAAAAAAATCCTATATCTGGGTCATTATTTTCCAGATAAGGATTAAATTCTTCAAAATCCTCTGCTTCAATAGCTGGCACTTCAGTTTCTTCATCTGAACCAACTGTTGATGCAGCTTCTAACAATTTTTTCTTTAATTCTGCTGGGGACGAGGCGTCCAATGTTAATGTATATGGAGAAACAGGACTGGCTGGCTGTGAAATCACCGAGGAAGCAGTCCCAACAATATTCTTATCTTTATTTCTAGAAGGAGAATTGGCAGGAGTGATGGACTGAGGCAGTCTCCTCTTCTGAAGTCCATGCTTCTTCCAAGTCTCAAATTTTGATAATACAAAATCCTCATTGAACTTGCGCCACCAAGAAACAAGAATGGAAGCACAAATCCATTTGGGAAAAGGCTCAGGGAGATGTGCATGAATATCATAGCTATATCGAAGCAACCATGAAATTCCAAACTGAGCACAAAAATGTAGTAATTTTTCATGAGCCTGAAGTTTTGGAGTTAGAGTTTTAAACTCTAAGTATTTTGAATAAATGGCGTTTGGGAGTATTTCAACAGACAACCCAAAACGCACAAACCAATCCACAAACCAAGAAGGGTAAATAGATTGATTACTCACTATAATGAAATACCAAGAATGTTTTTCATTGGGAATATTTAAAAAGTGTTCCCAAGCATTTTGGTAGTCCACATAGTCATATACTGCCGGGTCGAATACCCGAGAAAATCTTTTGGGCTTCAAAGGGTGTTGACCCTAATCAGACATGGTCAACACTTTTAAAATCTTGCATTGGGAATATGCCACTATTCCCTTAGCCTTTTCATTTTCATTTTCATTTATCTCAACAGACCCAGAGTCTATCAAAATAAATTGATAAAATTTCAAATTTTTCTTGGATCCAAAAGCTTGAATCCAACCACATCCTTCTTGAAAGTATTTTGAGTAAATGTTCCAGGGCCCTGAAACACTATTTGATGGATCACCCATTTCACGCTCCAGAAGTAGTAACCTTTGACATTGGGGGTTTAAATTTTTGTTGGAGAGGTTCTATTTCGAGAGTTTGGATATTTTGTTGTGGGCTTTTTGGTTGGGTATTTGGGGGTTTACCCAAAGGGGTAAAACGGTTGGTTATTTCAAGGGAAGTATTTTTAGTGGGCTGTTGGGCCGATATTGGGGTAGAGGCTATTTTAGTTGCACTGGGTGCAAATGAGTCTATTGTGAGAGGTTTTGATTTTGAAAGGAAGGGGATGCCCCACCTCTGGTAGACCCTCCTTGGGCCCTGTGCGCCATTATTTTATAGAAACCTGCAAAAATTCCCTGGTTAGATAATCAAGGATGAAATTATTTTCTCCTTTTAAATATTCAATTTCAAAATCAAAGCAACTCAAAAGACTTTGCCATCTGGCAAAAATATGTTTTGAAACAAGATTTTTAACATCTTTTTCTAAAACATCTTTTGCAGCTTTGCAATCAATTCTAAGTAAAAAAAATTTGTTAAACAAATCATCTTGAAATTTTGTGATACATAGCACTATAGATAAAATTTCCTTTTTAATAGTACTATATTTTTCTTGCGCTGAGATCCAAAGACCAGAGTGGTATCTGACAATTTGCTCCACTTTTGACCCTGGAAGAATTTGTAGCAGGATGCCACCATATCCTTTATCTGATGCATCAGTCTGGACTATAAGACTAGCATCGGGATGAGGAATACCAAGACACGGTAGAGACTTGACTTCCTGTTTAATTTCAGCCACTAATCTAGACAACTCATCAGACCAAGGTTTGGGATTCTTAGTCTTTCTAAGTCTACTATAGAGAGGCTTACACTTGATTCTAATGTTGGGAATAAATTCCGAAACATAATTCAAACAACCTAAAAATCTTTGAAGTTGTGTTTTGTCTTTCAACTCATTTGGAAAATTATCAGCAAAAGCAATACTCCTGCTGATGGGTGTTATTGTGCCCTGAAATATTTCATGGCCCAAAAACCTCATTTTACTTAAACAAAGTTTTGTCTTTTTGGCAGACAAAGCCATTCCATTTCTTTTGATTGTTTCTTTGAAAACATGTAAATGCTTAAAATGTTGTTCCAAAGAATTTGAAAATATTAAGATATCATCGATATATATTAAAGCAAACTCCGAATGAGGCTTTAATATTTCATCCATGATATTTTGAAATTCAAAAGGCGCATTTTTCAAACCTAGAGGCATTACATTCCACTCATAATGTCCCAGAGGAACAGTAAAAGCAGTTTTGTATTTATCCTCTTCTTTTAAAGCTATTTGATAATAACCAGATTTCAAATCGAATTTTGAAAAAATAACTGCATTGTGCAGTCTTTTGATCAAATCCTTTTTATTTGGAACGGGGTAGCAAATCCACTGCAACGCTTTGTTAAATGGTTTATAATTAATAACCATTCGAGGTTCGCCACGCTCAATTTCAGAATTATTATTTACGTAAAAGGCAGTGCAACTCCAAGGGGACTTGCTAGGCCTTATCAATTTATTATTCAAAAGATCTTGAATATCCTTTTTACAAAACTCCAAAGTCTCACTATTCATCTGAATAGGTCGAGCTTTAGTTGGAATATTTCTTTCATCAAAATCTTTTTCATATGGCAAAGAAACAATATGAATCTTTCTATTCCAAAAAGCATTAGGAATAATGGAACAAACTTCTGTTTCAAATTCTTTTTGCAAAGCAATTACTTTCTCCTTAATCAAAGGATCCTGTAATTGTTTTTCAATTTTTTGATAAAGAATTTCCTTTTGAAGAAAACAAATCTGGTTTTGTTTTCCATTTAAAATAGATAAAAAATTTGTTTCATCAAAATTATCAGAAATTGAATTTAAATCCTTGGATTTAATAGGATTCAAAAATTCAAAAAGAATTTCCTGATTATTCCTTTTTGTAGTCAAACCATTTTCAGAAACTCCAAAAGGATAAAGTTGAGTAATAAAAGGATTTCCTAATATAATTTGTTCAGACATATTTTTGACTAACAAAAACGAATTTTTAAAACAAATGCCATTATTGCAAATACTAGCTTCTTCAAGCTTATACTTAACTTGAAGCTTCTTATTATTTGCAGTATATAACTTTTGTATTGTTTTCTGATAATATTGAGTGGGGATCAGACCTTCTTGGATACAATTTAGATCTGCTCCTGAATCAATTAATGCAATAAATGGTTTGTGAAAAGAGTTTTTACTTTTCAAATTAACTTTCACATGCCATTTTTGCTGTAAAGTTTTGATTCTCAGTAAGAAATGATCTTCGCCCAACTCAGGATTAGCAGCTGGAAAATCATTTTTGAAACTTTGGGAAGAAGATGAAGCAGAAAGATTTGCCTGACCTTTCCCTGGGGTTTTTGAAAAAATTTTCTCCAAAATTTTGGTTTTGAGTTTCAAATCAGAAATTTCAGATTTCAAAACTTTAATTTCCTTGTACAAAAATGAAAGACTTAAAGGTTCTTGATTAAAAGAGGATTCTGCAACATTTTGTGAAGACAGAATTTCCTTTAAAGAATAACCTTTAAATTCTTCTTTTTCTACCTCTTGTGATTCTAATTCTTTATATTTTTCCAGCATAGCTAGTTTAACTTGTGGATCGTCTACTTGATTTATCAGATCAAGCAGAACTCTTGCTTCTTTAGTAATAACATTAATTGTAAACTTACAATTACAGTTATCACCTAAGCAACCACAGCTTAAACAGCCGGCATCAGAATCTGAAGAAGTTTCTTGATTCTGATATATCACATCTGAATCATCATCATCAGAAGATGATTCTTCTGAAAAATTAGTATCATAGAGAAGAATTTTCGAAATTTGATCCTTAAGATCATTATCCATTTTCAACTCTTTTATTTTTTGTTTGACTCTACAGTCTCTGGCCATGTGACCAACACGACCATACTTATAACAAGTTATATTTTTCTTAAAATCCTTTGAAAAGGGTTTCTTATAAGATTTCCTTTGGGATTTCTTATAAGGTTTTACTTCTTTTTCCTTTTTATAAAACCTTTTTGTTTTTGAAAACCGTTTTGAAAACATTTGAGTATTAACTCTTCTCTGCTTGGAGGTAGGAGTTAACTTCTCATAACCAAATTGTTCACAAAAATTTCCCAATTCTTTGGAATTGGTTTTACTTTCAAATTTCGCTTGGCGATGCATTTTGATATCAGTACAAAATTGTAAACCAGTTTTGTTGATGATAGAAGTTATCCTTCCATAGGTTAATTCCTCCAAAGGAGTGCCAGGGTACTCCATTTTTATTTGAGCTCTAACTTTAGTAGCAAAGTTTTTTGGAAGTCCAGATATAAACCTGTCTTTCCAATAAGCTTCTCTACAGTCAGTTCTCGTATAAATTTTTGTTAAAAAATTATCTTTATACCATCTAAACTCACCAAGAGTAGGACAGTATAAATTATTTAAAATCTCAAGGGACCTATCGGCAAACGTATTAGTGTCGCCAATAAAAGCTTGAGAAATTCCCAAATTCAAAGTTTCAACTTGTTGATCAACAGTGCGTTCAACAGGTTGACCATTTTCTAAACGGGTCTCAGTTTTGACTGAGGAGAAAACCGCATTTCGTTCATTTTCTTTCAAATTGTTGTCCCACCATCCTTTAAGGCTTCCAGAGAAACCATTAACAAGGATTTTGACAGTACTTAAAGCATTATTACCACGAGCTCTATAAGCAGTAGCTGTCATGGACATTTCTTCCAATCTTCTCAAAATCCGATGTTCAGAAAATCCATCAATATTCCATTCCAAAATGCCTTCACCATTGTATTGTGAAACATTATCTAGACTATTATCTTCAAATTGAATATCAGGCAATGTGGGCCTGTGATAATAGTTTCTAGAAGTGGGATAGGATCTTGATGTATTTTTAATTTCATCCAATAGAGTTGTATTGGACTCTTTTCCAATTTTTAGCTCCTTAATTTCAGAATCAGACAATTTGTAATGAGTAATCAAAGGTTTTTCTAATTTTGAAATTGGTCTGGAAGAAGATTCGACTTTGGTCGAAGTGTCAAATTCTTCTGCTGTTCTAGCAACCTGATACAACAGTTGATTTGTATAATTCAATTGGTGTTGAATATTTTTGATATCATAACGTGTCGGATTTTGAACAGAAAGGGTTTTGTCATCTTCTTTCATTGATTTGAAAGGAGATGCTGTAATTTCAACGTTATCTACATTTGGAATTGTGATCTCTTCCAAAGGTGGAATAACTGAAATTACTTCTTTACCCTTTTTGGTTTTCCAAATCTTTTTCGCAGAGTTAAGAACTTTTAACTCTAAGTGCTGAAAACAGTGATTTTGAAACCATTCGAAGAAAGGAATACACTAGGGCCACTGCGGATCATTTCACAAAAAGATGTTAGAGAATTCATTGAAGGATACAGGTGAAGAAGCAAAATATAAAAATATCAAAGTAGAGAAATATCAAAGTATATAATAAAATATTAAACAAAATATTGATTTTGATTTTCAAAGTTCACTATATGCCAAAGATTTAGGCGAATGTTACAAAATGTTGAAATATCACAGAAACTTACAAAGTATTGAAGCTTGTAAGAAAACTTGAGAATACTAAGAAAACTGCAAGATTACAAACAAGAGAGATTAGTAAGCTCTGATGGAAATAAGCGATGCTATCAACTGAGTCTTGAGGTTCCTTATATAGAGGGAGGAGCCTTCGGCTGAGGGTCGCGGATTTCAAATGTTTCAAATCCGAAAAGTAGGTACTATTCTCTTTTGTTTTCTGGTACCAGCTTTTACTGTAGAGCATATTTTCTTGTCTGCCACGAAGCTTCTTTCGGCACAAAGCGACAAACAACTTTTCTTTAATAAAGCAGAATGGCACATGGGCGCCCACATTTGTGTCCAAAGGACTCTGCTTTATTTTCTGAGTGGGAATCCATTTTATTTTGTCAGCCATTTTTTCAACCTTTCGGAGATGCGACAAAACTGATTTTAAACATTTTAGTCAAAAAATCCTATATCTGGGTCATTATTTTCCAGATAAGGAATAAATTCTTCAAAATCCTCTGCTTCAATAGCTGGCACTTCAGTTTCTTCATCTGAACCAACTGTTGATGCAGCTTCTAACAATTTTTTCTTTAATTCTGCTGGGGACGAGGCGTCTAATGTTAATGTATATGGAGAAAAAGGACTGGCTGACTGTGAAATCACCGAGGAAGCAGTCCCAACAATATTCTTATATTTATTTCTAGAAGGAGAATTGGCAGGAGTGATGGACTGAGGCAGTCTCCTCTTCTGAAGTCCATGCTTCTTCCAAGTCTCAAATTATGATAATACAAAATCCTCATTGAAATTGCACCACCAAGAAACAAGAATGGAAGCACAAATCCATTTGGGAAAAGGCTCAGGGAGATGTGCATGAATATCATAGCTATATCGAAGCAACCATGAAATTCCAAACTGAGCACAAAAATGTAGTAATTTTTCATGAGCCTGAAGTTTTGGAGTTAGAGTTTTAAACTCTAAGTATTTTGAATAAATGGCGTTTGGGAGTATTTCAACAGACAACCCAAAACGCACAAACCAATCCATAAACCAAGAAGGGTAAATAGATTGATTACTCACTATAATGAAATACCAAGAATGTTTTTCATTGGGACTATTTAAAAAGTGTTCTCAAGCATTTTGGTAGTCCACATAGTCATATACTGCCAGGTCGAATACCCGAGAAAATCTTTTGGGCTTCAAAGGGTGTTGACCCCAATCAGACATGGTCAACACTTTTAAAATCTTGCATTGGGAATGCGCCACTATTCCCTTAGCCTTTTCATTTTCATTTTCATTTATCTCAACAGACCCAGAGTCTATCAAAATAAATTGATAAAATTTCAAATTTTTCTTGGATCCAAAAGCTTGAATCCAACCACATCCTTCTTGAAAGTATTTTGAGTAAATGTTCCAGGGTCCTAAAACACTATTTGATGGATCACCCATTTCGGGCTCCAGAAGTAGTAACCTTTGACATTGGGGTTTAAATTTTTGTTGGAGAGGTTATATTTCGAGAGTTTGGATATTTTGTTGTGGGCTTTTTGGTTGGGTATTTGGGGGTTTACCCAAAGGGGTAAAACGATTGGTTATTTCAAGGGAAGTATTTTTAGTGGGCTGTTGGGCCGATATTGGGGTAGAGGCTATTTTAGTTGCACTGGGTGCAAATGAGTCTATTGTGAGAGGTTTTGATTTTGAAGAGGAAGGGGATGCCCCACCTCTGGCAGACCCTCCTTGGGCCCTGTGCGCCATTATTTTATAGAAACCTGCAAAAATTCCCTGGTTAGATAATCAGGGATGAAATTATTTTCTCCTTTTAAATATTCAATTTCAAAATCAAAGCAACTCAAAAGACTTTGCCATCTGGCAAAAATATGTTTTGAAACAAGATTTTTAACATCTTTTCCTAAAACATCTTTTGCAGCTTTGCAATCAATTCTAAGTAAAAAAATTTTGTTAAACAAATCATCTTGAAATTTTGTGATACATAGCACTATAGATAAAATTTCCTTTTTAATAGTACTATATTTTTCTTGCGGTGAGATCCGAAGACCAGAGTGGTATCTGACAATTTGCTCCACTTTTGACTCTGGAAGAATTTGTAGCAGGATGCCACCATATCCTTTATCTGATGCATCAGTCTGGACTATAAGACTAGCATCGGGATGAGGAATACCAAGACACGGTAGAGACTTGACTTCCTGTTTAATTTCAGCCACTAATCTAGACAACTCATCAGACCAAGGTTTGGGATTCTTAGTCTTTCTAAGTCTACTATAGAGAGGCTTACACTTGATTCTAATGTTGGGAATAAATTCCGAAACATAATTCAAACAACCTAAAAATCTTTGAAGTTGTGTTTTGTCTTTCAACTCATTTGGAAAATTATCAGCAAAAGCAATACTCCTGCTGATGGGTGTTATTGTGCCCTGAAATTTTTCATGGCCCAAAAACCTCATTTTAGTTAAACAAAGTTTTGTCTTTTTGGCAGACAAAGCCATTCCATTTCTTTTGATTGTTTCTTTGAAAACATGCAAATGCTTAAAATGTTGTTCCAAAGAATTTGAAAATATTAAGATATCATCGATATATATTAAAGCAATCTCCGAATGAGGCTTTAATATTACATCCATGATATTTTGAAATTCAGAAGGTGCATTTTTCAAACCTAGAGGCATTACATTCCACTCATAATGTCCCAGAGGAACAGTAAAAGCAGTTTTGTATTTATCCTCTTCTTTTAAAGCTATTTGATAATAACCAGATTTCAAATCGAATTTTGAAAAAATAACTGCATTGTGCAGTCTTTTGATCAAATCCTTTTTATTTGGAACGGGGTAGCGAATCCACTGCAACGCTTTGTTTAATGGTTTATAATTAATAACCATTCGAGGTTCACCACGCTCAATTTCAGAATTATTATTTACGTAAAAGGCAGTGCAACTCCAAGGGGAATTGCTAGGCCTTATCAATTTCTTATTCAAAAGATCTTGAATATCCTTTTTTCAAAACTCCAAAGTCTCACTATTCATCTGAATAGGTCGAGCTTTAGTTGGAATATTTCTTTCATCAAAATCTTTTTCATATGGCAAAGAAACAGTATGAATCTTTCTATTCCAAAAAGTATTAGGAATAATGGAACAAACTTCTGTTTCAAATTCTTTTTGCAAACCAATTACTTTCTCCTTAATCAAAGGATCCTGTAATTGTTTTTCAATTTTTTGATAAAGAATTTCCTTTTGAAGAAAACAAATCTGGTTTTGTTTTCCATTTAAAATAGATAAAAAATTTGTTTCATCAAAAGTATCAGAAATTGAATTTAAATCCTCGGATTTAATAGGATTCAAAAATTCAAAAAGAATTTCCTGATTATTCCTTTTTGTAGTCAAACCATTTGCAGAAACTCCAAAAGGATAAAGTTGAGTAATAAAAGGAGTTCCTAATATAATTTGTTCAGACATATTTTTGACTAACAAAAACGAATTTTTAAAACAAATGCCATTATTGCAAATCTAGCTTCTTCAAGCTTATACTTAACTTGAAGCTTCTCATTATTTGAAGTATATAACTTTTGTATTGTTTTCTGATAATATTGAGTGGGGATCAGACCTTCTTGGATACAATTTAGATCTGCTCCTGAAACAATTAATGCAATAAATGGTTTGTGAAAAGAGTTTTTAATTTTCAAATTGACTTTCACATGCCATTTTTGCTTTAAAGTTTTGATTCTCAGTAAGAAATGATCTTCGCCCAACTCAGGATTAGCAGCTGGAAAATCATTTTTGAAACTTTGGGAAGAAGATGAAGCAGAAAGATTTGCCTGACCTTTCCCTGGGGTTTTTGAAAAATTTTGCTCCAAAATTTTGGTTTTGAGTTTCAAATCAGAAATTTCAGATTTCAAAACTATAATTTCCTTGTACAAAAATGAAAGACTTAAAGGTTCTTGATTAAAAGAGGATTCTGCAACATTTTGTGAAGACAGAATTTCCTTTAAAGAATAACCTTTAAATTCTTCTTTTTCTACCTCTTGTGATTCTAATTCTTTATATTTTTCCAACATAGCTAGTTTAACTTGTGGATCGTCTACTTGATTTATCAGATCAAGCAGAACTCTTGCTTCTTTAGTAATAACATTAATTGTAAACTTACAATTACAGTTATCACCTAAGCAATCACAGCTTAAACAGCCGGCATCAGAATCTGAAGAAGTTTCTTGATTCTGATATATCACATCTGAATCATCATCATCAGAAGATGATTCTTCTGAAGAATTAGTATCATAGAGAAGAATTTTCGAAATTTGATCCTTAAGATCATTATCCATTTTCAACTCTTTTATTTTTTGTTTGACTCTACAGTCTCTTGCCATGTGACCAACACGACCACACTTATAACAAGTTATATTTTTCTTAAAATCCTTTGAAAAGGGTTTCTTATAATATTTACTTTGGGATTTCTTATAAGGTTTTACTTCTTTTTCCTTTTTATAAAACCTTTTTGTTTTTGAAAACCGTTTTGAAAACTTTTGAGTATTAACTCTTCTCTACTTGGAGGGAGGAGTTAACTTCTCATAACCAAATTGTTCACAAAAATTTCCCAATTCTTTGGAATTGGTTTTACTTTCAAATTTCGCTTGGCGGTGCATTTTGATATCAGTACAAAATTGTAAACCAGTTTTGTTGATGATAGAAGTTATCCTTCCATAGGTTAATTCCTCCAAAGGAGTGCCAGGGTACTCCATTTTTATTTGAGCTCTAACTTTAGTAGCAAAGTTTTTTGGAAGTCCGGATATAAACCTGTCTTTCCAATAAGCTTCTCTACAGTCAGTTCTCGTATAAATTTTTGTTAAAAAATTATCTTTATACCATCTAAACTCACCAAGAGTAGGACAGTATAAATTATTTAAAATCTCAAGGGACCTATCGACAAACGTATTAGTGTCGCCAATAAAAGCTTGAGAAATTCCAAAAATCAAAGTTTCAACTTATTGATCAACAGTGCGTTCAACAGGTTGACCATTTTCTAAACGGGTCTCAGTTTTGACTGAGGAGAAAACCGCATTTCGTTCATTTTCTTTCAAATTGTTGTCCCACCATCCTTTAAGGCTTCCAGAGAAACCAATAACAAGGATTTTGCCGGTACTTAGAGCATTATTACCACGAGCTCTATAAGCAGTAGCTGCCATGGACATTTCTTCCAATCTTCTCAAAATCTGATGTTCAGAAAATCCATCAATATTCCATTCCAAAATGCCTTCACCATTGTATTGTGAAGCATTATCTAGACTATTATCTTCAAATTGAATATCAGGCAATGTGGGCCTGTGATAATAGTTTCTAGAAGTGGGATAGGATCTTGATGTATTTTTAATTTCATCCAATAGAGTTGTATTGGACTCTTTTCCAATTTTTAGCTCCTTAATTTCAGAATCAGACAATTTGTAAGGTGTAATCAAAGGTTTTTCTAATTTTGAAATTGGTTAGGAAGAAGATTCGACTTTGGTCGAAGTGTCAAATTCTTCTGTTGTACTAGCAACCTGATACAACAGTTGATTTGTATAATTCAATTGGTGTTGAATATTTTTGATATCATAACGTGTCATATTTTGAACAGAAAGGGTTTTGTCATCTTCTTTCATTGATTTGAAAGGAGATGTTGTAATTTCAACGTTATCTACATTTGGAATTGTGATCTCTTCCAAAGGTGGAATAACTGAAATTACTTCTTTACCCTTTTTGGTTTTCCAAATCTTTTTCGCAGAGTTAAGAACTTTTAACTCTAAGTACTGAAAACAGTGATTTTGAAACCATTCGAAGAAAGGAATACACTAGGGCCACTGCGGATCATTTCACAAAAAGATGTTAGAGAATTCATTGAAGGATACAGGTGAAGAAGAAAAATATAAAAATATCAGAGTAGAGAAATATCAAAGTATATAATAAAATATTAAACAAAATATTGATTTTGATTTTCAAAGTTCACTATATGCCAAAGATTTAGGCGAATGTTACAAAATGTTGAAATATCACAGAAACTTACAAAGTATTGAAGCTTGTAAGAAAACTTGAGAATACTAAGAAAACTGCAAGATTACAAACAAGAGAGATTAGTAAGCTCTGATGGAAATAAGCGATGCTATCAACTGAGTCTTGAGGTTCCTTATATAGAGGGAGGAGCCTTCCGCTGAGGGTCGCGGATTTCAAATGTTTCAAATCCGAAAAGCAGGTACTATTCTCTTTTGGTTTCTGGTACCAGCTTTTACTGTAGAGCATATTTTCTTGTCTGCCACGAAGCTTCTTTCGGGACAAAGCGACAAACAACTTTTCTTTAATAAAGCAGAATGGCACATGGGCGCCCACATTTGTGTCCAAAGGACTCTGCTTTATTTTCTGAGTGGGAATCCATTTTATTTTGTCGGCCATTTTTTCAACCTTTCGGAGATGCCACAAAACTGATTTTAAACATTTTAGTCAAAAAAAATCCTATATCTGGGTCATTATTTTCCAGATAAGGATTAAATTCTTCAAAATCCTCTGCTTCAATAGCTGGCACTTCAGTTTCTTCATCTGAACCAACTGTTGATGCAGCTTCTAACAATTTTTTCTTTAATTCTGCTGGGGACGAGGCGTCCAATGTTAATGTATATGGAGAAACAGGACTGGCTGGCTGTGAAATCACCGAGGAAGCAGTCCCAACAATATTCTTATCTTTATTTCTGGAAGGAGAATTGGCAGGAGTGATGGCTGAGGCAGTCTCCTCTTCTGAAGTCCATGCTTCTTCCAAGTCTCAAATTTTGATAATACAAAATCCTCATTGAACTTGCGCCACCAAGAAACAAGAATGGAAGCACAAATCCATTTGGGAAAAGGCTCAGGGAGATGTGCATGAATATCATAGCTATATTGAAGCAACCATGAAATTCCAAACTGAGCACAAAAATGTAGTAATTTTTCATGAGCCTGAAGTTTTGGAGTTAGAGTTTTAAACTCTAAGTATTTTGAATAAATGGCGTTTGGGAGTATTTCAACAGACAACCCAAAACGCACAAACCAATCCATAAACCAAGAAGGGTAAATAGATTGATTACTCACTATAATGAAATACCAAGAATGTTTTTCATTGGGAATATTTAAAAAGTGTTCCCAAGCATTTTGGTAGTCCACATAGTCATATACTGCCGGGTCGAATACCCGAGAAAATCTTTTGGGCTTCAAAGGGTGTTGACCCCAATCAGACATGGTCAACACTTTTAAAATCTTGCATTGGGAATACGCCATTATTCCCTTGGCCTTTTCATTTTCATTTTCATTTATCTCAACAGACCCAGAGTCTATCAAAATAAATTGATAAAATTTCAAATTTTTCTTGGATCCAAAAGCTTGAATCCAACCACATCCTTCTTGAAAGTATTTTGAGTAAATGTTCCAGGGTCCTGAAACACTATTTGATGGATCACCCATTTCGGGCACCAGAAGTAGTAACCTTTGACATTGGGGTTTAAATTTTTGTTGGAGAGGTTCTCTTTCGAGAGTTTGGATATTTTGTTGTGGGCTTTTTGGTTGGGTATTTGGGGGTTTACCCAAAGGGGTAAAACGGTTGGTTATTTCAAGGGAAGTATTTTTAGTGGGCTGTTGGGCCGATATTGGGGTAGAGGCTATTTTAGTTGCACTGGGTGCAAATGAGTCTATTGTGAGAGGTTTTGATTTTGAAGAGGAAGGGGATGCCCCACCTCTGGTAGACCCTCCTTGGGCCCTGTGCGCCATTATTTTATAGAAACCTGCAAAAATTCCCTGGTTAGATAATCAGGGATGAAATTATTTTCTCCTTTTAAATATTCAATTTCAAAATCAAAGCAACTCAAAAGACTTTGCCATCTGGCAAAAATATGTTTTGAAACAAGATTTTTAACATCTTTTTCTAAAACATCTTTTGCAGCTTTGCAATCAATTCTAAGTAAAAAAAATTTGTTAAACAAATCATCTTGAAATTTTGTGATACATAGCACTATAGATAAAATTTCCTTTTTAATCGTACTATATTTTTCTTGCGCTGAGATCCAAAGACCAGAGTGGTATCTGACAATTTGCTCCACTTTTGACTCTGGAAGAGTTTGTAGCAGGATGCCACCATATCCTTTATCTGATGCATCAGTCTGGATTATAAGACTAGCCTCAGGATGAGGAATACCAAGACACGGTAGAGACTTGACTTCCTGTTTAATTTCAGCCACTAATCTAGACAACTCATCAGACCAAGGTTTGGGATTCTTAGTCTTTCTAAGTCTACTATAGAGAGGCTTACACTTGATTCTAATGTTGGGAATAAATTCCGAAACATAATTCAAACAACCTAAAATCAATATTTTGTTTAATATTTTATTATATACTTTGATATTTCTCTACTCTGATATTTTTATATTTTGCTTCTTCACCTGTATCATTCAATGAATTCTCTAACATCTTTTTGTGAAATGATCCGCAGTGGCCCTTGTGGTATAAGAGCCTAAGGGTTCTGGTACTTACTACAGTTTTTTGAGTTGTCCTTTCTTGCAGCGTTGGTAAGCCTGAAGGGTGTTCTCGGTTGTAAAGCCTAAGGTAGGTAGTAAATCCGTTGGTAAGCCTGGTGTTCCCGGTGTTGGTCAGGTCAGCATGAGTCTCTGTCGTAAGTATTAGAGCTTTTAGGTTAGGTTATCATGTCTAGCCTTCTAAAGATGATTTCTAAAAAAGGTAAAGAGAAAATTGAGGAAATAGGTGAACCTAGTTCATCTCCTTTTCAAAATGAATTTCAAAATTCCTCTTTGATAAATGAACAACAAATAATTTTGCCAGATATAGAACAGAAACTAAATAATTGGAGTATCCCTTCAATTAATGTTTCTGAAATATATAAGACAAAATTACATGACAAGTTCAAGTCAGATTTCATCATCAAAACTGCTGAATATACCATCAAGGTAGATAAAACTCAAGAATCTTTAAATCTCTTGAATTTATCTATGTTGAAGGAACATAAGCAAAAATACAAATTTTTGCATATTGGTTTAATCCAAGTCGCGATAAAACCATTGCATAGACTAGGCATAGACACACCTGTGTGTGTATGTCTAAGAGATACGCGACCAGCAAAATTTGAAGATCAAATCTTGTCTATAATTAAGACCAATCTTCATGATGGTCCCACGTTTTTCAATAATTTTCCAAACTACACAATGTCTTTGGAAAGTTTGGGTAAAAACAAGCATAATATCAAATTGGATATTAAAATAAAGGAAGGAATTTGGAATCCCAATTCCTATCCAATGGCTGTAATATACAAAATATATTATAAAGCCATGAGGACGAATATTTCGCCAAAAGCATTGAACATATCTTCCAAAGAAGATACTTTGCTTTTTCAAGTAAATTTGAATAAAGCAAATGCGGTTACACCAAGGAGACTAAATCACAATGAAGTCTCTAGAAATTTAGAATGGAATTTACAGGAAATTCTGCCTCCTGAAGAGCCAGAAACTTCTGTCATGTCAATACCCATTGAATATTCTTCAGGAAATGTTTCTATTAGTTTTGCTCCTTTAAATAGGAGTAATTCCACAACATCTTTTAGGACTTGTCCTGAGGGATCTAGACAAACTAATACAAACAATTCACGAAGATCAATGGATTCTTTCCATTCTTTGAGATTAGCCGGAGTGAGCAATCATCCTGTTATACCTCAACCAGAATATAGGGTTGAAACCCCTATTCCGGTGCAACAGGAAATACAGAGAGAGTCTCCGACTCTATCTGAGATTAATCAAGCTTTTGAAACCTCGAATCAAATTTTTGTTTTGACAAAATTTATTGCTGACAAAATTTTTGTTTTGACAAAATATTGATTTTAGGTTGTTTGAATTATGTTTCGGAATTTATTCCCAACATTAGAATCAAGTGTAAGCCTCTCTATAGTAGACTTAGAAAGACTAAGAATCCCAAACCTTGGTCTGATGAGTTGTCTAGATTAGTGGCTGAAATTAAACAGGAAGTCAAGTCTCTACCTTGTCTTGGTATTCCTCATCCCGATGCTAGTCTTATAGTCCAGACTGATGCATCAGATAAAGGATATGGTGGCATCCTGCTACAAATTCTTCCAGAGTCAAAAGTGGAGCAAATTGTCAGATACCACTCTGGTCTTTGGATCTCAGCGCAAGAAAAATATAGTACTATTAAAAAGGAAATTTTATCTATAGTGCTATGTATCACAAAATTTCAAGATGATTTGTTTAACAAAAATTTTTTACTTAGAATTGATTACAAAGCTGCAAAAGATGTTTTAGAAAAAGATGTTAAAAATCTTGTTTCAAAACATATTTTTGCCAGATGGCAAAGTCTTTTGAGTTGCTTTGATTTTGAAATTGAATATTTAAAAGGAGAAAATAATTTCATCCCTGATGATCTAACCAGGGAATTTTTGCAGGTTTCTATAAAATAATGGCGCACAGGGCCCAAGGAGGGTCTACCAGAGGTGGGGCATCCCCTTCCTCTTCAAAATCAAAACCTCTCACAATAGACTCATTTGCACCCAGTGCAACTAAAATAGCCTCTACCCCAATATCGGCCCAACAGCCCACTAAAAATACTTCCCTTGAAATAACCAACCGTTTTACCCCTTTGGGTAAACCCGCAAATACCAAACCAAAAAGCCCACAACAAAATATCCAAACTCTCGAAAGAGAACCTCTCCAACAAAAATTTAAACCCCAATGTCAAAGGTTACTACTTCTGGAGCCCAAAATGGGTGATCCATCAAATAGTGTTTCAGGACCGTGGAACATTTACTCAAAATACTTTCAAGAAGGATGTGGTTGGATTCAAGCTTTTGGATCCAAGAAAAATTTGAAATTTTATCAATTTATTTTGATAGACTCTGGGTCTGTTGAGATAAATGAAAATGAAAATGAAAAGGCTAAGGGAATAGTGGCGTTTTCCCAATGCAAGATTTTAAAAGTGTTGACCATGTCTGATTGGGGTCAACACCCTTTGAAGCCCAAAAGATTTTCTCGGGTATTCGACCCGGCAGTATATGACTATGTGGACTACCAAAATGCTTGGGAACACTTTTTAAATAGTCCCAATGAAAAACATTCTTGGTATTTCATTATAGTGAGTAATCAATCTATTTACCCTTCTTGGTTTATGGATTGGTTTGTGCGTTTTGGGTTGTCTGTTGAAATACTCCCAAACGCCATTTATTCAAAATACTTAGAGTTTAAAACTCTAACTCCAAAACTTCAGGCTCATGAAAAATCACTACATTTTTGTGCTCAGTTTGGAATTTCATGGCTGCTTCGATATAGCTATGATATTCATGCACAACTCCCTGAGCCTTTTCCCAAATGGATTTGTGCTTCCATTCTTGTTTCTTGGTGGCGCAAGTTCAATGAGGATTTTGTATTATCAAAATTTGAGACTTGGAAGAAGCATGGACTTCAGAAGAGGAGACTGCCTCAGTCCATCACTCCTGCCAATTCTCCTTCCAGAAATAAAGATAAGAATATTGTTGGGACTGCTTCCTCGGTGATTTCACAGCTAGCCAGTCCTTTTTCTCCATATACATTAACATTGGACGCCTCGTCCCCAGCAGAATTAATGAAAAAATTGTTAGAAGCTGCATCAACAGTTGGTTCAGATGAAGAAACTGAAGTGCCAGCTATTGAAGCAGAGGATTTTGAAGAATTTAATCCTTATCTGGAAAATAATGACCCAGATATAGGATTTTTTGACTAAAATGTTTAAAATCAGTTTTGTCGCATCTCCGAAAGGTTGAAAAAATGGCCGACAAAATAAAATGGATTCCCACTCAGAAAATAAAGCGGAGTCCTTTGGACACAAATGTGGCCGCCCATGTGCCATTATGCTTTATTAAAGAAAAGTTGTTTGTCGCTTTGTGCCGAAAGAAGCTTCGTGGCAGACAAGAAAATATGCTCTACAGTAAAAGCTGGTACCATAAATCAAAAGAGAATAGTACCTGCTTTTCGGATTTGAAACATTTGAAATCCGCGACCCTCAGCTGAAGGTTCCTCCCTCTATATAAGGAACCTCAAGACTCAGTTGATAGCATCGCTTATTTCCATCAGAGCTTACTAATCTCTCTTGTTTGTAATCTTGCAGTTTTCTTAGTATTCTCAAGTTTTCTTACAAGCTTCAATACTTTGTAAGTTTCTGTGATATTTCAACATTTTGTAACATTCGCCTAAATCTTTGGCATATAGTGAACTTTGAAAATCAAAATCAATATTTTGTTTAATATTTTATTATATACTTTGATATTTCTCTACTCTGATATTTTTATATTTTTCTTCTTCACTTGTATCCTTCAATGAATTCTCTAACATCTTTTTGTGAAATGATCCGCAGTGGCCCTTGTGGTATCAAAGCAAATGCGGTTACACCAAGGAGACTAAATCACAATGAAGTCTCTAGAAATTTAGAATGGAATTTACAGGAAATTCTGCCTCCTGAAGAGCCAGAATCTTCTGTCATGTCAATACCCATTGAATATTCTTCAGGAAATGTTTCTATTAGTTTTGCTCCTTTAAATAGGAGTAATTCCACAAGATCTTTTAGGACTTGTCCTGAGGGATCTTGACAAACTAATACAAACAATTCACGAAGATCAATGGATTCTTTCCATTCTTTGAGATTAGCCGGAGTGAGCAATCATCCTGTTATACCTCAACCAGAATATAGGGTTGAAACCCCTATTCCGGTGCAACAGGAAATACAGAGAGAGTCTCCGACTCTATCTGAGATTAATCAAGCTTTTGAAACCTCGAATCAAATTTTTGTTTTGACAAAATTTATTGCTGATAGACAAAAAGTTCAAAAAGATTTTTTGAAACCCGAATTTGAAGAAAAGCGAAAATGGTTTTTTTCGTCTTTTTCTCAACTTGAAATAAGAAAATATCGTGAAAAATTTTAATCTTATTTGGAGGAGGTAGAGGATGACACTATTCCTTTCTTCGAATGGTTTCAAAATCACTGTTTTCAACACTTAGACTTAAAAGTTCTTAACTCTGAAAAAGATTTGGAAAACCAAAAAGGGTAAAGAAGTAATTTCAGTTATTCCACCTTTGGAAGAGATCACAATTCCAAATGTAGATAACGTTGAAATTACAGCATCTCCTTTCAAATAAATGAAAGAAGATGACAAAACCCTTTCTGTTCAAAATCTGACACGTTATGATATCAAAAATATTCAACACCAATTGAATTATACAAATCAACTGTTGTATCAGGTTGCTAGTACAACAGAAGAATTTGACACTTCGACCAAAGTCGAATCTTCTTCCAGACCAATTTCAAAATTAGAAAAACCTTTGATTACTCCTTACAAATTGTCTGATTCTGAAATTAAGGAGCTAAAAATTGGACAACTCTATTGGATGAAATTAACAAACAATTGGCCTCTTTAAAAATATCTTCTTCAAAAGTAAATGTTTTGAAAAATGAGGATGTTTTAGAACTTGAAAAACAATTCCAAGATACAAAAGCTGATGTTGTGAATAAAATTAAAAATACATCAAGATCCTATCCCACTTCTAGAAACTATTATCACAGGCCCACATTGCCTCATTCTTCAGAAGAATCATCTTCTGATGATGATGATTCAGATGTGATATATCAGAATCAAGAAACTTCTTCAGATTCTGATGCCGGCTGTTTAAGCTGTGGTTGCTTAGGTGATAACTGTAATTGTAAGTTTACAATTAATGTTATTACTAAAGAAGCAAGAGTTCTACTTGATCTGATAAATCAAGTAGACGATCCACAAGTTAAACTAGCTATGCTGGAAAAATATAAAGAATTAGAATCACAAGAGGTAGAAAAAGAGGAATTTAAAGGTTATTCTTTAAAGGAAATTCTGTCTTCACAAAATGTTGCAGAATCCTCTTTTAATCAAGAACCTTTAAGTCTTTCATTTTTGTACAAGGAAATTAAAGTTTTGAAATCTGAAATTTCTGATTTGAAACTCAAAACCAAAATTTTGGAGCAAAATTTTTCAAAAACCCCAGGGAAAGGTCAGGCAAATCTTTCTGCTTCATCTTCTTCCCAAAGTTTCAAAAATGATTTTCCAGCTGCTAATCCTGAGTTGGGCGAAGATCATTTCTTACTGAGAATCAAAACTTTACAGTAAAAATGGCATGTGAAAGTCAATTTGAAAATTAAAAACTCTTTTCACAAACCATTTATTGCATTAGTTGATTCAGGAGCAGATCTAAATTGTATCCAAGAAGGTCTGATCCCCACTCAATATTATCAGAAAACAATACAAAAGTTATATACTGCAAATAATGAGAAGCTTCAAGTTAAGTATAAGCTTGAAGAAGCTAGTATTTGCAATAATGGCATTTGTTTTAAAAATTCGTTTTTGTTAGTAAAAAATATGTCTGAACAAATTATATTAGGAACTCCTTTTATTACTCAACTTTATCCTTTTGGAGTTTCTGAAAATGGTTTGACTACAAAAAGGAATAATCAGGAAATTCTTTTTGAATTTTTGAATCCTATTAAATCCAAGGATTTAAATTCAATTTCTGATACTTTTGATGAAACAAATTTTTTATCTATTTTAAATGGAAAACAAAACCAGATTTGTTTTCTTCAAAAGGAAATTCTTTATCAAAAAATTGAAAAACAATTATAGGATCCTTTGATTAAGGAGAAAGTAATTGCTTTGCAAAAAGAATTTGAAACAGAAGTTTGTTCCATTATTCCTAATGCTTTTTGGAATAGAAAGATTCATATTGTTTCTTTGCCCTATGAAAAAGATTATGATGAAAGAAATATTCCAACTAAAGCTCGACCTATTCAGATGAATAGTGAGACTTTGGAGTTTTGTAAAAAGGATATTCAAGATCTTTTGAATAAGAAATTGATAAGGCCTAGCAAGTCCCCTTGGAGTTGCACTGCCTTTTACGTAAATAATAATTCTGAAATTGAGCGTGGCGAACCTCGAATGGTTATTAATTATAAACCATTAAACAAAGCGTTGCAGTGGATTCTCTACCCCGTTCCAAATAAAAAGGATTTGATCAAAAGACTTCACAATGCAGTTATTTTTTCAAAATTCGATTTGAAATCTGGTTATTATCAAATAGCTTTAAAAGAAGAGGATAAATACAAAACTGCTTTTACTGTTCCTCTGGGACATTATGAGTGGAATGTAATGCCTCTAGGTTTGAAAAATGCGCCTTCTGAATTTCAAAATATCATGGATGAAATATTAAAGCCTCATTCGGAGTTTGCTTTAATATATATCGATGATATCTTAATATTTTCAAATTCTTTGGAACAGCATTTTAAGATATATATATATATATATATATATATATATATATATATATATATATATATATCCATGGAGAGGCTGACGTCGGAAATGCGGGAAGGGATGAGATGAAGTGAAGAACAGAAAGGTGGATGGAGAAAAGATGAAGAGATGAAATACGTAGATGGGTGGAACTGTGAAATTTGGAAGAAGAAACATGGTAAACGTAGACGTGAATATGAGGAGGTAATTTAGTGAAAAAAATGAGGCACGTGACTTTTTAATTAGGTAGTGTAATCTCAACAATTAAATTCAATCCATTAATGGCTTAAATAGAACCCTCTCACTCTCACATAAAAACCCATTTTCTCATTAGATATGTTCCTTGTGTTATATATATATATATATATATATATATATATATATATATATATATTTGCCCTTATGTGTGATAATCATGTTCAATTTAGTCTTTATAAGTGATAATAATTTCCAATTTAATCCACATCTTTAACTATAAACAAAAGGTATTACGACAAGAATAATCGACGAGAGCCAAAATAAAAATAGTTATAACAGCGTTTTACTTGAATTGAAATTGTTTTATATATATGGACCAAGTTGAAAATGAGTATAGTGTATAAAGACAAAAAAAATATTGTCTAATCTAGAATAAAATTAAAAGGTGGTTGTTTTATAAAACAATTTACCTAAAATATAGTTAAGGCCATTTTAACAGTATACAATCAAATTTGCAGTCATAGAGAGTTGTGCAAAATAGCATGACTAAATTAATTGCAGAATTTTCTTTTTTTAACAAAATTTAATTGAAAGAGAACTACTGTTGATGTCCATGTAAACTTCAACTACTCTTTTTTTTTGTTACATAGGCAAAAAAAGAAAAAGAAACTAGAGGCACAGGAACTGGACTCCTGAACAATCAGCCAGCAACCTAGTGCTCAAACTTGGAGGGGGACTCTTCCATTCCTAGAAAGTATTATCATCTTGAGCTCCCATTTTAGCAAGAATATTCGCACATCCATTCCCCTCCCTAAGAGTGTGGTTCATCCTAACATCTCACTACTTGTTAAGCATGCCTTGGATGTCTTGGATAATACACACATAACTGTGAAAATAATTTTGGCTACACTGAATCAATTTCACTGCATCCATGGAATCTGTCTCACAAATCACCTGCCTGTAACCTTTCTCCCAAACAAGTTGAAGACCTTTTTGAATGCCCTTCAATTCAGCCAGGAGATTAGAAGCATACCCAATAAAACCTATGAAACCAAGGATCCAATTTCCATCTTCAGAATGCAACAGCCCACCTGAACTAGCTCTACCCGGATTCCCAAAAGCACTACCATCCACATTAAGCTTTACAAAGCTCCGAGGAGGTTTATTCCAGCTGATTAATCTTGGCTCCCTATCAATTATCCATTCACCATCCAGGACCTATATTTGAAGTGTGGCTTGGTCCCTGATATTGAAAAGCATATGAGATATTTCCAAGGACTTAGCTATTTCGAGCTCTCCATAACCACTACACAGCAGCCAGAAAGATATGAGAGTTCTGTCTAGCAGCCTTGACAATGGAGCGCCAAGTAGGAGATGAATTGTGCTTAACATCACAATTCAAGATAGACTCATGGCCAAGATATTTATTGGAAAGGGCCTCAACCCACAACTTTCCTGGATTTTGAATCAAGTCCCACACTAATTCCCCCAAATGAGATGTGTTGGTGGATCTTGCTTCACGAATACCTAGCCCTCCATTCTGACGAGAACTAGAAATTTTATGCCAGTTAACACTACAAAAAAAGGGATATTACCGACGAAGGATTTCCGACATGTCTGTCGGTAACTAGGCAATTTCCGATGGTTTTTTCCGTCGGTAAGTGAGAATATGAAAAATCACAGTTATTTCCGATGGAACGACCGTTGGTAACGTTACCTACGGAAGATCCATCGGTAATTCCGTCGGAAAAAGTGGTGCGAAAGGGGAAAATCTGGCATGTTGATGTACCGATGGACTAGCCCGTCGGAATTCAAAAAATTGCTTTACCGACGGACTTGGCCGTCGGAATTCAAAAAATTGCTTTACCGACAGACTTGGCCATCGGAAACCCTGTCTTTTAGTGGCAGAAACTCTTCTCCCTCCCTCACTTTTCCTCTCTTCCTCTCTTTTACCTCTCTCCTCACTCTTTCTTCTTCTTCTCTCACCGCGACCGGGCACCCCCTGCCGCTCCCTGCCACCGCACGTGCCACCACCACACCTCCACCTCTCTTCTTCTCTTCTCTCCTTCGCTGTTCTCTCCCTCTTCTACGCGTGCGCACCAGCCCCACACCCTGCTCGTCACCCGCGCGCCACCACCATTGCCACCACATTGTCCCACCACCACCGTGTCCTACCTCCCCCATTGCCAGAACCGCCAGCCGCCACTACCACAACCTCTTCCCCCACTGCCATCAGCAACCTAGCTAGGTGTTTATTTATTATTTTATTATTTTGCTGCAATTTGTTTAATTTTTAATTAATGTTAACTGTTTGTTACTTAAGTGTTTAATGGTTGTTAATTAAGTGTTCAATATTTGTTTATTATGTAGTTGCTCTTACCATCATCACCACCACTACCTAGGAGCCACTACTGTCTACACTGCCAGGTTTCTATTTTTGTTTTTATTTATTTATTTGAAATTGTGTATTTAGTCAAGTGTTTAATGATATGATACATATATATTTGTGAATGTGCATGCACATCACCTAGCTAGGAAATCTATTTTGTAACTCCCTGTTTTTACTGTTTTTACCGTTTTGCTATTTTTACTATTTTCAATTATCGGTAGAATTTTAATTGTTTGTAATTTTTATATTAGATCTAGAAAATTATTTTAAATAAAATAAAATCATAATTATACTCTACCTTATGGTAGAAGCTTACGGTAAAAATTTAGGTTTAAAACTCAGACGAAACCTGGTCTGCGTTTTCACTGACAGTAAGAATTTACTGGTCAGAAAACCTAATTTTGACCCGTGAATGAAACCGTTTAGGTTTATATTTTATTTCCAACCATAGTGGTTATTTTGAAATTTTTCAAAATAAATAGGTTATTATACGTTATCCGGGCGAATACTCGACGATCGAGGATCGAAAGAATCGACGACGGATGTGAAGAGACCAAACCCGACACCGGACAGATGAGAACAATGAGTCATTTGTGATGACTCATGGGGGTGAGTCATAGGGGTTAGTCATCATGCCTTAAATGCATGTAATGATGACTTAAGTGTGTAATACCCAAACTACCCTAAATCCTTCATTTTAACTACAAATTTGCCATGACAACATTTTACCCTTCACTCCCACATTATGTGCGCAGCCCCTACCCTCTAAGACTCACTTGCCATTCATTTCAACCATTTTTTATCATTTCTTACACTTTGACACAAAAAAACTCTTAAGTCTTGCACTTGATTTACAGAGGAAGTCTAAGTTCTTGTTGGTTTCTTCAAATTCTAAAGGTAGATTCTTGTGATTCATGATCATACCTTCTTTTCCTTCACAACTTTTCTTTCTATTTCAAGATTTCACAAATTTCAAATTCTTAGATATAGAACTTCAAAAATCTCTAAAAAATAGAAAAATCCTTTTAATGTGATTCCAATTTCTATGATCTTGATATGACTTCTATTTTCATCTTCCAAGAGTTTGAAAAATTTAGAGATATCTAGCCTATTTTTCTTCACAAGGTCGAACCTAACTCTCAAGTGGGTTTGATGGTGTTCTTTCATTTTTAACTTGTTTTCTTGTTGATGATTCATGGCTAGGTTTTGTTGGTTAAAACCTTGAGCTCTAGGTGAACATCATCCTATTCTTGCTTGAGTCTCAAGTGATCACCAAAGGTATGGGGGAGATTACCATCATCCTACCTTAGGGTAGATATGTTGGTGGTTTATTAGTGTTTAAGTGGTCTTGTATTACCTAAGTATAAATTTGTATATTTATTTGCATATGTGTGTGATCCTCTTGGAGGATTTGGTTTAATATATGTTGGTTGTGATATATGTGGTTTTGGTGTTGTTGATCTTTAATTAAGACCTTGATTATTGTTGATTGTTTTGTTAAACAAAGATGCTTAACATGAATAATTTAAGGCCATTCGTCCATGACTGGTTTAAGGGGTTCTATGATGTGTTAAATTAGTTGAATAATTTTTATGAAAAGTAAATGAATATATAAGAATATAGAAATTGGTTTGCATTGATTTGATGTGTATATTGAAAGTTATGAATTTATGAGTCTTTAGGGACTAAAATGTAATTTATGAGAATTTCAGTGGCTGCACTGAAATTCATATTCTTGTCTGTTAAGATTGTATTTCTTGATGAGACAAAACCATAGAAATTGGTTTGGTGTTAATTGGATTAGTACATAAAAAGTTATAAGTATTTTTGTATAAAAGGACCTTTTTGCCAGTATTGTAAAATATTTGGGGCAGAAATGTAATTTCTGGAAATTTGAGGGCAACTGAAAAATATTTCTAAAGAAGTTGATTTGGGGTGATTTGAAGTTATGAATAAAAAGTTATAAGGTTTTAAGTGAATAAGGACTTTTTTGTAATTAATAAAAGTTTAGGGACTAAACTACAATTTTCAAAAATAAATGTAATTGGACAGTTAGAAACTGTTTTTTATACTTATAAAACTGTTCTAGAACTCCAAAATGAGTTTTGAACTATTAGAGTGTAAAATCGTTGAAACATGATTTAGGCGATTTACAAAATTAACGACGTTCGGTCAAATTCTTAGAAATTTTGTATAAATGGAGATTTTGATGGAAAATCAGTGTTTCAACATTTTCATATGAGTAATATAACCTAGGAGAGTAATACATTTGAGATGAAGAACCATGTTTTCAAAAATATGGCTTTTGGGCCTAAATTCAGTAAAAAGTAGCGAAACCGTCGTTAAACGTTTTTAAGGATTTTTGAGAAAATGTTTTGGAGAAATTGATACCTAAATATCTTTGAGGGAAATTATTCTTGAAAATGGATTTGAATTTATCTAAAGGTGTTGATTTTAAGCTAAAAGGATTTTAGTCTTCAAAGACAAGATTTTACTGTAAAATGCAAAAACATAAGTCAAGAACGACTTAGTGAAAATACGAATGTAATAATTTATGATGTATGGGTGAAACACGACCTTATGTCATAAAGTATGGATAATTTATTATCCATATATATTCCATAAAATTTAATGGTTTCAGAATGATTTATTTTCTTGGAAGCCAAAGAAAAAGGCTCAACTAGAAAAGTACAGAGAAATAAATAATTGGACCTATGTTTCAATCTCATAATGTGCTAGGATCTGTAAATAAGTATTTTAAGAAAACTTTTCACAAAGATAAAAGGTTACTTGAGAACTTTAGCTTGATGATTAAGTACCGGAGATTCGGAATTAAGAACATCTAGCATCTGTTACAATACGCTGAAAGAATTCCGAAGGAATCACGATGTCATCCGTTGGATGGACGAGAAGAACGTATTTTCGGCAAAGTTTGCCTAAACACATAGTGAAACTATGTTCTGTAAGGCTGTTGTGCCTAGGGGATTGAGCTAACACTTTAATGCGGGTGCGAATTTTGTAGTGACGATCTATTGATGCTTGGGGGTGTCGGGGTATGAAATACTCATATAGACTCGGTTGGTTGCTCTTCTGTGGCATAGTGATCTTGCAATACACCGACATACTCTCCTAGACACTATGTATTTTCTGGTAGTGTAGGATGTTCCCGAAAAAGCCTATGTGCACCATGATGACTGTTGACGCATTTTATTACCCAAGGCTGGTGGACTCCGGAACAATCCTCCGAACCACTCCCTCTGACTATTTGTTAAAACCATGGTATAGGAAATCAGAGGTCTTTCCTCGAGTCTTAGATATCTCTTATCTAGGGGAAAATGGTGCCCTGTGATTATGCTGTTGTGAAATAGTATTATTTCTGTTGTGATGGATGATATAACTGTTTATTGATATTTGTACGTACCTGTGTGTCGTACCACTGCATGTCTGCGTTAAGTGTAAGATGAACGGAAATCTCACCTCATTTATGTATTTTTTGGCTTGTTGTTTTCTATCTTATATTGGGCGAAGATGACGACAACACTGTTTCTCCATCACACACCGTTGGAGTTTGAGCGTACTTGGAGACATGGACACAGTCTCAATGACTTTAGTATAATGGACATTTGTCAGTATTTTGTGTCTGGCCAGTCTCGTGTCTATGTATTATTATAAACATATTCCCAGTCTGTTGTTATTTACTGGCGTTGGTATTTCCGCCATGTTCTGAATATGTATGACTGTTAGTACAGGGGAATGTTTGTAAAATATTTATATATGAGTGGATGTTATATGCTAAAAAGTATATATGGTATTATTTGAGAAAGAGAATAGCAAAAAGTAAACCCATATTTTTGGTAAAAGAATTATTTTCCGTTTTACTCGGTCTTATAAAATAGAAATGTCACAGACAATGTAGCGCCCGAGAAGGGTGTTACATGTTTTGTATCCTAGGTGTTTTATATGTTTCATGTTTTTCTTGATTGTAATCCTGACCTTGGTGTTTAGTTAATGTTATAAGCATATTGTGTTTTGGGGACTGGTTGTACGATTATAAGTGTTGATTTGGAAATGTCAAATTTTATGGGTTTTTCTGATTTTGATTTATAAATAATGTAGGATTTTAATTCTTATTGTAGTTAATAATATTTAGCTAACACATAAATTGATACAATTAAATTTTTAATTAAATGAAATAATGAATTAATTAAATAACTTAGGAATAATATAATTAATTAATACGTAATTGAGAAAAAACCGTAGTTTCCCGTTCAAGGTTCAATATTATTGAGCACATGTACTCGTGGTCATGGTATCGCTCATTTTATTGAATCTTGAATTGTCCAATTGTGATAGTTTGGGAAGAAACTTTTTGTCCACTGATATACTAATTACTCGTTGATTCTCATCGGTTAAATAGTTGATGAAATTTCAGGTCGAAGCATTTCCTTTTGTTCTCTGGGTCCATGCTTGATTGTGGTATCTTACAGCGGTCAAGTCGTGTACTTGGAGACCAATGGGAAATGCTGCCGAAATTTCGTCAGCTATAAGACAATAGAAGTAATGAGTAACTAGCATAATACCGTGGTGAAAAGGTTTTTCCTCGAATGGGATAGGGCCACACCTTTTAAGGAAAGGGAGTGATTCGGGGTTATAGTATCATGTTTAAAAATACGTCAATTTATCTGAAAATGCAGAAGGATGGAATATTATCCCCCGAGTCGTAGTTGGGGGTATGATAGGAACGAGTCTGTGAGATGACTTCTGAAACAATCATTTGTAGATGGAGTTGAGGAGTTTATATCGAAAGCCAAGCAACATTGTGATTATGCCGAAGAGGGGGGATTAGATGTCCATGCATAAAGTGCAATTGTATAACGGTTTTGAGTGATGATGACGTGAAGTTACACCTATATCGACGTGGGTTCAAGCCTAATTATTGGATATGGACTAATTATGGTGAGAAGTTACCGGATATTGATTTGAATGAAGTCGGTGGTGACGATCTTGACATGGGTGAATCAGGCAGTGGCTACCACGACGAATATGTCGAACAACTCCAGTCAATACATATGATGGTCGATGATTCTCTTGGCCAACATGGGAATTTTGAGGCCGATAAGTCTGATGACATGGAAGAGCCTCCTAAAATAAGTCTGAATCGGTGCAGAGATTATAATATCCTAAAATTTTAATATAGTCTCTCTAATAAAAATAAAATATATTAAGTTAGTATGAGTTTTAGTGTAGAACTTATTAGAATAATAAGTTATTTTAATATATATATATATATATATATATATATATATATATATATATATATATATATATATAAAAGTTGGAATTAAAAGAAATAATAAATAAATTAAAAAAAAGGTCAAGATGTCCCACCAAATAGCAACTCACGTGGAGTGCTGGAACTCTAGAATTCAGTTTGAATTCTTAAGCTCATGGTGGGCCATTCTTAATATTTGGATTGTTTTAAAGAAAAAAAATGGTAACAACACATATATATAGTGGAGAGGTGCTATGATCACGTTAGGGTTCTAACTTGGGAATAGAAAATTGAGGGTAGTGATAATGTGATTTTACATCATGTTTTCTATATACTTTTGCATGCATTTTTCATATAGATTAGGCATTCTTTAGTTGATTTTAGTTAGATTTTCCCTTGGAACGGGTGAAGCGGTTTCTTGGTGTTGTTTTGCAGGAATTCAATGTAAAAATGATCAAAATCAGCCTTGGTGGAGCTTGGATGAAAAAGAGCTTGGAAAGTGAAGAATATGAGCCAAACAGAGCCCATCACGGCCTGGCCGTGATGACCATCACGGCCGTGATCAAGCAGAGCGAAGGCAAAAGTCGAGATCGTTCACGGCCTGCCGTGATGGTACATCACGGCCGTGACCAACCAGAAAATGAGGGCTCGCGTCGCGAACACTTCTCTCGCCTCGCGAGAGTCAAAAACTTGAAGACACGCCTTGGACAGAAAGCGTCACGGCCTGGCCGTGATGGCCATCACGGCCGTGATGCACGACTGATCTATAAATAAGGCTGCGCTGAACAGAAAAGGGGACTGACTTCTAACCTAAAAAAGGGTCCAGAGGGAGGCATTTGGAGGCACTTGGAGGCTATGGCTGGGCTAGGGTTTCAACCCTAGAAGGGAGCCAAGAGAGGTTGCTTTGAAGAAGAAGGAAAGCTCACATGGAGCCTCTCCTCTCCTCTTCTCCTATTTCTCTGGTTTGGTTTTCGTTGTATATGAGTAGTTAAATTCCCCCATTGTTGGGGTTAGATGTAGCTTCTCTAAACTTGTTTGTATTTGATTTGGTTTTAATGCAAGTCTCTATTTCTTTATGAGTATGTGATTCTGTGCTTAATGCTTTCCTTGGATTAGCTACCCATAGGAATGATATGTTGCTTTGATAGATAACTTAAAGGTTGGTGTTAAGGCATGCTCATGAATCATATGCCAAGTAGTTCAAGAATCTAGACATAGGTGTTGAATGCTTGCAATCTTATAAGTCTTGACTTAATGCAAAATCACAGATTAATCCACCTAAGACATTAGGGTTTGATTTGGGGTTTTAGGCTCAATGCACCTAAGACATTAGGCTTGAGTATTTTAGAAAAGGCTTGATTGTCATAATTGAATTAGGACTTGTGTTGATAACCATTTCATTGCAATTAAGGGAGGATTAGTGTAGTCTAACCCTAACAATCTTAGCCACATCTCTGTTTGCATACCAAGTGTTCGATAAAATTCCCAAAAGACCAAAAATATTTTATTTCTTTATTTTCTGTTTTAATCTCTCATACTTTAGTTTAGTCTAGATAGTTGTTGAGTTTGCGAATTGGTAATTGACATCCGATCCCTGTGGATACGATAACCGGTCTTACCACCGTATTACTTGATTGCGACGAGGTGCACTTGCCTTTATATCTTAAAAATCATGCAACAAGTTTTTGGCGCCGTTGCCGGGGATTGGCTTTGTCAATATCATTAGTAACAAATGAGCCAACTAATTTAGACATTTTTATTTTTTTAATTTTTATTTTTTGTATACTTCATTTTTTTTTTTTAGTTTTGTTTTTGTAAGGTGGACGAAAATCATGAAAAAATTTTATTATCCGCCTGATGAGGAAGCTTGGTCGCGCTGTTGCGCACGCGCCAAAAAGGACGAGCGGGTTTAAAACTGTAGTATAGTGCGACAACTCGGATGTCGTCTCTCAAGGACTCTGAAAGTATTATCTTCCACAAAAATAAGTTTTTGGGGGGTTTGGTTTGTGAGGCAATCAAAGAAAACAAAATATTAAAAACAGAGCAATGGAAAACAAGCAGTTCAAGGAGGTTATCAAATGGCCAAAAACAGATTAATCTATTGCTCTTGATTTCCCACTATCATAGGTTCATACAATTTCCAAGCCCTAAGCAAATTCTTATCCCCTCCCGGTTGTAGTAGCAATTTACAAGCGAAACTACTACTACAAATACATGTCCCTATTCCCGAATTAAGCAAACGGGGTTAAGCCCTTCGTGAACTAAGCGAACACGAATTGTACACACGCAAATTAAGCAGATGCGATTAATTATAGGAACATGATATCACCAGAAATAAATCAATACAATACAGTATACTCCTGAATTAAGCAAACAGAAATACAAAGTATGGTATTGAAGAGGGAAAATCATACAAAACAGGAAAATATAAGAACCTCAAGTATATGGAAATCAATCACAATAGATCAATCCTAAGAACTTAGTTCTCCATAACACAAACGAAATCACAGAGAAAAACGTAAAACAGGAAAATGGAGAAGCATAAGTCTTTACAAAATGTTCAAAACAGCCTTTTATACAAATTCTGAAATTAGCTAGCTCGCGAGGCGAGCACACATTCGCGAGGCGAATTTCATGAACTGTCAGCAACCTTTGGCATTCTCGCGAGGCGAAGTGCTTGCTCGCGAGGCGAGGATATGAAGGGTCTTCTCATTACGCCCGTTATGGCCATCAGGGCCTAACCGTGATGCTCTCTGACTTCCAGACTCGCGAGGCGAATGGATGCTCGCGAGGCGAGACTCTTCAACTTCAAAACTGCCACGGCCATGACCTTCAACACGGGCAAGCCGTGATCGTCTCTGACTTTTTCAGGTTTGCAAGACTCGCGGGGCGAGACCTTCTTCGCGAGGCGAACCAGAGACTTAGAAATTTCTTGGAACAGTCAGGCTTCGGGGTCACGTGGCGAGCGTGTCTTTCGCGGGGCGAATCCCCTGCTCTTTATTTTCTCAGTTTCTACTTAACCTGAAAATAAGGGAATAACCATAAGTGTATTATTTTGACTTAAAACTAGCTAAATTAACTTAAAACTACTCTAGAGACTCAAAACCCTGCTTGAGGACAATCTAATCTAATTTTGGGTGAAAATACGATATAATTTGCATAAAACCCTGGTCATACTAGCTATAAAACTAGATGAGACAGAGGCTTATCAAAATACCCCAAACTTAAACTTTGCTTGTCCCCAAGCAAACTAAGACTCAAAAATCAAAAAGACTCAAGACCTGGCAAGATTAAAAGATCCAATCAACACTGCACAAATTCAAGCAACTTCATCAAAACATTTTTCTTCATTGTTTTCCCCCTTTTCAAACAGAGCAATCCCCACATTCATTTATTCCAAACATTTGAGAATTTCATCATGAAAACAATCAGAAATCTAAGAAGGGAATCTAAGTCACACACACAAGAGGGAGATCACCAAATCCAAACAACTGCCTTCCTAACAAGGGCATTATTTTGTTCACTCAGTCACTCAGTTTATGTCAGGCTAACAACTTGCACTCAGTTTCACTTTTCAAGTACACTTCCCAAAAATTTGCTTTTCATCTCAAAATGGCTCCCACAGAAAACATGCAAGCAACATCAGAAGGTCTTTTATGGGTTGTAATGGGGCCTGGCTAAGGGTAGGATATACAAAGGAAACTAGGCTGAAGACCCTAGGAACTAAGAGAGCATGAACTATTTTTACACTTTGAAATTCACTCAAGTTCCTTTCTTTGTTTTTTTTTTTTTTTCTTTTACACTTCTGGGTGGCTACAGCTTTTTTTTATTTCTTTTTTGGCATTTTTGCATTTTTTTTATTTTTTTTTATTTTTATTTTTTTTTTCAAAAGCCTTTGGCTCCAACTTTTCTCTTTTTTTTTCTTTTTCCTAATCCCAAACACACATTGCACCGAGTAGCCACCCCAAACTTAGTTTCTTGCACCCATTCTAAGATTACATGCTCTCCTAATCCTAAGATCGGGTTAACATGGTTTTCCAGATTTTTGGGCTTATAACATTAGGTTATCAAGAACTAACAGGCTAATAGGCTCAAAAGGGCTAACTAGGGAACATGCATTAGGAATTGGTTTATTCAGGCCAAGTAGCTATTTACAAAGAAACTGCCTAAATCATTTGCTACACACATATAATCATGCAAACCAAAAAGAGATTCAATCAAATCCAGGGAAGTGCAACTTGAAAGTGATTTTCACACATTTTAAAACATGTTGGAGGCTCAAAACCTCACCTGGACATTCATGCAAATTGTTTGAAAGAGATACTATCCCTAGTGTGTGCTTCCTATCACCCCAAACTTATCATACATCATGCCATCATAATAAAATCCCAAAGTTCAGTTTTCAATTTCACATGGGAATCACATTTCAAAAACAAAAATTTTCATCACATATCAATCACGCAAGCAATCTGTGCAACATCAATCAAAATCTAGCAAACTTGCCAACAAAAGACTCAACACACAAATGCTCCTGAGCTTCTCAAATTATTCAGGAGCTTTTTTCAAAGAAAAGAAAACTTTATTAAAAGAAAAGAAAAGCTACAACTAGTTCCCTCCCCCACACTTAAAACATGCATTGTCCCCAATGAACAACATAATTATACAAGCAGAGTGAGGGAAAGGAAAAGAGTACTCCCTGATCAAGTGCAGTGTAAGCGGGAGCTGTCACCTGGATCCCATTCCTTGCAGTCTAAGGCCAAAGAGGTAGAGAGGGCCTCCGATGCTGCTTCATCTTCTTCATGTTTTTCATCTACTGCACTGACAATTTTATCACCTGCTAAACATGCAGCAATCTCAGCACAAACCACAAAATGGTTAGCGTTAGTACAATCAAGACAAGAAAAAATATCATCACAAATTTAATTAAGTGGAAAATTAGAAAACAAGTTCTCATGGGTGTCCTCAATAGTCTCAGAGATCAGCTCTATGTGGAATACAGAGTGCTCTTCCACTGGATGTTTCATGGCATCAAATATGTTAAACTTTGCAACTATATCCCCAAACTTCATAGACATGGTCCCATCATCCACATCAATGTTAGTCTTAGCTGTCTTCATGAATGGTCGGCCCAGGATGATTGGTGATTTACTGGAATGTGTCTCGCCTGCCATGTCCAAGATGTAGAAATCAGCTGGGAAGATCAGATCATCAACTTGCACTAGTACATCTTCCACCATTCCCATGGGGCGGGCACTGGTCCTGTTGGCCAACTGAATGGTGATACATGTATACTTCAAAGGACCAAGATCAAGTTTGTTAAAGATGGAGGTAGGCATGACATTGATAGAGGCTCCCAAGTCCAGCATGCAGTTTTCAAACTTCTTGTCCCCAATAGTGCATGGGATAGTGAAGGTGCCTGGATCCTTGCACTTCGTGGCGAAGTGCTCGAGGAGGGTGAAAGCAACAACTCTTTCTGGCTTAGACTGGATAAGCGCTGAGACATTTCTTCCCAAATCAACCCTCTCATTATTCTTCATCTTCCTCTTGTTGGTGCATAGGTCCTTCAGAAATTTGGCATATCTGGGTACTTGCTTGATCATATCCAACAGAGGGATATTAACACCCACCTTTCTTAAAACATCAAGAATCTCCTTCTCCTTATTTTCACCACCAATCTTCAAATTTTTCTGAATTCTGTGTGGGAATGGAATGGGTGGTCTATACACTCTCTCGCTTTCAACTTCAACCACAGAGTTCGGAGTAACCTCAACAAGAGGCTCAGGAGTGGCCTTCATAGTTTCTTCATCCTTTCCAGAAGTGGCCTCAACAACTTTTCCAGACCTCAAAGATATGGAACTCACATTAGGGTTGGAGGCATTAGGATTTATCACTGGCTGTGCTGGCAGCTGGGTTGTTCTTTGACCTTGCGGTGTGCTATTCATGGATGTGGCCATCTGTCCAATCTGTGTCTCTAAATTTTTAATGCTTTGGCATTTGTTTGTTTCTTGAAATCGTGCGTCTGTGAGGCCTAAATCTGTCCCATTTGTTGCTGAAATCGTAGATTTTGTGCAGCCATTTTATTGAGCATGTCATCTATCAAGGTCCGGAGGGTGTCAAGTAGTCACTGGAGGAGGATTCTGAGGTGCCATCGGCTGTTGGGATGAGTTCCCATACCGCAGATTAGGATGATTACTCCAGCTGGGATGGTCCCTATTTGTTGAAAGATCCGGAATGTCAGACTGCATTCGGTTATTGCCCCGATTATACGGATGGACTGCAAAGGCTTGAGGTGATTCAAGAATCGCCCTCCTTGCAAAATGGGGCATGCTTCATATGGGTGCTCAGGAGAACTGCACATGCCACACAACACCGCAGGCTGAACCCTATCCATTACCAATTTCTATACCAAAGAAGTGAGCCTATCAATTCTATCATCACTGTCATGGCTGGAAGAGGAAGTGCGGACCTCATGTACACCTCTAGTCTCAACAGAATTTCTTCTGGTAGTGAATTGCTGGGAATTCAGTGACATGTTCTCAATGAGTTGCTTGGCAGCAGATGGAGTCTTGTCAACCAATGCTCCCCCACTAGCAGCATCCAAAATATTCCTATCCATCGACTGCAATCCTTCATAAAAATATTGGATGAGGAGCTGTTCAGAAATTTGATGCTGGGGGCAACTAGATGTCAACTGCTTGAACCTCTCCCAATACTCAGCTAGCGACTCATTTCCTTGCCTAATTCCACAGATTTCTTTCCTTATTGCAGCGGCTCTGGAGGCAGGAAAATATTTCTCTAGGAAGAGCTTCTTCAAGTCGTTCCATGTGTTAATGGAATTCGGCGCAAGGTATAATAGCCAATCTTTTGCAGCTCCCTGGAGTGATAATGGAAAAGCCTTCAACTTGATATGATCCTCAGTTACTCCTTCTGGCCTCAAAGTTGTGGAGCAGACAACTTGGAACTCCTTCAAGTGCTTGTGTGGATCTTCACCTGCAAGACCATTAAATCTTGGCAACAAATGGATTAGCCCATATTTTAACTCAAAAGGAGTGTCAGCACCAGGATAAGCAATGCACAAACCATTGTAATTCACATCAGGGGCAGCAAGCTGCCTCAAAGTCCTTTGGTCTCCCATTTTTTCAAAAGCAGTTTTAAAATTGGAATCACTACTAGTGCTAGCCCGAAATTCCCTACGGAGTGTGTGCAGTGTTCTTTCAATTTCCGGGTCAAAATCACACAGTTCAGGGCAATGAGACCTAATAGCCAGACCAATTCAAAATAGAACAGAAAATAAAAGAAAGAAAGGAAAATAAAATAAAACAAATTGCGAAAAATAACAACTCAGAGTCCCCGGCAACGGCGCCAATTTTTGGTCGCGCTGTCGCGCACGCGCCAAAAAGGACGAGCGGGTTTAAAACTGTAGTATAGTGCGACAACTCGGATGTCGTCTCTCAAGGACTCTGAAAGTATTATCTTCCACAAAAACAAGTTTTTAGGGGGGGTTTGGTTTGTGAGGCAATCAAAGAAAACAAAATATTAAAAACAGAGCAATGGAAAACAAGCAGTTCAAGGAGGTTATCAAATGGCCAAAAACAGATTAATCTATTGCTCTTGATTTCCCACTATCATAGGTTCATACAATTTCCGAGCCCTAAGCAAATTCTTATCCCCTCCCGGTTGTAGTAGCAATTTACAAGCGAAACTACTACTACAGATACATGTCCCTATTCCCGAATTAAGCAAACGGGGTTAAGCCCTTCGTGAACTAAGCGAACACGAATTGTACACACGCAAATTAAGCAGATGCGATTAATTATAGGAACATGATATCACCAGAAATAAATCAATACAATACAGTATACTCCTGAATTAAGCAAACAGAAATACAAAGTATGGTATTGAAGAGGGAAAAGCATACAAAACAGGAAAATATAAGAACCTCAAGTATATGGAAATCAATCACAATAGATCAATCCTAAGAACTTAGTTCTCCATAACACAAACGAAATCACAGAGAAAAACATAAAACAGGAAAATGGAGAAGCAGAAGTCTTTACAAAATGTTCAAAACAGCCTTCTATACAAATTCTGAAATTAGCTAGCTCGCGAGGCGAGCACACATTCGCGAGGCGAATTTCATGAACTGTCAGCAACCTTTGGCATTCTCGCGAGGCGAAGTGCTTGCTCGCGAGGCGAGGATATGAAGAGTCTTCTCATTACGCCCGTTATGGCCATCAGGGCCTAACCGTGATGCTCTCTGACTTCCAGACTCGCGAGGCGAATGGATGCTCGCGAGGCAAGACTCTTCAACTTCAAAACTGCCACGGCCATGACCTTCAACACGGGCAAGCCGTGATCGTCTCTGACTTTTTCAGGTTTGCAAGACTCGCTGGGCGAGACCTTCTTCGCGAGGCGAACCAGAGACTTGGCAATTTCTTGGAACAGTCAGGCTTCGGGGTCGCGTGGTGAGCGTGTCTTTCGCGGGGCGAATCCCCTGCTCTTTATTTTCTCAGTTTCTACTTAACCTGAAAATAAGGGAATAACCATAAGTGTATTATTTTGACTTAAAACTAGCTAAATTAACTTAAAACTACTCTAGAGACTCAAAACCCTGCTTGAGGACAATCTAATCTAATTTTGGGTGAAAATACGATATAATTTGCACAAAACCCTGGTCATACTAGCTATAAAACTAGATGAGACAGAGGCTTATCAAAGCTTCCAGTCATATTTTGGAGGACTACTTGTGTTGGGAAGATGATATAAATTTGGGAGAATTCTTCGAGGAGTTTTCTCTATCTCATAACATCCCATCACGAGTCGATCCTATGACTGGTGAGCTTATATATATATATACCGAGGAGGATTGGGAAACCTTTTGTTCTTATTTACCACCTCCACCACCATGTATGATTCCCATAGAGCCACATGAAGTGGAAGTTGAGAAAAATCTGGTTGTGGGAATGGATCAAATTGAAAATGAAGTGGTGGTGGTGAGTGAACCACAACAAGAGGAATTACCTTCCACAAATCCTTGGGAAACAACAAGTGAGGAGGCAGGGCATCTAGATAGCACTCCTTCCACCATGCATGCTGAGCAATCTGATTTTACTGCACTAGATAAAAATGTTGGCTTGCATGCATGTGTGGACAATGGTAAGTTAGCCCCTTCCACTTGTATGTCACACTTCCTCTTGAACATTCCATTTGACCCGAGAGGAAGTGAGTTTATATTTGCAAAGGTCAATGGAATTTCCACCCAATGGCTGGGTGGAATTGAGAATAAATTTATATTACTGTTGCAATCACCACCCCAATTTCCATTTGATCCGGGAGGAGGATCCAGGTGAATGCTTTTCAATAAGTCAAGCTAGTGACATTAAAGAAGCGCTTATTGGGAGGCAACCCAATTTTTCTTTTCCTTTTCCTTTTTTCCTTTTTATTTAGTTAGATTTGATTTTTGATTTTAAACTCTTGAATAATTTGAGAAGATCAAGAGTTTTCTTTTACTAATAAAATTGCCAAGTGATTTCAGGGAAAGAAGGAAGGAGGGAAGAGCAAGAAGACAAGAAAAAGCACCCAATTCTCAGGCAGTTTCTGACTGGAATGTAAGCCAACACTTGTTACCGCCTCGGTAAGCCGTTCCATTTTATCGTATTTTATTTTTCTTTCCTTTCTCCAACTTGATTGTTTACATTGGGGACAATGTAAATTTTTAAGCTTGGGGTAGGGGTATTTTGCATTTGCATTTTGCATGTTGCATTCATATAGTTTTGCATGATAGTTTGCATGATCACACTATTAGATTGCCCTTGTTTAGATTTTGCATCCAATTGTGATTACTAAGTGCCAAATAAATTGTGGTAGTGAATTCTTGAACCCAATTCTGTTTATTCTTGTGATATGGCTGCAAATGAAAATGTTTGAGATAATATTGGATAGTTGATAATTAGCATATGGTTCTGAGGATTTGTGTTTTTCATTGATTCTGAACTATTAAAATGTGAGATTTTGAGCCAAAAGGGGTACTCACTAAATTTTACCCCATTCTTTGTGTTAGAGTGTTATTCCTCTTGGTTTGTTTTCTCTAGAACTTGACTTGAAACCATTTCGAAGCTTGAAAAATTTTTGGAAACATTTTTGAAAATGATTGAGGCAATAGGTATTTTTCTGGCCTTCTGAGCTTTGAATGATGAAATGCTACCCCTTAGTTGCCCAATTTTGAGCCTGAAAGAAAAAAATGCTTTTCTTAGTACCTTGAAATATATTGTTGAATGATGCTTGATAGGACCTTCTAAAGTATTACAAAAGGGTGAAAAAGGTAGTTGAAAATTTGGGATGAAAGAATCAGAAAAAAAAAAATCTTTTGAGTTGAAAAAAATCTCCCCTTCTCCAAATAAAATAGAAAAAAAGAAAAAAAAATAGAGAAGGGGATGATAAAAAGAAAAGTGAGAAATAAAAAGAAAAAAGAAAGCAAAGAAAGGTGGAAAGTGAATTGAAAACCCAAGAAGGTATTTTAGAAGGTCATGTTTGCAATGATTGATGTTTATGTAGCCTTTTGAAATGTCATTTTCTTGATTGCCCCACCTAACGATTAATCCCATGGCCAAGTTACAACCAAATAAAAGACCTCTTGATTCTAAATTGTTTTCATTAATAAAGTAGAGATTTGGTTGATAGTCAAGCATATGGTAGGATTCATTCCTTGAGGAAAATTGAGTGAAATGTCTTATTCCCCTAAACACTTGAGTGAGGCAGAAAGAGAGCCAAGCAAATGAATAAGCTTGGGGTGAGCTTCAGGTGAGAAAGAGTGCCCAAATCAGTGAGAACATGAGTCTAAGGAACCTAAGCCTCTAATTGGACTTGAATTGATTGTCTCTTGCTGAATTGTTTGAATTGCCTATTGCTTGGATTATTTGCTCGGGTTCTTAGTTCACTATCAATGTTCTGTTTATTCTTCTGGCCTTAGTGATTGCTTGAGGACAAGCAATTGAATAAGCTTGGGGTGATTTGATAATGTGATTTTACATCATGTTTTCTATATACTTTTGCATGCATTTTTCATATAGATTAGGCATTCCTTAGTTGATTTTAGTTAGATTTTCCCTTGGAACGGGTGAAGCGGTTTCTTGGTGTTGTTTTGCAGGAATTCAATGTAAAAATGATCAAAATCAGCCTTGGTGGAGCTTGGATGAAAAAGAGCTTGAAAAGTGAAGAATATGAGCCAAACAGAGCCCATCACGGCCTGGCCGTGATGACCATCACGGCCGTGATCAAGCAGAGCAGAAGGCAAAAGTCAGAGATCGTCACGGCCTGCCGTGATGCACATCACGGCCGTGACCAACCAGAAAATGAGGGCTCGCGTCGCGAACACTTCTCTCGCCTCGCGAGAGTCAAAAACTTGAAGACACGCCTTGGACAGAAAGCGTCACGGCCTGGCCGTGACGGCCGTCACGGCCGTGACGCGCGACTGATCTATAAATAAGGTTGCGCTGAACAGAAAAGGGGACTGACTTCTAACCTAAAAAAGGGTCCAGAGGGAGGCATTTGGAGGCACTTGGAGGCTATGGTTGGGCTAGGGTTTCAACCCTAGAAGGGAGCCAAGAGAGGTTGCTTTGAAGAAGAAGGAAAGCTCACATGGAGCCTCTCCTCTCCTCTTCTCCTATTTCTCTGGTTTGGTTTTCGTTGTATATGAGTAGTTAAATTCCCCCATTGTTGGGGTTAGATGTAGCTTCTCTAAACTTGTTTGTATTTGATTTGGTTTTAATGCAAGTCTCTATTTCTTTATGAGTATGTGATTCTGTGCTTAATGCTTTCCTTGGATTAGCTACCCATAGGAATGATATGTTGCTTTGATAGATAACTGAAAGGTTGGTGTTAAGGCATGCTCATGAATCATATGCCAAGTAGTTCAAGAATCTAGACATAGGTGTTGAATGCTTGCAATCTTATAAGTCTTGACTTAATGCAAAATCACAGATTAATCCACCTAAGACATTAGGGTTTGATTTGGGGTTTTAGGCTCAATGCACCTAAGACATTAGGCTTGAGTATTTTAGAAAAGGCTTGATTGTCATAATTGAATTAGGACTTGTGTTGATAACCATTTCATTGCAATTAAGGGAGGATTAGTGTAGTCTAACCCTAACAATCTTAGCCACATCTCTGTTTGCATACCAAGTGTTCGATAAAATTCCCAAAAGACCAAAAATATTTTATTTCTTTATTTTCTGTTTTAATCTCTCATACTTTAGTTTAGTCTAGATAGTTGTTGAGTTTGCGAATTGGTAATTGACATCCGATCCCTATGGATACGATAACCGGTCTTACCACCGTATTACTTGATTGCGACGAGGTGCACTTGCCTTTATATCTTAAAAATCACGCAACAGGTAGCATGTACCTGCACGCCGCACAGTGAGTGAGGGAGAGGGCGTTCTTTTCTTTTGCAGTGCAGCTATAGCAGTACACAGATCCAAGAATGTTAGTAAATGGAAGAAGAAATTTTTAGTAAGCACTAACTTTTATCATAAATAATTTTTAGAGCGTTTTGGAGGTATTTGAAATGTGAGTAACAATATTTTTTACAAATCATTTCCATTATATATATGATTGTTTGTATTGTCAAGGGATTATCCTGTGGTTTCGGGAGTTTTTTTTAATTGATTTGATGCATATTGTCAATTAATTATTTTCTAAAATTAGGGGTTTTATTTTAAAAAATGTAATAAATTGATTAATTGTTATTGTAATGTGCTTATTGATGTATGATATGTTGTGATATTCATGATTGCTTGTTATTTGGGGAAATTTATATGTTTAATTTGTGGAAAATATTTTCCTACATGCATGAGACATGACATATGTGGATGATAATATGTTGTATGATGTTAGTCGCAAAACCACCTATGTTAGGGGTATCGAAGAGCAACACAGTCGTAATGGGGTATCGAAAGTAACATCGCCAAGTAATTGGGATTAGGATGTCGAAAAAGGGAAATACCGCCTATAAAGGGGTATCGAAAGTAACACCGCCACATGTTGGGGTGTCGAAAAGGTATAAATACTGGCATGTGCACATGGGAGGTATCGAAATAGAAATGTCCCTAACAGGAGGGTGACATCGGAACACTCCTCATGAGTAGGGGTTGGCAGTGGGACGCCATTATCGTGTGATGTGTGAGATTTATGGCATGCCGGTAAAAGACCAATTTGAGAATGAGGTTTCCGAGCCACTTGGATTATTTTCAAAATTATTTGGTATGTGGAATGTGATGCATTGAAGTGATTTGTCCTTATGCTTCATGTTTTCGAGTTATTTTCAAAATTATTTGGTATGTGGAATGTGATGCATTGAAGTGATTTGTCCTTATGCTTCATGTTTTCGAGTTGTTGATATTACTATTGTTATTAACTGTATTTTTAAAATATATTATTTTGGAAAAATTAGCGGATACCATATACAGTTTTTTCGGTTACCGTGCCGACTGAGGTCAACACTATTTTCAAAACATTTTATAATTGTATTGTTGTTTACTGGGATTTTATATCTCATTAAAAAGTGTTGTTTTCAGAGCTCGAGGACATCGTCATTGAGGACAAAGACTTGAAGAATTATTAACATGCTTTTAGATTAGTTGGTTAGTATTTGTCACATTATTTAAGAGCGTCATGTTGACATCATTTATTATTTTGCAGCTGATCCTCGCAATGTACGACTTGGGCCATGCTCATATGGTTTTACCCCGTACATTCAGGCATCAACCTCGCCATATTCATGTCGGTCAGTGATTGTTACACCGTACAATATTCCTCCCGAGATGTGCATGTCAAAACCGTATATGTTTTTCACTTGTCTCATACCGGGACCATCTAATCCGAAGGCTTGGACAGATGTATATTTGCAGCCTCTAATCGATGATCTGAAGAAGTTGTGGGATGGTGTGTTGACTTATGACGTTTCAAAGAAGCGAAACTTTATGATGAGGGCATCACTGATGTGGACTATCAACGATTTTCCTGCATATGGCATGCTCTCTGGTTGGGGGACCCACGGTAAATTGGCGTGCTCGTATTGCATGGAACATGGAAAGGCTTTCACCCTGAGATATGGTGGCAAAAGTTCCTGGTTTGATTCTCATTGTCGGTTCTTAGATCATGACCATCCATTCCAAAGGAATACCCAAGCATTCAAAAAGAATCAGACAGAAGAGGCAGGTCCACCGCCTTGTTGACTCCTGAACAAATATGGGGTCGGGTTAGGGATCTTCCTAAAGTCACTGAAGCCGGTGTGTCCAAATTGCCGGGGTATGGAGAATGGCATAACTGGATGTCGCATCCGTCCCGTCCGGGCGCCGCGAAAAGATGGTAAAAAAACAGAGGAGTCGCCTCCAATATTTTATTTGGGAAAAACATTGGAAAAACCATTTATTTTAGAAAAAAGTGGTCTTAAAAAAAAGAAAGAGATTTGAGTTCGGGAGTCGGATACGAGTAGGGAAGGTGTTAGCATCCTACATCACCCGTCTAAAAAACGGTACCTCAAGTTAATTGTGCAAATTTTTTTAATAACTTTTTAAATATTTATTTTACCCCAAAAACTATTTACAAGAAAGAATTATTTTTATTTTTGATATTTTGTATTTAGTATTTATGATTTTGCTTTTAAAAAATTATTGTTGTTAAAACCTAAATGAGGTTGAACATGACACATAAGTCCACGGGCAACCTTAAATCTAAGGGATTGAACATGGCACCCGAGTCCATTGGGCATCCCTAAATAACACAAGTTCAATTGTAAATTAGTTATTCTAAAATAAAGAGACACTAAAATAAGGAAAATTTAATTTTGGCTTGACATAATGATATATTATGCTCCTACGTATTCTCGGGTGCGATGGGAAACTCAAAACCACGTAGTTCTTTAAAAAGGTTTGATTGGTTGGTTGATTTTAATTTTTTTGAGAAAAAGATTTTTGATTTTTTTAATAGGATTTTTTCATTTTTTGCTTTTTGTTTTTATTGTCTAATTTAAAATAGAAGAAACAAAAATCCTAAACGAGATAGAACGTGGCATGTACGTCCACAGAGCGATCCGAGTCTAAGAAATTGAGTGTGATACATCTCACAAAGCAATCCTAAAAAACTAATTTAAGTGTTTTGTTTTTATTTTATTTATTCTTTTATTTATTTTTTTCCCAACTTGATTCCCTTTTTATTGAATGAAGCCCACTTGTCTGGGTCAACAAACTAGCCCAAGAAATAAACAAAGAGAAGAAACAACAAAAAACAAAAACTCACCCACTAATCCCAAGGACACTAAGTCCACATGCCAAGACACATCAGAAAAATTAGAAATAAAACACAACCATAACCCCAAATCAGAAGCCCAACTAAATGAAGCCCAAACAGATAAACCAACATAATAATAAATTAATATCAATAAAACAAGAAAAGAAACAAACTCAGAAGTTTCTAGCTTCTAAGTTCTCATGATACCCACAAGCAAACAGAGAGGGGCGATGAAGGCTGAACCGGAAGGACCAGACGACAGCGAGTGCGAGTAGCACGATGGTGGAGTAGGGATTGTGAGCGGCGGCACGGCAGAAAGCAAGAACAACAGCGAGCAAGGAGACGCGAACAACGGCGAGGCAGAGGATGTGAGCGGCGGTGGCGACGCGCCAGGATGCGTTCAAGACGGAGGAGGCCACATGAATCTGCATGTGGATGGCAGAGAAGGGTGGCTGATCTGAGGTGGAGACGTGACAGGTGGTTTGGATCTGGTTTTGGAACTTGGTACCAGAATCTAATCTGTTTTTTATGATTTTGTATTTTTCTCTGGAAGGTTGAAGAGAATGAGATGGTATTTGAGATAGAAGGTGATGGTCATGGTTGTGCTGTAGGTATGGAGAGAAATGGTGAACAAATGGTGATGAAAATAAAGAGTGGGGTGACTATGGTGGGAATGGAGGAGGAGAGTGCATCTAATTGGTTTTTTCGTTCTCTCCCCTTCTTGTTGACGCCTCCTCTATTCTTATATACACTCAAGCCCCTTTGTAGATGCAGAAGATGAAACAATGTAGTCATTTTAATTTTCTATTCTTTGCTTCACTTTGTTATTACTTTTTCTTTGATATTGTAGCCTTCCATTTTAGCTGCTTAGTCCCTTTTGCTCTCTGATTTGCTCAGATTAGAAGTTGATATTGCATCAGAGCTAGGGCAATGTTTTCCTCTTCCATGTTTTGATTTTCAAACTTTTTCCCACTTGCAATTTTTCCCAAAGCTTGGGGCATGTTTGCTTTGTTTTCAGTTTCCTGTTTTCATAAATAATTATAAAAATGCCACTTTGTTTTCATATTCTATTTCCTGTTTTCATAAATTTATACATGAAACACTGAAAACAACTTTTTTCTGTTTTCAGTGTTTCCTGTACAAATCTTTGAAAACAGGAAATAGAATGAAAACAAGGTGACTGTTTTGTAATTATTTTTGGAAACAGGAAATGAAAACAGAAATCTGGAAACAAAGCAAGCATGCCCTTGACTTTTCTCTTTGTTTCTGAAACAAAATAAAATTTTTTGTCTTACTCTTTTGGCCTCACACAACACACGTATCTTCTTCTTTTCTTTATTTTATATTTTGTTTTTTATTTTTTATTTTACAAAAAGGAATCAATTTTGATTTTTTATTTTTATTTTTATTTTTTTTAAAAAGGGCTTTGGGCTAAAGATCTAATGGGCTAGGAGAAATGAATAAAATATTTTTTGGGGAATATTGTATTTTTTATTTTTCACAATATGAATTAAAAAGAGAAAATACCCGGACAAAATTAGGTGTTCACACTGGACAAAACAAAGTATTTTTTGGGAACTACCGTACTGGAAGGATAATCTGTTAAGACATAACCTTGATGTGATGCATATTGAGAAGAATTTCTTTGACAACATTTTTAACACGGATATGAATGTGTCTGGCAAGACGAAGGACAATGAGAAGGCAAGGATGGACATAGCTCTGTACTGCAGACGAAAGGATTTGGAGCTGAAGCCGCAGCCTAATGGAAAAATGGTCAAACCAAAAACTTGTTACACTCTAAGCACCGATGAAGCAAAGTCAATTTGTCGATGGTTAAAAGACCTTAGGACGCCTGATGGTTATTCCTCTAATTTGGCACGATGTGCTGATGTAAGAACGGGGAGGCTTCGTGGGATGAAAAGTCATGATTGTCATGTATTCATGGACTGTTTGCTTCCTATTGCTTTCGGCTCGTTGCCACCACATGTTTCGAACCTGCTTATAGAAATCAATCAATTCTTTAAAGATCTATGCTCTGCAACTTTAAGAGCGAATGGTCTGAAGAAGATGGAAGAAAACTTTCCAATAATTATGTGCAAGATGAAGAGGGTTTTTCCCCCATGATTTTTTGACTCAATGGAACATCTCCTTGTCCATCTTGCATACGAAGCGAGGCTTGGTGGACCAGTACAATATAGGTGGATGTATCCGTTTGAAAGGTAATAATTTTAAATTTTCACATTTTAAATAATTAGCGTCCCTTGAATAATGACTTGTCACTAATGTTTTTTATTACTTAGATTCATGGGTTACTCTAAACGATCAGTTAAAAACAAGGCTAGGGTGGAAGGATCAATCTGTGCGTCTTACTTACACTGTGAGACAACCCATTTCTGTTCCCACTATTTCAACAACTTCATGTTGGCCCCGAGAAATATTAGGAATGAGGTGGATGCTGATAGTGGAGGGTATCCTTATATGCTATCCATATTTAATCTTCCTAACCGTCATGCTGGCAAGGAGCTTATTTACTGGTTATGTGATGAGGAGTATGCATCGGCCCATGTTCATGTCTTGATAAATTGCTTAGAGGTGAAACCATACCGTGAGTAAGTTTCAACGACCCATTTTTTAAATAATGTAACACATGTTATATCAAATTCTCTTTTAACACATCTTACACATTTTATTCGCAGTGTGTTCCTGCATATTAAACAATTAAGTGAACAAGATGCTTCTGCTCATACACATGCAGATTTTCCTGAATGGTTCAAGTAACAAGTAAGTGTCGTATAACTTAGCAAACAATATATTAAGCTTAATTGCTAATTGAAAAGTAATTATTTAATATGAGTTACCTATTCGTAGGTGTATCAACAACCAATAAGTGTGACTAATCAACACTTGAGAGATTTAGTGTACGAGCCCTATAGCAGTGTTAGATCATAGCATACATACTTTGTTAATGGGTACAAATTCCACACAGATGAATGGAACGTGGGCAAAAAGACAATTAATAGTGGGGTTGTCGTACAGGGTGAAGGTACTGGTGATTTTTATGGGGTCATAAAACACATATACGAGTTACAATACAATACTACTACTTATCATAAAAAAGTAGTCTTATTTTATTGTAACTGGTTTGATCCATCGAGGACAGGCACAAAGGTGGATCCCAAGTATGGAACTGTGGACATTCGTATGGGTAAAAGATATCAACAGTTTGAACCGTTTATAATTCCTCATAATGCAAAACATGTTTATTACGTCCTTAATCTAGCAATGTGAAAGGACAAACGAGGTTGGTGTGTTGCTATCACTACCGAGCCTAGGGGTCGCATAGAAATCGATGGTGCAGAGGATGATATGCCCTTTCAGGAAGATGAATTGTCACATGTCAATGAAGTAATTAAGGTCGAGCGTATTACTAGCATGTTAGGATCTGCAAATGATGGGGAAGAAGTGGTAATTGGTCATCAGTCATCGATGCTTGCATCATCGGAGGAAGAAATCCAAAGTGATGACTCAATGCAACAAGAAGAAGAATCAGACTTACAATCAGATGACGATACTGAGTCTGAATAGTAATTTGACTGTTAAGTTATTTTTATTGTATTTTAAATATTTGCTTATTCAATTAAATGTAAGACTTGACAAATATTGTTGTATTTTAAATATTTGCTTAGATTAGTCTGTTACATGTTAATTGATTTATTGTTTTTACATTGATTTATAATTTTGCTATAAAATAGATATGTCAGTATCAAGAGAACACCCGCCCCGCCCCCCACCGCTTAGCGGTGATAAGGGGAAGAGGAAGGCTAAGCGGGGACGATACACTGTCAAGTCCCAGGTGCTTGCCCGTTTTGCTACAGGTCCCTCCGCACCCTCCGTACCCACCCTGACGGTACCTACAGGAGCCTCCCCCACCCATTCTACACCCTCCCCCACCCATTCTACACCCTCACCGACCCATACTACACCATCTCCTACCCATACTACACTATCCCCGACCCACACTATCCCATCCTCCACCCATATTGCACCGACTCGCTTTGGGCCACGACGCTCACGAGTCAGTCACTTGCCGCCTCCTACAGGACCCACACCACAACCACACCCACACCACCATCATCATCGACTGTGCCGGCCACACAGCCTGCAGGATTATCATTTATACCGACCCCTGGGATGCCACCACAGTCGGACACGACCATTCCATCCTCATCATCTGTGCCCGCATACGATCATGGCACGGAAATTCCATCCACATCGTCTGTACAGCACTTGGCCGCACCGGAGATCTTGTCCGAGTGGGTCAGGATTCCCTTACCCGAGGATCGACCATGGGTCATGCCTGTTTCTGGATCGTAAGTCATTTTTAATTTAATGTTATATATTTCTGACTATTTTAATTACTATTCAATAAGTATATAATTTTTATTTGTCATATTGTTGAATTAATAAAATTATAAATTTTTCAACTTCATCCCATCGAAAGTGGGATCGAAGCACGTTACATACGCCCTCAAGGCGCATTTTCGTCGCTTCTGGCCATCATGGGGGACGATCCCGAAGGAGGACCAGGATCGTATCTTCAAACGATTCGGGGTAGGTTGTTTATTAATTCCTATAAATTTATATTTATTTTTCACGCATTATATATATATATATATATATATATATATGTATAATATTATTAATATTCATTCTTTGTTAACAAGCCCTTGTGCGCTGGTTATCAGAGCATACCGCACAGATACGTGCCATTTTTTATGGCAGAGCTTCTGCTCGACTGAGGGACATGCTCCGGGAGGCTAGGGAGAACCAGGAGCGTCCAGATTACATCGGCCCCAACATTTGGGCCCGGCTATGTGCGTACTGGGAACCTCTAGAGTACAAGGTGAACTGTGGGCAGACAAAGAGGAATCGGGTTTCTGAGAAGGGTGTGGGCAGACGAAGAGGAATCGAGTTTCCGAGAAGGGTGGGAGCATGCACACTGGTGGCTCGATTAGCCACATGCAGCATGCCATTAACCTGGTATGCATATATAAATTTTATTTATAAACTGTATCTTTTTATTAAAAATTTATATTATAATTAATTGATTTCTACCGATCCACCACCGCAGCCACATGATGCCGGTGTGTCTTCTGAGTCGCAGCCTGATGGTCAGTTGACGCTGATGAACTCTCCTCGCCAGGACGATGATGATGGTTATTATGGTGATTATTAGGATAGTTGTAGTTGTAGTTGTGTTTTGTAGCTCGATGGATATTTTATGTATGGATTATTTATGTTTTTAGTTTAATTTAATTGTCTTTTAAATTTTATTTGTAATTTCAATTTTGGTTTTAAATTAATAATATAATAAATTAATTATAATAAAATGAAATAATAATTAATATTTAAAATTAATATAAAATAAAAATTAATATTTAAAAAATTTATAAAAAATAAAAAATAAAAATAAAAAACAAAAAAAAAATATTACAAAAAAAAGATAATCATTATCGACAGGAAAAAACAAAAAAAAGATAATCATTAACGACAGACAAAGCCGTCGGTAAAAGCATAACGGAGTTTGAGATGGATTTGCCCATCAGTAAGTGCAGAACGAATTTGTGACGGATAAGTCGATCGGAAACTACCCCTGGCCATTAGCCACGGATATTTCCATCGGTAAAGAGGGCTCTGTGTGAGGCGTTTCCGGCGGCTTTTTCCGTCGAAAATTTCCGACGGACGGGCCAGATCCGTCAAAAACCCATTCCTATGCGTCTAGTACCGACAGAAGTATGACCGTTAGAAAGTTCGTCGGAAATGCTGATTCCCGACGACTTTTGGCATCTTCCGACTGGTTTTGGCCGTCGGTAATAACCCTTTTTTTGTAGTGTAACAAGACGCAACCCTCTACCTTCAGAATTACCCTTCCAAATGAAGTTTCTCACAGTAGCATCTAGGTTTGAGCAAATACTAGAAGGAAACAAAATGTTTTGCATTGTGTAGACCGGAGATGTAAGAACAGACTTTGCAAGAGTGGTTCTCCCAGCTTTGTTGAGGAGTTTGCTTTTCCAAGAAGAGAGCTTAGTCTGGACCTTTTCAATCAAGAAATTAAAGTCCACGTTCTTCACTCTACCCTGAATAATAGGAAAGCCAAGATACCGACCAAGCTTGCTTGTGAAAGGAAGAGAGGTTAGGGTAGTAAGCTGATCTTTTCGACTCCTAGGCACACACAGAGAGCACATAACTCTGGACTTCTCGAGATTAACCTCAAGCCCCGAGGCTTTGTAAAACATATCCAGCAGATTGGAGACAAGGTTAACTTGGGCTGGTTTAGTGTAACATCCTATCTTTCGTGAATAAAAAGTAGATATCTTAATTAGATGGGAATGAGGGTTACATAAATTAAAATTATTTAAGAATCTAAACACATATTCAAGTTTAAAATAAAATTCAAGCACTTCAAAATTTTCAGTAGGCAAGCACCTCAAACAAGCACGTCAAAACCCCTATTGGAAGCACCTCAATTTAAATTCTTAATTAAGGTGGTTTATCATTAGCAAAATTAAAAGATAATTAGAAATAGATATAGACCTTAATAATATCTAACTAATTGTGATCAATTTACTCAAGTTTTACTAATCATGATTAATTAATACTAATCTCAATTTATTAGCTAGTTCATGATACTTGAGCTTAATTAAATCACTTCACCATATCTAGATTACCATAGTTATATTTTATTAAACAAGAAATGTAAGTTTACATTTCTTTGGACAGCTTGCACGGTTATTCATTTGACTAGGAGGTAACTTGAAAATGTTTATCATGACACCTGATGCTTAGTGAAAAGATGACAAGGTTTGTATGAGTAACACCTCCTACTTGATTTCTTCTCATCCCTTGTCACTTATTGCCCACCGTATCAACCTAGCCAAGGAATAGTCTTGATGATTCATCTTACAAAAGGTAAGTGAAGCCGTGAACAAAAACATTTAAAGTATTAATATATACATATATATATATTGAAGTTTCCTTGAGCTTAAGTAACTTGTTTGGACAATGACACCTACTTAGACACCTCCTACTTGCATGGTGACCACTCCAAATTTTTATGCGGCAATCAAAGCAAATAGAACAAGCCTTATTTTAATTTTAGTCTTTAGTGTCATTGGTCATTCAAGGAAAGGACTCAATCACACCACCTCCTGCTCAATTTCACGCAAAGTTGAAGCATATTGCATGATCATCAAAGTGCCACGCCTCCTACTTGTTTCTTTCAACTTGGTTCTTTTTCTTTCTCACGGATTTAGCACAAAATAAAGAAAGGCCGAGAGATAGAATAGAGAGAGAGAGAAACCGTGAGAGTGAGAGAAAACTTTGGAGAGATTTCCGATCAATCCGTTCGTCCTAGCGAAAAACCGATTATATCGTTGTGATCCTCGCGACGTCTACTTCATTATCCTATCTTTCTTTTATTGATTAGGCTAAGGTAAGCCTATGTTCTTTCTATGCCTAAATGTCGTCGGCGACGGTATTGAGGTTATCTTTCAATTCATTTATCGGTTTCCGATTCCGTCTTCAGATTTGGATTATACGTAACGTGTGCTTCACAATGATGTGTTCAGGTGAATTTTTGGAGCCCCGGAGGGTGTAGAACTGTGCGTGGCAGATTTGAGGGAGTATAGGGAGTGTCCGTTTCGTTACTCCAGAGCTAGCCTAAGACATCTCAGGTGGGGGAAAGAAACTATTTAACGTCAGAAACGGCGCGGTTACATTTAATTAGATAATGGTGTAGGGCGACCCAAACCCTACACGAGAGCGAGTAACGGACGATGTCTATACCACATTGGGAACTACTTAGTGGTACCGATGATGATATAGAAATTGTGCGTTTATCGTCGTTACGCTACATACATAGATTATTTTATTACGTGATGATTGCTTGTTTGACTAGTTGATGTGAACTTGATACTTGATATATGATATCATAAGTGTGGTAATTATTATAGAAGTGTTTATACTTATTATTATTATTATTATTATTATTATTATTATTATTATTATTATTATTATTATTATTGTTGTGATTATTATTATTATTATTATTATTATTATTATTATTGTCATTATTCTCATTATTATTATTATTATTATAATATTTCGGTATTTATTGTTCGGAAACGATATTATGATATGAGGATATATGATGATGATTTTGGATAACATGATGACGATTATGATGATAGGATGAGTGTAATGATTGTGCTTAGAGGATTGAGTAAATCATAAGTCATGTTGAGACACAAGCATGTATTTGGGGATTGCATACGATATGTGATAGAAGTGCCCAACCGAGATAATTATCGTGAGATGGGGTTGAGATTAATGAGATGAGATTATTTTGAGGTTATCTATGAGATTAGGATGACCGGTTAGGGCACTAGGGGGTGACCTGAAACATGGTCTGTGATATGAGGGACCTGAAATATGGTTGAGTGGACCTGAAACATGGTCGATTGGGGTCTATGGCGCCACAGAAGGAAAATTCCCGAGGATAGGCTAACGGCGGATCGTCCAGAGATGATTTCATTTTAGTCGCAGCTATAGTTCATGCATTGCATGAGCATCCTGGATTGTGGTCCAGAGGTGTGCACCGGGTTGTGTAGCTATAGTGACATTGCTTTGCATGGGCACCCTCCAGCCGCGGACGAGGGTGTGCGCCGGGGACTCTGGGATGTGTCGATTATATTGTTGTGATATCCGGATATGACCGATACCTGAGGAGATTATTCATACAGCATTTGCATTGCATCATGATGGAGGGTAGAGGAAAGGTCCTAGATGTGGATTGAGGGTGATTGTTACATATATTTATACTTGGGAGACGGATGTTTAGTGTGCCGTTATTTAATTAAATGATGCTAAAACCTTTCCACGTTTGATGTTATATGGTTTCTTATCCCTGTCTTCTCTATATTGCATATGTTTTCTTTTTGTGATTGTGATGAGAAGATCCTACGGGGGAGCCAGCTATGGAGGAGCTTGATGGGACCTCGTATGAGCCAGACGTTGGAGGATGAGCAGTGGATCCTCATAGTTGAGTACAGAGTTTATGGCCAGCACGTCTTGTCTCTTTAGGATGTTGTTTTTATTTTCTGTTTGATTATCAATTTGTACATTTTGGGATCCGACTGATGGAATTCCCTATACTGTACTGTATCAGGACTTGAGGTGTATATGTTATGTATGTATGTATATATGTTGGATATATTTTAAGTTTTAAATTTTTCGCTGTTTTAATATACTCGCTTAACGACAATAACGAAATTAGGTCTTAATATTTTGGGTTTTCTTTAATGGGACGTCGGGGCGTCTCATATAGCGTTAGTGAACAAGAGAACATCGTCTGCAAAGAACAAATGGGATATAGCAGGCCCACCTTTGGAAATACACACCGGCTGCTAAGTTCCATTCACATGATCCTGAATTAACAGTGCTAATATCTCCATGCATAAGACAGAAAGGTATGGAGATAGGGGATCTTCTTGCCTTAATCCCCGGGTAGGAGTGAAGGGGGGTAATTTGCTTCCATTCCAGAGAACCTCGGATTGGAGAGAGGAAAAACAATACATAATTAGCTTAATAGTATCACTAGGAAAATCCAAATTCTCCAAGGTTGTTTGGAGAAACCTCGAATTAATTCTATCGTAGGCCTTTTCCAGATCAACCTTGAAAACCATCATCCCTTGCTTACTCTGGGATCTGTGCATATGATGGATAATTTCCTGGGATAATAAAATATTATTTGTAGTACTGTGACCTAGGATGAAGTTACTATGCAGAGGATCAACAAGGTCATCCAAAAAAGGCCCAATATGGTTGACCACCACTTTTGTAATGATTTTGTAAGATACATTATTGAGACTGATAGGTCTGAAGTTTTTAATACTAGTGGGTGCCTGCATCTTTGGAATAAGAGCAATCAGGGTACCATATATTATAGAATCAAAATTGTCATTTCTGAATGCATCTCTAACCAAATCCCAGATATCATGACCAACCACATTCCAATATTTTATGAAGAAAAACGCATGGAAACTGTCCGGTCCTGGAGCTTTGAGAGATTTCATTACATTTAGAGCCTTCTTAACCTCCTCTAGCAGAATAGGAGCAGTCAGACATGCACAAGTAGCATCACTAAGCTTTGGCATACAGTTAGAAAGGAGATAGGGAGGCATAGTATCAAAACTGCAAAAGAGGCTTTTAAAATAATTTAAAGTTTCCAACCTGAGAGTGTCATCCTCAGTAGACCAAGATCCATACTGAAGGAGATTAAGACCATTTATAGGATTTGTTCTTCTTCTCACTATTGTTTGTGTGTGAAAAAACTAGTATTTCGATCATTAAGTTTGATCTGGTTTTCACGAGATTTTTGGTACCATAGGATTTCTTCCTCAAAAAGAATGTTATTATACTCATTCTGCAGCATCATTTCCAGATTAGTAAGGGAGGGTGAATCAACATGGTCCAGACATCGCTGAATACCCTTAAGTCTAGCTTTAATATGGTGCTTCTTTCTAAAAATGTTACCAAAAACAACAGTATTAAACATCAAAGAATCCTCTCTGACCTTGACCAGAGATTAAACAACACTTGAATTTCCTTTTAACCAAGTTTCATTCACAACAAAGCTATAATCTGGATGGGTTGTGTATATTTCTCTAATAATGTCCATAACAACCGCAGGCAAGTCAATGATGCTCTAGGGTTCACAAGGACTGCTGATTTGGGGAAGTATCTGGGGGTTCCTTTACACCACAAAAAAGTCACCAAGCATGCGTACAAGTTCCTCTTAGATAAAGCTTCTCAAAGGTTGAGTGGTTGGAAAGTTAATTCTCTGTCTTTGGCTGGGTGGATCACCCTAACTAAATCAGTCTTTTCAGCTCTTGCAAATTATGTTATGCAGACTTCTCATATTCAAGCTCAGATTTGTGAAACCTTGATAAGAAATGCATAAATTTTATCTGGGGTTCATCGAATGAAGCCCGAAAAGTTCACTTGGTTAATTGGAAAGAAGTCTGCAAGACTAAAGAGGAGGGAGGTCTCGGCTTATGTCGAACTTCTATGATAAACAAAGCTTACATTATGAAGGTTGGATGGAACTTAATAGAGATGAGAGAGGACTTTTGGGGTCGAGTTGTGCGTTTTGAGTATGGGTGTGGCGCTGACTTAATTCCTAAAGTTGAAAGGAAATTTTGGCGTTGCATGTTCATAATAGCAAGGATCTTCAAATGTGCTTATTTGTGTTTTACCGTCAAAAAAAAAAAAAACTTAGTAAAATGGAGGGAAACATGTGGAGCTTAACGTTTGCCATACCTCTCAATACCTTCTAGTTTGCCAGGAACCAACATGTTTTCCAAAACCAAGTTTTCGATAGCAATGCCACGATTATGAGAATCCAAGCGAGGGTGAGGGAAAATCAGCATGCGTTTGGTCTAATGTAATATTCCAGTCTTAAATTAGTATTTTTTATTTATTAACTAACTATTTGTTACTATTGTCAGTGTTAACTAATCCTTGATGCATTGTAAATTTTATTTGCATATTATCTTTGGGTAGTACAACAAGAATGTGTGATCGAGTAGAAAATTTTATTTAAGTTTCACTAGTGCAGAAAATGGATTCCACATCGGTTATTTTTGGCTTTTCACATCGGTTTTCAAACTGATGTTGAAAAGACCGATGTGGTTTATTGCCACTTTTCACATCGGTTTTAAAACCGATGTTTAAAGTACATTTTTTACAGCTGTTTTCACAATAACCGATGTGAAAAATTCATTTGTCAATGGGTAACCTATTGGAAATATCACTTTTCACATCGGTTTTTACAAAACCGATGTGAAAATTTCAATTTACACATTGATTTTCATGAAAACCGATGTGTAAAGTCTAATTTTTTTTTTTTGAAACTGTTGTTTACATTTATATCATTCATTTTTCCTGTTTCAGTAATAATGCAGATCAATACCAGAATAACATACTCTAAATATTCTCAACAATCACTTTTGTACAACAAAAACACAATTAATATATACTGAATTTATTACGAACAATACATATGTACGTTCAATTACATTCAAACAACAAAGATAATTGGAAACCAAAAAACTACATGATATATTATAGATTTCATATCAAAATACATATGATCACCAAAATTACATTATAGATAGTAAATTATAAGATTTTAAACTAACTATATATATATATATATATATATATATATATATATATATATATATATATATATATATACACACACACACAAACTATGGTTGGTACACTTCAAGAAAGAAAGTTGCCCAACGCCTCCTTATGTTGTTGATGTTGGAATCAGATAATGGAGTTGGATTGTTGAATATCTGCAAGTTTAATTGGACAAAAGATTATATCTTTTAAGTAATAAACTAACATAAAACATATAACGAATCTATAATTGTTACTTCTAATTGTTATCAATTAACATTTACCTCGTGCCATCTTTCAGTGATCCTGGAGGAGATAATTTCCAACATCCACTGCATCACATAGTATCCACATTCCCATGATCCACGTTGTATAGGTGACTACGTACAAATGAAACCCAATTAGAATATGAGGAATTAAATAGAAATCAATAATTATACCCACTGCATTTGATGTATTTGAACTAATAAATATCTTACGCTAGGAATAATTCATCTGATAGCCCGACGCCTTTCACCACGCAACATGTGGTTTGCATTAATAGAACTATCATGACAAAATAAACATTAATTAAAGTATATCTAATAGATTTCAGATAATTAAAACAATTGCATTACTGATTATAAAGTATTTTAATGCTTACGTTTCGATGATCGTCTTGATTCATTCTCCGACTTATTTCCAATTGAGCGTAAGAAGACCACGACGTTCATCCTAGGGTACAAGATCAACAGTTGTCAATGCTGGCTTTATTTGTGGAACAGTTAGTGACTAAGTCATATATAGTTATAATTAAATAACCGGTACTTACTTATTGAGATAAGGCACATGGTAGAATTGATGATCGTCTCGGGCAAGTATATCACGTATGGTGGTGACCCGGTCTTCTGATGCTAGGAGAACATCACCCTGAATGAACATGGGGTTAATGAACCCATAAAGGGCGAGGTTACCCTGATCAACTAACATACGATGCAGATACCTAATATATTGAAAAAAACATGTTAATTATCATAGTATTTAAAAATTAATTACTTAACTTATAAATAAAATGTACTTACGTGCACCATAACGATAGGTGTGCAGAACTAGCCATTTCTTTATTGAGTACAATCTCCATAAGTTCCTTCTTTGGGATATACAGTTCATCACCTGGATTGGCATCATGTTCCAACCTTACCAAAGCTGCGTCATTCTCCATGGTGACAACCTGTATAGCCAGAAGTTTAAAAACACCACCAGGTGCCCCTTTGTCGATCCCCTAAACAACAAAGATATATATTAGTAATCACAGATAATTAAGTTATTTCATTCGTAATTAATTAAATGGTCAAATGAATACCTTGGCAGGAGCAGACATCTCTGGTCTTCTTGGATCCGACCTTTTAGGCAGAATATCATTTCCAACATCCTATAACGAATAAAAATAAAGCATTATCTTTAAACAATAATAAATAATTTCAACTATGAATATAGAAAAACACAACTAATCAATACCTCGGATGCAACAAGAAAGTCGACCAGTCTTCTTAGCCGAGGATGAAGTTCTGGGGGCCCCGACCCACTTGTTTGAACCTCCTCGGTGGGCACAGGGACTCGAGCATCAGCATCTCGAATAATCTCAACAACGACCCTCAGTTGATCATCCGGTAATAAACGATGGTGTATGGTATTACCTAAGTTATTATGTGCCCTCTCCAATGCCACTAAGCGGCGATCATGATGATCATCAACATACAGCTCACACCTATCAGGGTCGTCGTCGTCATCATCATCATCATCATCACCATCATCATCATTTTCAGGCTGATGAGGAGGATCATTTCAGTTGTATTCATAGGATATTTTACAGAATGGTTGTACCGGCTCTGAATTGTGATATCGGGGTTAGGTGTTTATGTTTATGTTATATTGATGTGTTTTATTGTTTAAAACTTGTTTTATTTTTCGCGTTTTGTGAACTCGTTCATGTGGGACCTTTCTACCCATGGACAAAGTTTTTTATTGATTCCCGGAAATGCATGTTTTGTTTTAATTGTTTTTTTATATTAATTGCTTTACAACATGCAGGCAGGATGTCACAATACCCAACCCTCCCAATCTCTTTGGTTTTTGGATCAACTCCCATTTAATTGAAGGTAATCCCTTCTTATTACTCTCACCTTCTGGATTTTTATTATTTGCTTCACTACCTTATTAGGGATCTTAAATAAACTCATGTAATACAGCGGCATGCTATTAAGGATAGATTTGATTAACACCAATCTACCTGCCCTAGACAAAACTTTTGTCTTCCACATAAACAATCTCTGCTGAGTTCTTTTAATTACAGGCATCCATGTTGCTGGTTTTTTTTTTTTTTTAATCTGCTCCCAAAGGAATACCTAAATAGGTTATTGGAAGATCCACTAGTTGACATCCCAATCTGCTTGCCATAAGCCTTCCCCAAGCTTTATTTTTTTCCCAATACAATAAGGGCAGTTTTGGAAATTTTAATTTTAAGACTTGAAAGTAGTTGGAAACAGTTTTAAATTCACCTTTGGTTAGTAAGAAACAGCCCCTTTGCAGGGAAAAAGACCAAGGTATCATCTGCAAATTGCAGGTGAGAGACATTTATTCCTTCATGGCCCACTTTAACACCCTGAAACATATTTTTCTCCACAGCTCTAATCATTAATTGATTGAAAGCTTTAGTTGCTATTACAAAGAGGAAGGGAGACAATGGGTCTCCCTGCCTAAGTCCCCTCTTCATTTTGAAAGGGGCTATCGGAGAGTCAATCACCAAGATAGATATTGATGCAGTGGATAAACACTGACTTATCCATTTCCTCCATTTAGATCCAAAGCCCATAACTTCCAGCATATGATCAATAAAGTTCCAATTAATAGTATCATAGGCCTTTTGAAAATACAATTTCAATAGAGCAACCTCCTTCTTATTCTTCTTTGCCCAATGGACAATTTCATGAGCTATCAAGGCTCCATCCAGAATTTACCTCTCCATTACAAAGGTTGATTGTGTTTCTCCTATCAGAGAGGGCATTACTTTCTTAACTCTAAAGGCTAGGATTTTTGCAATGATTTTATAGATACAACCTACCATACTAAAAGGCCTAAAATATTTAGTTCCAAATTAAGCTCCTTCAATTTTAGGGATCAACGTAACCCAGGTGGTATTTACAGCCTTGGGGAGGGACCTATTCTCAAAAAAATCCAGAATCATGCTAATAAAATCTCACCCACAGTTTCCCACATTTTCTTAGTAAAACCTAGGTTAAATCCATCATATCCTGGTGCCTTTGTAGATTCACAGGCCCAAACTGTCTTTTTAATTTCATCCTCTGATGGTATTACCTCCGGTTCATCCTTCTGATCTTGTGTCGACCTTGGAAAGCCCCTTCCATAAACTTTCAGGCAGACTGAATTATCTTCTGAAAAATATCCTTGAAAAAACTATTTCTCTCTTTATACATCTAGGGTTTTTCACAACCCTCTCACCAACCCTTAGTTTTCTTAGAGCCTTCTTACTTTTTCTTATGGTTACAATTAGGTGAAAGTATTTTGTGTTTCTATCTTTCTCCCTCAAGACTTTAGATCTGGACAGCTGTATCCAATAGTTTTCCTTCCATTTCAGCCATGTCCATAATCGGGAAGTTAAGGCCATCTTCCTTGCCATTTCAACTTCAGACAATTGCTGCCTATCACTTAGGTCATCCAGGATCTTAATTTTGTATTCCAGCTTCTCAATCTTCCTGTCAATATCACCAAAAGTCTCCTTGTTCCATTTCTTAATAGTGTCTTTTAGTTTTTTCAATTTAGAGTGCAGTGGCAAATTAATAAGCCCCTTCCACTCAGATTCAACTAGTTTTTTAAAACTTGGGTTGGAAAACCACACATCTAGGGATCTAAAAGGTTTAGGCCCCCAATCACTGTTGGAAAAGCAATTAAATTTCCAAATAAATGCAAGTGAGTGGGATTTTAAGAGATTAATTGGGAAGGTGAAACACTTGACTCTTGGAGTCATATCATAAAGAGAGATTAGTTGGGAAGGTGAAACACTTGACTCTTGGAGTCATATCATAAAGAGAATTAGTTGGGAAGGTGAGACAATTAATGTCCACTAGTCACATTCATGAATGGAAGCCATGTCCCTTCACTATATAAATGGGTCATGTGAGGAAGAGTAGAATCATCCCAACCAAAGCAAGAGAGAGCAAGTGTGTGAGTGATCACTTGTAGAGAAAGTCTCTTGTGTGAGTGAGTGTTATCATTTCTTGTAACTTGAGTGTGGTACTTGAGTTTGTAGAGTGATACACAAAAAGTGGGGTGGGTTACAAATATTGTAATCACATATTTTAGATAGTGAATACACTTTATTGGAGTGTTTCCGTGGACGTAGGCAAGAGGTACCGAACCACGTTAAATTCTTGTGTTCTCTATATTTTTCTGTAGTGTATTTTTTCTTGTGTTCTTACGATCCTTTATCTGTGTGAGAGATACCCAACAGTGGTATCAGAGCTATGGCCGGGAACACATCAAGGTTTGAAATCCCATTATTTGATGGGAAAATAAATTTTATGATCCAGCAAAGGTACCATTCAAGATCTCTTGGTGCAGAATGGTCTTGATCGGGCTTTAGAGAAGGAGAAGCCGATACCATGAAGGAAGAAGAATGGACAAAAATTCAAAAGAAGGCAGTAAGCACGATTCGGTTAGCTCTAGCTCCTGAGATAAAGCACAATGTGTTAAAGGAGACAACACCAACGGCTTTGTGGGAGAAGCTCCAGAATATCTATGCGTCGAAGTCGCTAACCAATCGTCTCTGTTTAAAGATGGAGTTATATCAACTCAAAATGGAGATGGGAGGAAATCTCCATGACCACATCAACAAGTTCAACCAGCTAGTAAGCCAATTGTTGAACGCCGATGATAAAATATCTCGATGAGGAGCAAGGCGCTGCTTTATTGTCATCACTACCAAGGTCCTACAAACCCGTGGTTCAAACGTTGCTTGCTCGGGAGAACAACTTTGAAGATGGATGAGGTGACCGTCACTTTAAGGGAAAATGAGAGGATGATGAAAAACGAGAATATCAATGATGAAAGTGAAATAGCAATGGCGGAGGAATCTGAACGAGGGAGGAATCATTCAAGGAGGCATGATGGGTCAAGAGGAAGATCAAAATCGCAATCACGTCCTCAACGAGATATGACAAACGTGCAATGTTATTATTGCGGGGGAGAAGGGTCATTTGCAACTAAGGTGCACACAAATGAGGGAGGATTTGAAGAAATTAAGGATGATGAGAAAGGATGATGACAACTCTCGGACAAACGTGGTCAAAACAAATGAAGATGAAAATATATTTTTAGCAACAACCGAGGATGTTGATAAATCAAATTGGGTGATGGATTCTGCCGCCTCGGAGCACATTTGTAGAGATCGAGCAATGTTTAACACCTTGAAAACTAATGAAGAGTTTGGCCATTTCAAGTTAGGAAATGGTGAAAAAATGAAGGTTGAGGGCATTGGCAGTGTGAGAATGAAGCTCCATGATGGTGCCATTAGAACTTTCCAAAATGTGAGGTTTGTACCTTCTGCAGTTGCCAATATTATTTCTTTGGGGGAGATGGCATCACAAGGGTACAAGTATGTTGGTTCAAAGTGGGGATGCAAGGTGTATAAGGGAAGACGCTTGGTGTTAAGAGGGCAGAAAAGTAAGAAGAACCTTTGCTACTTGGAAGGGCAAGCTTTGAGAAGGGAAAGCGGCCGTGATAGCAAAGGTGGAAAGAAGGTAAAATTTCTTGATGATGTGGAAATTTGGAAATTTTAATTGAGGGAGGAATTGTTGGAAAAGCAATTAAATTTCCAAATAAATGCAAGTGAGTGGGATTTTAAGAGATTAGTTGGGAAGGTGAAACACTTGACTCTTGGAGTCATATCATAAAGAGAGATTAGTTGGGAAGGTGAAACACTTGACTCTTGGAGTCATATCATAAAGAGAATTAGTTGGGAAGGTGAGACAATTAATGTCCACTAGTCACATTCATGAATGGAAGCCATGTCCCTTCACTATATAAATGGGTCATGTGAGGAAGAGTAGAATCATCCCAACCAAAGCAAGAGAGAGCAAGTGTGTGAGTGATCACTTGTAGAGAAAGTCTCTTGTGTGAGTGAGTGTTATCATTTCTTGTAACTTGAGTGTGGTACTTGAGTTTGTAGAGTGATACACAAAAAGTGGGGTGGGTTACAAATATTGTAATCACATATTTGAGATAGTGAATACACTTTATTGGAGTGTTTCCGTGGACGTAGGCAAGAGGTGCCGAACCACGTTAAATTCTTGTGTTCTCTATATTTTTCTGTAGTGTATTTTTTCTTGTGTTCTTACGATCCTTTATCTGTGTGAGAGATACCCAACATTCACACTCCTCACAGCTAATTAGCAGCGGGCAATGATCAGAAACCGATCAATTTAATCCCCATAGCTTCAACATTTTTGAAGTATTCCAGCCATTCTATGTCAACAAAGACCGTATCTATACGACTAGCAGAGTTACCCCTACACCACGTGAATTTTTTGCTCAGAAGGGGCAATTAAACACAGCCCATATTGATAACCAAGATTGAAAATCTCTCATACTGGCAGAAATCAAAGAATTACCCTTCCTTTCTTCAGGATTCAGGATCTCATTAAAATCTCCTAGCACTATATCATAGGGTCCAAGATTCTCTGTTTTAAAATCTCATTAAGTTCTAGTAATCATTTATACTACGGTGGCTAAGGGTCTACGACTAAGATTTTTAAATAAATGAGTGGCTATTGGATCGTTTGAATAGAAGAGAGGTTCAGACTCGGTGGCCGTCGAGGGTTCTTATGTACGATGTATAGGTTTTTTTTTCGATAAGTAAAAATTCATTAAAACAATCCAGTTTAAGCATCAAAATAGACACTCTCCCCACATGTAGTGTTTAACTAATAACTACTCATATAATTTATCCATCACTCATTTACGTACGCTTCATATATTTGATTTGGGTTCCCACGAGAATGCCAGGTTAATTTCCACATTTTTAGGTGTTTCGACTTAACTGGAATTGGTTTGCAAACATGTTGGATATATAATGATACATGATGCATATATACTCTCAAGAAGGGTTGGCGTGATGGTGATTTTCTTACGTTTTAATCAAAATCGAGTGGTGTAGAGCCAACAAACACATAATGAGAAGAATTAAGGTGGTATTTGGAAGAACTTATTTAAGCTCCTTTTGACTTATCTGATGACATAAGCTCTTATGCAGTGTGTTTGGCAGAGCTTATAAAAATAACTTATGTCATCCATAAGGAGTTTTTTACTTATTTTCATAAGTCACTGAGAGAAGCTTATGGAATTATCATAAGAGCTTATGCACTAAACACTCTCTCCGTGTTTTTCACTATTCAAATCCTCTCATGCCCCTTTCTTTCTTTTTCTTTCTTTAAGCGTTTATGTCATAAGCTCTCATTCGATAAGGTCTTATGTAATAAGCTCTTAATTAAGTTGTTTACCCAAACGCACCCTAATTCTAGTTTGCTCAGTCATGGAATAGTTAATTTTAAAGATGCTAATACCAATTTTTATACTTTGGAAAGATTGGTAATTTGGTATGGTCAGTACGTAGCGGTCTTGTACGTAGACATTAATCTCTTATTTATTGGCTGGAGCCATCATGCTTCTCCTGTGATTGTATTGAAAGGGATTGCAAGCCGATTATGGATCTCTTGTCTTTCGAGTGGTGAAATTGGTTTAAATTGGGCGTGTATATTGAAAGATATCCTTCAGTTATATATGTCAGTACTCTTCTCTATCTCTTGCCTTTTTGTAATTTGTTGCATGCAGGTTAATCGGAGATCGAATTACTTATTAAAGTGGACTCTCAAAATTATTAGATTGTATCGATTGTATGATAATTTAGATAGATCATTTGATTTCCTTATTTCAGTTCTATTGTAAGAAAAGTAATATTACTTATTTCATTAGAGACCAATAATTTGACGATTTTTTCAAATTGGTCACAAAACTTATTTAGCGACCGATTTAGATATCGAGCTAATAAATTGATAGTTGCAGTGGCCAAAATTTTTTATCTCTAAATCGATTGCTATAAATAGCGAATTTTTTGTAATGAATTAATTAACTCAATATATATTGTGAAAAACCTTGTATCATTAATTATCAATAATATTGAGTTATTCAGTTCCAACTAAAATAATTAGTATGTGCTTTGTTTAAATCAAAATTTAGAAGGTCAAAGGGTTTTTTTTTCCAATTGATAGGACAAACACAAAGAGTATTGGATTAACATACATGTATTTAAACAATGTGTAAACAAAATTTGTTAGAAAGTTAGTTTTATTAATTAGAAAATTAGTTTAGAACTATTTTTAAGTGTTTCTAATATAAACACTTCTTTTATATTTTTTCATTCAATCAATTCAAATCAATGAAAGTATTTATCACGTTTCTTCTCCTAATAAAAAGGAAGACACTCCCATTTGTTCCTTTTTTAAGGAAAGTATCCAATATTCAACTCATATTTGCAAGTTGCAAATATATTTTATTTTTTTTAGTCAAAATCATAATTTCATTTCAATCCGGAACCACAAAACAAGCTACAAATAAAAGCCTTAGTTGCAAGTTGCAACCCCCTTGACTTTGACTCAATTTTCATATCATTATCAAGCATGCATAGTACACCGTGTAGTACCTACCCACTATAAAGTCTTTTAATGAATGAAAGAAAAGTCGCTCAACCATTAGGAATCTGACACCGTTACTATTAATGCGACTTTAGCAGTATAAATCATAATATGCCACTCACATCTTTTCCGCCTAAGCAAAATGTTACTGATTTTTCTTTTTGTATTGCTCGAGGTTCTTACAATTGTCGTTCTGCTTCAAGCTCAAGATCAATCAGGTTTGGTTATCAAAATTTGAAGATTTGCTTCAAGTTACGTAATATATATTCAAAAGGAATATATATATATATATATATATATATATAACTCAAGTTTTCTTTTTGTTTCTATCTCTCAGGATTCATTAGCATAGATTGTGGGTTACCTGAATATTCTAGCTATACTGAACCGACTATAGGCATAAATTACATCTCAGATGCTAAATTCATTGACACTGGTGAAATTAAGCGTTTATCGTCTTCAGAAAATAGTACTATTCAACAGCAACAACTATGGAATCTAAGGAGATTTCCTAGTGGAGTGAGAAACTGTTACAGAATAAATGTGACAAGTGATACTAAATATTTAATTCGAGCCACTTTCTATTATGGAAATTATGATGGCCTAAATGAGGCACCAAAATTTGATCTTCATCTTGGAGTTATTCCATGGGGCAAAGTGAGCTTCGACGCTAATGCATCACTTAGCACATTCTTTGATATCATTCACTCTCCATCACAAGATTATATACATATATGTCTGGTTAACACAGGCACTGGGACACCATTTATTTCAGCTATAGAATTGAGGACTTTGGCTAATGATATTTACGACGCTGGATCAAGATCAATGGCAATCTACCGGCGATATGATTTAGGCTCCACTACTGGCTTGACATACAGGTGAGTGAGTCCGTAGTATTGACTATTGAGTTAGATTAGTTTATTTACATGACAGAGGTATTGTTTATACCTGATAGGGGTTGGCAAAGTGGTTAAGAATCCGGAGTTGAACTCTCACTCTCCTTATGGGTGTGGCTTCGAATCCCCTGATGCCACTAAATTTCCCTTTGTTGGGCAACCCTCCTCCTCCCCTCCCCTTGGGGAGATTCCTTGACGCCCAATGGCTAGTTGAGTTGCTGCAAAAGGGTGCGGCTGTTTGTGGTCTGGGCCTGTGTAGTAATTCTATGGGTTGAGCCTCTGCTGATAGCCCCAACAATGTCATTGGCGTCCTGTGCGGTAGCATTGGGAGTGTCTTCCCTAACTGCCATTTGTTTATACAACCATTATAGATAGCTTTCTAGACAACTTTCCTTTCTATGACACATAATATACGTGCAAAAAGTAAAGATGGTATTTTTGTAATTATTAATGAAAACAAGAATAAGAAAAAGGAAGAAAAGTAAAAAGACTCTTATTATTTAGATTATGTGGCAACTTCATTTAATATATATATATATATATATATATATGAAGACGAAATTCTTTGACATTAGGTTTCAAACTTTACTTATACACCAATTTCAATTGATATTAGTTTGATCTAACTACTTAAACTTATCACTTTCATTAAAGAAAGAGAATAATTAAGATTGACTTTAACGTGGAGAGAAAAAATCAAATATATATAATATGGAGATATTGAATATCTTGACTTATCTTTAAAATTATGACTTTTGTTTATTAAATATTTAAATTTTAGGTCAAGATATTTATTGTTTACTAACTTCAGAAATAAATTAAAAAATTTAAATAAAATCAGAAAATAATTATAAGTCTTCAAATTCATAAAACAAATTATAAAGTTTTATTTTTAGATGTTAATAAATGTGTCCAAAATAAAATAGTTCAGGATAAAATTATTGTTAGTTTTATTATTTATTAAATTCAGCAATAAATTATAATATTTTAAAAATTTAAAAAAATAACTTTGAAATGCTAAATTCAGTAAATATTACTAAAATTTAATTAGTGAAAATTAATACATAGTTATTTTCAATTAATAAATTCAACAACAAATAATAAGACTTTAAAAATTAAATAAATACATCAATTTTTAACCGTTGATACTAATTTGATCTAACTGCTTAAACTTATCATTTTTATTAAAGAGAATGAATAATTAAGAATAACTTCGATGTGAAGAGAAAAAATAGAATATACTTAATGAAAATATATTTTAGATATTTTGAATTTTCATTAAAATTATAATATTTATTTATTAAATATTTATATTTATTAAATATTTTATGTTTTTTATATACTAATATTTTGATTTTAATTATAGTGAAAATATGAGTCTTTTACCAAATATCAAATTTGATAGCATAAAAAAAACATTATTATTCAACTAAGTTTTTAGGACAGGTTTATAGAAACGTCAAGTCAGCTTTTAAAAAAAAAATTGTAGTTTGGATGGGTAAAATATTTTTTGGGTTTTAATCTATAGATAGTTATTATTTTTAATTTTATTTTGTATAAAATGGTGCAAAGGAAGCATTCATTACACATCGTGTCGACCAATTAAGGGCAATTCCTCACGTTGCCGTTTCGTTCCCAAGGATCGAACACGTAATCACTTGGTTAAGGGGCAATGCATAGATGGTTATTATTTTTTGTCCAAATCTAGTGTATTCCAACACTGACAACAACTAATCACTGTTCGCGGGACGTGGCTTCTACTGGCCTAGATAGTTATTATTTTGTTGACAAAAAAGGATACAAGAATATTTTAATAAAAAAATACAGATCTAATTTAATTTATTAAGTTTTGTCAAAAAAAATTAATTTATTAAGTACAAGATTATTTCATTAAAAATGCAGATATAGTGCAGATAAAATTAAATAATTAAAATTTCTTTTTTAAAATATAATGAAGATTAAATTAACTAATTTTAAAATTTTATAATATTTTTCTGATGTTAAAATTTAACAATAATTTTATAATTTTTTATGTTTTATTGATGAATTTGATAAATGATAAAATTATTAACTTTATATTTAGATATAATACAAATAAAATTAATAAAAAAATTTATTAATAATATGATATTCTTAAAAAATAAAATAAAAAAAATTTTAATGAATATTTAATATTTAGTATTTTTGAAAATTATTAATGAATTAATTTTATAATTTTAATGAAAATCAAGATTTTTTTTATAAGCAATAAGTATAATGATACGAGTACAAAGGGTATCCGAAACCATGTACAAACTAAATCAAAAAGATTATAAACATTGTTTCTATACCCACGCACCCAGCAAATTCAAACTAGCAGAATGAGGCCAACAACCAGAGTTTTTCCAGGATATAGAGCAAGCTGGATATCCAAATGAATTAGAAAAACTACACCCCGAATGGCTCAAGCAGCACACAAACTCCTACCACTATTTAACAGCTTCAAGGCACAATAAAGGATTGATACACCACTCAACAAAAGAGAAGCCTCCTTGGCCCACATGATTCTTACACGAAGACCACACCCTAACTTTAATTGAATCTAACAATCTGTCCAAATCCAACTGAGCATTGTTAAAAACCATGTCATTGCGCAGTAGCCAGAGAGACCATACAATTCCAAACCATAGCAACCTCCAACACTTCTTTGACACCCTGCCCCCAATCAAACCTGAGTGTTGTTGTAATAAGGACTTCAAATCTCCAGCCAACACAGTATCTATACCTAACCAGTTGTAAAAATACATCTACACAAAATATGCAAAATTACAGGACAATAGAATGTGGTTAGATGTTTCCGAGTTCCTGTGCATTCCCAAGCCAAAGCCATCGATCCTCCACAGTTTCTGAGATGTCGCAATTACCAATGACCTGCAAAAGGGTTTCCAAAGCCTGTTTCTCCCACTCAAATAGTCCACTTCTCCATTCAAATTTCCAACACCAAGACCCCTGTAATCACTTCCCCATTTGGTGAACGGTTGCCTTCTTTGCCAAAGACAAGCCAAAAAGTCTATTAAAGGAGAAAGAAAGAGGTTCCGGAGTAATCCAAGCTTCATTCCAAAAGGAAGTCCCTCTCCCATTTCCTAGCTTTTTTGATATTCCTAAGGAGAACCACCCTTCCCTGTGAGAATCACTCCCCTCAATTTTACTAAGATCTCTCCACCAAGAGGACATCAACCCCACCCCCCACCCCAGTGACCTCCAAGATAAAGGATCATCATACCCCACCCTAAGCACTTTTGACCATATAAAGAAACCTTCTCCGACAAACACCTCCACCTCCACTTCCCAAGAAGGGCTAAGTTGAATGCCCTTATGTTTTTTAGTCCCAGACCCCCTCCTCCCTTGATTTGCATGCCACATCCCAACCCACCCAACATATCTTCCTACACTCCTCACTACCCCCCACAAGAAATTTCTTTGTAACCTTATGATTTAGTTAATTACCTTTTTACGAGCCAAATAAAATGACAAGTAATATACCGGAAGGCTTGCAAGAATGGCATTAATCAAAATCACCCGGCCACCAAAGGAGAGGAATTTATTCCTCCATTCCAATAGTCTTTTACGGAGAGAAGCTATAAGAGGTTCCCAAGTGCTCCATCTCCTCGGGTTAGCCCCCACATGAATACCAAGAAATTTAAAAGAAGACAAGTTGACCTTACAGTTGAGTATAGAAGTTGCATGATCCACCACGGTTTGATCCACTTTTATACAAGTTAGTCCATTCTTTTGGAAATTCACCTTCAATCCGGAAGCCACTTCAAAATTCCTCAAGATACACTTAAGTGCCCATGCATTGGAGATCGAAGCATCTCCCACCAATATCGTGTCATCTGCATATTGTAAATGAGAGATTGAGACTTCTTGATTAGACCCAGACATCAAAAATCCTTTAGGATGCTCTTGTTCACCGCACTCCTTACCAAGCCACTAAGACCCTCGACAGCAATCAAGAACAAAAAAGGGGTCATCGGGTCTCCTTGACGCAAGCCCTTGGACATCAAGAATTCTTTGGTCGGGCTACCATTCACCAACACCAAGAAAGAAGCCGACTGTAAACAAACACTTATCCACGACCTTCATTTCCTGCTGAATCCCAATCGATATAACATGTAATCCAAAACTCCCAACTTACCGAGTTGTAGGCTTTCTCAAAATAAACCTTAAACAGCATACAAGGTTTACCCTTCTTCTTTGCATAAACCTCATTAGCAACTACCACCCCATCTAGGATATTCCTTCCTTTCAAGAAAGCTAACTGATTATCAGATATAACCGAATCCATGACCCTACTTAACCCCCTTGCAAGAAGTTTTGCTATGATCTTATAGATGCACCCTACCAATGAGATTGGCCTAAAGTCATTTAAGCCTGATGCATTCTCCTTCTTAGGCACAAAATGAGGCATTGGAACCTTGGGTAAGTCTCTCATTGGAGTAAAAGTCAGCTACCATGTTGCAAATGTCCACCTTGATCAGATCCCAAAACTTCTTAATGACAGCGAAATTATATTCATGCCGGGCCAGGGCTCTTGTTACCCTCACACCCCCAAACCGCACCTTTAATCTCCTTTACCGAGAAAGGCATAGTTAGAATTTCACCATCAGAAGCCGAAATTTGTTCGAAATGAATCCCATCAAGTGACGGCCTGATCAAGTCATTTTGTTTGAAATTCCCTTCAAAATGCTGAAAAATTCCTTCCTTAATTCGCTCGGGTTCATCCTCCCAAATTCCTTGTATGATCCGAAGTCCGAGAATAGCATTATCCATCCTCCTTTTATTGACACAAGCATGGAAATAACTAGAGTTTGAGTCGCCTAGCTTTAGCCATCTCAACCTTGATCTTTGATAAACAAAAGAGTCTTTCATTTTTTATAAGTTCCAAAAAACCTCAACCAATTCCCGTCTATTCAAAACATCCCCTTCACTGAAGGAACCTTGCTCCCCTTTATCATCCAGAAGCTTTATTTCCATTGAAGTATGCTTTATTTTATCATCCAGGTTCCAAAAGAGCTAACATTGCAAGTCTTTAATTCATGTTTAAGCAGTTTCAACTTTCTTTGAAAACAAAAGACCCACAGCCGCTGACCCTTAAGTCCCACCATTTTTCCTCCACGAATTTCTCGAAATCTTTGTGGAGCAGCCAACAAAGATATTTTAAATCTCTCTTCGTTAAATATATTCTCTTTTTCCCTTTCACATTATAGTTACTCTTAGTTATTTAAGTTTTCAATAAAAATGGTAAAATTAACCATTAAATCAAATCAAAATCAATAGTTAGAAAATTATGTAAAAGTAAAGTTTGACATCTAGTGTCAATGGATCTTGTCTCTTTTTTCACTTACACTCAATCATAACAGTTGATTTTATTTTCATCAAACTACAATTGTGATTTTAATAATTTACACCATTGAATGAAAATAAAGTCAATGGTTGGGATTTGGTATGAGTGAAAATTGACTTCTCATATATGAGAAGGAATCGTTTTACAACAACGTAATTTATTTTTCACTTACATTCAATTACAACCATTGATTTAAATTTTCATCCAACGATAATTGTGATTTTAATAGTCTATATCATTGGATGAAAATAAAATCAATGGTTGGGATTTGGTATAAGTGAAAAATGACTCCTCATGTATGAGGAGGGATTAGTTTATACCAATATAAATCATTTTTCACTTACATTCAATCACAATGGTTGACTTTATTTTCATCTAATAGTAATGGTGATTTTATAGGTTACATTGTTGCATAAAAATAAAATCAAGGCTCAATTGTTGTTTTGGTCCCTTATCTTTATTTTAGGTTTCATTTTGGTCCATCATCTTTTTTTGGTTTCATTTTGGTCTCCTATCTTTAAGCCGTTAACTTATTTTGGTCCCTTCCGTAAGTCCGCCGCCGTTAGTCGCCGAAAACCGCAACGGCCAGTCACCTGAATCTCGTCGGAATCTGGGTTTTAGAGAGAGAAAATCGTGTTTTCCTTTCTCCCTCTCCTTCCTCCTTCCTCCTTCCTCCTTCCTCCTTCTTCCTCCTTCCTATCGTGGTGAAGCTGCTTCAGTGGACGTGGAGGAAGAAGGAAGGAGGAGGAAGAATGAAGAAGAGAGAGAAAGGAAAACGAGATTTTCTCTCTCTAAAACCCATATTCCGGCGAGAATCCGACGACGGCGACGGTTTTCGGTGACTGGCGGTGGATACCTAATGCCCGTCGGTGCAAAACTGATGAAAGGGACCAAAATGAAACCTCAAAAAAGATAAGGAACCAAAATGAAAACTAAAATAAAGATAAATGACTAAAACACTAATTTTGCCTAAAATCAACTATTAGGATTTGGTGTAAGTGAAAACTAACACACTATTGTAACTTGATCTCTTGTATTAAACATTGATAAAAAGATAATTGTGGTATATATGCTAACAGATACAAAGATGATGTTTATGACCGTATTTGGTTGCCTTATCATGCCTTCAACCCGTTGTGGACACAATTAAACACTTCACTTAGCAATGATGGTTTTGCTCAGAATGATTATAAACCACCAGCAATTGTAATGAGCACTGCTGTTACACCAATAAACGCTAGTGCTTCTTTAGATTTCTACTGGGATTCAGATAATGCAAGTGCTCAATACTATGCCTACCTACACTTTAATGAGGTTCAAAAGTTAGCACCAAATGAAACTAGAGAATTCAGTATCATCTGCAATGGTAAGTATGATTCGTATGGGCCTTTTGTACCTTCATATCAGTCAGCATTTACCACATATACTCGATCACCTTTGACTGGAGCTACAAGGTATCGATATTCACTTTTAAGGCAAAGAATTCAACCCTTCCACCTATCATCAATGCCATTGAGGTTTATAGGGTGCTAGATTTCTCACAACCAGAAACTCAACAAGATGATGGTATACTCTTTATCTAAAGTAACATATGCTTCTTAGTGCTATTTGCTCCGCAAGTCCATGTACTATTTGGTGAATTTTTAATTTTTTTTATAAGCAAATATGTTTTTAAATATGTTTCATTACTTTAAAAGTTTGTAATTAATTTGGTTCTGAACACAAAATTTGTAGTCGAGTCCTTCATACATTTTTCCGTTAAAGTTTCATTAAATATATGGTAGGGTTCCGTTAAGTAATTTATTCACTCATCAATTGTTGGTCCTTAAATTTTATGAAAAAAATTCAAATAGGTCCATATATATAGGAGGAACTCAATTACAAATTCTCTAAGTGTTCTTGGACCCAATTATAAACTTTAAAAGTATATAGACCTACTTGAAAATTCCTAAATAATTTAGAAACCTATATGACTTGACATTCGTGTGTACTCCTTTTGAATATCAAATATTAGTTAATGCTATCACAAACATCAAGAAAACTTATGGGGTGGATAGAAATTGGCAAGGAGATCCATGTGCCCCTAAAGAATACATGTGGGAAGGTCTAAATTGTAGTTTTGATGGTGGTAACCCTCCAAGAATCACATACTTGTAAGTATACCATTCAGAAAATAAACCATTCATCAACTCCAACTATAAACTGATAATAATAATATATTTGGAAATGAAACCAGGAATTTGTCTTCAGGTGGACTGACCGGGCAGATAGCATCTTATATCTCCAAGCTCACAATGTTACAGTATTTGTGAGTGCCTCATCTCATTTTGGTTAATATATTATGGAACCAAATCCATTCAGTTTGTATTTTCTTTCCCTTCTTGGATATTCAGAATTGTAATACTGCATGTGATTGCTCCTTTCAGGGATTTATCCAATAACAGCTTAAGCGGACCAGTACCTGATTTTCTGACACAATTGCATTCACTAAAAGTCTTGTAATAAGTTAACCCTTATTAGTGCATCAATGTATTCCTTGGTTATGATTATAAAAAGGTGTCATATTTTTTCCTGTTTTGGCAGAAACTTGGGGGATAACCTTCTTACAGGTGTAGTCCCCAGTGAACTTGTTGATCGATCAAAGAAAGGTTCACTATCATTGAGGTATGCCTACCACTTAAAGCCACGAATCTACAATGCAGTTAATATTTAAGATGATTGTTATCTTAATTTATCTATTATACCATTATTTGACTATTAACTACTGTGTTTTTTTTTTCTGATCTTATATACATGCAACATGGAACTTAAATTCGTACCTATTAGAAACGTTGCAACTTTCATTACTGTTTCTTTTCTTTACAAAATTATTTTCACAGAAACATGAAAATAAGAAATACCAAAGCAAGTTATTGACATCACTTTTCACTTGTTTCATTCTTGATTTGACTTTATTTTCATCTGAATAATGCTAGTGTGGGGGGAAATCCAAATCTATGCATATCTGCTTCATGCAACCAATCGAACCAACAAGCAGATGATCGAAATAAGAAAAAGAAAAATAATGTAGTCATTCCAGTGGTAGCATCAGTTGCTGGGATTTTGGTGCTCCTAGTAATTGCTTCAGCAGCTATCGTCTATGGCCTTAAAAAGAGAAAACCACGTGGTAGCTGCTAAATACCATTTACATTGTTTCAATTTGGGATAATCACACAAGTTATGATTCCTTTTAATTTGTAAACAACTGAAATTAGCAGGTGTGAACATTCATGTGAAGCCTAATACATCAAGTGGATCACAACTGGAATCCAAGCAACGACAATATTCATTAAATGATCTTGTCCAGATAACCAACAACTTTGTTAAAATTCTTGGTAGAGGTGGATTTGGAACAGTTTACCATGGCTTTATTGATGACATTCAAGTAGCTGTCAAGTTGCTCTCCCCATCATCAGTACAAGGATTTCAACAATTTGTAGCTGAGGCAAGTGATCATTACTTGCACAAAAGTTATAGTGTTCAACCAAAATTATGGTTATCTATCATGACATAAAAGTAACCTTGAATTGCAGGTTAAACTTCTGATGAGAGTTCATCACAGAAATCTAACTTCTCTTGTTGGATATTGCAATGAAGGAAGCAGTGTAGGACTCATCTATGAATATATGGCAAATGGAAACCTTGATGAACATCTTTCAGGTATGTTCACAACCTAAAACTTTTTAATGAGATTCAATCAACTTATGCCATGAGCTTTCAAAAGTAAGGTGTTTTGATTGTACAGGAAAAAATAGCATGGCAAAGTTGTTGACATGGGAAGATAGAATCCGAATAGCAGTGGATGCAGCACAAGGTTAGCATGGAAACAAGATATGCAAATTTCTCCTTCAATCTTTTGATTCTTCCAATCTATTTATGTTAAATTTTGATGTCAGGATTGGAATATCTGCATAATGGTTGTAAGCCACCTATAGTCCACAGAGATGTGAAATGTACAAATATTTTGTTAAATGAAAACTTCCAAGCAAAATTGGCGGATTTTGGCTTATCCAAAAGCTTTCCTACTGATGGGGGCACACATATGTCCACCGTTGTTGCTGGAACTCCTGGTTACCTGGATCCTGAGTAAGTGCTTCAATTATATGGTTTAATATCACTTTCATTAATGGAACAACATTCTACATGTTATTGAGATAATCTCATTTTTTCATGTTCATCCAAAAAAAAAAAACTAACGAGAAAAGAATTAAACTGTGTGATCTGCCCTGCAGGTACAGCATATCAAACAGGTTGACAGAGAAAAGTGATGTTTATGGCTTTGGAGTTGTTGTTTTGAATATAATCACTGGTCAACCAGCAATAACAAAAAGGCATGATCACATAAGTCAGTGGGTTAGCTCCATGCTTTCTAAAGGGGACATTAAAAGTATTGTTGACTCAAAATTACAAGGAAATTATGAAACTAACTCAGCCTGGAAAGCTGTTGAAATATCAATGGACTGCGTATCCATTAGTTCTGCCAAAAGGCCAAACATGAGTGATGTAGTGAACGAGCTAAAGGAGTGTTTGGCTGCAGAATTAGCTCGAAAAAGAACTGGTCGTGACACTGAAACCGAAGGTTTAATTGAGATGGTCACCATGAATCAGAGTGTCGAATTCGGTCCCCCAGCTAGGTAGTAGATTCTTGATGCTAAAAATAATATACCATGATGTTGTGGTGTGTTTCATTTTCTGTTTGATGTGCCTGTATTTAGTCTTGCATGTTCCATTCTTGCAACTTGTTGATTCTGTGTGCACTAGCTTTTTTCTCGTGTGTTGCGATTTTGTACCTAGCAATTCTTCTTTGATCATAAACAAATCAGTTAATATCTTTTGCTTTTGTTGCTTTTGAAGTGAACTTGTTCAAGTGTAAGTATATAATAGGGATATTCATGTGAACAGAAGAATATTAACGTAATATGTTCATTTCATGATATAGATAATGGTTGAGACAATGAGAAACCTCACTTATAAATTGAGGAAAAATAAAATGTTAACATATACTTCTTACTCTAGATTCTCTCAAGAGAATTTGATATTAGATTTATGTTAAAAGCGGTGAATTTATAATAAGGTGACTTCTAGAGTGAGGGGACAACTAAGTCCCTTATGGGTGAGGGAGCATTTATAATCATTAGATTTAATAATTAAATAAATGAGTGGTTGTGATGATTTTATGATAACTTGATTTTCAGGTTCTTGAAAATAACATTTATGCCATTTCTTCCCCCAAAATGTCCTCTTCCCCAAAATTTATTCTTCCTGGTTTGCTTATGGCGGTTTCTATCAATTCTCCTTCTTCCTGGTCTTCTTCTTTCGTTGCCTTTTTTGTACATTTTTTTGTCTCATTCTCATCTTTTTGGTTTATAGGCGGTGCTTATTCTTATAGAAACAAATGAAAAATCCGAAAATAAAAAAGAAACCAATGAAAATAAAACTAACAAAAGTCGTGGGATTAAACAGCAAAAGTAATCCTTGTGTGGCAAAATGAAAGTCCCAAACTTCCTCTTCTTGCATCAGAATCGCACAAAGGGTGTGATTGGAAACGAGACAACACCACTCCACAATCAACTGTTAATGAACCCAATATAAATCAAGTATGAGTTGGTTGGAATCGGTAGTGGTAGAAAACAAGATCTGTAACTAAAAGCTGGAATCGGTGGTGTTATAGGGTGGTGGGGTAAGAGGGGTGAGTTGCTGCTGAGTGGTGGTGAAGAAGGGTAAGATTGAAATTTTGAAATAATTCTTTTATTACAAAAATCCTATAATAATATTATCCCTAGTGAGTGACCTGCTACATCAGGTCAAAATGCTCCTTCATGGTGTAAGGGACTTAATTATCTCCTCACCTTAGATGCCACCTTATAATAATTGATTTATGTTTAAAAACTTTGTTAAAAGTAATTTTGGTTGTTACCAAAACAAAAAAAAAGTAATTTTGGTTAAATGACCATTTTTTGAATTGTCATTCAAACTAACTCCTAAATATGTAGTGTCCCCAACATTTATATGAATATAAAAAGTCATAAATTTTTAAGGATCATACAATAAAAGTAGTAGTTCAAAAACTCAAATCGGGTCTTGGCAAAGGCAAAAGTAACAAATTTTTTCTTCTTACTAAACCCAAGTTTAACCCCAAATTTAATTCTTCCAACCAAGTACAAAGGTAAATCAAACATCATAAAAAAAAAAAAACAAAAGCAAGTTTGGGTTTGGGTTTCTTACTTGTTTGGGTTGTGTTAAACTGAAACACAAATACACTCATTGATTCATAACTATTGTGTCCATGTACATCTCATGTACTTCTAATTCCTTATCCATTGACAAAGTGTGTTTAATTTCTTTTGAAGAGTTCCCAAACACCCATCTGGACAAACCTTTGGACAAAACACACACAAATAATTTGTCTAAACAGATGTTTCGAACCTTCGCAACAGAAAACCAAATTCACACACGTTCATGTGTCCCTATTTTAGCCTTCACCAGCTCAGGTCATAAAAAATTCTAGTCACTTTCAAAGAACTTGCACATATCAAGTGCAAAGTTCCAGACACATTAATTGGGTAGATGAATCAAATATCAAAACAAGATACCAATTTATAATCAAACAATTCCAACATTGGGTTCTAACTCTTCATTTATCACAATAAAACAAGAAATAGCAATTGAAAAAGGACATCATTTATGTTCAAGAGGTAGATAAATGCTCATAACATAAAACCAAGAGTTCTCAAGATATCACACTGAATATTCAAGTATAACTCGGTTACTCTACATTCTTCATGGATATCAACGATCAAGCACAGATAAGAGATGTTGCCTTCAGTGGTATGTCTAAAATTTCTAGAACTGTGTCAAGACACGAATGAGAGATCAGTCAATTGCAAGCACTGAATTTCAAGCATTGATCCTGCTGGAATTCCAAGCTGTTTTACCCATTAGAAAACAGGATTAATGTGACTGATTCCCAGATTTCAGAACTCCTCAATGTCCATCACAATCTTCTTTATTCCATTCCTATTACAAGACCTAATACTCATTTCCTGTATGATAATTAATCACGAAGTTTCTTGCAGCCTATACATTGTGATTTCCTGCTGCTTAAAATATCGCCTGTCCTCTTCATCGACCAACACAAGATTTAAAAAGTACTTCACACTGAATTTGTTATTAATGTTACGATGAGTTGGTGTTAGCTCATAAGGACTAAGGAACAGTCTGATTGGGATTGATTCTCCTGTAAAAACAATCACACATTAGCGCGTGCATACAAAAAAGAGGTTTTTTTTTCCCAAGATATCCAAACATTGATCTATATGTTATCAAAACTATTATGCAAGTAGAAATTCTCATCCAATGTAACTACCTCTGACAGGAGCACCATCCATCAACTCAAATTTAGCCAATGTTTCTGTCTCAACATGGGTGTTGGTCCCTGATCCCGTTGATTCTCGACGCCTAATCTCAAGATCCATGTTTTTTATCTTGATTCTGACAAGTAAAAAGTATATCTTACCAATAATGACATCTTTCAGATGATACCTGAAAAGTTGAAAATCCCAATAAGTATTTACAATTCTCTTGCTCTTTCACATATATAAAATATAAATTAGTAGATGAGAAAAATATTCTCTTGAAACCAGTGCACATAAGCCTATACAGTGTTAATTTTTTACAAAAATATCTTTGGAGCAGATACCTACCCAATTATCTAGGAACAGGCCAATACAGCTAAACAAGATAAAGCAATAAATAAATTTCATAATTGAAGCTGTAAACAGAAACTCTATAGGAGACAAGTTGGCGTTTGATTAGGATAAATAACCTAATAAAATTGACATAAAAAGAAGAAGAAAATCCAGTCAAATGGTCAATCAAAACATTCAACTTACTTGCTTTTGTTGTATTCAAATTCAATGTGTAGACAATCTTCAATTCCAACTTCCATCTGTACAAAGTATAACAATATGCTAAATATAATGAAGAAATAAATAGCAGCCAATAACAAAGTTGTGAGGTAAAGCACAAGGCAATAAATACATGTGCCTGCAGATATTTTATCAATGGGTACTTGAAAGGAAATGTTTGATGACACAGCTTCAGTTTACCATTGTCACTAGGCCATTATTGCGTTTAATTGATTGGAAGTACAGAGCACGAATCACTATCACAACTTATATGGTGAAAGTGAATGAGCGCTAGACAGCATTGAAATTATTCTTGTTATTGAGCTCACCTTGATGCTATTGTTAATTGCTGGAGGTGGAGAATAGTTGCGAACCTGACCAATGATGATAAAAATAAAAATATATGTAAGTTGATGAAATAAGATCATAAAAACTGTTTTGGGGTGTGGGAATGGTGTATTCAATTGGAAAATACTATAGATGTGATCAGCAGTGTAGTTAGAATCGCATGAATCGTTCGATTCGTCACAGTTCTGCCTCCCAGCGATACAGAAACAAGGCTGAATTGAAAACGAGTTTGAATCACAGGTAAATCATGAATCGCATTTAGATTTCGTTTCTGACGATTCGAAGAAGCAGCTGAGTTAACGGGTTGCATCACAAGCACTTGTAAAAAAAACAGGTCGCAAGCAAAAAACGAATCCGGTCTGCATGGCCCGAGCGACCTGGTTCTGAAATTCCGACTTTTAGGGCTTTTTCTGCAATTTCACTACTGATTCTAGGAGTTTTTAATCAATTTTAAATCATATTTTTTTGGCTATATTCCTCAACCCTCGTACCACAGCGCTGAATTCTAAAAGTCCCCGCTGCCTTCTCACCTTTTTCTGGCCGTATTTCTCACACCAGAGTGTAGTGTTTTGTGCTCTGTGAAAATATAGTTAATGTATTATCTAAAAGTCCCCATTGCCTCTTGATCTTTATGGGTTATTATAATTTCTTTGTGCAAAAATATAATTTATATATTTTTTTAATTATTGATTATCTATCTTACGATTCATGATTCGATTCGATTCACGATTCATAAAATAGATCTTCCGATTCACGATACGAATCTCGATTTGATAACCATGGTGATGAGCATATACAGACTTCTGTTTTGAGGTGTGGGGATAGTGCACCCATATGTAAAAGTATACTTTACAGAATTACTGAATCACTGCTACATCCAACACAATATTATCCATGAAATGCAGTGATCTTATAAAATAACATTAAACTCAATATATCAGACCATAAATCGCAAAATATATTTTACTACGGAGAACATACCACAAAATCCTGATACTCCACTATACTTCCCGCATAACCACGATTTATGGTCACTTTCAAGACATACCTGGAAATTACAAATGCATAAAAACATCAGAAATTATTATCATATTTAAACTCCCAATCCTATTATTTGCAAAGCAAATATTCCAGAAAGACAATTGACAAAAAGCACATGAACAAAACTTTAAGAGAGAAGTACATGGATCTTCAAGAAACCATACCTAAGCCTCACATTTACCCCATTGTATGTCTCATATGGCATTTCAACAGTAGAAAATTCAAATGGATACGTTTTCCTCTCATAGATTTCTCCGGGAACATCTAGTTCACGTACTGCAAAAGACAGAAAACGAAAAGCTATTATTTGCAAGTGGCATAAGTAATTCATTGTAACATTAAATGAAATGTTAACTACAATCATCAAGAATAGTTTTATTCAAGAGAAAAAGTCACAGAAAACTCAGTTACCAAGGGAAGTAAAGTCATAAAAATTTCCTCTGTCGAAATACATCTCTGCACAGATAAACAAAATTTAAAATGAACTTTGTATCATTAATAAAGTAAAAATGATAACAGTCATAAAGGAAACATTATTCCCAAATCAATAATGAAAAAACAACTGCATATGCTTTATAGTTTATACAGGTGATGATTGAATGTTAATTTAATCCCTGCACTGGTCACTACCAAAGAAAATATAACAGATACACAGATTAAAAATTAAAACTTAAGTGCTCAAATTTGAAACGATAAAATCATTAAAGTCAGGAAGATCACATCAATTTTGCCTACAGATTCTCAAAAAATCAAAATAAGGGTACATATTCAAAGAGAACATTTTCTATAAACTGTTTCAACCATAGTTGTTAAAAGCGTGTGCATCACATCTCAGGTGGCCACTATTCTGAGTTCGTCACGTCGTGTTTCTGCATCTGGAAGCCACTATAGCAGGGGAAAATCACGGCATTTTGGGCGTGTTTTAGCTTCAATTCTCAAATGGGCAAAAAAAAACTACTAATGCCCTCAAATCTGAACATTAAGAGGCATTTGGGGGCTAATTTAGCGTTTTTGGGTAAAAAACAGGTTTCAAAAGGGTTTGGGAGAAAACCATTTGTTCCTCTCATCTCTCAGTCTCGTACATTATTCCTTTCACTGCTACTGTGGGACCCATCGAACCCCTAGCTCTCCGGCGAGTTTCCGGTCACATCCTGGTGTTTTACGGCCTGTACCAGGTTTTTTACAACAACCTACTCTCTGTCCGTTTGCACTGCATTTTCCGGCCAAGTGCTGTATTTCCTTGTCTTCTCACTGTCCCGCAAATTGTTGTTGTTCTCTCCTTGTCGTCTTCTTTGTGTTTGTTAGTTGAAGGTTTCTTTTGTTGGTTCTCTTTTTCTTTGTATTTTGTATGTTTCTGTTCTAATTTTTTTGTCTCTAGTCTGAGTTTTGTTCTATTTTTTTATTGTCTGTTAAACGAGTTTTGTTCTGTTTTTTTTTTTTTGTCATCAATCTCCCAAAGACCCCAACTTAGGGTATATTTGGGTAAACAGCTTAATTAAGCATTTTCTCAATAAGCTTTTTTCAAATAAACTAAAAACAACTTATTTTCATAAGCTTCTCTTACAAGCTTAAATAAGCTAAAATGAGTTTGGCTTAATTGCGGTTTTGGTCCCCCAACTTTTGGTAATGTGTGATTTTGGTCCCTGTACTTTTTTTTGGGCCCTTAATTTTTTCAAAGTTGCAATTATAGTCCCTCCATCCATCTCTTGTCAATTTCCTAACAGAAGTTGAATATGTGGTCCTGTGGGACCCACAATTCAGGTCCACCTGGAAAAAATATTATTTTTTTATATTTAATATTTTATTATTTTATTAATATAAAAAATTGTAAATTGATTTAGTGGGTCGAGTGCAAACCTCCTGATCCCTTCTCTTCTTCCTCCCCGCGATTAACTTGCCCCAATTCAGTGCAAATTAGGGTTCCCAAAAGCTCTGGCCTAAACAAGCTTCAACTTCTCTTCTTCTTCTTCAAGTGGTCTGAAGATTTAAGAGCGATGGGGAGCGACTCTTGCATTTCTTCAGGATCCGCGGACCCGAATACACGAAGAAAGACAAAAATGTGTTTATAGAACAATGGTCACGACATGGTCACATAACAATGGTGGGGGTCGTTTTTTCAGGTGTAGACGTTATCAGGTACCTGGAATTAGCTTTACACCGGTCCCTTGTGTTTGCAGTTTTTGTTGCCATTCTCTGCTTGATCTGTCTTCTTACATTGCAGGGAAACAAAAATGGTTGCAATTTCTGAGAGGCATGATGCTAAGGGCAACAAAAAGGGTAAAAGGATTACCATAGCTTTGTTGAGGAGGATTGATGAGCTGAAGTTTAGAGAATAATGTCTAGTTTGGGGCGTTGTGGTGTAAAGAATGTTGGGGTGTTGTTGATGTTGGTTAAGGATTAGTTTGGTGATGGTTGTTTTTTGTGATGTTGAAGTCAGTATTTATCATTGTAATGCTCAAGTATGTTTATCAAGGAGGATGATGGAGATTTGGGAGAGATGGAGGCTTAGGTTCGTCGATTTAGGGCAGAACACGATTAAGGTTCCTAATGCTCTTAAGGCCAAGATTTGGACACTTAAGGCAAGGGTCACGTGGTTTTCACTGGCTACCAAATACATTTACAAATTTTTTCTATTAATAAAATAATAATATATTAAAATATTAAATATTAAAAAATTTATTTAATAATATTTTTTCTAGGTGGACTTGAAGTGTGGGTCCCACGATGCCACGTAGTCAACTTCCGTTAGGAAATTGACTGGAAATGAATAGAGGGACTATAGTTGCAACTTTGAAAAAATTGAGGGGCCAAATGTGCCCAAAAAAAAATACAAGGACCAAAATCACACATAGCCAAAAGTTGGGGGACTAAAACTGTAATTAAGCCAATGAGGTTATATGAAGATTATAAACTATTTTCATAAACTATTTGCATAAGTTTATTCTCGTAAGCTATTCTCATAAACTCAAATAAGCTCTCTATAAACTCATTCACTCCTTAGTGGCTTAAACTTATTTGTTTCCTTGATTTGTCTTCTTGTTAACTTGTATGTTTTGCTTAAGACCTATGACTTTTTATTCTTAATTATGAATATGTCATGAATTATGAGTAATTTTTTTAGTTTGTGGCATTTATAAGTATACGGTATAATTTTATTTTATTTTATTTTTATAGGCAAATGTTAGTATGTTAATGTTACTATGTTAGTATTTTGTTAGTTGGTGGGGTTTGAACCCTCAACCTCCTTATCACTCCACTCCTTGACTCCATCATCCTAACCACCTTGACCACCCTATGACTCCCTACGGTATAAATTATTTAGGCTTTAGTGCTTTACAAAAATCCAGTATGGTGCCCATCCCACTATAGCGCTTTCGGGGTCGGGCTGCGATGCGCTGCTATACAGGATTGAAAACCATGGTTTCAACAAAACTGAACTATAAGGCTCAATCAAATTAGGTCAATCCATCTCTAATCTATAAGATCCAACTCATTATTGATGGTAAGGTTAAATTTACTGCTTTAGGACTGAAAGCTTTTTGTATAATAATTCAACGATGTTTTCCAAAGATGCACACCATCTTATGCTTTATCCCAACTCCCAAGTCAGATGAATTAAGCATAAAAGAAACAAGCCAGCCAGCCACCATGTCTGAGTCTGACAGACAATTAGATAAAAGAAAGAGAATCAAGTTGGAATATCTAGCCTAAATAACAATCTAAATGAAAATGATAAATAAAAAGCTTGAAGTAGCAATATCCTTGATGCAGGAGTGAACTTTTATAAGCCAATTCCAGTTTCCTTAAAGTAGTGAAGATCAATTACACAGAAAATCACATATAACATGCAATGTGACGTTGGGACCTGCCTAAGAGTTCTAAGGTGGCACTCTGATGATCTGATCATAAATGAACAGTACTAAATATACGTCATGTAACAGGGGGCCAAACATAGTATAATGCCATGTTTGGCCCTTTGTATCATATACTCTGAATGTGGAAATGGAGAATCATATACTCCAAATAATAATTGACAAGATAAATTCCTCTAAGCAATTGCACCAGAAACACGATAGAGTATGATAGGACTTTGCTATCTTCATTATATAGTATCCAGACAAAGAAATCATTTAAACAATAATTCATTCTTCTTTTGGTTTTTCTCCATTTATACTTTATATATGCACAACACATCAAAGATTTAAGATGATTAGTCAAGTACAAACCAATCTGTCCAAGGAGTTCGACTTTTACGCCATTGTGATCAATCTTCTTCCCTTGCATTGGTTCTATTGTAATCTAAATGTGGCAACAAATAGATAAATAGTCAATGCAGTAAGGCTCAAAAGACAAGATATCAATAGTACTATGAACATTTACAAATAAAATACCTTCCCAGCAATGTTTTCTTGACTTTGGAAAAGCGGGACCGTAACTGTTTGACCATTCTCTTTTTTAAATGGAACCTAAAAAACCAACAAAAAAAAAGGATATCAACCAAAAAGAATTCATACAAGTCACTAAAATGAGGGATCGGAAAGCCTTGAAATGCATTAATAGTGCAACGATAAACTTCAAAACAAGTTACAGTTTTCCTCCCTTAACTTTTACTAGGCATCAAGCTTTGGAACAACATTACAGAAATCAATTGGCATATTTGGATGTGATCAAAATTGGCTCACCTGCTTACGGGTTTTCCCATCGTTAAATGTGATTAAGACGTTACAAGCTGGCTTGAAAGCTCCAAGAAGGTAATTCTACATTTTTTGGTTCCCCAAATGGTAAATTAGTATGAAGAGGCACAACCATCACCAAATCAAGGTTAGAATGAATAAACAAAAGCACATAACCAAAACATTATTAACACCCAACATAACAACACTTACCATGCTGTTCAAACCTCAATCTTCTTCTACCTCAGTACAAAAGCACCTGTGAAATGAAACACAATTTCCCATTATAAGAATTTAAGCACCAAATAAATAGCATTCACACAAAAACAATGTTCCCAATCTCACAGATCTTTACCCTAAAATAACAAATCAAACTCACTAAGTCGCCAAAAGGGTATCCAAGTTCATGCTCAAAATCCCTCATTTCGAAATAATCAAAAGCTCATATTTAACCCCATACTAAACCCTAAATCCCAAATCCCAAAATCTGAACAAAATTCGAGTCAACCAAAACGCCGTACCGTCAACCGTGTCGTTCGATCACGTCGATATATCTTTCGATTTCGAGGGTTAGTGAAAGGAAACAATAGAGGAATTGCGATATTCTGCTGCGTCGGTTGATGTATTGAAGAATCGATCGAAGAAACGCATCATTTGGAGGTTCTGATTTGCATGGGTTCTGGAGAGTGTGAGGAATTGAAGTAAGGGGAAGAAAGAAATCAAAGTTGCATCTTCTGTATTTCCGAAGTTTAAACGCATTGTCGTTTCACCAGTGTGTATGTGTGTTTTTTTTTCTTTTATCTTTTTTTTTTTTTTCAATTTCAAAGTTGTATTATTCTTTATCTTATATTTATATTTTATGTAAATAAAAGTTTAGACCAGGGAAACTAGGGAAGTCATGACCCTTTACACGAATAAGAAAGACCATCAATCTCGAGGATGGTTTACAGTGGGAATTTACATATTGTTTATTAATAAAAAGAAATTTGATAATCAAATTCAAGACATAACAAATGTAGGTAGTGGGATTGATCAAATGTATTATTCTTATTTTAAAAAGAAAGTTTATTTCTCTTTACAAATTTTTATGGTATTATTTGAAAAAGCTTGCATGAATTTAGTATATTAAGAGTGTGTTTGGATAAACAACTTAATTAAGTATTTATTTGATAAGTTTTTTTAAAATAATAAACAGCTTATTTTTATAAGTTTCTATGATAAGCTTATTGCAATAAGTTAAAATGGACTTATATGAGTATCATAAACTATTTATATAAATTATTTGAATAAGTTTATTTCTTTTGTTTTTTTAAAAAAAAGTAACATGCAAAAGTATTACAATGAGGATTGTCATCTTAACTAGATTGGTATCAAATAAGTTTATTTTCATAAGTTATTCTCATAAATACAAATAAACTCTTTATTCAAAACACACCCTAAGTTGCATGTAGTAACTTAATAAGACATTTACGTATCATTATTTATTGATGGTATCTAGGGTGAGGGAGAATGAAGTCCCTCATCTGTGAGGGAGCATTTCTGACTTGATGTAGCATCTCACTGATTGATCTATGTATTATTTAAAAGCATTAGAGTATACTAATATAAATTTAGTTTTTGCAATAAAGCCCCTTGTCTAGAGTTTAATGCCATTGCCATTGTTCCTGAACCACTTGAGGGCAGCAGTGTTCATCTCTCTAGCAAAGTAAAAAAGGAGGAAGCAAACGTTTTCCATAGATTTGAGGTTTGGGTTTAGTTTGAATGTGTCTGCATTCTGTGCGTATTGATTCGCATCTGGTGCCCAACCCCATATTAGATAACCTTTATTGCTTGGTTCAATTCTCTTTTCATATTCTTGTTCTTGTAGAAAACTATTGCCACCTCCATCTTCACCTTCATCAATTTTCCTAACCACCCAGATGAAATCATGGCCAGAATCTTCAAGGGCATGAGCTATTTCAACAAGCTGAGAAGCATGGAACTATGTCGTTCTCCCAAAACTCACATAAACAACAGACTCCTATTTCTTGGAATTAACCCATGTAAGCCACCCTTCTTCTTTTTATTATTCTTCTTCTTTGGCATGCCCTTTATCAGTCTAATCAGGAGAATCTTGGTTCACCCATAATGAAACTAGTCCTACACTCCAACTCTTTGTCCTCGTGGCTTTCTTATAGTGCTCTTCATAAGCTCCCTCAAGCTCATAAAAGTAGTTGATCAATGATCCATAGCTCTTTCTTTCTGAATCTTTCATAATCTTCATTAAATATGTGTAACCAATTGGTGTTCTACTCATATAAATCAGTGTACGCGTGGCAACCTAAACAAGATGAACTTCAAGCATCTGAAATTTAAGCATCTTTGCATCACGTTATCGCTTAAAAAATATATTATATCAACAATGACTTTCATATAAGTAATGCGTCTCGGTTAAAGAGAGTTTTGTGTTGAAATGAAAACAGAGGATAATGGGGGTGTGAGAGTGGAGAGTAAACACTAAAGAGAGATGATATGAGGAAATATGAGAGTTCTCTTTGTAAATTAAGATAGGGAGGTTTCATTTTCGAAGTGATGGTTGTTATGAGGTAAAATGTGTCTTAATGAGGAAGCAGTAGATGCTGTGTTGAGTGTAGTCTGATAGAGGATATTTTTTGGAGAGTATTGTAACTTAGTTGCAAAAAGTGAAGGAAGTGTTTGGGGAGATCTATTGCAGGTGGTGTTTTTCAAGACTGTGATGCCATTTTGGTGGTGTTTGTTTAGGTTCTCCCATTTATTACTCTGTAGTAACATCATGAATGGGCGAACAAGGATCAGGTGCAAAAAGAAAAAGAAAGAAAGAAAGAAAGAAAGAAAGAAAATGGGAAAAAAATGAAAGAAGATAGAATTGAGAAAAAGATGAATGAAAGTTGAAGGAAAAAAGAAAAAAGGAAAAAGGAAACAGAAAGAATGGTGAAAGATGAAAAAAGAGAAAAATGAATGAGGTTTTTATGTGATTCTTGGAGTGGAATACAATGGTGTGAAGATATGGCAAATGACTTATCTGCTATGTTCAAATGGCAATTTGGTCGGATGATTTTTTTGGTTACTCTCTTTCAATATCATCTGAGTCTATTTAAAAATGATGTCGTTTTGTTTCTGGCTTTTTGGTGTTTATTTTTGTGGGGGATGTCTCTTTTCAATATATGTTGTGTTCAAATGGTTATGTGGCCCGATGGTTTTTTTTTTTTTTTGGTTCCTCTCTCTCAATATCTTTTGTTTATATTTAAAAAAGAAGTGGTTGTGTTTCTCTAAAAATGGGGGGGAGCTTGCTCTATTCGATTATAGTTTTTGTGGGGCTGTATTTTTTCATAGCAACTATACAGGGGTGTCTGAACTTGTAATTGAGAGGGGAATCTATGCAACCCACACACTTGAAGGTTTTTGGTGATAATGTAAAAAAAGTTAGGTACCCTTTGTACTCCATTGCGTTTATAAAAAAGAAGAATAAGAGGAATATAGCTTTTCAATATTCATTCCCTGGACAAAGTTGTCCTTTACATGTAAAAAAAATTAACAAACCATTAGGATAACTTCATAAATATTACAAGAATCAGGAGATCAGATCACTCTAAAATCAATCAGAATCACTCACTTATTTAACTATTATATCTAACAATGAGAAAAGCTTAGTTGCTCCCTCATCCTAGTTAATTAATAATTATTTTTAATAGTTAACCATCAATTAACAATGGATTTTTTTCGCTACGATGCACTTTTCGTCTCTCATGTTTTTCAATTTGGCGAAATTGACTCCCTGCTTTTTTTGAGTGATTTTAGTCCTCCAATCTTTTCAATCGTGCCAAAATAATCTCTCTCAGTTTTCATTTAAAAATTTAACAGAAGTTGATAACGTGGCCCAAACTTAAACACATGGCATGCTCACTTGGCAGCATAAATTATTAAAATACTTAAATAATAGTAAATTATTATAACAATATACCATTAAAATAACAAAAAAAATATGATAACTATTAAATAATATAACAGAATTTTAAAAATATTTGAATACGAGGGGTGTGGACAGACCCAAACTGCCCAGCCACTGTTCTTCCCCTGACGCCGTTATCTAGAACCGCAAACCACCACTGCCAGGTTCCTTGCAAATTCCAATACTCTTCATTTTAGCTCGTAGATTATGAGCAGTTTCCCAATTCCCTGCCAATGCATAAGTGTTGGACAATGTAACATATGCACCTACTGTTGGAACAAAGGCATACACACACTTGAAAAAACACAGCAATGAAAGAAAGAAAGAAAGGAAAAAGAATTCTGCAGAGAGAATGGAAGAGATAAAAGAATGGTATTCTATTATTGAAAAATTTTCACTGCACTATATTCACTTTCACTTGTTACACATTCTCTACACAATTGATCACTACTCCAAGTCTATTTATAGACTTCTACAACTAACCAACCAGCTTGCACATCAAGCTATCTAACTAACACTCAACCAACTAACTCTTCAAATAACTAACTAACTGAATTAACAAACTCAACACACCTCCCTAATTCAGTTTGGGAGAAGACAATGATATGCTAATTGCATCACTATGGAGACTAACATCCCAACTATGTTGGCACCCTAGCCTCCATCTATCACTTGCAATATATCATTCGTGTGTCAATTCAGCTAGTGATACAACCGTGAGCTTGGTTCTCAAGTCTCTGAATTTTTCTGGCTTCAGAGGTTTTGTCAATATGTCTGCCAACTGCTCTTCGGTACTGCAGTATTCCAACTTCAATCTGCCTTTGGTTACTTGATCTCTAAGGAAGTGGAACCTTTTTTCTATATGTTTGCTTCTTCCATGAGCTATAGGGTGTTTTGCAAGGTTGATTGCAGATTTGTTATCTACTAACATGACTTCACCGCACTAGAGTCTTTTATCCGGAGTTCCTGCATCAATGTGTCCAACCAAAGTGCTTGGCAGGCACTCATTGAAGCTGCCACATACTCAGCTTCACATGAAGACAATGCCACAATTGACTCCTTCTTTGAGCTCCAGGAAATCAGTGCTTTTCCACACAAGAAAACATGGCTTGCAGTACTTTTCCTATCATCTTTATCACCACACCAATCTGCATCAGAATATCCCATTAGCTCTTCTTCTCTCCTCTCATCTCCATTTGGAAATAAGATTCCAAAATCTGCAGTGCCTTTTACATATCTCAAAGACCTCTTGGCAACTAGCGGATGTGATGTCCTTGGCCTTTCCATAAACCTCGCCGATCAAGCCAACACCGAATGCTAGGTCAGTGCGGAATGACAAAGGTACCTTAGTGATCCAACTATCTGTCTCAGTAGTGGGTAGGATCTATCAACTCTTCATTTCCATCCTTCTCAAGGTGTAAACCGGTTTAGGAGTTGATGCGGGGTTGCACTCGCAAAGATGCCAAACCTCTTTAAGAGGTCATTAGCATACTTGTGTTGATGCATGACAATACCTCTTCCAGTTCTTACAAATTCGATTCCTAAGAAGTAAGATAATAGCCCTAAGTCTGTCATTTCAAACCCCTTCATCATCTGCACTTTGAACTCAGCTATCTTAGTCTCACTGCTTCCTGTGACCAGTAGATCATCTACATACAAGCATACTAGTAGCAGGTCAGATGTATTGGTTGTTTTAACATAGACACCATGCTCTGAGTTGCATTTTTCAAAACCACTTTGTATCATGAAGCTGTTGATCCTCTTGTTCCAAGCTCTTGGAGCTTGCTTTAAGCCATATAAGGCTTTTCTCAGTTTCAGCACTTTACTTTCATGACCAGTTATCACAAAGCCTGGGGGCTGTGTCACATACACCTCCTCATCAATTGGTCCATTGAGAAAAGCTGACTTCACATCCAATTGATGCAAGGTCCAGTTTCTCATGCTTGCAATTGCCACAATCAGTCTTACTGTCTCAATCCTTGCAACAGGTGCATAGACTTCATCATAGTCTATCCCTGCCCTTTGCTGAAAGCCCTTTGCCACTAGTCTGGCTTTATACTTGATCACCTCTCCATTTGGACCTACTTTGACCTTGTAAATCCATTTGACTGCAATTGGCTGTTTCTTTGATGGTAGTGGGACAAGTTCCCAGGTTTGATTCCTTTCAATTGAGCTCAATTCATCCTCCATGGCACTAATCCATTTTGGATCCTTCATAGCTTCTTCGATTGTAACTGGTTCTGCATCACAGAACAGTGCAAATTGCACTAAATCACCTTCTGTTGTTACATTGGAGTCAGGCAGCATCTCATAGTCATGTAGCCTTAAGGGAACTTGTTTCTGCCTTTGTGGCCTGTTGCTTTGAGGGACTGTTGTAGGATTTATCACTTCTTCATCAAGATTGAGATCTACCAGTGTCTTTGATTGTGGTTCAATGGCTTCTGTTTCCCAATTCCAGCACCTGTGTTCATCAGTGATCACATCTCTGCTGATAACAATCTGCTGGTTCCTTGGATTGTACAACTTGTATCCTCCAGTTGAATGATACCCTACAAGTATCAACTGCTCTCCTTTATCATCCAGTTTTCTTCTCAGCTGATCTGGAATGTGCCTGTAGCACACTGAGCCAAAGACTCTAAAGTGAGTCACACTTGGCTTGGTTCCACTCCATGCTTCTTCAGGTGTTACTCCATTGAGTCTTTTGGTTGGACATCTGTTCAATATGTATGCAGCAGTGACTGCTGCTTCACCCCAAAACTGATTTGGAAAGCCTTTGGACTTCAACATGCTTCTGATCATGTTGACTATGGTTCTGTTCTTTCTTTCTGCAGTGCCATTGTGTTGAGGGGTGTATGGAGGAGTGATCTCATGCACTAGGCCTTCATCTTCACAAAACCTATTGAATTCCTCAGTCTCATACTCACCACCTCCATCAGTTCTTAAGCATTTGATACAGCTACCACTTTGTTTTTCAACAAGCAATTTGAACTTCTTGAAAGTTTCAAACACATCACTCTTCTTTTTGATCAAATATAACCACAACTTCCTGGTTTTGTCATCTATGAATGATACAAAATACCCGTTTCCTCCAAGGGATTCAATCTGGAATGGTCCACAGACATCAGAGAAAATCACTTCAAGCTTCTGTGAGGATCTGGTTGGCACTTGCTGGTTGAAAGCTCTTCTTGGCTGCTTGCTCTCCAAGCATTCTTCACACAATTCATTAGGTACTTGTAACTGAGGAAGGCCATGAACCATATTGAATCTTTTCAAAAGATTCAAGTCCCTGAAATTTAGATGTCCAAATCGAAAGTGCCATAGCCATTCCTCTCTATTCACAGCAGTAGCTAGGCATCTATGCTCCATTATGATGATCTCTACTTTAAAGATTCTGTTCTTTGTTAATGGAGCTACTAGTATCAACCTTCTATTGTTATCAAACACCTTTAATGCACTGTCCTCCATCCTCATAGTAAAGCCTTTTTCTAATAATTGACCAAGGCTTAGAAGATTGTTTTTCATACCTGGAACATATAGCACATCTGTAATGAGAGCATGCCTTCCATCCTTTCTCTTTATCAACACTGAACCACACCCTTCTGATGTGAGAGTTCTGTCATCAGCAAATTTGACTTTGCTTTTCAATGAGGCATCAAGTTTTACAAACCAATCCTTCCTTCCTGTCATATGAGTGGAACAGCCAGTGTCTAGGTACCAAGAACCAGTGCTATCACCTTCATTCTTGGTAGTAGCCAGCAGCAGCACTTGTTCTGAGTCATCACCATCTTCCTGTGCTAGCCGTGCCTCATTTCCCCTCGGTTCCCTTTTGTTATTGCTCCAGCATTCATCAGCAAAGTGGCCCCATTTTGAGCAATTATAACATTGCACATTGCTCTTGTCAAACTTCTCACCCTTCCTTCTGCCACCTCTTCTGGTTTACTGATTACTGCCCTTCTGATCTTGGTAATATTTATTTGATTCGAAGTTGTTCTGGTGCCTTCCCCTATTAACCTTCTATCTGCTCCTCCCTTTCTTGTTTTTGTTTCCTTCTCTGGATTCCTTTAAGCTTGATTGAGCTTGCAAGACTTGCTCAGGAATCTTGACTCCAATTCTTGCATTCCTTTCTTGCTCCCTTTGTTCTTGAGCCTCGAATGCAGCCTGCAGGTCCTCAATCTTTAAGTGTGCAAGATCCTTCGATGCCTCAATAGAGACAACAATGTGATCAAACTTGGAGGGCATTGATCTTAGGATCTTCTCCACTATCTGCTGATCTGACAATGTTTCTCCACAATTCTTTATTTGGTTGGTCAGGGTTAGGATCCGGTTGAAGAAGGCTCCAACCCCTTCACTGCTCTCCATCTCTATCAGTTCATATTGCCTTCTGAGAGTCTGAAGCTTCACCTTCTTGGTTTTGTCAGCTCCAGCACAAGCCCGTGCAAGAATATCCCATGCCTCTTTTGCAGTAGGTGCCATGGATATCTTTTCAAAATGTGCAGAATCTACACACTGATGCAGTATGAACTGAGCCTTGTAGTATTTCTTTTTCAGCTCCTTGAATTCGCTTCTTTCTTCCTCAGTTGCATTTCTTCCTGGTTCCCTCACTCCACCTTCTGTCATCACCTCCCACACGTCTTGGAAGCCACAGATTGCCCTTACTTGAGTGCACCAATTGTCATAATTCTTCCCATCAAGAATGGGAAGGCTTGCTGGAAAATGACCACCTGATGCAGCCATGCTTGTTGCCACGATTTGCAACAAGATCTTTCAACCAAGAACACTATTTCTCAGGATCTCACAAAGCTCTAGATACCAAATGTTGGAACAAAGGCATACACACACTTGAAAAAACACAGCAATGAAAGAAAGAAAGAAAGGAAAAAGAATTCTGCAGAGAGAATGGAAGAGATAAAAGAATGGTATTCTATTATTGAAAAATTTTCACTGCACTATATTCACTTTCACTTGTTACACATTCTCTACACAATTGATCACTACTCCAAGTCTATTTATAGACTTCTACAACTAACCAACCAGCTTGCACATCAAGCTATCTAACTAACACTCAACCAACTAACTCTTCAAATAACTAACTAACTGAATTAACAAACTCAACACCTACTACTAGGTCTAGAGATATGCCTTCCATATTTGAAATCAAAAACTTCTCTCTTTGTTATCTCATTAGTACTCGCTTCATCAAATCCAACTGAAATATTTGAATTTGACAATGGTTTTTTTGTCTAAATTCTCGTGGGATATGGTGGCATCATTGTGTGACAACTTGAGGGAAGAATATTCAATAGACAATAATGTTAGACTCAATGACTTAGAGATTTTGATATATGACAAATACAACTTAATATGTATGCAAGTATTTTAGTGTCAAATTGCAAAAACATGTATCAAACAGTAATCAACAAGTTCAGTAAGCAATTAAAGGAGAATATTCAAGGAAGAACTTCAAGAAATCAAAAGAGCTACATGAAGGAATCAAAGAGCAAGGAATCATCAAGACAAAAGCTTAAAGGAGAAATTAGATTTAAGTCTTAGATGATTTGTAAGAGAAAGAAATCTCTTAGTCACAAAGAAGCTCAACTAAAAAGATGTATGAAGAAAATCATTTTTCATAACCTGCATTAAAAGGAATAAGTTTTCGTTAATGAAAATGATTTTTGGAAATGAAAGCGTTGGTCCAACACAAGTGACAAAAGCGCTCGTCCAACACTGAAGTAATAGAAGCGCTCGTCCAACACAAGTGATAGAAGCGTTCGTCCACTAAAGTGACAGAAGTGCTAGTCCACTAAAGTGATAGAAGCGCTCGTCCACTAAAGTGATAGAAGCGCTCATCCAACACTAAAGTAATAGAAGCGCTCGTCCAACACAAGTGACAGAAGCTTTCGTCCACTAAAGTGATACAAGCGCTCGTCCACTAAAGTGACAGAAGCGCTCGTCCACACAAGTCTTTGGACTTGTTAAGTCCTTAAGGAGTATCCGTCCAATGACGTGTCATATGGAGCTCGTCTACTAGCCCGTCCGAATGTAAAATCTTAATGGCTAGATGGATGCGGTTATTTTCAAGATGGACGTGGATTTTATAAAGAGCCGATGTAGAATCTTATTTCAAGAACCAAAATCAAGAAAACAGATTCTGTTATCAGACTCAAATCTGTTTTGATTAATTCCAACGACTATAACTTGTTTTCTATATAAAGAGGGATCAAAGGAACACTTTCTAACATTGATCATAACATCGAACAATACACAAATCATTCATCATCTTTCTTGAGCTTATTGTGAAAAGAGTGTTTCATACTCATAAGTGCTTTAATTTGTTTATCTGACTATCGAGAGTTATGAATCAATTTTTCGTTTTTATTTGATTGCAAAGAGAGAGGGAGTCTCTGAGTGATTAGGGTGAGGTATCCCTAAGGAAGAACATTGAGCCTCTTTACAAGAGTGTGGTATCTCGAGGTGAAGGAGTGCTCTGTGGTGTAAAGATTTTTCAAGCTACATGCCTAAAGCTTGTTGTGTTAGTGTGTGAAAACCTGGCGGGTGTGGATTCCGGCAAGTGTATCGGATTCGTCGCCAAGTAATAAAAAGATCGATCCCACAGAGATCGTGATCTCAAATAACAACTAATTAATAAACCAATTAAACTGGACTATATAAAAAGGGATTTTGAAAAGATTTGATTTTTGAAATAAGAATTAACTAGAAAATCAGATATTTAAGAATGCAATCAATTAAAAGAGGAAAGTAAATCAATTAGGGGGTTTTCAAATCTAAAGAGATTCCTAGGAATTGGGTTACCAACAAGATTATTCATGTGACCAAATTGACTACCCCTTGTTAGTTATCGAAATTGCTTTGAAGGTGAATTTATCCTTAATAAGTTAATGCTCCCTCTCGGGTTACAAAAACCGTGCCCAATTAAACCAACCCCTACTCTCGTGGTAATTGAATTTAGATTGGACCCTTTAAGCTTTGTGACAATTCGTGAACTCTCGAAGGATCGCTTCTAACTCTCGTGATTTAAGTCCTAAGTTTGATTCATATAGATCCAATACCTAAGTTCACCACTAGGTTCCTCCTTAGAGTATCTATGACATGCAAATAAGTGCGCACCAGATTCACAAGTAATTCATGCGATAGAAACCAAATCGAAAGCGAAATCAAAATTAACAAAGGGAAAACATCAATTCATCGCCATAAACAAATCTTGGGCATAGCCCCAATCCCTAGAAATAAAACTACTACTCAAGCCTTGCCATGGTCATGGCAAGCTTGATTAACAAAGACATGAAATAAAACCTAAGAGAAGAGGAGGAGGAGGAGGAGGAGGAGGAGGAGGAGGAGAAGAAAAAGCCCAAAAATTCTCTAAGAGTCCCCTATTTTGTAGCCTAAGTGCTCTATTTATAGATTAGGGTAACTTGAATCTCAAACAACCACAAATTCATATCAAATCAGTTACTAAAGATCCAAATATTGCGCGTCACGGCCGTGATGCATGTCACGGCTAGGCCGTGACGGATTCTGCCTTGGAAGTTGCTCTGCCGGTTGGTCAGTCACGGCCGTGACCACCATCACAGCTTGGCCATGATCAGTTCTGCCTATGAGGGTCTGGTTCAGTTGGCATGTCACGGCCATCACGGCCTGGCCGTGATCAACTCTGACTTTTCCATTCTTTCTTTTCAGATCTACTCGATTACGACCGTGATGGTTGTCACGGCTAGGCCGTGATGGGATCTGTTTGGCTCATTTTCTTCACTTTTCAAGCCCCATCTTCATGCAAGCTCCATCATGGTTAATCTTGAGCATTTTAATCCTTAATTCCTGCACCACAACACCATAAAATCGCCTTACCCGTTCCAAGGTAAAAACTAACACATATCAAATTAAATATGCCTAAACTATATGAAAATGCATGCAAAATGTCAATGAAATATGAGGTGAAATCACACTCATCAAACTACCCCAAGCTTAAGACTTTGTTTGTCCTCAAGCAATCACTAAGGCCAGAAAAGATAATCAATCAGAGCATGGACAGTGAACCAAGAACCCAAGTAACTAATCCAAGTGACAGGCATATTCAAATAAGCATTCAAGAGACAATCAATTTCAAGTCCAATTAGAAGCTTAGGTTCCCTAAATTCACATCTCTCACTAATTCGGACCTCACTCAAGTGTTTAAGGATATGAAACAAATCGCTCAATTTCCTCAAGGAAGGTATTCTACCATAAGCTTGACTATTAACCAAATCTCTACTTTATTAATGAAAATATATGAAATTCAAGAGGTCTTTTATTTTGGTTGTAATGGGGCCATGGGATTAATTGTTAGGTGAGGAAATCAAGAAAAGGAAAATTCAAGAAGGTTAAACAAGATATCAAACAATGCAAAGCATGACACCTTCCAAAATTCCTTTTTGGGCTTTAGTTCAGTTTTCCATCTTTCTTTCTTTTCTTTTCTTTATTATTTCTCACTTTATTTTCCTCATCCCCTTCTCCATTTTTTTGTTTATTATTTTTATTTATTTATTTGGAGAAAGGGAGATTTTCAACTTAGGAGAAATATTTTTCTAACTTTTTATCCCACAATTTATTCTTCAAACTACCTTTTTGCCCTTTTACAATACTTTAGGAGGTGCCATACCAAGCATCGTTCATCAAAATAGATCAACGTACCAAGAAAATTATTTTATTCTTTTAGGCTCAAAATTGGGTAACTAAGGGGTAGCAATTAATCAGTCAAAGTTCAGAAGGCCAGAAAAATACCTAGTGCCTCAATCATTTTCAAATATGTTTTCAAAAATTTTTAAGTTTCAAAACGGTTTCAAGTCAAGTTCTAGAGGACACAATCCAAGAGGAATAAAACACTCAATCACAAAGAATGGGGTAGATTTAATGAGTACCCCTTTTGGCTCAAAAGTCTCACATTTAGTAGTTTAAAATCAATGAGAAACACAAATCTAAGGAACCACATGCTAATTATCAACTATCAAAATATCATCTCAAGCATTTTTATTTTTAGCCTTATCACAAGAATACAAAAATTGGGTTCAAAAATTCACTGTCTCAATTCATTTGGCACAAAGTTTTCGCAATTGGATGCATACTCTAAGCAAGGGGGCAATCTAATCATGTGATTATGCAAAACTATGCCTATATGAATGCAACATGAAAATTTCAAAAATGCAAAAAATTGCAAAAATACCCCTACCCTAAGCTTAAAAACTTACATTGTCCCCAATGTAAATAATCAAGGCCGAGAGAAAGAAAAATGGAACAACTCACCGAGGTGGTAGAGGGTCCTGGCTCACATGGCAATCAAAAAATGAGTCACGGACGTGATGCTCATCACGGCTAGGCCGTGATCAATTCTGGTCTATAGGAGCTGGCCTGTCACGGCCGTGATACTCATCACGGCTAGGCCGTGATCAATTCTGGTCTATAGGAGCTGGCCTGTCACGGCTGTGAGTTTCATCACGGCTAGGCCATGATCCTTTCTGATCTTCTTTGGTTAGCTAATCACGGCCGTGACCACCATCACGGCCTGGGCGTGATGACCTCTGACTTTATTTTTCTTTGCCTTTTTGCTCTTACTGCTTTCATAACCTGAAAATACTTGGCAAAGCCATCAATTAGTGATCTTTCTTCTCTAATCTTCTCAAATTATTCAAAAACAAAATTCAAAAACAAATGGAAAAGGGAAAGGAAACTTGGGTTGCCTCCCAAGAAGCGCTTATTTATGGTCTTAAGCTTGACCATACTCCCTTCAATCAACCCGAATCAGCTGGGCTTGGAAGTACAAGAACACTTCTCTTCCAAAGAAGTACTTCAAAGAGCCAATTTTGTTCATATGGCCAATTGCGCTTTTGTTTTGCTCTCTTCACTCTGAGTTTCATGGCCTTACTTCCTTCCGGCGGAAGTTTTATCTCCAGATGTTGAGCAACTCCCTTTTCATCATTATTTGGTGCTTCATCCGTCATGCTAAGTTTGGGAGTTGCTTCCATATTAGGCTATTCCTTCACCTCTGGAGGCATTATCTCGATCCTGCACACATGACTCTCAATAGGAGGGTTGTTATATGAGTTAGTCAAATCAAAATCTACCATACCTTCCTCTACATTCAGAGAGAGCTTGCCATTCATTACATCTATTATCTCTCCAGTTGTGGCCAAGAATGGCCTTCCAAGTATGATAGGGAATTTAGAATTCCCGTTCATATCCAACACCATGAAATCAGTAGGAATGAAAATTTTCCCTACCTTTATGGGGACATTCTCTAGTATGCCTAGAGGAGTTTTAGTTGAGTCATCCGCAAATTGTAAAGATAATTTGGATGGACTTAATTTCTTGGTTCCTAACCTCTCAAAGATAGTAAGCGGCATCAAACTCGCACTGGCCCCTAAGTCACATAAGGCTTGGTCTATTTTTAATTCTCCAATTGAACAAGCAATAGAGAAACTTCCTGGATCTTTTAGTTTAGGAGGAATATTAGTTTTTATCATGGCTTCATGCCCCTCAATTAAGCTCTTAGTTTCTATTTCTACTTGCTTTTTCTTGACCAACCTTTGTGGGAAAGGTATTGGGGGTTGGTAAGGTGGTGGAGGGACATACTTTGGCTCTATCTCTTCATCTTCACTCATGTCCTTCTCACATTCCACATCCTTCTCAACTACCCCAAGCTTATCATCCCTTAAGTATATAGCATTACAATGCTCATTGGGATTAACTTCAGGTTGTCCTGGAAACGTACCCTTAGTTCTGGTATATGTACTAGCTTGTTGGGCAATATGAGTTTCTAACATCTTATTATGGATGGATAAGATATCTACCTTAGATGATAACTCTTTTATTGCCTCATTGACCGCCCTACATTGTTGCCTAAACTCTTCATTTTGCTTTGTTTGAGTTTCAACAAAACTTTCCAAAAGAGACTCAAGTTTAGACTTTTGTACCTGAGGATACCCCGACGCGGGTTTCCTATTACCTTGACCTTCTTGAAACTCGTGGTTCAACGTGTTGTTGTAGTTCCCATAGGAGATATAAGGGCTATTCTTCCTTCCTTGGTTTTAAGGATTTGGGGGAGCATAATTTGGCAACTTCAGGTTCGTGTCATAGAAGTTGTGACAAGAGTTCACTTGTTCGCCCGAAGCACCGGATCCAGGAGCAATACCATGTGGGCACTCCATTATGTCATGTCCCTGCATTCCACAAATCTTACAAACAACATTAGTAGCACCTATTGAACTCACATTAGTCTTTTCAAGTTTATCAAAGCGTTTATTCAGTGAGTCAATTTTAGACATAATTAGATCAGTGCTATTCATTTCAAACTTACCCCCCGAAATCTTTTTTGGGTTATTACCTCTTTCCGAACCCCATTGGTGGTAGTTGGTGGCTACGTTTTCAATGACATTGAATGCTTCGGTTAGAGGCCTATTCATAAAGGCTCCACCAGCTGCGGAGTCAAGTGACACCTTCAAAGAGTAATCCAATCCGTTGTAGAAGGTATGCAATAATAGCCACCTCTCGAGTCCATGATGTGGGCAAGACTCTAGCAATCCCTTGTAGCGATCCCAAGCTTCGGATAAGCACTCTCCGTCCTTTTGGAAGAAGCCGGTGATTTGAGTTCGTAGGTAAGCCGTCTTGGATGGAAGGAAGAATTTCTCCAAGAATTCCTGCTCCAGTTGGTCCCAAGTCAACAAGGTATTAGCGGGCACTTGCTTCAGCCAAGCTTTTGCCTTTCCAGTAAGAGAGGATGGGAACAGCCTCATGCGAATAGCATCAATCGGGGCGCCATGAATTCTAATTGCATCGGTGAACTCCAAGAATGTCTCCACATGAGGGCAATCCTCCGAATTGATGTTACCTAATCATGCTAATTAGCATAGGCGGTATAGTGTAGTTCTCCGTCTCGATTTTTGGCCTAGCAATCCCAGTTCGCAAACCCCTAGCATTTGGGGCTGCGTAGTCCTTTAGTGGTTTTGTATCCGGTAGATTCGCCATGAGTGGAATGGGAATCAAGCTTTCCCTCTCTCTTTGTAATCTCCTACGTCTATGAAAGGTCCTTTCGATTTCGGGGTCGACCTCAATAAGGTTTCCAAGACTTAGGGTTCTTTGCATAAAAGAGAAAAACACAGAGAGATAGATACTCTAGAAAGAAAAAGATATATATATAAAAGGATAAATAAATAAAAAGAAAAAGTACAGAAAATTAAATTAAAAATTAAATTGAGATTCAAGAAAGCACAGTCCCCGGCAACGGCGTCAAAAACTTGATATAGTGGATTCCGGCAAGTGTATCGGATTCGTCGCCAAGTAATAAAAAGATCGATCCCACAGAGACCGTGATCTCAAATAACAACTAATTATTAAACCAATTAAACTGGACTATATAAAAAGGGATTTTGAAAAGATTTGATTTTTAAAATAAGAATTAACTAGAAAATCATATATTTAAGAATGCAATCAATTAAAAGAGGAAAGTAAATCAATTAGGGGTTTTTCAAATCTAAAGAGATTCCTAGGAATTGGGTTACCAACAAGATTATTCATGTTACCAAATTGACTACCCCTTGTTAGTTATCGAAATTGCTTTGAAGGTGAATTTATCCTTAATAATTTAATGCTCCCTCTCGGGTTACAAAAACCATGCCCAATTAAACCAACCCCTACTCTCGTGGTAATTGAATTTAGATTGGATCCTTTAAGCTTTGTGACAATTCGTGGACCCTCGAAGGACCGGTTCTAACTCTCGTGATTTAAGTCCTAAGTTTGATTCCTATAGATCCAATACCTGAGTTCACTACTAGGTTCCTCCTTAGAGTATCTATGACATGCAAATAAGTGTGCACCAGATTCGCAAGTAATTCATGCGATAGAAACCAAATCGAAAGCGAAATCGAAATTAACAAAGGGAAAACATCAATTTATCGCCATAAACAAATCTTGGGCATAGCCCCAATCCCTAGAAATAAAACTACTACTCAAGCCTTGCCATGGCCATGGCAAGCTTGATTAACAAAAACATGAAATAAAACCTAAGAGAAGAGAAGAAGAAGAAGAAGAAGAGAGATCCTAAATTTATGCCTAAGGGTAGCAGCCCAAAAAGTCTCTAAGAGTCCCCTATTTTCGAGCATAAGTGCTCTATTTATAGATTAGGGTAATTTGAATCCCAAGCAACCACAAATTCAGATCAAATCAGTTTCTAAAGATCCAAATATTGCACGTCACGACCGTGATGCCTGTCACGGCTAGGCCGTGACAGATTCTGCCTTGGAAGTTGCTCTGCTGGTTGGTCTGTCACGACCGTGACCACCATCACGGCTAGGCCTTGATCAATTCTGCCTGTGAGGGTCTGGTTCAGTTGGCATGTCACGATCGTGATGGACATCACGAGCTGGCCGTGATCAGCTCTGACTTTTCCTTTCTTTCTTTTCAGCTCTACTCGATTACGACCGTGATGGCTGTCACGGCTAGGCCGTGATGGGCTCTGTTTGGCTCATTTTCTTCAATTTTCAAGCCCCATCTTCATGCAAGCTCCATCATGGTTAATCTTGAGCATTTAAATCCTTAATTCTTGCACCACAGCACCACAAAACCGCCTTACCCGTTCCAAGGTAAAAACTAACACATATCAAATTAAATATGCCTAAATTATATGAAAATGCATTCAAAATGTCAATGAAATATGAGGTGAAATCGCACTCATCAAAACCCACAGGTGGAGTAGGGACTGGATGTAGGTCACGGTGGTGGTGATTGAACCAGGATAAATCTGGTTGTGTGGTATCTCTAAACACAAACTCTTTAATTTCTGTTTTGCGCACCTAACTATGATCTTGATGTTCTAAGTATTCAATTCTATTCTTAAGGATCAATATTTGAATTGAATCTTGCATCATATACTGAAACTGAAACTGAAACTTGCAAGTTTGTTCTTGATTGCTAATGCTTGTATCTGAAACTTGCATAACTTGTTCTTAATCTTTAAAGGTTTAATCAATTTCTGTATTTTGTTATTATTGATTTTTGTCATTCTTATCCTCATCATCTTCCAATTCAAGATTTTATATAAACCCTTCATTGATTTTATAAAAGATCCCGAGGCCACAAATCTGAAAACTAAAGTTTTGTGAAAAGTTTTTTAAGAGGGAAATATTTTAAGAAGACTCAATTCATCCTCCCTCTTGAGTCGTTGAAGCCAAAACAACAAATAATATTAAACCAAGTATTGATTACACTACATAAGGTTACATTTCCCATACAAGTCAATTAGGGAAGAACTTTCAAAAGTCTAGATCCAAAACCCATAATCTGAACAAGAGCATGAATTCTTCTACCAATGTCAAGGTTGGTAAGGATAGAACATGCATATCTAAGTGTGGCAAGTGTAAGTTCGTTTGGAAGAACCAAGCTTGCTTCCATCAAAGGGAAGAGACAAAATGCCATATTGGGTGGACTATGGTTTACATAATAACCAGTCAAGTAAAATCTAGGACACAACATTATGTTGAGGCATTCAATCGAATAGTTGGTGGCATTGTTGATTCTGATAAGCCTGAGATAGTAGTTGATGAGATGGTTGGTGGTGAAAATGTCATTTGATGAACTGGATTTCAAAAAGTTAGTGTGAGTGGAGGTTGGAGGGTTAAATTCTTACAAGTTTGGAGCTTTTCAATGAAGTGGGTTTTGGTATTGGTAACAGTATGGAACAGGGGTCGAGCTCCACCGCTGCAAGGCTCGCATGAGTCATTTAATTTTAAATTATTATACTAATTTTAATATTATTTAGGCGAATTCTTCGGAACCTTGACAATATTTTAGGAGATTTTTACCCTGTTTAAGTGGCTCATTAATATGACGTCACAACATGTCATGTCAGTTTAAGTAAGATACTTAAATGCTGACATGTACCCCCAATAATATTTTGTTTCCATTTTTAACCTTGGACCTTGCAAATTAGTATTCATCCCATCCCTAAAGCTACACCGCTTGTGCAGTCCTTTTTTTTTTTTTTGATGAATTGTTAGTGTGAATTATGAACACAAGTCATCTGAAAAAAGTCAAGTCGATTTCAGATCGGTGGAGTTCCGTTTTGTTCTTGTTGTTCATTCTTATCCAACTCTTTCAATTTTCAAAACCCAGTTAAGTTCCAGAATTCACATGCAAGGGACCCCGTCACTCATCCTATTCATCTCCGGTGGCGAATCTTGATCGAAAATTTTGGGGGAGCCAACTAGCCACTAACTAAAATAATTTATTCAAAAATTATAATTAATTATATATATATTTTTAAGTGTAATCTTGATAGACCGTCGATATAAAGTTTTTTTATATTGTTAACATATGTCAAATCATCTTATATGTGACTTTCTAAGGTATTTAGTATAAAAGTGAAACATTTTTAATATTTAATAATTTATGATTGGCTGACCGTGTAAAATTTTTACACTAGTATTACATATCAGTTCCATTTAATTCCTGGATTAAATCGGTACATATTGTCCGTGTAAAGATTTTTTACACTCCAATAATATTAAAGTTACACAATTTTTATCTCTATCATATGTTTTCTTCTTCAAAAATTGCATCAATTTTTTACGCTTGTAGCATCGTATTTTTTAAGATAAAAATATCACTTCTAAAACATCTAAAATTAATTAAATAGTATACAATATTTTTAAGTGTATAATATTATTTTTATATTGAAAAAATTTTGTTCCAAAAAACTGATGGGAGACGTTGCTCCCCCCCCCCCCCCCAGCCCGGTAGAAGGTCCGACACTGCTCATCTCTCAACGGCATCGCTCCCAATAGCAACAACGTTTCCTTCCACGATGTCGTTTCATCCGCCACCTCCTTCCCCCAAGTCATCCTCTCCGCCACTTCCTTCAACACGTCTTTGTGGTTGGCCATCGCCTTCGTCGTGGTGACTCTGGTACGGTGATGAACGACTATATAGGCGCTAAGAACCTTAACCATGGCTCGCCTCCACACGTGCATCGCTACTCTGTCGTTGTATCCCGTATGCACGATCGTACATAATTATGCACGGCCGTACATATTGACGGTTCGTCGAAAATAACTATGCACGGCCGTACATAACGAAGCACGACCGTACATACTATTCTGTCAGTATAAATAGGTGGCTTACGGGGGTTGCACATTGGGAAATCCTAGTGTGACAAAAACCTCTTCCCTTTACCTTCCCTTGAATCCCTTGAAATTCTTGGAGTTTGTGAGTCCGTCTGGGAGAAAAGTTACGCGTGTTAGCATCGTTTAAGGTAACGTAGTTATCACTCTTTAACCTCCTTTTTCCTTCCTTTTAGATTTGGGAACTATTTGGTTAACCCTTTCTGTTTGACCAAGGCTTGGAAAACTAACTGACCCGCTCGAGGAACGCGTGGTTTACCAATTATGTTGTCACTATCAATTTATTCATACCAGGTATGGGGAGAATGATAGTATGAACATTAGGCAAGGGGTAGCGTAATATGAAGGGTTTCCATGACCCTATTATTTGTTAAATTGTTAATTGATGCCTATTACTCGTTTGAATATATGTTTATTTGATTATTGGTATGCCAGTTATGAATACCTAATTGTTATAACGGTTTTACGGTCCATGATGATGTATGCCAATTCATGTATGTTTTAATAATATGTTTTAGCTCATGAATTATTGGCTGAACTGGTATGTTATGATCATCATGTTGATTGGTTGAATGATGATATTGATGTTGGTTTTTAAATAAGACCCTGATTGGCTAAAATAGGACTCTTAAACATAACGGTTAAGTGATTAATTCCCCTAATGTTTCATAAAACATGAACTATTGGAAAGAGGTGAGGTTTTATGCCAAATGGATTAGTCAAGACATTAGGATCTGATTTAAGAGTTTTTAGGGAGGCTTTAACCCCAAGAACACCATGAACCTGCCCGGAATAGCATGGCCATGCCTAGGAGCACGGTCGTACTGAACAGGGAGCACGCTCGTGCTCCCAGTTTGAATTCTGGAAGATAGTCGTGCTTTAAGCACGATCGTGCATAAAGCACGACCGTGCATAAAAGGAAGCATGACCGTGCTTCACTTAAATGGAAGCACGCCCGTGTATAGGGTGAGCACGCCCGTGCTCCCCTTCCAACACAGAATCTGAGATAAACGGTTTTAAAGGGGTATTGCACCCCAAATGTCCCCAATAGTGCGATAATACACCAATCGGACAAAGAGAAGTTAGATAACTTAATTAAAGACTAATTAAGATAAACAAGATTAATAAGTTGGTTAAGCCGGTGCCCAATGGGTTGCCTCACGTTTATAAGCTTTATTTCTTTTTTGCCAAAGCGGCCTCGATGCTTTTTGGTCGAGGTGTTGATAAGTTGAACCACAGTGCTTTTTGGCTAACGGGGCCTTGACCCATAAGGGTGAATGTGTTGATGTTGATGTTGGTGATAAGTCTTGGGTGCTTATTGGCCCTAGCAAAAGAGGTGGTTGCCTTATATGTTGTAGTGTCATGCATCACGCATCGGAGTTGATAGTGGGGGATGATCAACATAGGGGAGGTCGTCCTAGAGTACGACGATCTGGCCGTCCGCGGGTTGTTTACCCAAGGTTTGGCGAACCATCCGTCCCAGTGGTGGCGCATCCAAGGTATGGTGTGTCGGCTATCCGAGGCGTTCACCCATGATTTGGTGGACTGCCGGCGTTGGTGCTTTTTGGCCAATATGGATATGTAACTCCAAAGTTCCCTTCCTGAGATAGTTTGGATCCATATGCATAACGGTGTAGCAGAGTAGTGTTGAACCACATAGCATATGTTGGTTGAGATAGCATGTTGATGTGATTATATTATGTTGATGATATATGTTGTATATTGCTATACCATGATATAATGTATGCTCATCTTGCTTACTATATCCATGTCGTTATGTTTACATGTTTTCTTACTCCCCGTTTTCTCTGTTTCTATTTTGGCATGTATCTCTTTATGTAGAGGATGGTGAGCAGCCAGTGGAGGAGTGACTCTGAGGAGTCGCGACTCTAGTTAGGATATATCAATAGTTATAGTTGTTTTTAGTTTAGTTGTTCCCAGTTGTTTTCTAAGGATTTATTCCGGAACGACTATACCAGCTCTGTATGTGATCGGGGTTGGGCTATGTTTACGGTTATGTTGATGTTTTATTTCTTTTGAAAACTTGTTATATTTCAGCGTTGAGACGTTACAATGTGGTGCTTTCTATCCAATTTTTTATTTTATGAAATAAATACATGTTTTTATCTTACCTCTTTTATTTAAATGTTTTATAAATAACATGCGGGGTAAAGGGTGTCACATTTAGTGGTATCGGAGCAGGTCTGTCCTATCAGGCCGTGGTTTGAGTCTATTGTGCGCTCTTGTTTGAATTGTCTATACTTGTTATGGACAATGATGCTTATAGTTGGAGCCTATCGCTTTTCCTGCTTAAGTTCTATGTATTTATTGGTTGTTTTGGACATGTACAGGAACTCATTGCAGGAATAGGTAAGAACGATCAGGCAATTGCTGAAGTGTTGGAACTTTTGCCAATGCGATAGGTCAGGTCCATAACAACAACAACGGAGGATCAGCTGAGTTCTAGGGTCTACACAAGTTCCAGCGGAATAATCCGCCATCTTTCAAAGGAGCTTATGACCCCGAGGGAGCTCGGTTGTGGATGAGGGAGATCGAGAAGATCTTCAGAGCCATGGACTGCAATGATCAGCAGCGGGTTATCTTCGCCACGTTTATGCTCACTCAGGAGGCTGAGCACTGGTGGGAGAACTGCCGCCAGAATATTGTGGCTTAAGGCACGACGGTTACATAGGCTGTCTTCAGAGATAGGTTCTTGGAGAAGTATTTTCCTGCGGATGTCCGTGACAAGAAAGAAATGGAATTCTTGGTGCTGAAGCAGGGAAATATGTCAGTGGGAGAGTATGTGGTAAAGTTCGAGGAGCTGGCTAGGTACTACTTGCCGTATCAGGTTATGGTTGATGATCGTTCAAAGTATGTCAAGTTCGAGGATGGCCTTCATCCGGAGATCAAGCAGGCGATCAGTTACCAGGAGATCAGAGTCTTCCCGACCTTGGTGAACAAGTGTAGGATCTTTAAGGATACCTACAAGTCCATAGTGGCCAGTTTCAGGAATTCAGATAGCCAGGGCAACAAGAATACCTAGCAGAAGGATAAGGGCAAGCAGCGTTACGCTCCAGCCGGCAAGGATTTCAAACAGAGTGGCAGGAAGCCACAGTTTTCTTAAGATAGGTCCAGGGGTGGGAACTCTAATGCCCCTAGGCCCATAAAGTGCGGAAAGTACGGCGCACCAGATCACTTCACTACCCAGTGCAAGGAATCGAACGTCTTCTGCTTTAGGTATGGCAAGTCTGGCCACATCAGTCAGGATTGTGGAGGAGCGAAGTCAAAACCTCCAAGTGCTAGAAAGAGAAAGCAGACTCAGGCTAATCGACCGAACACCACTAGAAGAGTCTTTACTCTTAGTGGAGGTGAGGCCTCCGAGTCTCATGACTTGATTCAAGGTATGTTCTTAATTGATGGGATTCCTTTAACTGTATTGTATGACTCGAGTCCTACGCACTCGTTTATATCACATGATAGGGTCAAGAGCTTAAATTTGCATGTTACCTTTCTTGAGTATGATTTGATTGTTTCCACACCTACAAACAAGCATGTTCTCACTTCTCATGCATGCAAGAACTGTCATATTGCAATTGATGGTAGAATCTTTACTGTTGATCTTGTATGTTTACCTTTAAAACATCTTGATATTATTCTTGGCATGGATCGGTTATCTTCCAACCACATCCTTCTGAATTGCTTTGATAAAACCATAGTTTTTGGAACTCTTATGGAGTCTAAGAATCCGACCTTTTTCTCTACCAGCCAAGTTAAGGCTTCGATGAAAGACGAGGCCCAAGTGTACATGATGTTGTCTTACCTAAAAGTAGAGAGCCCTCTTGATGTCGGAAGTATGCCTGTTGTGCGGGAATTTCCTGAAGTGTTCCCGGGGGATGTTTATAACTTGCCCCTTAAGAGAGATGTTGAGTTCACCATAGATCTAGTGCCTGGCACCGGGCCAATATCCATAGCGCCCTATAGAATGTGTCCTCTAAAGCTAGCTGAGTTGAAGAATCAAATAGAGGATCTGATCCAGAAGCAGTTTATTAGGTCTAGCGTATCCCTTTGGGGAGCGCCAGTGTTGCTAGTAAAGAAGAATGATGGCAGTACGAGGTTGTGTGTCGACTATCGACTGCTCAACAAGGTTACCATTAAGAATCGGTATCCCCTCCATAGGATTGATGATCTTATGGATTAGTTGATCGGAGCGTGTGTCTTCTCAAAGATAGATTTGAGATTAGGGTACCATCAGATTCGGGTTAAGTCTGAGGACATCCTAAAGACAACGTTTAGGATGCATTATGGTCACTATGAGTATTTAGTTATGCCTTTCGGTGTGAATAATGCTCCTGTCGTGTTCATGGACTATATGAACAAGACCTTTCACCCTTACTTGGATAAGTTTGTGGTGGTTTTCATAGATGACATCTTAGCGTACTCCAAGACCAAGGATGAACATGAGGAGCACTTGAGGATTGTCTTGTAGACCCTTAAGGAGAAGCAATTATATGCTAAGTTGTTTAAGTGTGAGTTTTGGTTAGAGGAGGTGAGTTTCTTTGGACATGTCATCTCTTAAGGTGGGATAGCCGTGGACCCGGCTAAGGTTAAGACAGTGCTCCAGTAGGAACCACCAAAGTAAGTAACCGAGATTAGGAGTTTCTTGGGTTTAGCAGGGTACTATAGGAGGTTTATAGAAGATTTCTCTAAGTTAGCTTTACCCTTAACCCGTCTCACCATGAAGGGGTAGTTGTTTGTGTGGGACTCTAAGTATGAGGAAAGTTTTCAAATCCTAATGGATAGGTTAACATCAGCACTAGTGTTAGTTTTTCCAGACCCTAGTGAACCTTTTGCAGTGTACTGCGATGCTTCTAAGCAAGGTTTAGGTGGTGTGTTGATGCAGAATGGTAAAGTAGTGGCTGATGCTTCTAGGCAGTTGAAAACCCATGAGAAGAACTACCCTACCCATAACCTAGAGTTAGGAGTTGTGGTGTTTGCCTTAAATATTTGGAGGCATTACCTTTATGGAGCGAAGTTTGAGGTCTTTAGTGATCACAAGAGTTTGAAGTATCTCTTTGATCAGAAGGAGCTGAATATTAGTCAGCGTAGGTGGATGGAGTTTTCAAAGGATTATGAGTTTGATCTAACCTACCACCCAGGAAAGGCCAATGTAGTGGCAGATGCTCTAATTAGAAAAACCTTGCACGTCTCCGCTTTGGCCTTTGATGGTTAGGGAGATGGATCTGATAGAGAAATTAAGAGATCTGAGTTTAGCTTGGGAAGGTACCCCTAAGTGTATTAAGCTGCCTATTTCATCCCTATGAACATGAAGTATCCCTTAGAAAAGTTGACCAGGTTGTACATCAAATAGATAGTTAGGTTTCATGGTGTATCCTCTAGGATAGTCTCAGATAGAGACCCGAGGTTTACCTCTAGGTTTTGGAATAGTTTGCATGAGGCGTTAGGTACCAAGCTTAGACGTAGTTCAGCATATCACCCACAAACTGATGGTCAGTCTGAGAGAGCCATCCAGTCCTTAGAGGACTTGCTTAGAGCTTGTGTGCTAGAACAATATGGTAGTTAGGACAAGTTTTTGCCCCTGATAGAGTTCACCTACAACAATGGTTTCCATTCCAGTATTGGGATGGCACCTTATGAAGCTTTTTATGGGAGGAGTTGTAGGACACCCTTGTGTTGGAGTGAACCTGGTGACAATGTGGTGCTAGGCCTGAGATAGTTCAAGAAACCACAGAAAAAGTGAGGATGATTCAGGAAAAGATAAAAATGGTGCAGAGTAGACAAAAGAGCTACCATGACAAAAGGAGGAAGGCGCTCTAATTCAAGGAAGGTGACCATGTGTTCTTGAGAATTACCCCGACAACTGGGAATGGTAGAATAATGAAAGCGAGGAAACTTATTCCTAGATTCATTGGTCCTTACCAAATTCTGAAAAGAGTCGGCGAAGTCGCCTACCAAATAGCCTTACCACCGTTCTTGTCCAAACTTCATAGCATTTTTCATGTGTCTCAACTCAAAGTATATCCATGACTCTAGCCACATGATAGTACCTGATACCATACAGTTAAAAGAGAACTTGACTTTTATGGTATTACCCCTTCGAGTCGAGGATAAGAGGGTGAAGCGGCTAAGAGGCAAGGAGATTCCTTTGGTCAAGGTCGTTTGGAGTGTGGCTACTGAGGAAAGTGCTACATGGGAGCTGGAAAGTAAGATGGTGGAATCGTATCCGCACCTTTTCAATCGAGGTGAGTAGAAATTTCGAGGACAAAATTTTTATAAGGGGGTGGAATTGTAACACCCCATTTTTCGTGTTAAGCCTTTCTTAAATGTTTATGCATATTGTTAAGTTTAATCTTAGAAAGGTTCGATCCTTTTAGAGTCCTAGTAACCTGTTTCATCGTTTTGGTGGTATCTTGAGTTCTAGATGTCCGTTTGAGGTGATCTTTGATGCGTTGGAAACCTAAGAGAATTATCTAGAGGTATTATTCAAGTGTTTTGGCCAAATTATGTTGTTAGTATGCACGGTCGTACATAATCATGCATGGACATACATATTGACGGTTAACTGAATGCTCCGAAAATAACTATGCACGACCGTACATCACGAAGCACGGTCGTACATACTATCCTGTTAGTATAAATAGGTGGCTTATGGGGGTTACGACTGTAACCCTCAAAATTGGCACATTGGGTAATCCTAGTGTGTCAGAAACCTCTTCCCTTTCCTTTCCCTTGAATCCCTTGAAGTTCTTGGTGTTTGTGAGTCCGTTTAGGATAAAAGTTATGTGTATTAGCATCAATTAAGGTAACATAGTTATCCCTATTTAACCTCATTTTCCCTTCCTTTTAGATTTGGGAACTAATTGGTTCACCCTTTATGTTTGACCAAGGCTTGGAAAGCTAACTGAGCCACTCGAGGAACGCGTGGTTTACCGATTGTGTTGTCACTATCAGTTTCTTCATAGGGGAGAAGGATAGTTTGAACATTAGGCAAGGGAGAAGGATAGTTTGAACATTACTTGTTTGAATATATGTTTATTTGATTATTGGTTTGCCAGTTATGAATGCTTAATTGTTATAACTGTTTTATGGTCCATGATGATGTATGTCAATTCATGTATGTTTTAATAATATGTTTTTGGTCATGGATTATTGACTGAAATGGTATGTTATGATCATCATGTTGATTTATTGAATGATGAGATTGATATTGGTTTGTTAATAAGACCCTAATTGACTAAAATAGGACTCTTAATTAACATAACGGTTAAGGGATTAATTCCCCTAATATTTCATAAAACATGAACTGTTAGTGAGAGGTGTGGTTTTATGCCAAATGGATTAGTCAAGACATCAGGATATGATTTAAGAGTGTTTTGGGAGGATTTAACCCCAAGAACACCATGAACCTGCCCAGAACAGCATGGCCATGCCCTGGAGCACGGCCGTACTAAACAGAGAGCACATTCGTGCTCCCAGTTTGAATTCTGGAAGATGGCCGCACTTTAAGCACGACCATGCATGAAGCACGACCGTGCATAAAAGGAAGCACGATCGTGCTTCACTCAAATGGAAGCACGCCTGTGCATAGGGTGAGCACACCCGTGCTCCCATTCCAGCACAGAATCTAAGATTAAAGGTTTTTAAGGGGTATTTCACCCCAAATATCCCCAATAGTGAGATAATACACCAATCAGACAACGACAAGTTAGATAACTTAATTAAAGACTAATTAAGATAAACAAGTTTAATAAGTTGGTTAAGCCGGTGCCCAATGGGTTGCCGCACGTTGATAAGCTTTAGTGCTTTTTGGCCAAAGTGGCCTCGATGCGTTTTGGTCGAGGTGGTGATAAGTTGAACCTTAGTGCTTTTTGGATAAGGGGGCCTTGACCCATAAGGGTTAAGGTGTTGATGTTGGTGATAAGTCTTGGGTGCTTATTGACCCAAGCAAAGTAAGTGGTTGCCTTGTTTGTTGTTATGCTCATGCATCACGCATCGGAGTTGATAGTGGGGGAAGATCAACATAGGGGAGGTCGTCCTAGAGTACGGCGATCTAGCCATCCGCGGGTGGTTTACCCAAGGTTTGGTGAATCGTGCGCCCCCGTGGTGGCGTATCCAAGGTATGGTACGTCGGCTATCTATGGGGTTCACCCATGATTTGGTGGACTGCCGGCGTTGGTGCTTTTTGGCCAATGTGGGTATGTAACTCCGAAGTTGCCTTCCTGAGGTAGTTTGGATCAACATGCATAACGAAGTAGCGGAGTAGTGTTGCACCGCATAGCATATGTTGGTTGAGATAGCATGTTGATGTGATTATATTATGTTGATGATATATGTTGTATATTGCTATGGCATGATATAATGTATGTTCATCTTGCTTACTATCTCCATGCCGTTGTGTTTACATGTTTTCTTACTACCCGTTTTCTTTGTTTCTGTTTTGGCATGTATCTCTTTATGTAGAGGACGGTGAGCAGCCAGTGGAGGAGTGACTCTGATGAGCCGCGACTCTAGTTAGGATTTATCAGTAATTATAGTTGTTTTTAGTTTAGTTGTTCCCAGTTGTTTTCCGAGGATTTATTCTGGAATGGTTATATGATGAGTGTGATTTCACCTCATTTTCCATGTACATTTCTGCATGCATTTGCATTTAGTTAGGCCATTTTAGTTGGATTTTGTTTAGTTTTTCACTTGGAACGGATAAGGTGGTATTGTGTGTTGTTTTGCAGGGATTTTTGATTAAATGCCCAAGTTTTAGCCATGAGGAAGCTGAGATGAAGAGAAGGCCTGAAAACTGAAGAAGAAGGGGGCCAAAAGTCAGAATCTGTCACGGCCTGGCCGTGATGGCTATCACGGCCGTGACCCAAAACTAGCAAAAGTCAGAGACGATCACGGCTTGGCCGTGATAGAGATCAAGGGCGTGAAAAGTTGGTTCGCGACGCGAATGATTGCTCGCCTCGCGAGAGAGTGATTGTGCCAAAACCACCAAAGTCAGAGACAATCACGGCCTAGCCGTGATGTAAATCACGGCCGTGACCCAGAAACCTCCAAAAGTCAGAGACGATCACGGCCTGGCCGTGATGGGGATCACGGGCATCAAAAGTTGGCTCGCGTCGCGAAATAAGTGCTCGCCTCGCGAAAGAGTAGTTTGACCAGAACTGGAAGAGACAGAACCCGTCACGGCCTGGCCGTGATGGCTATCACGGCCGTGACCGGCCACGAGTAATAAAAGAACTGAGCGAGCAATGAAGAAGATTCATTCGAAAAAACCCAAAAGAGAAATCCTCTGCTTCTTTGTGGTCAGTGCATCATTCCATGGAGCTCTCCCCTTTGTTCATCTCTCGTAATTATTCCTTTTGTTTTACTTTCAATTATGTGTAGCTAAACTCCCTTTTGTTGGGGTTAGACTATTGCTATCTGAACTTGGTTGTAAAATGACTTGATTATAATGCAGTTTCTCTGTTCTTTATGAGTGTTTGATTCCATGCTTAATGCTTTCTTAGGCTTGATCACCCTATGAATGATTAGTTGCTTTAATAGATAACTGGAAGGTTGGTGTTAGAGCTTGCTCATGAATCAAATGCCGGGTAGTTCATGAGCCTAGGAATAGGTCTTGAGGTGCTTGCAATCTTATAAGTCTTTACTTAATGCAAAATCTCAGGTTAATCCACCTAAGTAATTAGGGTTATACTTGGGATTTTAGGCTCAATGCACCTAAGGAATTAGGCTTGAGTATCTCTGAAAAGACTTGATTGTCATAATAGAACTAGGAACTGTGTTAGTTATCATTCCATAACAATCAAGGGAGGTTTAGCTTAGTTTAACCCCAGCAATTCTATCTCATTGTTATTCATCTTTCTGTTTTCACATCAACTGTTTGAGAAAAATCCAAAAAGAACAAAAATATTTTCTTCTTGTTTGTTTGCTAGATGTTAGAACAACCTTCAATCCAAAATTCGATCGCCTAGATAGTAGTCAAATTTGCGAAGTGGTAATTGTCCACGATCCCTGAGAACGATATCCGGTCTTACCGTTTTATTACTTGCAACGAACCGGTACACTTGCCGAGTCCGTGTCAAGTTTTTGGCGCCGTTGCCGGGGATCGGTGTGCCAATATCACGAGTACCAAAGGGGACTCCTAATTTAGGCATTTTTTTTTATTTTTACTGTTTTCCTACTGTGTTTTTCGTTCTTAATTTCTGTATCTCTGCTGTGAATTTCTGCAAGTGCTGTTTTTCTGTTTGTTCTGTGCTACTCCGTTTGTTCAGTGTATGCGAGGTACAATCGACCCAGGTGAACTCCAATTCGAACCTGAGATCGAGAGACTCTGCAGAAGGAATAGAAAGAAAACCAAGGCAAGACAGAACAGAGAAAGAGCATCTTCTAGTAGACAAGAGCAGCAAGTTGAGTTACCCAGTGTGCAAGAACCACAAACTGAAATAGCAGCTGTCACCATGGCAGAAGAGAATGCACCAAGGAGAACAATGGGGGACTACACTTCCCCTAGAGTTGATAGATGTGGGACTCCGATTGTGAGACCTGCAATAATTTCGAAATCAAGGCCTCACTCCTCCACCTTGTGCAGCAAAACCAATTTGGAGGGTTGGAGAGTGAAGATCCTCATGCTCACATTGGTACCTTCATTGAGCTATGTGACACCATCAAGTTAAACGGAGCTTCCGATGAGGCCATTCGGTTAAGGCTTTTCCCTTTCTCTTTGAGGGATAGAGCCAAGGCATGGCTTCAATCTCATCCTCATGGAAGCATCATCACCTGGAACGACTTGGTCAGCAAGTTTTTATCTCGATTTTTCCCTCCGTCAAGAATGATTAAGCTGAGGTCAGAGATCAATGCCTTTGCACAGAGGGATGGTGAGTCACTATATGAAGCCTGGGAGAGGTTCAAGTCCTTACTCACAGCTTGTCCAAATCATGAACTAGAGACATGGCAGCAGGTCGCAACTTTTGTTAATGGGCTCAACAGGAATTCAAGAAGTATGATTGAAGCGGCTGCAGGAGGTACATTGAGTCAGAAGACACCGGAAGAAGCAAAGGACTTGATTGAGAACATGGCTAACAATGACTATCAAATGCCTAGTTCTCGGTCAATGGTCAATAGAGGTGTTCTAGAGCTAGATGAAATTGGTGCCCTCAAAGCACAAATGGCTATTCTTACCAAACAACTGGGGTCGGTTCAACTGCAGAACTCTCAAGTACAAGCTGTTCAAGTTCAAGGTGCCTCAGTGTGTGATTTCTGTGGAGGCAACCATGCAAATGGAAACTGTGAGATCAATGTGGTTGGAAGCTCGGGACAAGAAGAGGTAAACTATATGGGCAACCAAGGGCCTAGAAATGATCCATATTCCAACACCTACAATCCGGGGTGGCGCAATCATCCCAACTTTAGTTGGAGACAAGGACAAAGTTCAAATACTCAAGCAAAGCCTCCTCAAGAGAGTTCAAGCAAATTGGAGAACCTTCTAGGCCAGTTCATGCAAGTTACTCAAGAGACTATAAAGAATCAGAATGCTTCAATCAAGAACTTGGAGCATCAAATGGGCCAACTGGCAAGGCAGATGGCAGAGAGACCTCCAGGACAATTGCCTGGGGATACTGAGAAGAACCCAAGGGAAGATTGTAAGGCCATTGTTACAAGAAGTGGGAGAATGTTAAATCCACAAGAAAAAGAGAAGGAAGAGAAGACAAGTGATGTTGGAATTGATAAGGGGCAATTTGAAGAGATAAACAATGAAGAACCCGGAACTTCCCAAGGTACTACCTCTAATCCTATTAATGTAGAAGCTGAAGAACCGCAGAGGGAGAAATTGGTTGATGAGGAATTTGCAAAGAAAAAGACTAGAAGACAGATCCTGGAAGAGGTTGATAATCCCAAAGAGCTGCCCCCATATTTCAGAATTCCGACTACCCCAAAGCGGTTGAAGAAAGAGGCAAAAGATCAGCGATTTTCTAAGTTCCTGGATGTATTCAAAAAGCTACAAATAAACATCCCGTTTGCTTTGAAGCTCTCTACAGAGATGCCTTCCTACGCAAAATTCATGAAGGAAATCCTTACGAACAAAAAGAAGGTGGAAGGAGGAGACAGTTATGCTTATTGAAGAGTGCAGCCTATACTTCAAAGGAAGCTGCCGGTAAAAATGAAGGACCCGGGCAGTTTCACTATCCCATGCACTATAGGTCATCTCAACATAGGGAGAGCATTGTGCGATTTAGGGGCAAGTATTAATCGATGCCGCTCTCCATTTTCAAGAAGTCGGGGATTGGTGAAGTAAAACCAACAGGAATTTCTCTTCAACCGCGGACCGCTCAATTACATATCCCTATGGTGTTGTGGAGGATTTGTTGGTGAAGGTAGATAAGTTCATTTTTCCAGCAGATTTTGTGGTGTTAGATATGGCTGAAGATGGTGATACTCCTCTGATTCTTGGGAGACCATTCCTAGCAACAGGTAGAGCCTTGATCGATGTCAATCAAGGGGAATTGGTACTTCGGGTACAAGACGAAAAGGTCACTTTTAATGTGTTTGAAGCGATGAAACACCCAAGCGACAAGGACACATGCATGATAGTGGACCACATTGATTCATTAGCTGACAAGAGTTTGCACCAGAAGTTTGAAGATTCGTTAGAAGCCGCTCTAATGGTAGAGGATGTAGAAGAAGGAATATGTGCAGAAGAAGTTGATCTCATGATTAAATCTCTGGAGGCTTGTCTGGTTGTGAATACTGATGAAGACAAAGTGGTGGAAGATGTGAGAATTGAAGATAAGGGTGACCCACCGGTGCTAGAGTTGAAGGAATTGCCATCCCATCTCCGTTATGCCTTCCTAGGGATGAACTCTTCATTCCTAGTTATCATCAGTAGTGGGTTGAATTCCTTGGAAGAAGAGAAGCTGTTGAGGGTGCTTAGGGAGCACAAATCTGCAATTGGATGGTCTATGTCCGATCTGAAAGGGATAAGCCCCTCCTTCTGCATGCACAAAATCCGTGTGGAGGAAAAATTCAAGCCGGTTAGGCAACCGCAAAGAAGACTCAACCCGAATATGAAGGAAGTTGTGAGGAAGGAGATTGTGAAGTTGTTGGATGCGAGCATTATCTATCCCATCTCCGATAGTCCATGGGTGAGTCCGGTCCAAGTTGTGCCGAAGAAAGGGGGGATGACAGTGGTAGCGAATGAAAGGAATGAACTTATTCCCTCCAGGACCGTGTCTGGATGGAGGGTATGCATTGACTACGAGAAGACTGAATGAGGCCACTAGAAAAGACCACTTTCCATTACCCTTCATTGATCGGATGCTAGAGAGGTTGGCGGGTCATGCTTTCTATTGTTTCCTTGATGGATACTCCGGGTATAACCAGATTGTGGTTGACCCGGGAGGACCAAGAGAAGACCGCTTTCACCTGCCCTTATGGAGTCTATGCATACAGGAGAATGCCTTTCGGGTTGTGCAATGCACCCGCCACTTTTCAAAGGTGCATGCTCTCCATATTTTCTGATATGAATGAGAAGTTTATTGAGGTATTTATGGACGATTTTTCTGTATTTGGTGATTCATTTGATAACTGTTTGAATAATCTTGCCTGTGTCCTAAAAAGGTGCCAAGAAACTAACCTCGTTTTAAATTGGGAAAAATGCCATTTCATGGTTAGGGAGGGTATAGTTCTTGGGCACAAAAATTTCATCAAGGGGGATGGAGGTTGATAGAGCCAAAATTGAAGTGATTGAAAAACTTCCTCCTCCCTTAAATGTGAAAGGTGTTAGAAGCTTCCTAGGGCATGCGGGTTTTTATAGAAGGTTCATAAAAGATTTTTCAAAAATAGTGAAACCCTTATGCAAGCTTTTGGTAGCTGATACTCCTTTTATATTTGATGATGATTGCATGCATGCCTTCAAAATTTTGAAAGAAAAACTCACCACCGCACTTTTGATCATTGCTCCTCCAGATTGGAGTTTACCTTTTGAGCTAATGTGTGATGCAAGTGACTATGCGGTGGGAGCCATTTTGGACCAAAGAAAAACAAAGTGTTGCATGTCATTTACTATGCCAGTCGTGTGCTTAATGATGCCCAATTGAATTACACTACGACTGAAAAAGAATTGCTTGCTGTGGTATTTGCTTTTGATAAATTTAGATCCTACTTGATTGGTTGTAAAACTACAGTCTACACTGATCATTACCGCTTTGAGATATCTTATGACTAAACAGGATGCTAAGCCAAGGCTTATTAGGTGGATACTGCTACTCCAAGAGTTTGATTTGGAAATAAAGGACAAGAAAGGAGTGGAGAATGTGGTAGCCGACCATTTGTCCAGGCTTCCACAAGCAGATGTCCAAGCAAAAGCAAAGTTGCCAATTCAAGAGGAATTCCCAGATGAACAGTTGTTTGTGGTGCAAGTGGCACCTTGGTTCGCGGATATTGCAAATTACAAGGCGGCCAATAAAATTCCTAAGGACTTCAATGCACAACAGAGGAAGAAGCTCATTCATGATGCCAAGTTCTACATTTGGGATGAGCCGTATCTTTTCAAAAGAGGTTCAGATGGAATTCTGAGGAGGTGCATACCTGAAGAAGAAATTAATGGGGTGTTGACCCACTGCCACAACTCACCCTATGGAGGACACTTTGGTGGTGAGAGGACCGCCATGAAGATTTTGCAAAGCGGGTTGTTTTGGCCCACTATTTTCAAGGACTCCCGAGCTTAGGTGATGAATTGTGATAAATGCCAGAGGACCGGCAGTATTTCCAAGAGAAATGAGATGCCCTTAAAGGGTATATTGGAGGTAGAGCTCTTTGACGTATGGGGGATTGACTTCATGGGTCCTTTCCCGTCGTCTTACAACAACAAGTACATCCTGGTGGCAGTTGATTATGTGAGCAAGTGGGTGGAAGCCGTGCCAACTTTGAAGGATGATGCAAGAACTGTGATCAGTTTTGTGAGGAAGAATATTTTTACCCGGTTTGGGACCCCTAGGGCTATCATTAGTGATGGGGGTACCCACTTTTGCAATAAGGAGTTCAATGCAGTGCTTGCCAAGTTTGGGGTGAACCACAAAGTTACCACACCATACCATCCCCAAACCAGTGGGCAAGTAGAATTGTCCAACCGGGAGTTGAAGAGGATTTTAGAAAAAACTGTGAACAATGCAAGGAAGGATTGGGCGAAGAAAGTGGATGATGCACTTTGGGCCTATCGGACTGCCTATAAGACGCCTATTGGTATGTCACCTTACCAATTGGTGTTCGGGAAATCATGTCATCTTCCGGTAGAGCTACAACACCGTGCTTTTTGGGCGTTGAAGGCCCTAAACTTTGATGCAAGGCTGGCCATGGACAAGAGGATGCTTCAATTGAATGAGTTAGATGAGTTCGACTCTTGGCTTATGAGAGTGCCAGGATATACAAGGAAAGAACCAAGTTACGGCATGATAAGTACATTCTTCCCAAGCAATTTGAAGAAGGCCAGATCAGTTTCTTTGTACAACTCAAGACTCAAGTTTTTCCCGGGCAAATTGAGATCAAGATGGTCGGGCCCATTTTATGTCAAGTCGGTTTCTCCGTTTGGTTCGATTGAATTGGAAAATCCATCATCGGAAATACTTTCACTGTCAATGGGCACAGGCTCAAGCACTACCTTGGAGGAGATTTTAATCGTCAGGCAGTCTCCATCCCTCTTGAGGCACCATCTTAGAAACCATCCGTCAAGCTAGTGACGTTAAAGAAGCGCTTATTGGGAGGCAACCCAATTTTTATTTTTTTATTTTTTATCTTTATCTTCTCTTTTGTTTTTGAATTCCCCTCTTGAATAATTTGAGAAGCTCAAGAGGTTTGTTAATAGTTTGTTGAGTGATTCCAGATTTTGAAGGAAGGAGGAGAAGAAGGGCAGAAGGAAACAAAACCAGAAAGCATGTGATTCAACACCACTACCACTTTGGTGAGTTGTTCCAATTTTCTCCCCTCTCTAAACTTAATTATTTACATTGAGGACAATGTAAGTCTTTAAGCTTGGGGTAGGGGTAATCTTTTAGCTTGCATTGTAAATATTGCATTCATATAGGCTTTAGTCTTGCATGATCACATGAATTAATTGCCCCCTGCTTAGATTGAGCATCTGATTGTGAGAGCTAAGTGCCAATTTCTCTGTGATAGTGAATTTTTGGACCCTGATTTTATATTCTTGTGATATGGCTTCATTAAATATGCTTGAGATGTTCTTGGATAGTTGATGATTAGCATGTGTTTCTATGGATTTATGTTCTCACTGGTTCTTGAACTGATAAATGTGAGCTTTTGAGCCATTAGGGGGTACTCACTAAAATCTGCCCCCGTTCTTTGTGTAGAGTGTTTTCCTCTTGGATTGTTTTTCTCTAGAACTTGTCTTGAAACCATTTCGAAACTTGAAAATTTTTGGAAACATTTTTGAAAATGATTGAGGCAATAGGTATTTTTTTCCGGCCTTCTGAGCTTTGAATGTGTAAATGCTACCCTTAGTTGCCCAATTTTGAGCCTGAATGAATAGCATGCTTTTCTTGGTTCCCTAAAATGTTGTGTTAAATATGCTTATGAGGGACCTTCTAAAGTACTGTGCAAAAATGGGTTGGAAAATGTAGTTGAAAGTTTGGGATGATGAAAAGAAAAAAATGAATCTGAAAAAATTTTACTTCTCTTGAATTGCAAAATCTTCCCTTCTCCAAAAAAAAAAAAAAAAAAAAAGAGAGAGAAAAAGAAATAAAAATGGGGAAGGGGATGACAAAAAGGAATGAGAAGTAAAAAGAAAAAGAAGAAAAAAAATAAAAATGAAAAGAATGGTGGAAGAGTAAACTGAAACCCAAAGAAAGGTATTTTAGAAGGTCGTGCCTTGCAATGCTTGATTGTTTGTATAGCCTTTTGAAATTTCCTGTTTTTGAAATTCCCACCTGAAATTTGATCCCATGGCCTCATTACAACCAAAGAATAAGACCTCTTGATTCTTGGATGTTTTCATTAGTAAAGTGAAGATTTGGTTGATAGTCAAGCTTATGGTAGGAATCATTCTTTGAGGAAAATGGAGTGAAATGTCATATTCCCTTGACACTTGAGTGAGTGAGGCAAGAAAGAGAGCCAAGCAAATGAACAAGCTTGGGGTGAGCTTCAAGTGAGATAGAGTGCCCGAATTAGTGAGAATGTGAGTCTAGGGAAACTAAGCCCCTAATTGGACTTGAATTGATTGTCTCTTGCTGAAATAATTGACTGCCTGTTGCTTGGATCATTTTACTCGGGTTCTTAGTTCACTATCATTGTCCTGGTTGTTTTCATCTTATGGCCTTGGTTTTTGCTTGAGGACAAGCAACATCTTAAGCTTGGGGTGATTTGATGAGTGTGATTTCACCTCATTTTCCATGTACATTTCTGCATGCATTTGCATTTAGTTAGGCCATTTTAGTTGGATTTTGTTTAGTTTTTCACTTGGAACGGATAAGGTGGTATTGTGTGTTGTTTTGCAGGGATTTTTGATTAAATGCCCAAGTTTTAGCCATGAGGAAGCTGAGATGAAGAGAAGGCCTGAAAACTGAAGAAGAAGGGGGCCAAAAGTCGAGACTGCATCACGGCCTGGCCGTGATGGCTATCACGGCCGTGACCCAAAACTAGCAAAAGTCAGAGACGATCACGGCTTGGCCGTGATAGAGATCAAGGGCGTGAAAAGTTGGTTCGCGACGCGAATGATTGCTCGCCTCGCGAGAGAGTGATTGTGCCAAAACCACCAAAGTCAGAGACAATCACGGCCTAGCCGTGATGTAAATCACGGCCGTGACCCAGAAACCTCCAAAAGTCAGAGACGATCACGGCCTGGCCGTGATGGGGATCACGGGCATCAAAAGTTGGCTCGCGTCGCGAAATAAGTGCTCGCCTCGCGAAAGAGTAGTTTGACCAGAACTGGAAGAGACAGAACCCGTCACGGCCTGGCCGTGATGGCTATCACGGCCGTGACCGGCCACGAGTAATAAAAGAACTGAGCAGAACAGAAGAAGATTCATTCAGAAAAACCCAAAAGAGAAATCCTCTGCTGCTGTGGCTGTGTGCATCATTCCATGGAGCTCTCCCCTTTGTTCATCTCTGTAATTATTCCTTTTGTTTTACTTTCAATTATGTGTAGCTAAACTCCCTTTTGTTGGGGTTAGACTATTGCTATCTGAACTTGGTTGTAAAATGACTTGATTATAATGCAGTTTCTCTGTTCTTTATGAGTGTTTGATTCCATGCTTAATGCTTTCTTAGGCTTGATCACCCTATGAATGATTAGTTGCTTTAATAGATAACTGGAAGGTTGGTGTTAGAGCTTGCTCATGAATCAAATGCCGGGTAGTTCATGAGCCTAGGAATAGGTCTTGAGGTGCTTGCAATCTTATAAGTCTTTACTTAATGCAAAATCTCAGGTTAATCCACCTAAGGAATTAGGGTTTAACTTGGGATTTTAGGCTCAATGCACCTAAGGAATTAGGCTTGAGTATCTCTGAAAAGACTTGATTGTCATAATAGAACTAGGAACTGTGTTAGTTATCATTCCATAACAATCAAGGGAGGTTTAGCTTAGTTTAACCCCAGCAATTCTATCTCATTGTTATTCATCTTTCTGTTTTCACATCAACTGTTTGAGAAAAATCCAAAAAGAACAAAAATATTTTCTTCTTGTTTGTTTGCTAGATGTTAGAACAACCTTCAATCCAAAATTCGATCGCCTAGATAGTAGTCAAATTTGCGAAGTGGTAATTGTCCACGATCCCTGAGAACGATATCCGGTCTTACCGTTTTATTACTTGCAACGAACCGGTACACTTGCCGAGTCCGTGTCATTATACCAACTCTGTATGTGACATCGGGGTTAGGCTATGATTACGGTTATGTTGATGTTTTATTTCTTTTGATAACTTGTTATATTTCCGCGTCGAGACATTACAATGTGGTGCTTTCTATCCAGTTTTTATTTTATGAAATAAATGCATGTTTTTATCTTACCTCTTTTATTTAAATGTTTAATAAAAACATGCGGGGTAGAGGGTGTCACATTTAGTGGTATCGGAGTGGGTCTGTCCTATCAGGCCGTGGTATGAGTCTGTTGTGTTAGACATCCCGTTGTACCCTGTTGTGTTATTAAGTTAAAAGCTTATTAACTACTTATTTAATTCGCGCGCTTAACGTTGAAATACGTAAAAATTAAAACTTAACTTTTAAAACATACAATGTGTGAAAGTTAAAGCGTCACACCTTGCACAATAAAATACATACACACTATATGTCTTGCATCGAAGTTATCAAAACACTGTTAGTATGTAACCTATCAGTAGGATCCCATACAGGTACATACTTATATACTTAGGCAAACTATTATAATCAGCAAAAAACTATAAAACGTCTCACAAGACGCACTAGCCTTAACTCTGAGTTCTACCACTCGGGTCCACAGTTCTTCATCTAGCTTCTGGCTCCTAAGGAGTTCCATCCAACTCCTCAGCAACATGCTCCTCATAGGGTCTTCTCGTATGATCACATAAGAAATAAAATACAACATACAAAACAATATAGGGGATAAGAAACGGCTCTATCGTCAAAAGCGGAAAGGAATACGTAGCACATAATATAATAATAGTCATAGACAATCACCAGTCATAATCAACCATCATCCTTAATTCACGATATCATCCTCTACCCTCAATCTCATGCAACTAAGCCTTTATGCTGACATGCCCATCTCTACTCCTGTCATGTTAGTCTATAGTCCAAAACGGTTTGGGGTCAAGAACTCAGTGCGCCTCTATTCCCTTATCTCTAGTAAGGAATAGTGCATTAAGCACAATGTGCATCACTATCCCCCATTGGAAATAGCACAACAAGCACAAAATACCTAGTAACTCAGTGCGCCCCTATTCCTTAGTCTATAATATGAAATAGTACATTAAGCACGGTGTGCGTCACTAATCCCCCTTTGGAAATAGCACAATAAGCACAAAGACATGGTAACTCTATCTTCGATAGGATAATCAGATCAATGCGTTAAGGACTAAAAGAGTATTACGATAGTCTACCTCGGCATCAATATCCGTAGGTCACTCACCCGCAATATCCGATATCCAAAATAGGATATCCTGACCTCGTGTGTTCCACTCACATGGTTGTGAACAACAATGCATATATATATATATATATATATATATATATATATATATATATCTCACTGACTTGCATCAGTTACAACCAAGTACCTCAACCTTCCATCATAGCCTCAACACATGTTCTATGTCACCTCTCATCTATAAAACACTTTAATTAGGCTAGGCACCTCTAAGTAAATTCATTCTCTCTCCCACATGAACATCCACCAAACAACATATATCTTTACTTAAAAGTCAACTAAGCACATTATCAACCCATGCAGATCATGCATAACACAACAATTATAAAATATTCAAACAGTAAAATAAAACGTCACAAGCAGTAGAATACCTCAACCAATGCATCATAAACAGTCAATAATATTAAAGTCAGACATCCTCAATATCATAAGATTAAACTAATGTCGATAAACCTACAATCCCAAAATCATCATTGGTATTACCAAAAAAGATTCCAATGCAATTTTGGTCTTGTCGATTACTCGACCACTAGTAGGGTTTAGGTTGCCCTACACAATTATTATATTATAAACTACTTATCCATTCCAACGATAGGTTGAATCATTCCCCCACCTGATTTATCACCGGATTTCCCGAACTTCTCGATCCTCGTTACTAGACCACAAGATCACAATTCCACCTTCAACCAAATTCAACATACAAATATATTAATCAAACAAATCCAACAATGGATATATTGTTCTAGGTTCGTCCAACTAATCAAAATGAGGCTAGGGTTATTTTCTCAACTCAATCTTTTAGGTACTAGTTCCTAGAGTATTAACTAACATAAATTAAGTGTTACTAGTTAAAAATATGAAACAAAAATCCTCTAACCAACTAGGTTAGGGTTTCGGCCTCATTGAACAAAATAGGTTAGAAAATTCTTTTGAGTTCAAACTCTTGGATTTGTGATCACCCATCATGGTAGAAACAAGATCAATCATCATTGATCAAAGATTGAACAAAAATATTTCAACTAATTTACTCTAAGGGTTCGGCCCAAATTAGAAAACTAGGTTGGGAAATTTAATTGGATTTAAGCTCTTGGATATAGATTATATAGGTATTAGAGAGTTCAAATCAAGTATTAGAAAGTGTAATTAATTATGCTGAAAGTTAGAAAGTGTTTTTGAATAAAATAAAATCATATTCATAATCTACATTATGGTAGAAGGTTACGGTAAAATTTTGGGTTGAAAATTCAGACAAAACCCGGTCTGCGTTTTCACTGATAGTAAAAGTTTAATGAGCAGAAAACCTACTTTCTATCAGTGAACGAAATGGTTAGTGTTTTTGTCGTATTTCCAATGACTTTACTAATTTTGGAAATTTTACGTTCGGAATTAAAATATAATATTTTATCCGAGTAAAAACTTCGAGGATTACGATCAGAAACTTTAATCGGGTAAACAACGGAGCAGAATGGAGAGCTGAGGTGACTGAAGTGACTTGATGGAGTTGAAGTGACTTGATGAACTAAAGTCACATTCACATCCAAGAAAGTAATCATGATGTTTTGGAAAGTAATAATATTTTAATCCAAAACCTATTAATCCCTCACGCATCTCTCTCTCCCATCTCTATATATTCATTCATTTTCTTCATTCATGGTTTACACTCTCAAAAACCTCATTTTCTTACTTCAAACTTCATTAGATTTCTTCAAGAGCTCATCTTCTTCCTCATTTTTCTTCAAGCTTCAAGGGTAAAATTTCCTTTATCCTACTCATCTATGTTATTTCATTCACTTATTTGTTGAGTTAATGTCATTTTCTTCCATTTATCATTCTTAGATCCATAACTTCTAAAATCTCTAGAAAATTGTAGAAAAATCCTAAAAATGTGAAACCAATTTCTAGGATCTAGTTATGATCTCTATTTTCATCATCTAAGAGCATGTGAGCAAAATCATTTTCCTTCCTATAGATCTAAACAGGGCCGAACCTATGTCTAAATGGACAAAGGAGGTTGTTCAATTTTTAACTTAAATGAGGTTAGATCTAAACTATTTAGGGTTTCTATGTTCCTAATCCTCAAATAATCTTCAGTTTTATCAAGTTTTATCTATTTCAAGTCTTAGATCTATTTCTTCAAAGATTATATAAAAATGTTTAAAAGTGTTTGATGACTTAAGATTATGGTTTTTATGCTTTTAGATACTTAAACTTTTATGATCCAAGGGTTTGAATCCAAGTAAATTTTATAACCTATTTTTATGTTCAAGGCCGAAACCCTAACCTTAGAGGTTAGAGGATTTTGTTTCATATTTTCAACTTCTAACAATTTAATCTAGTTATCTAAGACCTATGCACCTAGAATCCAAAAGATTAGAGTGAGAAAATGATCCTAGCCTAATTTTTAATTAGAGACCGAACCTAGTATTAAAGTGAACCTAATGGGAATTGTTTGATTAATCGTTGTTATTTGATGTTGGTTGAAGGACATCGGATATTCGTGACGTAGTTACGAAGATCAGGAAGTTCGTGAATCCGATGTTAGCTCAGGTGGGGGAAAGAACCAACCTATCATCGGAATGGATAAGTAGTAGATTATATAATAATTGTGTTGGGCGACCTAAACCCTACTAGTAGTCGAGTAATCGACAAGACCAAAATCACATTGGAAACCTTTTCTGAAAAACCAATGGCGATTCGGGGATTGTAGGTCTATCGACATTAGGTTGATTTTATATTGTTGATGGCTTATTTGATTTTATTATCTTTATTGAATTGATTTTGTGCTATGTTGGTGATATTGGAATATTTTGATTGATATTGTGTTATGCATGATCTGCCTGGTTTTTATTATTATGCTTAATGGATTTGAAGCAAAGATATATGTTGTCTAAGAAATGATAGTTTTGGGTGTGAGGATAATGATGATTTAGAAGTGCCTAACCCAGATGAGGTATGTTAAAGAGATGTTATGGCATAGAATATGTGTCAAGTTCTAATGGAAGGTCAAGGCACTAAGATGTTGTTAAAACGGGTGGATGAGATTCAAGTATAGGTGTTGTCGTCCACAACCATGTATTGGTAATATAATACACAAGGAAAGAAGTGTATTGGTAATATAATACACAAAGACAAAAGTGCATTGTTAATATAATAAACAAGGACATCTGTGTATTGGTAATATAATACACCGTCTATTGGTAATATAATACACGTAAGACACATCTGTGTATTGGTAATATAATACACCATGTATTGGTAATATAATACACGTAAAAAAATCAAGAGTTCTCGCGAGACCACTTCCGCCTTAGAGGTGTGCAGCTATGGTGTCTTTGAGTAGCATTAGATTGAGGGTAGAGGCTGATATATTAATTTGAGGATGATTTGTTAGTTAGGTGTGTTGATTGTCTGTGACAATTATTGTATAATTTACTATGACTCTTTTCCGCTTTTGACGATAGAACTGTTTCTTATCCCCTGCATATTTCTGTATGTTGTATTTTATCTCCTTGTGGAATCGTACGAGAAGACCTTGTGGATGAACGTAACCAGGAGGAGTTGGATGGAACCCCCTACGAACCAAAGGCGAGAGGACGAGCTGTGACCCATGGTGATTAGGATCTAGTACTTATGGCCAGTGCGTCTCGTGAGACATATTTTTATATGTTTCCGCTTTGTTTAACTTTTGTTTAAGTATATGCTTGTGAGGGATCTTACTGAAAGGATACCCTCAACAGTGTTTTGTAATATGTTTAATATACTTATATTGTGATGTGTATTCTATATGAAGCTTTATACGTCATACGTTAAGTTTTTAATTTCTACGTATTTTCATATTAAGCGCACAAGTAAGAAATTAATCAATGAGGTTTTAGTCTAATAAAACACTGGGGCACAACAGGGTGTCTCATTTGGTATCAGAGCAGTTTGGTTCTAAAACGGATTGTGGGGTTATGTCCGATCAGAATCAAGAACTTCGAGGTTTAGGATGTTGTTTTTGGCCGTGTCTAGTTGAATCCACATCGGATTTTGACTATACTTAGAAGTTGGGTAGTGTGTCTGAATCTGACGTGAGAGGTTAATATTAGTATGGCATATGGTATTTATATACTTATCTATGTTGTATTATATGTCATACTAATAAGCGCGGATGATTTCTTTTGACAGAATCATGGCTCTTGGAAGAGGACGTCCAACTAACAGTGGTGACGAAACTCCAGAAAGGATTATTGGAGCTGTCAATGGTAGAACCGACAATACTAAGAATGGAGGAGGATCTTCTTCGACTCCAAATGCAATGGAAACCCTAGCTGCCGCTATGCTATTGCAAACCTAGTAGAATGCTGAGATGCTACAGATGAACAAAGAGCAGCTAGAAATTAAGAATCAGAGAAGGGCGGTAGCAGCTGAAGATGCCGGATTGACTAATTTTATGAACGGAATGCCACCTCAATTCCGAGGAGAGTATGATCCAAAGAAGGTAGAATGGTGGATACAAGAGATCGAAAAGATATTTGCTATTATGCGCTGCAATGAGGAGAAGATGGTGACCTATGCTGCCTTCATGTTAACCGAAGGAGCAAAATTCTGGTGGAATGGAAAGAGAAGACTGTTGGACGCTGAGGTTAGGAACATTAAATGAAATTTATTCACTGATTGCTTTTTCAAAAAATATTTTTCGTGTTTGGTTCGACCCGAGAAGGAAAAGGAATTCACAAACCTCAAACAAGGCAACATGTCTGTTGGTGAGTATGCATCACGTTTTGAGGCTTTGATCAAGTTTTCAGAATTCTTTCAGAGGTTTCCAAGTGATGACTGGTAATGTAGAAGATTTGAGGAGGACTCAGAGATGAGCTGCAGAAGGCTGTAGTGTCTCTGGACATACAGTATTTCCCAAAACTAGTCGAGAGATGCAGTGCCATTGAAAGTATAGACCTAAGGATGGCCAATGAGCAGAAACATCTGATGAGTGGAGGTCCTAGTCCATCAAGTTTCCAGAGGAGCGGAGGAAGTGGTTCTCAGTGGAGACAGAGACCATATGCTAGACCCGGGCAAACGCCGGCACCAGCACCAGTGACTAGAGCGGGTCAGCAACCGCAAGGCTTAGTTTGCTTCAGATGTGGAGGATCGCATTATGCTAGAGACTGTACAAATAGGCCCAGCTGTTTCAACTGTGGGAAACCAGGTCATGTGGCACAAGATTGCAGACAAAGGGTTATGCAACAGCCCACAACTGCCGGAAGAGGAACTGGAGACAATAAAGGTGGAGCTGGAAGATGAGTCCCAGCAGCAAGTCCACAAGTGACCAGACCTCAAGCCATTGGACGAGTGTTTACCGTGAGCGGAGCTGAATCCTCTCAATCTGTTGATCTTATACAATGTATGTGTTTGATAGCTGGTAGACTCTCGAATGTATTGTTTCGCATGAGTGTGTGGATCATTTGAAGTTAATTGTTTCCAAATTACCGTATACCCTTACAGATCTAATCCAACCTGTAATCCTTTGACTACTATGTCTGTTTGTTTACAGTCTCCTATCATTGTTGAGAATGGGACGATTATTGTAGACCTTATCTGTTTGCCTATGCAACAGATAGATGTTATTCTTGGCATGGATTGGCTTTCGGCTAACCATGTAGTGCTAGATTGTTCTAGCAAGACTTTATCATTTCTTGAACCTTATAGTAGAACATCTGCCAATGAAGGAGTTTCTATGAGGAGTGACATCTCTCAACAGTTTGTGATGCTTTTCGCAGTGGAGGCTAATGAGACTCCCAGCATAGATTCTATGCCTATTGTGAGAGAGTTTTCTGAAGTTTTCCCTCCAAACGTTCCAGGTTTGCCACAGGAAAGAGAAGTGGAATTCACTATAGATCTCGTACTAAGGAGAGGGCCAATATCTATAGCACCTTATCGGATGTCACCGGTTGAGTTGGCAGAGTTGAAGGAACAATTGGATGACATGTTAGGAAAAGAGTTTATTAGACCAAGTGTTTCACCGTGGGCAGCACCGGTGTTATTTGTTAAGAAGAATGATGGAAGTGCGAGGTTGTGCACGGATTACAAGCAGTTGAATAAGGTGACGATTAAGAATAAGTATCCATTTCCTAGGATAAGTGATTTGATGGATCAGTTGAAAGGAGCATCAGTGTTCTCTAAGATTGATTTAAGATGTGGGTACCATCAGATCAGAGTAAGAAAGGAAGATATACCCAAGACGACTTTTAGGACGAGGTACAGGCACTATGAGTATTTAGTTATGCCTTTCGGTGTAACTAATGAGCCAGTCGTGTTCATGGATTTTATGAGCAGAATTTTCAGACCGTTCCTCGATAAGTTTGTTGTTGTGTTCATCGACGATATTCTTATCTATTCGCGTATGCGGGAAGAGCATGAGGAACATTTGAGATTGGTGTTGCGAGTTTTGAAGGATAGGCAGCTTTATGCCAAACTTTCCAAGTGTGATTTTTGGCTGGAAGAAGTACAATTCCTAGGTCATGTGATTAATAAAGAAGGAATAGCCGTAGATCTAGCTAAGGTTGGGTCAGTTCTTCAGTGGGAACGGCCTAACTCAGTAAGTGAAGTATGAAGTTTCCTAGGACTAGCTAGATATTATCTGAGGTTCATAGAGGGATTCTCGAAGATTGCGTTGCCTATGACGTAGTTAACAAGGAAAAATATAGCTTTTGTATGGATGGACAAGTGTGAACAAAGTTTTCAAAAGTTGAAGGACAGGTTGACTACATCATCTGTGTTGATCTTACCAGACCCACTAGGACAGTTTGACGTATACTGTGATGCGTCATACCAAGGTTTAGGTTGTGTCCTGATAAAAAAGGGAATAGTTGTGGATTATGCTTCCCGACAGTTGAGAATTCATGAGGGAAATTATCCGACTCATGATTTGGAGTTAGTATCAATAGTGTTCGCATTAAAGATATGGCGACACTTTTTGTATGGAGCAAAGTTTAATGTCTTCAGTGACCACAAGAGCCTGAAGTATCTATTCGATAATAAAGAATTGAATATGAGACAACAAAGGTGGATGGAGTTTATCAAAGATTATGATTTTGAATTACTGTACCATCCTGGGAAGGCAAATGTGGTAGCGGATGCTTTAAGCAGGAAGTCCTTGCACGTGTCTGCGATGATGGTTAAGGAGTTAGAACTGCTTGAACAGTTCAGGGATTTGAAATTAGGAATGAAATTTGTTGAGAATAAGATTTGTTTAAGTATGATCACTATTAGTAGTGATTTTATGAAAGATCTTAAAGATAAACAAGTTCAGGATCTATACCTCCAGGAAGTAAGAAGAGGAATCGATGAAGGTAAAATTTGAGTTTAGTAGAGGAACAGATGGTGTGTTAAGATTTAAAGATAGAATATGTGTGCCAGAGGATGCAGAACTTAGGAAGATGATTTTAGAGGAGGCATATAAGAGTAAGTTGAGTTTCCATCCTGGATCCACAAAGATGTATCAGGATTTGAAGAAAATGTTTTGGTGGACAAGGATGAAGAAAGAAGTAGCGGAGTATGGTTTATCTTGTCTGGTGTGTTAAAAAGCTAAGATTGAACATCAGAAGCCAGTAGGATTATTACAACCTTTAGATATCCCAGAGTGGAAATGGGATAGTATAGCTATGGATTTTGTGGTCGGATTACCACGAACTCCTAAGAAGCATGGTGCGATTTGGGTTATCATTGATAGGTTGATGAACTGTACTCACTTCTTATCTATTGGTGAAAGTTATAATTTGGAAAGGTTGACTCAGATTTACATCAAATAAATTGTTAGATTGCATGGTGTACCATCGAGTATTGTCTCAGACCGAGATCCTAGATTCACATCAAGATTTTGGAGACAATTGCAAAATGCCTTGAGAACAAAGTTGAGGATGAGTTCTGCTTATCATCCCCAAACTGATGGACAGTTAGAAAGGACAATTCAGTCATTGGAGGATCTATTGAGAGCTTGTGTGTTGGAGCACACTGGCAGTTGGGATGAGTTCTTACCATTGATTGAATTTACTTATAACAATAGTTTCCATAGTAGTATCGGAATGGCACCATATGAGGCTTTGTATGGCGGAAAGTGTAGGACCCCGTTATGTTGGTATGAGACTTGTGAGAACCAAGTTTTGGGTCCAGATGTGGTGCAACAAACTACGGAGCAAGTCAGAAAGATATGGGAAAAGATGAAGAAAGCTCAGGATAGGCAAAGGAGCTACAATGATAAGAGGAGGAGACCATTAGAATTCTAGGAAGGCGATCACACGTTTTTGAGAGTTACTCGGAAAACTGGAATTCGCAGAGCTATCAAATCCAGAAAACTTACTCCTCGATTCATTGGACCTTTTCAGATTCTTCGACAAATTGGCCCAGTAGCTTACCAAATTGCCTTACCACCCAATCTTTCCAAACCTTCATGATGTATTTCATGTTTCTCAGTTGAGAAAGTACTATCCCGATCCTTCTCATGTTACTGAATCTGAGTCTATACAACTGCGAGAGAATCTAGAGTGTGAGGCTTTACCTGTAAGGATAGCAGATAGACGGATTAAGGAGCTTCGTGGTAGACAAATTCCTTTGGTTAAGGTCGTATGGGATGAAACTACTGGAGATGCTACTTAGGAACGCGAGGAGGATATGCAACAACAATATCCACATCTTTTCTAAGGTACGTAAATTATGAGGATGGAATTTTTTTAAGAGAGGTAGTAATATAACAGCCTGATTTTAATTATGCTGTTCAACCGGTTAAAATGTAATTAATTATATTTTAATCTGAAAGTTAGAAAGTGTTTTTGAATAAAATAAAATCACATTCATAGTCTACTTTATGGTAGAAGGTTACAGTAAAATTTTGGGTTGAAAATTCAGACGAAACCCAGTCTGCGTTTTCACTGAAAGTAAAAGTTTACTGAGCATAAAACCTAATTTCGAACCTCAAAATTCATTCACTTTCTTCATTCATGGTTTACACTCTCAAAAACCTCATTTTCTTACTTCAAACTTCATTGGATTTCTTCAAGAGCTCATCTTCTTCCTCCTTTTTCTTCAAGTTTCAAGGGTAACATTTCTTTATCCTACTCATATATGTTATTTCATTCACTTATTTGTTGAGTTAATGTCATTTTCTTCCATTTATCATTCTTAGATCCATAACTTCTAAAATCTCTAGAAAATTGAAGAAAAATCCTAAAAATGTGAAACCAATTTCTATGATCTAGTTATGATCTCTATTTTCATCATCTAAGAGCATTTGAGCAAAATCGTTTTCCTTCCTATAGATCTAAACAGGGCCGAACCTATGTCTAAATAGACAAAGGAGGTTTTGTTCAATTTTTAACTTAAATGAGGATAGATCTAAACTATTTAGGGTTTCTATGTTCCTAATCCTCAACTAATCTTAAGTTTCATCAAGTTTTATCTATTTCAAGTCTTAGATCTATTTCTTCAAAGATTATGTAAAAATGTTTAAAAGTGTTTGATGAGTTAAGATTATGGTTTTTATGCTTTTAGATACTTAAACTTTTATGATCCAAGGGTTTGAATGCAAATAAATTTTCTAACCTATTTTTATGTTCAAGGCCGAAACCCTAACCTTAGAGGTTAGAGGATTTTGTTTCATATTTTCAAATTCTAACAATTTATTCTAGTTATCTAAGACCTGCACACCTAGAATCCAAAAGATTAGAGTGATAAAATGATCCTAGCCTCATTTTGAATTAGAGGTCGACCCTAGTATTAAAGTGAACCTAATGGGAATTGTTTGATTAATCGTTGTTATGTGATGTTGGTTGAAGGACATCGGATATTCGTGACGTAGTTACGAAGATCGGGAAGTTCGTGAATCCGGTGTTAGCTCAGGTAAGGGAAAGAACCAACCTATCGTCGAAATGGATAAGTAGTAGATTATATAATAATTGTGTAGGGCGACATAAACCCTACTCGTAGTCGAGTAATCGACAAGACCAAAATCACATTGGAAACCTTTTCTAAAAAACCAATGACGATTCGAGGATTGTAGGTTTATCGACATTAGGTTGATTTTATATTGTTGATGGTTGATTCGATTTTATTATCTTTATTGAATTGATTTTGATCTATGTTGGTGATAATTGAATATTTTGATTGATGTTGTGTTATGCGTGATCTGCCTGGTTTTTATTATTACTCTTAGTGGATTTTAAGCAAAGATATATGTTGTCTAAAAGATGATTGTTTTGGGTGTGAGGATAATGATGATTTAGATGTGCCTAACCTAGATGAGGTATGTTAAAGATGTGTTATGGCATAGAATATGTGTCAAGTTCTAATGGAAGGTGAAGGCACTAAGATGTTAAAACCGGTGGGTGAGATTCAAGTATAGGTGTTGTCGTCCACAACCATGTATTGGTAATATAATACACAAGGAAAAAAGTGTATTGGTAAGATAATACATAAAGACAAAAGTGTATTGGTAATATAATACATAAGGACATTTGTGTACTGGTAATATAATACACGTAAGACGCATCTGTGTATTAGTAATATAATACACCGTGTATTGGTAATATAATACAAGTAAAAAAAATCAAGAGTTCTCACGAGACCAATTCGGTCTTAGAAATAGGTGTGCAGCTATGGTGTCTTTGAGTAGCATGAGATTGAGGGTAGAGGATGATATATTAATTTGAGGATGATTTGTTAGTTAGGTGTGTTGATTGTCTGTGACAATTACTGTATAATTTACTATGACTCTTTTTCGCTTTTGATGATAGAACTGTTTCTTATCCCCTATATATTTCTCTATGTTGTACTTTATCTCCTTGTGGAATCATACGAGAAGACCCTGTGGATGAGTGTAACCAAGAGGAGTTGGATGGAACTCCCTACGAAATAAAGGATGGAGGATGAGCTGTGACCCATGGTGATTAGGGTCTAGTAGTTATGGATAGTGAGTCTCGTGAGGTGTATTTTTATATGTTTCAGCTTTGTTTAACTTTTATTTAAGTATATTCTTGTGAGGGATCTTAATGAAAGGATACCCTCAACAGTGTTTTGTAATATGTTTAATATACTTATATTGTGATGTGTATTCTATATGAAGCTGTATACGTCATAAGTTAAGTTTTTAATTTCTACGTATTTTCATATTAAGAGTACAAGTAAGAAATTAATTAATGAGGTTTTAGTCTAATAAAACACCGGAACACAACGGGGTGTCTCACTATTCCCTAGTGTCTAATAGGAAATAATGCATTAAGCACGGTGTGCGTCACTAATCCCCCATTGGAAATAGCACAATATGCATAAAGACATGGTAACTCTATCTTTGATAGGATAATCAGAACAACGCGTTAAGGACTAAAAGAATATTACTGTAGTCTACCTCAGCATCAATATCCGTAGGTCACTCACCGGCAATATCCGATATCCAAAATAGGATATCCTGACCTCGTGTATACCACTCACACGACTGTGAATAGCAATGTGTGTGTGTGTGTGTGTGTGTGTGTGTCTATATATATATATATATATATATATCACTGACTTGCATCTGTTACAACCTAGTGCCTCAACCTTCCATCATAGCCTCAACACATGCTCTATGTCACCTCTCATCTATAAAACATTTTAAATAGACTAGGCACCTCTAAGTAAATTCATTCTCTCACCTACATTAACATATCCCGAACAACATATATCTTTACTTAAAAGTCAACTAAGCACATTATCAACCCAGACAGATCATGTATAACACAACAATTATAAAATATTCAAACAGAAAAATAAAACGTCACAAGCAGTAGAATACCTCAACCAGCACATCATAAACAGTCAATAATATTAAAGCCAGTCATCCTCAATATCATAAGATTAACCTAATGTCGATAAACCTTCAATCCCCAAATCATCATTGGTATTACCGAAAAAGATTCCAATGCGATTTTGGTATTGTCAATTACTCGACCACTAGTAGGGTTTAGGTCGCCCTACACAATTATTATATTATAAACTACTTATCCATTCCGACGATAGGTTGAATCTTTCCCCCATCCGACTTATCACCGGATTTCCAGAACTTCTCGATCCTCGTTACTAGACCACAAGTTAACAATTCCACCTTCAACCAAATTCAACATACAAATATATTAATCAAACAAATCCAACTATGGAAATATTGTTCTAGGTTCGTCCAACTAATCAAAATGATGCTAGGGTTATTTTCTCAACTCAATCTTTTAGGTACTAGTTCCTAGAGTATTAACTAACATAAATTAAGTGTTACTAGTTAAAAATATGAAACAAAAATCCTCTAACCAACTAGGTTAGGGTTTTGGCCTCAATGAGCAAAATAGGTTATAAAATTCTTTTGAGTTCAAACTCTTGGATTTGTGATCACCAATCATGGTAGAAACAAGATCAATCATCATTGATCAAAGATTGAACAAAAATATTTCAACTACTTTACTCTAGGGTTTCGGCCCAAATTAGAAAACTAGGTTGGGAAATTTAGTTGAATTTAAGCTCTTGTATATAGATCATATAGGTATTAGAGAGTTCAAATCAAGTATTAGATTTCAAAAATTGAACAAAAACATCAAACACATTTTCAAAGTGGGTTTCGACCATACTAAGAAAATAGGGGAAGAAAATTCTTTTGCTTACATGCTCCTAAATGATGAAAGTTGAAGTCATTTAGAGATCATAGCAATTGGTTTCACATTAAAATGATTTTTCTACATTTTCTAGAATTATTTGAAGTTCTAGATATAAGAATGGAAATTCATGAAAACTTGATTATCATGGCTTGAAACAAAGAAATCTTTGAAGAACATTATGTTTATTGATCAAGGATAGGAAGGTATACCTCTTGATTGTCATGAAATTGAAAGAAATCAACAAGTTCTTCACAAAATTGTTAATGGAGTTCTTGAGAATTTTGAGAGAAAGGAAGAAGATGAAGTGTAGGTGAAGAAAATGAATGAAATGGTTAAGTGTGGGGGACTTAGGGCCGTGGGTTTTGAAGGGCAAAAGGGTCAAAATGGTTTCACTTAAGGACATATGAGTAATTGCACTTAAGGACTAAATTGGCATTTAAGAAAAGTTTAGGGATATATAGGTAATTTAACTCCTAATATAATCATGACATAGGAAAATTGTGTGGTGAAGAATGAAGGAGAGGTGTGACTGATTTTGGGCCACAAAATAGGAGGAAGAAGCCAAATTGGCCATGACTTGCCTTAACCATGGTTAACATTTAACTATGATAGGTTAGGTTAAGGGTATTTTTGTCATTTCACCTAAAATTGCATTTAATGCTTCATAAATGCTTGGTGAGTCATGGTGGTGACTCACCCCGTGACTCAGTTCCTCTGTTGTCTCGTTCTGTCTCTGCAGTTCTGTTTCCGATTCCATCGATTTCCCGATTTAGGTTTTACGCCCGAGTAAAAATATAATATTTCATTTTCGATTGAAAATTTTCAAATTATCCAAACTCATTGTAAATATGATTTAAATATAAACCGTTTCGTTCACGAGTCAAAATTAGGTTTTCTGATTAGTAAAATCTTACTGTCAGTGAAAACGCAGACCGTTTTCCGTCCGAACTTTCACCAAAATTCATCTGAATAAACGTAATATTTTATTTTTGATCAGAAATTTGGACAGTAGAATTCCTCACAGACATAATATTAAAAAATCTACAATTTTTAATTTTCGGTTCAAATTAGGGTTTTCTGCCGGTATAAAATTATACTGTAAGTAAAAACACAAACCGACTTCCGTCTGAGTTTTAAACACAAAATTTCACCGTAACCCTCTACCATTAGGTAGAGTATGAATATGATTTTGTTTTATCCAAAATAATTTTCTTGATCTCAGATAAAAATATAATTAAATATATTTGTACTCGTAACACAATGTAATTAAAAACAGGCTGTAACATTGTGTGCTCTTGTTTGAATTGTCTATACTTGTTATGGACAATGATGCTTATAGTTGGAGCCTATCACTTTTCCTGCTTAAGTTCTTTGTATTTAATGGTTGTTTTGGACATGTACATGAACTCATTGCAGGAAGAGGCAGGAACGATCAGGCAATTGCTGACGCATTGGCACTCCTTGCCAATGCGATAGGTCAGGTCAAGAACAACAACAACAGTGGACCAGCTGACTTTCAAGGTCTCGACAAGTTCTAACAGAATAATCCGTCATCTTTCAGAGGAGCTTATGACCCCGAGGGTGCTCTATTGTGGATGAGGGAGATCGAGAAGATCTTCGGAGCCATGGACTATAATGATTAGCAGCGGGTTATCTTTGCCACGTTTATGCTCAATGGGGAGGCTGAGCACTGGTGGGAGAACTGCTACCAGAGGATGGTAGCTGAGGTCGGTTACATGGAATGTCTTCAGAGATAGGTTCTTGGAGAAGTATTTTCTGCGAATGTCTGTGACAAGAAAGAAATGGAATTCTTTGTGTTGAAACAGGGAAATATGTCAGTGGGAGAGTATGCGGAAAAGTTCGAAGAGCTGGCTAGGTACTACATGCCGAATTAGGTTATGGTTGATGATCGTTCAAAGTGTGTCAAGTTTGAGGATGTCCTTCATCCGGAGATCAAGAAGGCGATCAGTTACTAGAAGATCAGAGTCTTCCCGACCTTGGTGAACAAGTGTAGGATCTTTGAGGATACCTACAAGTCCAGAGTGGCTAGTTTCAGGAATTCAGATAGCAAGGGCAGCTAGAAGACTGAGCAGAAGGATAAAGGCAAGAAGCGTTACGCTCCAACCGGCAGGAAGCCATAGGTTTCTTATGATAGGTCCAGGGGTGGGAACTCTAATGCCCCTAGGCCCATGAAGTACGGAAAGTACGGCGCTCCAAATCACTTCACTACATAGTGCAAGGAATCAGACATCATCTGTTTTAGGCGTGGCAAGTCTGGCCATATCAGTCGGGATTATGGAGGAACGAAGTCAGAACCTCCAAGTGCTAGCAACAGACAGCAGTCTTAGGCTAATCGACTGAAGACCACTGGAAGAGTTTTTACTCTTTATGGAGTTGAGGCCTCCGAGTCTGATGACTTGATTCAAGGTATGTGCTTATTTGATGGGATTCCTTTAATGGTATTGTATGACTCGGGTTCTACTCACTCGTTTATATCACATGATAGAGTCAAGAGCTTAAATTTGCTTTTTACCTTTCTTGAGTATGATTTGATTGTTTCCACACCCACAAACAAGCATGTTCTCACTTCTCAAGCATGCAAGAACTGTCATATTGCCATTGATGGTAGAATATTTACTGATGATCTTGTATGCTTAACTTTAAAATAGCTTGATATTATTCTTAGCATGGACTGGTTATCTTCCAACCACGTCCTTCTGAATTACTTTGATTAAACCATAGTTTTTGGAACTCATGTGGAGTCTAAGAATCCGACCTTTCACTCTGCCAACCAAGTTAAGGCTTCGATGAAAGACGAGGCCCAAGTGTAGATGATGTTGTCTTCCCTGAAAGTAGAGAGCCCACCTAATGTCGGAAGTGTGCCTGTTGTGCGCGAATTTCCTGAAGTGTTCCCGGGGGATGTTTATAACTTACCCCCTAAGAGAGATGTTGAGTTCACCATTGATTTAGTGCCTGGCATCGGGCCAATATCCATAGCACCCTATAGAATGTCTCCTACAGAGCTAGCTGAGTTGAAGAAACAAATAAAGGATCTGATCCAGAAGCAATTTATTAGGCCTAGCGTATCCCCTTGGGGAGCGCCGGTGTTGCTAGTAAAGAAGAAGGATGGCAGTATGGTATTGTGTGTCGACTATCGAAGATAGATTTGAGATCAGGGTACCATCAGATTCGGGTTAAGTCGGACATCCCAAAGATAGCATTTAGGACGCGTTATGGTCACTATGATTATTTAGTGATGCCTTTCGGTGTGAATAATGCTCCTGCCGTGTTCATGGACTACATGAACAAGACCTTTCACCCTTGCTTGGATAAGTTTGTGGTGGTTTTCATAGATGACATCTTAGTGTACTCCAAGACCAAGAAAGAACATTAGGAGCACTTGAGGGTTGTCTTGAAGACCCTTAAGGAGAAGCAGTTGTATGCTAAGTTGTCTAAGTGTGAGTTTTGTTTAGAGGAAGTGAGTTTCTTAGGACACATCATCTATAAAGGTGGGATAGCCATGGACCCGACTAAGGTTAACGGTGCTCCAGTGGGAAGCGCTGAAGTTAGTAACCGAGATTAGGAGTTTCTTGGGTTTAGCAGGGTACTATAGGAGGTTTATAGAAGATTTCTCTAAGTTAGCTTTACCTGTCTCACCAAGAAGGGACAGATGTTTGTGCGGGACTCTAAGTGTGAGGAAAGTTTCCAAACCCTAAAGGATATGTTAACATTAGCATCAGTGTTAGTTTTGCCAGACCCTAATGAGCCTTTCGTAGTGTACTGCGATGCTTCTAAGCAAGGTTTAGGTAGTGTGTTGATGCAGAATGGTAAAGTAGTGGCTTATGCTTCTAGGAAGTTGAAAACCCATGAGAAGAACTACCCTATCCATGACCTAGAGTTAAGAGCTGTGGTGTTTGCCTTAAAGATTTAGAGGCATTACCTTTATGGAGTGATGTTTAAGGTCTTTAGTGATCACAAGAATTTGAAGTATCTCTTTGATCAGAAGGAGTTGAATATGAGACAATGTAGGTGGATGGAGTTTTTAAAGGATTATGAGTTTGATCTAACCTACCACACAGGAAAGGCCAATGTAGCGGCAGATGCTCTAAGTAGGAAAACCTTGCATGTCTCGGCTTTAATGGTTAGGGAGATGGATCTGATTGAGGAATTTAGAGACCTGAGTTTAGCTTGGGAAGTTACCCCTATGAGCATTAGGCTTGGAACTTTAAAGGATACCAACAGTTTGATGGATCAAGTTAGAGAGGGTCAGAAGATAGACCAGTTTCTCTTAGACCAGAGAGAGTTGCTTGCTTAGGGTAGAAACCTAAATTTTAAGGAAAGAAGTGATGGAGTTTTGAGGTCCAAAGATAGAGTTTGTATACCAGACGTCCTGGAGCTTAGAAAGTTGATCCTTGAAGAAGGACATAGGAGTGGTTTGAGTGTGCACCCTGAGGCCACCAATATGTATCTGGATCTTAAGTGCATGTTTTGGTGACCTAGGAAGAAGAAAGATGTGGCTGAGTTTGTATATGCTTGTTTAGTGTGCCAAAAGGCTAAGATAAAACACCATAAGTCATCAGGAAAGTTACAACCTTTGAGTATCCCAGAATGGAAATGGGACAGTATCTCCATGGATTTTGTGACTGGACTCCCTAGGACTCCAACTGATTTTGAGGTGATCTGGGTTGTTGTGGATAGATTGACTAAGCTGCTTACTTCATCCCTATGAACATGGAGTATCCCTTAGAAAAGTTGACCAGGTTGTACATCAAAGAGATAGTTAGGTTACATGGTGTACCCTCTAGCATAGTGTCAGATAGAGACCCGAGGTTTACCTCTAGGTTTTGGAATAGTTTGCATGAGGCGTTAGGTACCAAGCATAGACATAGTTCCGCATATCACCCACAGACTGATGGTCAGTCTTAGAGAACCATCCAGACCTTAGAGGACTTGCTTAGAGCTTGTGTGCTAGAACAGTATGGTAGTTGGGACAAGTTTTTGCCCCTGATAGAGTTCACCTACAACAATAGTTTCCATTCTAGTATTGGGATGACACCTTATGAAGCTCTTTATGGGAGGAGATGTAGGACACCTTTGTGTTGGAGTGAACCTAGTGACAATGTGGTGTATGACCTGAGATAGTGCAAGAAACCACAAAAAGTGAGGATGATTCAGGAAAAGATGAAAGTGGCACATAGTAGGCAAAAGAGCTACCACGACAAAAAGAGCAAGGCAATCGAATTCCAGGAAGGTGACCATGTGTTCTTGAGAGTTACCCCGACAACTGGGGTTGGTAGAGTGATGAAAGCAAGGAAACTTACTCCTAGATTCATTGGTCCTTACCAAATTCTGAAAAGAGTCAGTGAAGTTGCCTACCAAATAGCCTTACCACCGTTCTTGTCCAAACTTCATATTATTTTTCATGTGTCTCAACTCAAAGTATATCCATGACCCTAGCCACGTGATAGTACCTGGTACCATACAGTTAAAAGAAAACTTGACTTTTGAGGTATTACCCCTTCGAGTCGAGGATAGAAGGGTGAAGCAGCTAAGAGGCAAGGAGATTCCTTTGGTCAAGGTAGTTTGGAGTGGGGCTACTGAGGAAAGTGCTACATAGGAGTTGGAAAGCAAGATGATGGAATCGTATCCGCACCTTTTCAATCGAGTGAGTAGAAATTTTGAGGATGAAATTTTTATAAGGGGGGCGGAATTGTAACACCCCATTTTTCGTGTTAAGTTTAACATTAGAAAGATTCAATCCTTTTAGAGTCCTAGTAACCTGTTTCACCATTTTGTTTATATCTTGAGTTCTATATGTCCGTTTGAGGTGATCTTTGATGCGTTGGAAGGCTAAGAGAATTATCTACAAGTATTATCGAGGTATTTTGGCTAAATTATGTTGTTAGTATGCACGGCTGTACATATTGACGGTTCACTAAACGCTCCGAAAATAACGATGCACGGCCGTACATCGCGAAGCATGGCCGTGCATACTATCCTGTCAGTATAAATAGGTGGTTTACGGGGGTTGCGACTGTAACCCTAAAAATTGGCATATTGGGCAATCCCAGTGTGACAGAAACTTCTTCCTTTTCTCTTCCCTTGAATCCCTTGAAATTCTTGGAGTTTGGGAGAAAAGTTACGCGTGTTAGCATCGTTTAAGGTAACGTAGTTATCCATCTTTAACCTCCTTTTCCCTTCCTTTTAGATTTGGGAACTAATTGGTTAACCCATTATGTTTGACCAAGGCTTGGTAACTGTGCCGCTCGAGGAACGCGTGGTTTACCGATTGTGTTGTTACTATCCGTTTCTTCATACCAGGTATAGGGAGAAGAATAGTATGAACATTAGGCAAAGGGGTAGCATAAGATGAAAGGTTCCCATTACCCTATTACTTGTTTGAATATATGTTTATTTGATTATTGGTATGCCAGTTATGAATGCCTAATTGTTATAACTGTTTTATGGTCCATGATGATGTATGTCAATTCATGCATGTTTTAATAATATGTTTTAGGTCATGAATTATTGGTTGAACTGGTATGTTATGATCATCATGTTGATTGACTGAATGATGAGATTGATGTTGGTTTGTTAATAAGACTCTAATTGGCTAAAATAGGACTCTTAATTAGCATAACGGTTAAGGGATTAATTCCCCTAATGTTTCGAAAAACATGAACTGTTAGTGAGAGGTGAGGTTTTATGTCAAATGGATTAGTCTAGACATTAGGATCTGATTTAAGACTGTTTAGGGAGGCTTTAACCCCAAGAACACCATGAACCTGTCCAGAACAACATGGCCACACCCAGGAGCACGGTCGTACTGAACAGGGACCACGCTCGTGCTCCCAGTTTGAATTCTGGAAGATGGTCGCGCTTTAAGTACAGTCGTTCAGAACGGGAACACGATCGTGCATCAAGCACGACCGTTCATAAAAGCAAGCACGGCCGTGCTTCAATTAAATGGAAGAACGCTCTTGCATAGGGTAAAAACGCCCATGCTCCCCCTCCAGCACAGAATCTGAGATTAAAGGTTTTAAAGGGGTATTTCACCCTAAATGTCCCAAATATTGTGAAAATATACCAATCGTAAAAAACAAGTTAGATAAGCCAGTGCCCAATAGGTTGCCGCACGTTGATAAGCTTTGGTTCTTTTTGGCCAAAGTGGCCTCGATGCGTTTTGGTCGAGATGTTGATAAGTTGAACCTTAGTGCTTTTTGGCTACGGGGGCCTTGACCCATAAGGGTTAAGGTGTTGATGTTGATGTTGGTGAAAAGTCTTGGGTGCTTATTGGCCCAAGCAAAGGAGGTGGTTGCCTTGTTTGTTTTTGTGCTCATGCATCACATATCGGAGTTGATAGTGGGGGAAGATCAACATAGGGGAGGTCGTCCTAGAGTACGGCGATCTGGCCGTCTGCGGGTGGTTTACCCAAGGTTTGGTGAACCGTGTGCCCCGTGGTGGCGCATCCAAGGTATGGTGCGTTGACTATCCAAGAGGTTTACCCATGAGTGGGTGGACTGTCGGCGTTGGTGCTTTTTGGTCAATGTGGATATGTAACTCCGAAGTTGCCTTCTTGAGATAGTTTGGATCCACATGCATAACGGAGTAGCGGAGAAGTGTTGCACCGCATAGCGTATGTTGGTTGACATAGCATGTTGATGTGATTATATTATGTTGATGATATATGTTGTATATTGCTATGCCATGCTATAATGTATGTTCATCTTGCTTACTATCTCCATGCCGTTGTGTTTACATGTTTTCTTACTCCCCTTTTCTCTATTTCTGTTTTGGCATGTATCTTTTTATGCAGAGGACGGTGAGCAGCCAGTGGAGGAGTGACTCTGAGGAGCCGCGACTCTAGTTAGGGTTTATTAGTAGTTATAATTGTTTTAAGTTTAGTTGTTCTCAGTTGTTTTTCGAGGATTTATTCCGGAACGGTTATACCAGCTCTATATGTGACATCGGGGTTGGGCTATGTTTACAGTTATGTTGATGTTTTATTTATTTTGAAACTTGCTATATTTCCGCGTCGAGACATTACAATGTGGTGCTTTCTATCCAGTTTTTAATTTATGAAATAAATGCATGTTTTTATCTTACATCTTTTATTTATATGTTTTATAAATAACATGCGGGGTAGAGGGTATCACATACCACACTGCACACGCTGCCTCGACCAGTTCACTACCCACGCACGTTCGACCCCAGATTCGGCTCCCTCAGCCAACGCCTCCTCGACAATAGTGCACGTCTAGGTCCACCACCTCTACCCCAGCGCGTCGTCCGCCCAAGGTTGCCGTCCGATCACCTCTGTCAGACGCATGCGTGCGGTCTCCCTGCTCCACTTCTCTATTCACGTCTTGCACAAGTATGAAGGAACAGGAAAGGTCCCCTTGTTTCTTCGTCAGTAGCATTCCAGATACCATGTTCAAAGAGATGACCATAATAATCAAAGAGAGAGCTCTAGATTGGGGATGGAGGAAGGCTGAGCTCTCGTTCAAGAGTTCTCCAAAGAGGTGAAGTTAAAAGGTTAAAAATGGAAGCAAAGGATTTTGTGCCTACATGTCAGCATCTGATGTGTCTCACTTAATGTCTCACTTAAGCTGATAAGGTAATTGTGGCAGCATATTATTGGGTCATTTAAGAAGGATAAATGTTACCCCAATTTTAAAAGGGTACCAAAGAATTCACCTATTATTTAAGTATTTTAATAATTTATGCTACCAAGCGAGCATGCCATGTGTAAAGGTGTGTGCCACCTCATCAACCTATATTAGTTTTTTAATAGAAAATTGACAGATGGACTATTTTTGTACAATTGAAAAATTGGAAGTCTAAAATCGCTCAAAAAAAGTAAGGGGACCAATTTCGCCAAATAGAAATACATGAAGGACACAAAGTGCATTTTAACTTTTTTTTTGAAAAGCTAAGAAATTTATTAATGAAAGGCATGACAAACTAAAAGGCACAAGAAGTACCATGAGGAGATGGGCACAAAAAATACATAGAAGCAGCTATACAATAGAGAAAGTGGCAAAAAAAAAAACACCAAACTAACAAAGCATAAACAGAGGACAACAAACCTAGAAGCAAAGCTATTGTATCAATACACCAAACCAAATGCTAATACTTCTACTTATATAAATGCTGCTCCTTAACACCCAAATGATGCAACATCATGAAACAACATCCTTGTGGCAGTCTGACCGCGCTGTCGCCACGCGCCAAAAAGAACGAGCGATTATAAAATAATGCAGTATAGTGCGACAACTCAGATCGTCTCTCAAGGACTCTTTAGTGTTGTTATTATTAACAGAAAAAGTTAGAAAAAGTTAGAACTGGGGGTTTTGAGATTTGAAACTAAATTAAGAAAACAAAATAATGAAAACCAAGTAGTTAAAGAGAATAACAAATAAACAAAAGACGATTAACCCTCTTTTTCTCGGTTTCCCACTATCATTGGTTCATGCAAATCCTAAGCAGATACTAATCCCCTCCCGGTTGTAGCAACAATTAACAAACGAAAACCGCTACTACAGATGTATGTTCCTATTCCCGAAATAACAAACGGGGTTAAGCCCTCATGAACAAACGAACATGAATGAACACACGCGAAATAACAAACGCGATTATATATAGGAACATAGCATCACCGAAATGAAACAATACCACACTATATATTACTGAAATAACAAACAGAAACATACAGCATGACATTGAAAAGAGAAAAGCAACTAAACAAGGAATACAGAACCTCAAGTGTTAACAGAAACCAATTACAGTAGATTAATCTAGGAGACTAGCTCTCCATTACAGAAGCAAAACAAAAGCAAGGGAAAATAAGACTAAAACTAATTAACTACTAACTGAGACTTAGCCAAAACTGACTAGCCCAGCCTAAAAACTAGCTAACCTATCATTCTGCCATAGAGCAGTTTATATACAAATTCTGGAATCCAAGTCCTCGCGAGGCGAAGCACTGCTCGCGAGGCGAATAACATGAAAGGTCTGTAACTCTTTGTCTTCTCGTGAGGCGAGCATCGCTTCGCGAGGCGAACGCTTCAAATTCCCAAACTGCAACGCCCGTGACCTTCCACACGGGTAAACCGTGATGCTCTCTGACTTCCAGGTACTCGCGAGGCGAGTCCTCCTTCGCGGGGCGAGACAGAAAGTTTTGCAATTTTCAGGAACAGTCACCTTCTGGTTCGCGGGGCGAGCAGCCTTCTCGCGGGGCGAAAGACTCCAGATTTATTCCTTTTATTAACCTGAAAATAGAATGTAAAAGTAAATACTTTATTCACTCTTGAATCAAGTAAATTAACTTAAAAACAATTTACAGACTCAAAATATTACTTAAGGACAATCAAGTCTAATTTGGGTAAAAATGATATAAAATAAGCACAAAGCCAAGGTCTTGACTAGTTATAAAACCAGTCAAACAGAGGCTCATCACAGTCTAACAACAATCATCAAAAGCCACTTGACTTGGAATTAGGGATGGCGACAAGTAGGGTCTGAGTAGGATACTATAGTACCCGTCCCCATACACGTGTTGAAAAAAAATACTCGTACTCATATCCATACACGTGTGGATAGCAACTTTAGTACACATTCTCGTACCCTCTGAAAACCTAAGTACCCAGGTCCGCACCTATTACCAGCGCTTTAACTAAGAAAAAGTAATAAACAACAAATCATGGGTCCTGGTGGCCGAAGTTCATGGAGTCGGTCGTCGCACGCGCACCTATAGATTTGGTCGGAGATGAAGGAGGAAGCTCGACGTTGGTCGGAGAAGAAGGATGAAGTTGAACACTGGACGAAGATGAACGAGGAACATGAACTCTGGTAAAGGCTCGAGGAAGAAGGCATTTATATGAAGGGCTGAAGAGCTCAACAGAAATGGAAAAATACTAATGAAGTATCTAGGTTTAGTACTTTTAGATTAATTAAATTCTTAAAAATTTATATATAATTATGACTAGTATAGGGACCCGTGCCATGCACGGGTATATGTTTAGGGTTTTGAATTTTTTTATAAAGTTTATAAATTTTTAATGTATAAGAAACAATACTTTTATTAAAAAATTATTTTATTTCAATTATGGATTATAAAGCATAACAATTTTTAAGTTAATAATTATTGTTATTCATTTTAAATAATTGGTTAAATACGTGGTTAATTATCATCTTTTAAATAGAATACATGATCCTCAATATTGATAAAAAAATTTATAGTTTTTATCACCACGAAATATAATTATTCATCAATGAAAATATTCAAAATTAAAATTAAATCTACTACACAGTCTCCACTAATTAGAAAAGCCAAACTCTAGAATTAATTAATAATGATCACTCAATATATATATATATATATATATATATATATATATATATATATATATATATATATATATATATCCTTATTTTACGTGTAAGTTGGATATCAGCCAAATGGAAATTCAGCCATGGAACACGTACGGATTTTAATAAGGATCAGACGATTTGAACTAGAAGTAAAATCCAACTTCTAGCAAAGGGTTCCCAAACTCACTAAAGAAAGCGTTTGGTAACATGGTGAACAAGAAAAGCCTAAGAACTAAAGAAAAATGACTTAATCGACTTGGAAGTAAGCTTGCATAAAGTAAATAGCACTAAGTAAAGGCAAGATTAAAGAAAACCTAAAAGTAAGCTGAAAATAGGGGCAAGCGTAAAGTAAACAAAGTCTAAAAATTTGTATTGGGTGTAGTCGTGTGTTTACAAAAAGTACAATAGGTATTTATAGGCTAAGCCTAATCATCTATAATCTTTTACTAATTGGCTAAACCTCCTAAATACTTGCAACTATTCCCAACTCAGCTGCCCACGTTTCTCAACTGCTGCAGCCACAACGGCTACCCCTCAACAGCTCAACTCCTATTTTCTCGGCAAGTTTTGTGGCATCCGTTGGCAACAGCTTTGTGATCTCCACACTTACATGTTCCTCAGTCCTTTAACTCCTTCCAACAACTAGGGGCCCAACAAGCTTCAGCCAATTCTATCTTTCAAGCCTGGCCCACCAACAAGGCCCAACCCATTCCTTAGCTGAATGTGCTCCCCTCTCCATCGGCTATTTCTGTCTTCGGCTAACAATTTCCTAATCAGTCGTTGGCTCGGCCATTGCCCCCTTGCATCTTTCATCTGAACGCACTTGAAGCTGAAATGATGTAACCAACTTCCCCACTATCCTCGAGCTCCATACCTATTTCAATTTCCTCTCCGCACCTAACCACTTAAATGTGAGGGACTCTCGGTCGAACGGTAATCTCTCTTTCAAATGCTAAACGGTCGAAAAATGTTCACTACTTCCTCTTTTTGACATTTATAAATTCATCCTGAAATTACCTTAGTTGATTTACTTCAGCTCCTTCTTCCTTAAGGCAATCAACAAGTCCTTTTTCCTACTTGCTCTTTTCAATACTTTCCACCATCTTTGACATTTCTGATTCTCAAAACAAAACTCATTCTTATGGAGGTGATGATTCTTCATCATCTTCTACTGATTCGCTTTTAGCATCCAACAACCTCTCTATCAAGAGCATGATTCAAGTTCCCCTGTTCTTACTCCGCTCCTGAATTCCTTCACTATAGCTCCATGCACCTCCGATATCTATGATGGAAAACTTTTCCTCGACCATCATTTTTACCCCAAGCATTTCGAGCTCCCCATTACTGCTAACTGGTACTCAATCAATAAGTGCCCTAATGATCTTCAAACTTGGCCTCGCCCCACTCCTCAGTATACCGAGTGGCTAAAACGCATTTCGGCTAACCGAGGAGAAGATTGGAAAGCATGGGGAATTTATGATATCATCATGCTCTCTCAACATGATAT